>CM033039.1:692500-1317500 GCA_019207045.1 Branchiostoma floridae x Branchiostoma belcheri
TCTGGAACAAAGAATTTGCCAATACTGTAACTTGAATAAGATAGAGGATGAGTGTCACTTTATTGTTGACTGTACTTTATACACAACGAAAGAAACGTCCTTTTTGAAAATATACAACATATGTTCCCTAATTTCCGATACTTGAATACCACGGAAAAATTCATATTTCTCGTGCAATTAGATAAACCATACATTATTGATTCCATCTGTCCTTAAGCTTATGTTTATAACTACTTTAAGAAGCAAGAAGAAGTTGAACTTGTACATACTAGAATGTAGTAAGTAGAGATGATAAGATATCTACTTTTTCTATGTCAAAATTGTACCTTATCACTAGCGCTACGACCTGTACTTAGCTTGTTTGAGCATAACTGTACAATACAGGTCATTCATTCATTGTCTACGAACTTATATACTTTATTTTCATCATGTCTATAACTCATCATGAATAATTAATTTCAGGGACACCAATTGCTCGTACGTAAAACATGAACATAATTATAGTTATACAGAACTGGCACAATCAATAGGGTCCACTATTTGCCGCACTGCTAAGGGGACAGATAAATGGAATTTTTAAGGTTTTTACCTACATGTAGTATACAACAGTGTGGCTGTCCCCAGTTGGGCGTATCTGCTTAGTAATAGACAGCTGCAAATTTATCGGAATTCACTGGGATTATCTGCTCACCTTTTAGAGATTTTAGGCAGTTCCCCGAGAGCCCTCTCCTGCTTGGCGTCTACGTCCGCCTCCGTGAGGGCTTCTTTGTCGGCCATCCCGTAACGTTATCTACACGGGAAAGGAACACTTTTCTAGGGGTCATGCTTCGAATGTGTCAAACGTAACAAAGATTACAAACATGGTTAAAATGTATTACGCTAAGTTGTTAAAACCATTTTGCCCGAGGCAAACGTATCAATAGTTCGACCAATATTTGATATGCCGTCATAATTGCAGTTCATGGATTATGCGAATAAGCGCTAGCTTTTAATTGACATTACATGTGTACATTGATAACTTCCTGCCACTATAGAGTGTGCGTGATTAGCATATGGAAAATACAAGACTGCAAAGGCGCAGACAGCCAAAAGCAATATTTCCAAACTAGTGAATTTAAACGGTAAGATTGAGGTCAGATACAACGGGACTCTGGAGGCCAGCCTTGCGTAACATGCTTTTTGATCAGTACTAGTATCGCAAAGGTCGCCATTGTACCCGCACAGGGTAAATATCTGAATGTTAACTGTGCATCTCGTGACTTTCAAAAATAGCCACATCGATGCAAGTCTTCGATATTTTGTATGTGTGTTCATAACCTTGTTATATCCTTACATCTAGGACTAAACAACTTGTCAAGGCAGAAAAAGCATTGTGGCTGCACATTAAATATGCGACACAAATGCACAAGCTCTTCTCTTTCTCTATGTCTACAAACATATAAACTTTATTTTCATAATATCTACAACTCATCATGAATATCAAGGACACCAATTACTCGATGAACATGAACATAATTATAGTTATACCAAGGAGGTTAAAGAAACACTTTTTTAACCTCCTTGGTTATACAGAACTGGCACAATCATAGGGTACCACTATTTGCTGCACTACTAAGGGGACAGATAGACTGAATTTTTAAGGTTTTTGCATAGTATACCACAGTGTAGCTGTCACCAGTTGGGCGTATCTGCTTAGCAAGAGACAGCTGCAAGTCTATCGAAATTCACTGGGAATGTCTGCTCGCCTTTTTGAGATTGTCGGCAGTTCCTCGAGAGCCCACTTCTGCTTGCGAGGGACAAGACTTTGAGTTGGAAACTTATCTACGGACTTTAAACTTCACATCATCCTGGTTACTTGCCAATCAAAGGTATAGCCTTAGAGTGCCATAAAGCAACCCCACCTGTAGACAACAAGGTCGTTGCGTATATGAACTCTGGAGGTAGTACAAAATGTGCATAGGCTCAGAAAACGTCTGTACCATCGACAAGGATAAAAAACACAACCGGTTCACGGACGTTTCTAACCAGTCTGTAAATAAATAAATAAAAAACACTGACAGTTAAAGGAAAAATAAAAGACTGGACAAAAGTCAACCACTGACATATAACGTCTATTTAATATCATAATACCGGTACGTTTACGACGATTTCTCTAGCCATACTGATTTGACAAATTGTCAACGCATCATTTTCTCCAGTTACATGTTGCTGTTATAGGTTACCCTTGCCACTTCTTCTGTGTAACTTTTCTGCCACTCTTGTCCTGCTAAAAGCGTAATATTGTAATTGTAACAAGCCGCGGAATTACACGGCGAACGGGCGCGTGGTTGGGAGGGGGTAAAAAATACCGGTAGGAAGAAACACGGCACAATTAACTGCCGCTATGTACATTTATACATCCTCTGATTTCCTTCCTTTTCTGTTAGTAAATGCATAAAACATAAACCTGCATGAGCATACAAAATGTCATGAGAAAACGGACGTATACTGTCAAGAATTTTCATTTAACTCCTGTCCGTCACAAGCGCTATGACGTAACACTTCACTGCTAGCGTAGATACGAGGGTGAGTCAGAAAGTAATGCAAGTGGTTTTATAACAGACTCGTTTTTTAATCAATTGAGTTGAAATTTGGCACAAAAGTAGAGGTATATGTCCTCTTGACATTGAATGTTTTAAATTTGGTCTTTATTATTTTATGAGCAACTGAGTTGATTTCAAGATGAACACACCCTTGGTGGCTTGTCAGACTATCAATTCTTCTAAATCTGACCCACTGGAAATCACTGTAGGAGGTTTAAATTGTACATGTATGATGCCAAATGTCTCTATAAGTTGCGTGCCAATTTTCATCTCTAAACTTGTAATGGTTCTTTATTTACAGCTGCTAGGATGCAGTAAATTGTGTTATAGAGCTGTTGAATTTATACACGAGTTCGCGAGTTGTTGGTTAAAAGACTAATTTTCCATTAACCAAAAGAAACGAAACTTTACACAGTTATTAACTGTTTAAAGGTCAAAAGGTGTGCTAAGATTTATTTTTCTTTGTTAATGGGAAAGAAGGCTACAGAAAGTTTTAATCATAACACCGCAGATCTCATGACCCTGAAGACCGCGTATACCTCACTCTACACCAGCAACGAAAAAAGAAAAACTGCTCGGATTTCAGAGTTGAAATTAAGCACGTGGCTTATAGAGAAATGCAGCTTTTTACATGTGCAGGCTTAGTCTCCTACAATAGCACAGACTGGTTTAGGGAAATTCTTAAGTGTACGTTAATTGGACCTCACTTTTCTTCTGACCGGATACTAAGGGTGTGGTCACCTTGAAAGCAGCTCAGTCACTCATAAGATAATGAGCAACAAATTTAGAAATTTTAATCTCAAGAGGAGATATGTATTAACCTTTGTGCCAAATTTCAACTCATTCGATCAAAGAACGACTCTGTTATGAAACCACTTGCATTACTTTCTGACTCACCCTCGTATAAAAACGGCGGGAAAATGGCTGCTTACGTTCAATTTTGCCCATTCAGTCGTAGATCCGGGCTATTATGCAACGGTTCTTCACACTTTTACATGAGTTGTAGGTCACCAACAGAAATTCAAGATTGTTGTTGAATCATGTTCGTCTTGTGCCGTGAGCATGTGTAATTATGATCTATAAATTTGGCAATGAATGTGGCCGTGTGTTCGTCCCACGACGAGCTGCCTACCCCGAAAAAGATACTGAAAACTTTTGGCCTCGTTGTCTTCGAATGCATTGTTATCGATGCTTTGTAAATGATGTATTGGAGACCTAGATGTCTGAAGTGTGCACAGCTCAGAAATAACTATTGTTGCATGTGTATATCTCTTTAAGTTCCAGTATTTTTAATCTACCGGTATAAGGCTTACTACCGGTACCGGTATTATGCCATTGCATGTTAACACCTGCTGTTATAATATATCTATTTCTTCTTCACCAGGATGCAGCAGCTCCACCGTGGTGTTATACATTGTAACCTGCTGCTGCTACTGGACACATATTGCAACTGGTACTACTGTATAATATAATTCACGAAATAAACATAAGGTTTGATAACGTTACTTCAGAAATATTTTTAACACTGTTTCAACTTTATTTTTTTCCCTGGTCCTGTAAAACTTTGCAAATATTCATGGTGTGGAATTGGATACTTCTAATGGTTTCTAATTAATGATTACAGCATTCTACCATTATTTACCATTTTCTACCATTTTTTTGTAAATGGTCCAGTGGGCTGGGAAGATATATATAGCAATTCACACATTCTTGCAAAGTATGGTTGGGTGCCATGCAACAATGGCCCATCACAAAGGATCCACCAGTGCCCAGCAGTGAAATCTAAAAATATACAGATGCAACGATAAGGCTTACTTTTATGGGGGCAATAAACTAATTTTACCATTTGGCAAAGTTTGCAAATATTCATAAATATTTGTAAATGTGAAATAATCACACAGAGGTTTAAAAATTATTCTAAATAAAGATATTTTTTGTACAGTTACTTTCAAAATGTTTCTAAAATATTCAAAGGAATTCAAATAGATGAGTATTTGATATGCCGTCATAATTGCAGTTCATGGATTATGCGAATAAGCCTTTGATTGACATTACATGTGTCTATTGATAACTTCCTGCCACTATAGTATAGAGTGTGCGTGATTAGCATATGGAAAATACAAGACTGCAAAGGCGCAGACAGCCAAAAGCAATATTTCCAAACTAGTGAATTTAAACGGTAAGATTGAGGTCAGATACAACTGGACTCTGGAGGCCAGCCTTGCGTAACATGCTTTTTGATCAGTACTAGTATCGCAAAGGTCGCCATTGTACCCGCACAGTGTAAATATCTGAATGTTTGCTGTGCATCTCGTGATTTGAAAAAATAGCCACATCGATGTAAGTCTTCGATATTTTGTATTGTATGTTCATAACCTTTGAACAGTTACATCCTTACATCTAGGAATAAACAACTTGTCAAGGCAGAAAAAGCATTGTGACTGCACATTGAATATGCGACACAAGCTCTTCTTCTCTCCCATTCTCTTTTTCTATGTCTACGAACATATATACTTTATTTTCATAATATCTATAACTCATCATGAATATCAGGGACATCAATTACTCGTAGAACATAAACAGAATTATAGTTATACAGAACTGACACAATCAATAGGGCACCACTATTTAATTTGCTGCACGTAAGGGGACAGATGAACTGAATTTAGAGGTTTGCCATGTCTACCACAGTGTGGCTGTCCCCAGTTGGGCGTATCTGCTTAGCAAGAGACAGCTGCAAATTTGTCGGAATTCACTAGGATTATCTGCTCACCTTTTTGAGATTGTCGGCAGTTCCCCGAGAACCCTCTCCTGCTTGCGAGGGGCAAGACTTTGACAATTGGAAACTTATCTACGGACTTTAAACTTTACATCATCCTGGTTACCTGCCAATCAAAGGTATAGCCGTAGAGTGCCATAAAGCAACCCCACCTGTAGACAACAAGGTCGTTGCGTATATGAATTGGAGGTAGTACAAAATGTGCGTAGGCTCAGAAAACGTCTGTACCATCGACAAGGATAAAAAACACAACCGGTTCATGGACGTTTCTAACCAGTCTGTAAATAAATAAAAAACACTGCCAGTGTAAGGAGAAATAAAAGACTAGACAAAAGTCAGCCACTGACATACAACACCTGCAAGGGACGTCCAGAGAAAAATTGAAATCTTGACCATCTGAAACTTCATTTCCTGCATTTCAGGGGCACTTTTTGCTTGTATTTATCAAGGCCCCTAAGGCAATTTTTTTCAATGCCCCCCCCCCGGCTCAAAAAATTTTTCAATGGCCCTCCCCCCAGGCCAAAAAATTTTTCAATGCACCCCCCCACCTATGCACCAGCCCTCCCCCCCCGGTAAATATCGTCAGGTCCCTTAACTAACATGACAATGGCTTAACTAATTAGCCAATCAGAAGACTGCTCTCACCAGCCTCAACCAATCAGGGCTCGGCTAACAAGCAAGCCCCGCCTCCCACATTGTGTAGCATAACAATTACTCTTATTATTCAAATATTATCCGCACCTTGCATGGTCTGTATAACCTAGCTCAAAATCGAACCTCATGTATCAATAAACGTACACGTAATCCTAGCGCTTTTGTTATTTCATATTGTACAGTTACCAGGGCTAGCCCTTGATAATTGCGAAATTTATTGAGAAGTTAATAGCCTCTGGCTAGTCTGGTAGCCCTGGCTATATTTCTGTCTATACAGCCTAAAAAAAATATATATAATATATTTATTTCTTCTTCACCAGGATGCAGCAGCTCCACCGCGCTGTAACAGTTATAACCTGGTGCTGCTACTGGACACATATTTCAACTGGTACTACTGTATATCTAATTCACAAAATTAGTACATACAATGAAGTAGAACTCCTTCTTTTTACGCTGCCAAAAGGAACAATTTTCTAAGGGCCATGCTTCGAGAGTCCCAAACGTAACAAAGATTACAAACATGGTTAAAACGTATTACACTAAGTAAAAACCATTTTGTCCAAGGGAAACGTATGAGAGAGAGAGAGAGAGAGAATGGTTTATTATTTCACAACCAACTTGCGGCTCGAAAGCCGAATTATCAGGCTTGTTTACATCGAATATCGCACCTTATTGCTACTCACAAGAACATATTGTACAATTATAATATAAACAATACAATGAGACGTGTAGCATAAATATCATAATGGATAAATATTGCAGATTCGAGTGCAATGTCTAAAAGACAAGTTAAAATAGGATTAAAACTATACATATTAAAAGACTGACCATGCTAAAACTGGTTGACTTGACCTATATACAACTTTAGCTAAAAACAGATTGTCCTGACTCCTGGTGGAGTTTATGCGCAGAGTCTACAGTTCGTTCAATGATTTGATCATTGCCGGTATAGCGCTGGTTAGGTAGCGGTTAGTCCCAGTAGGTTGTTGGTATCGCGCAGAGTTGCGGAGTTGCCTGCCGTGTTGTTGTCCACGGGTAGGGGGCAGCCATGTGGAGAAGCGAGGAGACCTTTCAACTCTCAAGGCAAAGTCAGTACAGAGTTTCTGTCTACGTGTTGAAAGGCGCTCAAGGCCGATGTGCTGGAGAGCTGCCGTGTAAGAGACGAACTGACGCCCCATCATCAACCTGCAGGCCCTTCGCTGCACCCGCTCTAAGGCGGCCGACTGTCTCTGAGTGAGTGCTGAAGCCCAGCATGGGGCGGCGTACTCGAGTAATGGTCTTATATAACCGCAGTATATGGTGTTAAGGTCTGCGATCGGCACCCCGGAACGTCGCAACCTGCTGATGACGACCAGCCTTTTGCTACTTTTGGACACCATGACATCCACCTGACCGTATCAATAGTTCGAACAAATATTTGATATGCCGTCATAATTGCAGTTCAGCTAAGATCCAAAGGTAGTGCAAGATAATTATCCAGTTGCTTTGCTACGCACGGTTCTGTTTTAACAGTGTGGTTCAAACGCTACCTCAGAGTCAATGCATGTCTGCCGATTCAACTTGTGATGGGTTAACAGAAAGACAAAAACAAGCTCATTGGTCCAAAACTTTATTTTCGCAGTTCAAATGAATTGGGTACCCTCGAAAACAGCAAGTCAACTATTGTGTCATTCCTTCGCCAATCTACAAAACAGCTGAAGCTAATTGTAGCAAATTACTATATTGAACGATTATTATTATCATTAGTATCATTATCTATCATTAACAAAATTGTAGAACAGTAATCTGACTTAAACCTACAGAGACACATCACTCACCTATGGTACAATTCATAACATTGACCCAATTAAACACCTTGGTCCAATTAGAATTAAACTAAGGATTCCTCTTAACGTTATTATTTGCAATAAAGATTATTATTATTATTCTACAGTGTCAGGCAAAGTCATAGACAGTCAGGGGACCGTCAGTTTCGAATGCTTTCTCTGATTGGCTATATACATTTCTATTGTGTTAGGCTGATAAGTGTCCAAATCCGATAAATGTAATCCTAAAAGTTTGGCAGCAGTTTGAGACATGGGATGATTTGCAGTAAAACATATCTGACATGTAGGATATCAAACTTTTTCTCTGGCAAATTTCAACACTGACACAAAACGGCTATGTACAATGCACATGCCTATTATATACATTTTTAACAGGAGCACAGTGTCACTGACGAAAGATACTAGTAGTGGGTGCTGCCTGAAGCGTCTGACCATTTCCAAAAGCATATAAACTATTTGCTTGCGTATGTTCACC
This sequence comes from Branchiostoma floridae x Branchiostoma belcheri, assembly GCA_019207045.1. Classification (NCBI taxonomy): domain Eukaryota; kingdom Metazoa; phylum Chordata; class Leptocardii; order Amphioxiformes; family Branchiostomatidae; genus Branchiostoma; species Branchiostoma floridae x Branchiostoma belcheri. The sequence continues at coordinate 700,817 of CM033039.1, forward strand.
TGCATGTCTAATCTTCAACGATACATGTCCACTTTCATTTAGAAATTGGTTTGACATTAGATAGATGGAAGGAACAATGGGTACCATCCTTCAGCAGTTTCACAGAACGGGATGGTGTAACGTTACAGTTATGTACGTTCAGTCTTACGACCTCTTTGATACGGCCGAAGCCTGGGCCCTGTCCGACGGTGCGGGGTGGCAGAAGTACGGGGCCTGTCTTCCATCGTCATGCTCCTGATCCTCTGCAGACACTCCAGCGCAGTGGGCCGTCTCCTCGCGTCCCGGTTCACACAGTCTCGCACTAGAGTTTCCCACTCCGGGATAGGGCGGATGGAGTCAGGAGAGTCTGGCATCGAATCTCCCCCCGTCAGACCCCTCAAGCTGCGACCATCCTGTGGTGAGGACGAATTCGTACATTTAATTATTTAAGTCTTTCCCCTAGCTTTCCAAGCTTGTGCTTCGCTTATCACTCTTAGCCATCCTTAAAACAAGCCTGTCAATTACAACGCGTCAATATAAGTTTGCATAAATAGCATGATTTTGGAGTAATAAAGACTGATTTGGAGGCTCTTGCCCAAGAGATAATTGCAACACGTGTCAGCATTTAGAAAATGGAAACAGACAACGTACGGCGTAGTATAAAAATGGTGACAAGAAAATTAACAGTAATTTTCCTACTTACCACCGTCCGTCCGTACCACATCTCCCACAGGATTATCCCCAGGCTGTAGATATCAGCACTCTTGTCATAGACTTTCCGTTCCTTCACTTCAGGTGCCGCGTAGGTCGCCGTTCCTGTGATGGTGCCGGTCACGTCCGCTTCTCTCTTCGTCACACCGACGTCAGCCAGCTTCACAGCGTCACCTGCTGTAACCTGCACAAGAAAAACAAAGACGACGAGAAATTTCTAACATTAGATGCTACTACTATATTCTATGAAGAGTGTGGACGAGTATGTGTCTCAGCTTTTGGGCTGCCATCACACATTCTTATAAGACGTCGACGACGTCATCATTGCCCGTGATGGACACCGAAGAATATCAGAGATGAATAGTGGATACGCAATTACTTCTACTAGTATTTCAAATTGTGCATACCAGGATATTGCTGAGTTTGAGGTCCCTGTGGATGTAGCCTGCATCATGGATGGTCCTGAGCCCCTCACACAGCTTGATAGCCTTGTCCTTTATGTAGTTGAAGGCTCGTTGCTTCATGACAGGGTCGTGTCCCCACCTGGAGGGGTTGTGCTCTCTACATGGGACGAAATACGTTATGGTACTGTTTCTCACATAATTTTACCACGACCATTACTGCGATTATCTTGCAGTTGCTGATGGATCCTGTGCAGTTACAGAATAAACCGCTATCCTGACGAAGCTATTAGACTATTCTGACATGAAAATCAGCATTTTTGGTCGTTAACAAGTACGCAGCCTTACGTCTGACCGATAATCCTGCTCTCCAGTGTACCGTCACACAGCTCCATGACCAAACCCAGCTTCAGACCGTGCCTCTCCTTTCTGCAGGCAGTGCCGTAGTACTCCACTATGTGCTCTCCCTGTAGCTTCCTTTTAGAATATAAACCCCACAAAAAGTATGACAGAACAGTTCACAGTGCCATTGAACCGTCGAAGAGAAGAATCAGCCATCATCACAGAATGTTTAAAGGTACCAAAAGTAAGACTGAAGAATAATTTTCTAAACTTTCCGAAGACTTAGTCTTGAAAAAAAACTACTACGTATATTGAATATTAAGTTCTGAACCAAAAAAAAACAGCAAGTATTTTCTATATAATCGCAACACCGAGGAGTATTAAAATGTTCTATTCTACCTCAGGTTGTCTTCTTCCGTGAGAAAGTCCCAGGCGTTCTCCTCGGTGGTGATGTCGTAGGGTAGGACGCCTACCTTCAGCGCCGCCCAGACAAGTGACCCTTTCTGTTGGACCTGTACCCGGTACACCTCCCCGTACGACCCACCGGCGATCCTGTTCTGCGGGTCCGGGAAACCGTCCAGGTCGAACTCGTACTCCCTCATCTCCGTCAGCTCCACCATGGCCAGCCGGCCCAGCAGAAGCCCGATCTGTGACTCTTGCGGCTGGTATGTGCTGACCAGATCCATCTGGCTCCTGGTTTCCGCGAATCTCTCTTCCACCAGGCGTTTATCCACTTCTTTTATCCCCTGTAGTTCTGATTCAAAGTTGCTCAGCAGCCGAAATGGTCTCGTCAGATGATATCGAACTATCTTATCCAGCCTCTCATCTGTTGTCATGCACGCAATAGCCAATTCAGATAATCGCGATTCATCGCTGTGCTGGAGTACACCGCCTATGAACCCAGCGAGGGTCGACGCGTATAAAATCTTGTGATGTACAGGTAGGAAGAACATGGGATGCATTAATGCCGCCTTTATTGCCATCCTGATCATTAGCAGGAAAAGCTCACGAGTGGACAATTCCATATTCTCCACGTTCAGACGGCATGTTCGTCCGGTGATTGGCCTGATTTTTTCGCTGTGCTCATACTTCACCCTAGTGACCATTTCCCCGAGTTTGACCTCAAACACTTCCTTGACTTGGCTAATGTGGTTCTTGAGCGATGGATACAGAACCATTTCATTTTCCATCCAAAGGCATATATCTTTGAGGACGTCGTCCTCGTTTTCAGGTATCTGGACGGACCAAGGGATTTGTTCCTTTACTAGTCGTTCTCCCAGTTCGCCTTGTACGAATTCAGCTAAGATGGTCTTGGTTGTTTCTGTAGCATCTTCAAGGTAATCCCTTACTTCTTTGATAATGCCAGCCGTAGATGCATCAAACTGTTCAAGCGCGGTTCGAGCTCCCACAAAGGCTTCGCGCCGCTCGTCTACATCCAGGTTGCTAAACGACTCATTCAGCTTCAGTTTGATGTAAAGCAGCGCTTCTTTCAGTATGCTTGTCATTTGCCTATAGTTAGGCGGAGATATGTTTTACAGTGACATATTTTCATGCGTTCGTCTAGGTTCACAAAAATCTATTGTATGTAACAACAAATACCAAAGACCAACATTTTCTAGCAAATACAGGTTACTAGACTGCCCACTCCGCATTATCTCATACAACAATTCAAGTCATTTTACTTAAAAGTGCAGGTGACACCTTTCGAGAAAGTGTTTGATCAAAAAGGAGGAGGAGAAGAACATTAACATCACAGACTGGCAGAGAACAACATGTTTCCCTGCCCTATGGGGTATCAAAGCATGTATCCGATGGCCTTGGAAATGCAATTATGACATCAAATAGAATGACCTTCGGGTAAAAAAATACAGAATCTCCCTGACCTGTACTGAACAGCAAGCTTGTGGCTCAGACTCTGTGGCAGGAGCTCGTAGATGCCGTCCAGCAGTTTGTTGAAGTCTGTCGACCGGAATCCGCCCTTAACCGCTTCCTGCAAAGAAATGATAAGTTTCAATTATGTTTTTGTCTAAAAACATCAATCAGTATCTTCAACCAAATTTAAAGTAGATCATTCCTAATGATTCTTACCTGATGATTCTATAATCACACAAATTCGCCGTAAAATATGGTAAGCTGTGAACACAGCAACAATACAACAAAACCAAGCACGGTTTATTTGATTTGTAATTATAAGACGCACCTTATTTGAGTGAACGAAAACCCTAGACTCGTCCAGTCCTACCCACATCTCCCCCAGCTTCCGAATTATTTCCTCCTTCACCTCTTGCCTCTCCTTTTCCGGTACCAGATCCCACTTGTTGAGGACAAATATGGCTTTTGTCGGGTCAAAATGTTCCAGGTCCTTACACTTCGACAGAAGCTGTCCCAGCAACTGTAAAAGGGGCACAGAAACCAATACCAATTCAATGCCAGAAGAAACCAAATGCCAAAGTCGTACATGTATATCACAGATCAACAGCAATAGTCACAGCATATCATAAAATGATATAATAACAGGTGCACAGAGTCACAGACCTAAACTTCTTTCGCATACCTCCGGAGCGGTGGTGCTTATTCTTTTTTATCTTTGAGTTTGAGTTTTGGGTTGAGCTTTGATTTGGGTTTTCTCAACATGGACTAAGTAAGGTTCTCTATGCCGGGGAATGGAGTTGGCCGGGAGAAGGAGTTTTACCGCTCCCGTGCACCTCCCTTCCCCGGCATAGAGGGACTTACTTAGTCCATGTTGAGAAAACCCAAATCAAAGCTAAAAAAAATAAACACTCCGGAAGTCTGCAAAGGAGGCCACACACACCTGTCTTTGTTTGTTGGTATATTCAATTTTTGGCAGGTTTTCCCTCAAGAAAAAACAAGAAGTAATTGGATGAAGGACCCCCCAATACATTCATTACGAATTGTAGCTGGTCCCAATCCCCCATGCCTCACCCTGTCCTTATGTTCTCCTCCTGCGCAGGAGCTGTCGATGATGTAGATGAACGCAAAGGCTGATGGGATGTACTCTGCAACCACCTCGTCCATCATCTCGCTCTCTCCCACTCCTGGGCTGTCTACTATCGTCACGCCTCCCTGGGAACAAAGGAAGTCATATATTCGACCCCTCACCATATACATGTATAACAATGATTTTGCAGGTTGACGTCGTGAGCTATCTGCTTGACTCAATAATCAAAAAAAGAGAATCAAATGTCAATTACCCATATATACTTCTAACAAATTTAAGCATATTTACCTTAAGAAAAGCAAGTGGCCAAAAGATCTCAATCTTGCTGGCCTTAGGAAGAATCTTTCTCTCTTTTGTTCTCAGATGGATGTAGGGCTCCAGCTCCTGCTGACACTTCTCTCGGTTGGTACTCAGGGAGATGACTTTATACGTTGACCCAGTCACTGGGTCTGGTTCCCTGAGATGAACCTTTGCCTGCCGAGTCTCCCCATACTTCAGCTCACAGATGGTGGAGGTGCTGCTCAGGTGGGCTACAGGCAGGATGTCGTCTCCTAGCAACAGATTCAGCAGCGTGCTCTTACCGGCTGAGGTTTCTCCTGTAGCATCCAAATAAGCACACAATAAACACAATAACGATAACGATGATGATTTTGATAATTGTTCATATATTATAATCATCAAAATTAACATAATCATATCAATTACAAGATATGCTCCTGTAGTAATTGAACATCACGTTAATGTCTTTATATAATAGCGGCAACTCACCTGCTACCAGTATCGGGCAGTCGTCCTTGCTCAGGTGTTCTTGGACTTCCGCCAAGATTTCCATGACGTCACGTCTGAAGCGCATCGTGAGCTTCTCCCTGTCGCTCTGGTCCAGGTTCGGCAGGTAGGCTATTACGTCACGGCAGCGCTGCAACAGGAGCTCCCGTCTGGCTCGGTAAGACTCCGCTACCGACGCCATCATTTCAGCAACCTAGCAGATCGATGCGAACAGGAGGTGGAGTTTGGTATCATACATATATATGGGCATCACTCCTCTAGTTTCCAAAATGGAATTGAAATAAAATTTGCAGTTTGAAAGCGATCTCCTTGGAGTCAATCATGTCTTGCAGTGGAAAAGAATTCCTGAATTAGGATCTGAGACCCCCTTTCCGAAAATAATCATGCCTTTCCTAGGTTAGAGGCTAAAGCATAAAAAACGCAGCCTAACCTGTTCAGGGCTTCTTGCTTTGTCGGCTTCTTCCGTCAGCTCCCGGATCTTTTGTTTGAGGGCGGTTTTTGCTTCGGTTGGACTGAGGTCGTCGCCGTTCACGCCGTACTCGCTGAGAGTTCTGTACACCCTCCCCGGCGGCATGGTATCTATGTCCGCCTCCGTGAGGGCCTCATTGTCTCCCATAGTGAAATGTTACCTAAACCACGGGAGGGTAAACAATTGTCGATTGGCCTTTCTTCGAGTATCCCGAAGTTAGCCACTTCTTCCCTAACTAAAGACGTATTCAATCACAAAAACCTGTGCCTTCGAGTCTTCTTTAGAAACAGTCTAAAACGATGACCCTTTCTGCATACTTCGAAGGCAAACGTAACAGACTGGACCGAGGAAAATGAATCCGGGAGGGTTAAGCCATGAAATAGAGATTTGCAGCCCAACGGCTTACCTTACATGCAACAATGCAAACGGGTGTGAGAAAGTGAAACCATGATCTAGGGTACGCACTTTGGAGGTTTGCTGTACTTTTGTCACCAATCTAAACTATATCATGTAAAATGCGATCACGGTTGACTATGCTACACGACGTCTGCCTATACTGGGTAATTTAGTGTCTTATCACAACAACTTAAGAGACGTTTTTGTCGACATTGAGCTCAGAACTAAGACTACAACATGGCGGTCTACCTTAACGAGTAGTACGTGTTAAGCAATAACTATCATTGTAACCAGAACGGCAAACTTACCTTTTTTGTTGGGATTTTGAAACGAGGCTGTCGGCAGTGCGATGAGTGAAGTAAGTGTAAGTCTGTTGCCCTGTGGACAGCCAGGTATCAAACACAAAGACAATTCTCGAAGAGTCTTCCTTGTTCTTGTCCTTACTTCGGTAGTTAGGGACTATGTGTGTGGAACTGATGACTCATCCACGACCTTTAACCTTGACCAACACCTGGCTATTTTCCAAGCACAGGTAGACTTACGACCACAACAACACCATATTGGGCTATGGTAGCTTCCACCCACCTTGTCAGTCACACAAAGTAGATTTTGTGACGGACAAAAGCGTTCTCGTTGATTTTATTATGTTGAGCCATGTTGATTTGATTATATATGGGAACCCTAAAACTGATACGAGCGTGCGAACAAAAAAAGTTTGGCCCCCAAAAGTTGCCTTCAGTATGAAATCTAAGTGGTCAGAAAGGTTGAACAAATGACTGAACACAAACACACCACGGAGTATGGTATATTGAACAATAGATTTTTCATTTTTGTTCTTCCACATTTTCTATGGCATTAGTATCACTTTTTCGATATCTTTTTTTTTATAATTTACGGCATATATGTGCTCATTTTACAACTGCTTTGTACGATTTGCAGTATGGTTAAATACCCTTTTCTCTTTCTATTTTTGGAAACCTAGAAATCTCCCTAAAGTAAACACATTGCAACCACATCATAACGCAAACACTGCAACGGTTGCAGGCAAACAAGTTGATGTTACCCGGGTAACTCCATGGCCTTTTGTTCCACTCAAGCCTTTCGACGTGAGTTCACGTAAAGTGCAGGTAAACAATACTATAAATCTGGCTGAAGGTTAGCCATGGGGTCACTGTTGCACGTGTGGCTTTTCTTGCTTGCAGCCCAACCGTCTTGTACGTGCGACCAGGCCATGTCTACCATGAAGAAGTAAACGGTGTTCACGCCATGTCTACCATGAAGAAGTAAACGGTGTTCACGCCATGTCTACCATGAAGAAGTAAACGGTGTTCACGTTTGGAGCAAAGTACACGTTTATCCATTATCGACCGGACTAGCTACATGCATGAGATAAAACTGTTAAAACAACTCCACTCAAGTTTCATTGAAGCTGTCCATACAACGCTGGCATCATCCTTGCTGTTAGAATGCTTTAATATTTCTTCTTCCACCAACAGACAGCAGAAAACTCTTCCTTATACATGTAGTACTGGCATAACCCACTGTCGCTGTCGGGTACACATTGCAACTGGTACTACTGGTATCTAATACACAGAATAAACATACAAATAAACAAGTAACGTATACTAGAATTCTTTCTTTTACGCTTTGCAACTTCCCTATTCGTTCACAGGCTTTTATGCTAGCATCTTTAACAGCTTAACTATAGGGTTAATATCAGCTCAAAATTATATTCAGTTAGTAAAATTGTAACCTAAAATAAAACGTTCTGCACTGTTACCACAGCTAATCTTCTCTGTTTCTGTATGTACAAATTTGGGTGAGTTGAGGGTAAGCTCCATGTGGCAAATTGCAAACATTTGTTATAACAGCAACAGAGATACATGATTCTCCATTCTAGGTTTGAAGCAAAGTAAAATACAGCATCACATAATGGTGAATACATATTGATAATATTAGACCTCGGTAACTACATGACATCGTACACAGTAGAACAGGTAAGTTGAGAACCCTGAGTTTCCCCATGTTTTAAAATTTTACGCCAAAACTATAGCAAGAATACAGCTTCTATGTCCTTTGTCCAACATACAGCCATGATTATTACATTTATATAGAACTTTTATAAGCATATTCATCTATTGACACTTCCAGGCTCAACCAACCAGCCTGGTACCTGTGACGTCATACACAAACACTATACATATAGCTTAGTTGGACCAAGTCTACTGTTTCTTTCTTGTATATCAAACATCAAAATTAAAGTATTGCAATAATAAAAACTTGCAGCCATTTCAGAGCACTGGCCTTCGTTTTTGTGCTAAGAGTACAGCTTATAATTGAATACAGGACAAAACAATAAAGGTTCCTAGCAAGTAGCAAATATTTGATGACTGAGTATTAATACTATTTAAAATACACTCTTATCTAATAAGTATACTATAGTTAACAACATTCGAATTCTGTCAGTAATAGTCTTACAAACTCTATTTTGATAATGATATTCTATAATTATAGCCCTTACTAACCCCAAATTACTTGTAAGGAAATGTCTGGACACATAACTTTATGTACAGCTGCAATGACATCATTGCATAATGAAATTCGATCCTCGGATCTTAGCACCAGCCATGTAAGCATCATGTTGCCATGGCAATATTACCATGGCAACACGATGGTAACAACCCTACTGACATTTGAGATGTTCTCAAGTTTGTCAGGGATTAACATATGAATGAAACAGAAACTGTATTATGGACCCCTAACTATGACAAAAAAAAGGATATCAATAATGCACATATAATTTTTTCCAAGTTTTACTTTACATATGAACGTAATACACAAAAGTTGTGTAATTTTGTACTAACTTCAAAAGGCTGACACTTTTGAGCTTTACCTAAAAGTACCATGATGATTAGTTCCTAAAGCTATAACAATTTCTAAATTCATTTTGTTAAACTTTCTTACCTAAAAATGTACTTGGTGTCTAAGTTAGACACCTGGTGAGGTCTAACCTTCTTCAGCATATCTTAACTGGACATCTATTTGATTCTTCTATGTATTTTACAAGCTAATGTTCTTATTCACCTAAATATAGGAATGTACAGGGTGTTTGACCTTCAGATGACCTTCATGTTTGGAAGCTGGCCTTGGAACCAGAGTGGTTGCCACAGAAACTGGGTCAAAGGTGAAAGTGGATGGATACTTGACCTTAAGACGACCTTTCTAGTAACTTGTGGGGTATGTTAAGATGTAGGACACTTCACCATGAGACAATCTTTCTCGAATGTTACATATCTTTAGATGTAGGATATTTGACCTTTAGATGACCTTTCCTGTATGTCATGTTTGTTAATTGGTTATGGGATATTTGACCTTGACATAACCTTGCCAGAATGCGATGTAACTTTATAAATGGGATATTTGACCATGAGATGACCTTACTGCATGTTCATGTCCCCTGAAGTCTGTGAGAATGACAGCTGACTATTTGACCTTGACACGACCTTTCCAGAACGCGACGTAACTTTATACATAGGCTATTTGACCTTGAGATGACCTTACTGCATGTTCATGTCCCCGGGAGTCTGTGAGAACGACAGCAGGAGTTCCGCCTCGCGGCTCAGCTCCCTGTTGACGTGCGGCTGTGCGTTTGGATGCTGTCGCTGGAACGGGAGGGGCGGTTCCCATGGCAACCGGGTCAGAGGTGAGAATGAGCTGAGGGGTGGGGTTTCCCGCGGGGTGTCCCGGGTGGGGCTGCTGCTGCGGGGGAACCCCCTGACGACCGCCCCGCCCGGCGACCGGTCCTGCGCCGCCCCTCGGTCCTGCGCCAGGTTCACAGGCACCGCCGGCTCCACCAAGGTCATCAGGGTCGTGGTGGGGACGTTGACCCCGCTGCGCTCGAACATCTCCCGCTGCTGCTGCAGGAAGTCCCGCCGGTACATGTGCGCAAAGTGGTCACGGTCAAAGGTCAAAGGGTCAAGAGTGCGGGATGCCTGGAGAAAAAAAAGATTTTGTTTTATCAGTTGATTATTCGTGAGAAACTCAAATCGTCATGAAGGCCACTTTTTATTGTGGTCATGAGGGAAAAGGTAAGGGTCACACATAAAAAGAAGACATCATTTAAAGTCCTGATAATCTCACAGTCCAGTCAATGCCAGTGGTTGTATGGGATAAAGTAAAAGTTTCCTGGCTTCTAGACAACTCAACCCCAGGAGGTGGCACTGTTTGATAAGAGACAACATTTCATGAATACAAATTTAACCAAATTTGTCAAATTTCATCTCAGAATAAACACAGAAATGTGTTCCAATATGACCCTGAACTTTGAGTTATGGACAACCATGATCCTGACTCAATCATCAATGCAACACATCCTGTATGTACTGGGCCTTATTGGAAATAAACCTTTATAAGTTGAAGGGGCAACCCAGCTGACTTGAGAAGAAATAAACAAACAAATAAATAAATAAACAAATACAGACCCCGTCTGCTGCCACGTGGGCCTGCAGCGCTCCCATCCTGTCCAGGCTGTCTCCATGGGGGGTCCCCGACTCCTGCCGTTCGTACGCAGAGAACGTCCTCGGCTCACCGCTGCCCTGGCTCTCCGTGAACTCTGACCTTCTGTCTGTGAACTCTGACCTCCTTTCGGTGAACTCTGACCTCCTGTCAGTGAGCAGGTTCTCCGGCCTCATGAAGGTCATGGTGAGCGGGACGTCTGACCTTGCCAGGTCATGTCGTGTATACGGTACGGAGACGCTTCGTGGTGGCGCCTCCTGAGGATAAGTGGTTTCATTGAAAAAACATCATTATCATTATCTATCAATTAGTAAAATGATTACTCAATTATTTTACCTCCCCCTTCACCTATTTGAACAATTGTTGAATCAGAAATCTTATTATGTTTTATGTAAGTTTTGGTCTGCAAACGAATAAAACAAACAAACATATTCTCAACCTCCAACATTAAAAGCCTAAATTTATGTCAGTCTTTACATCATATCAATATAAACATACAAGTATATAGCATGAAAGTTCATCTGTGTTGGTAGAATACATTATAGAAATTGCTAAACTTTCTTTCCAACACTGAATTAATATAGGGGACTTACCCTAAATTTTCAGTCAAACTTCGTCAACCTTGTTCACAGAATGACCCTCTCTATATCCAGCAGTGTCGTCAGGAACACGCCACTTTTGCAGGAGGGGGTCATGAGTATCAGAAAGCCAGGGAGCGGCATAGACTTTCTGATACTTATGTCTTTATGACCCCCTCCTGCAAAAGTGGCGTGTTCCTGACGTCACTGCCCGAGATAGAGAGGGTCATTCTGTGAACAAGGTTGACGGAGTTTGACCGAAAATTTAGGGTAAGTCCCCTATATTAATTCAGTGTTGGAAAGAAAGTTTAGCAATTTCTATAATACGAGTATATAAATTATGATTAACAATCAAATATTAAATGGTTACCATGATTGCCTGTGCCTGAAGTACATACTTATGTAGGGGGGGGGGCATAGATGGAGGCCAGAACACAAACCACTACGCCAAAAGGCCCAGAGCCCCACTGTCACGCTCACCTCCTGACGAAGCAGCATCGCCTCACTGATATACTCCGTTTGTCGTGTTTCGGCTCCGTCCTGTGTCGGCGAGTCTGTACGTATCACGACCGACTCCTGCCTTGCTAATGCGGCATCACTGTCTGGTACCTTATCATCCTGCCTCTGCACCTCTCTCCTGGCCAGGGGGGTGTTATCGGTAACTCCAGAGGGCAGGGGGGTGTTCACGAGGGGGCTGTTCTCAGTAACCCCCCGGAGGTGGGTACCAGGTTCTCTTGTGAAAAGATGTTCCGGCTTGTTCCCTGTGTCGTGTTTGTCTGTTTGGCACGACCGTCCGCTGTTTGCACCGCCATGTCCACGGGACGTTCTGCTTCTTCTTGTTCCTCGGTACCAACGTTCTAATAGAAGAGTTATAATAATAATTATTATAATTACAGTCATAGACAGACATAGTGTATATTTTTTTGATACTTCAATTTGTGGCTTGCATTTCATGCCAGAAAAGGCCCTGTGAGACAACAGTGGTTAGTGCATGTCCTTAGCCAAAGGCTCAAAAGAAAGTATATTCAATTTTATCTGCATTACTACAATTATTCCATTAATATTGCACCTTCATTATTTGTGGCCAAAAATATTCTGTGGACTTTTAATTACAATAACATAACACAGCATCATCAACTAGAGCTCGAAACACTGTCTTTCTACCAGATTTATCTAATATATGGATGATATCATCTGGGAACCCCCAAAATGGCCTAAACTGAAGATATCTCACCTTGGCCCTGGGTGTGGGGAGGTAGACCACGCGGTGTCGCCGGCCCTCGTGGATAACGGGACAGTGGTTCCGCTCGTGAGTCCGCACACAGTCGAGGGTCTTCAGCTTCTTACCGCAGTGGCTGCACATGAAGATCTTCCCACTGTGCACGCTGTCCCGGTGCTTCCACAGGCTGCCCTGGGGAGGAGAACACAGAACTGTCACGACCTAACCTTTAACCCCTGACCCTTCCCACTGTGCACGCTGTCACGGTGCTTCCACAGGCTGCCCTGGGGAGGAGAACAGAACAGTCACTACCTAACCTTTAACCCCTGACCCTTCCCACTGTGCACGCTGTCATGGTGCTTCCACAGGCTGCCCTGGGGAGGAGAGCACAACAGTCACTACCTAACCTTTAACCCCTGACCCTTCCCACTGTGCACGCTGTCATGGTGCTTCCACAGGCTGCCCTGGGGAGGAGAGCACAACAGTCACTACCTAACCTTTAACCCCTGACCCTTCCCACTGTGCACGCTGTCCCGGTGCTTCCACAGGCTGCCCTGGGGAGGGGAACAGAACAGTCACTACCTAACCTTTAACCCCTGACCCTTCCCACTGTGCACGCTGTCACGGTGCTTCCACAGGCTGCCCTGGGGAGGAGAACAGAACAGTCACTACCTAACCTTTAACCCCTGACCCTTCCCACTGTGCACGCTGTCATGGTGCTTCCACAGGCTGCCCTGGGGAGGAGAGCACAACAGTCACTACCTAACCTTTAACCCCTGACCCTTCCCACTGTGCACGCTGTCATGGTGCTTCCACAGGCTGCCCTGGGGAGGAGAGCACAACAGTAACCTATAACCCCTGACCCGCTGTCCCGGAGAACACAGAACAGTCACTACCTGACCTTTAACCCTTCTCACCTAGTGTCCAGCAATGAAGCAACCTTAACACCATGACCCTGTCTTACCTTGTTAATCGTAAGGCAACTTTTACCATGCCTGACCCCTCAGATATTGAGTAACCTTTACCCCCTGACCCCACCAATGTTAGGTACCCTTTGCCCCTTGACCTTCTCACCTTGTGTTTAGTAGTGAAGTTGCACTCCTTACAGAAGGTCACGGGCAGGCCGGGGTGGATCTCCTTCACGTGAGCGCGGACTGAGTCCTTCCCCTGGAACACCTGCTTACAGTGGGGGCACTTCACCGCGTCATCTGGGTCCTTACTATGGGGATCAAATTACAATTATCATATATACTTCATTGCATCGGTCCTTGTATCAATCATTTGTAGTCACCATTACTGGAAGTGAGGAAATTATGAAAAGGACAAAGATTCTGTATTCACCACGTTTTTGTAGTGTCCAGGAAATGGATCAACATATGTACTGAGTAAAGAATATTTCTCCGGTACAGTAAAACATGGCCTCAGCATCCACCCAAGGGACTGAGCATACATGGTTGCTCTAAACAAGTTGTTTGGTGGCCAGTTCATAGATAATATGACAATTAAAAGAAGGTCAGCCAACCAGTGCTTTAGTATAGGTCATACACAGGTGTTACGGCTTGTAACCTTAAGCATTAAGTAGTTCCATGATCTCACCTGAGATGTTTGATGAGGTGCGACCTGAGGTGCGCCTTGTCACCCGAGGAGAACTCGCAGTGCGGACACTTGTAGCTGCGCAGGTGTGTCTGCTTCATGTGAGCTGTCAACAACAACAACAAATCATCAACAACAACAACAGCAAATAATGTACAACAACACACAAAGTAATCGTGAACCTGTAACCAACTTCAAGGTGTGACTACGATTCTTCTATCACAGGATCTTTATCTATTCCCACTACCAACATTTACTTCCTGCAAAAATATGAGAACCGAGAAGTCAAGTTTTGAATGAAAAGTTACTTCTCTAATTGCTTTTGGTTGGGAAAGTCTTGTCTTAATTTTGACAGTTAAAGATAGGATTGGGTTTAGCAGAAGCTTGTATTATCACTGTTGCTGAAAGATAATGCTACTTGTCCATTTTCTGTTGGAATGGAAGCTCTTGTGCTAAGCTCTTGTCACAATGCTCAGTTATAGCAGATGTGGTAAAAGGAATAAAAACCTACTTGTCAGTTTGCTGTTGGTAGGGAAACTTTTGTTGCAGAGTTATAGTATATGTGGGACAAATGGAATGAAGACTTACTTGTCCGTTTGCTCTTGGTAGGGAAGCTCTTGTCGCAGTGCTCACAGTTGTAGATGCGCAACGTCGGGGTCGGCTGGGTGTGGCGCTGTTTCTCATGGAGGTGTATCCCTTGCAGGGATGTAGATATGAAGTCACAGTAGTGACACGGGTACGCCTTGTCTTGCTTCTTCTTGTGCTGTCTTTGTCTGGAGGGAGGCAAAGGGGGAGAGTTTGATACAAGTACTAACTGTAACCCTTACAATAACCCTGCAGAGATGTGGAGATGAAGTCACAGTAGTGACACGGGTACGCCTTGTCTTGCTTCTTCTTGTGTTGTCGTTGTCTGAGGAGGCAGAGGGGGAGAGTTAGATACATGTACTAACTGTAACTCTAACCCTGACCCTAACCTAACCCTGCAGTGATGTGGAGATGAAGTCACAGTAGTGACACAGGTACGCCTTGTCTTGTTTCTTCTTGTGCTGTCATTGTCTGGGGAGGCAGAGGGGCAACGTTAGATACATGTACTTATCCTAACCCTAACCCTGACGCACACCCTGACCCTGACCCTGACCCTGACCATAACCCTAACCCTGCAGGGATGTGGAGATAAAGTCACGGTAGTGGCACGGGTACGCCTCGTCCTATTTCTTCTTGTGCTGTCGCTGCTTGAAGAGGAGGGGGAGCATGAGATACATGTACTAGCCCCAGCCCCATGTCTGGATAGGGATATGTGTGTGGCATGTTCATGTTGTTCTCCCACAAACAAACAAACAAGCTGCATCCGTACCTGTGGTCCTCCATGTGGTGCTGAGTCTTGTACACCTTCCCAAAGTCGGGACAGGGGAACACTCCTTGTGGTGCCAACAAACAAACAAACAAACAAGCAAACAAGCTCCCTCCGTACCTGTGGTCCTCCATGTGATGTTGAGTCTTGTACACCTTTCCACATTCGGGACAGGGAAACACTCCTCGTGCCGTGTGCTGGGAGTTCATGTGGTTCTCTCACAAACAAACAAACAAACAAACAAACAAACAAGCTCCATCCGTACCTGTGGTCCTCCATGTGGTGCTGAGTCTTGTACACCTTCCCACAGTCGGGACAGGGGAACACTCCTTGTGGTGCCAACAAACAAACAAACAAACAAACAAACAAACAAGCAAACAAGCTCCATCCGTACCTGTGGTCCTCCATGTGATGTTGAGTCTTGTACACCTTCCCACAGTCGGGACAGGGGAACACTCCTTGTGGTGCCAACAAACAAACAAACAAACAAACAAACAAGCTCCATCCGTACCTGTGGTCCTCCATGTGATGTTGAGTCTTGTACACCTTCCCACAGTCAGGACAGGGGAACACTCCGCGTGCCGTGTGCTGACTGTTCATGTGGTTCTCCAGGTGGTGCTTCAGCTTTGCTGTGTAGCTGGAAAACAGGAGAACAAGTGTCAGAAGTGATAACTTTGAGCTTAAAAAAAATTACCCAAGAGTAAATCCATACTACCAAGGCAGTCACTAATTTTGCAGGTGCACTTTTCACAGCAATCAACAGGGGGCGCTGTAATAGTCGTCAAGAAGTTGCAACGTGTTTTCCCGTTTTGATACATGCTGCAGAGAGTACAGTATGACCTGCAGCAAATGCTCCATCTTAGTCCTAAACATTTCTCAACAAACAAACAAACAAACAAACCTGCAGTAGTCGCAGAAGAAGATTTTCTCCCCCGGGTGAAGGATCTGGATGTGCTCTGCTAGTTCCATCTTCGCGCTGAACTTCTCACAAACAAACAAACAAACAACAAACAAACAAACAAACCTGCAGTAGTCACAGAAGAAGATTTTCTCCCCAGGATGAAGGATCTGGATGTGGCCAGCCAGCTCCATCTTGGCGCTGAACTTCTCGCCACACACCTTACAGGTGTACTGGGGCAGGTGGCAGGTCAGGTGCTGCTGCAGCTCATGCTCGTAAGGAGTCGTGTAGTTACACTGTGGACACTTGTGCTTGGACTTGTCTCCATGCTCTTCGATAACGTGTAGGGCTGGGGGGGGGGAAGACATCATCAACTGGATACTACTAGTACTACATGTACCACTACTAAGCTTTTTATAGCTTCATTATTTTAAATTTGACATGGGTAATTTTCCTGATATAAAAACCTGACAACAATCAAGCCTAAAATACCAGCCAGAGTCTATGGCTAACCTCTGTTTGGACTGAGTTGGAGAGTGAATGTTCCTGTCAAAAGAATACCACCGAAATTTACATGACTGAAATTGTCTGTTTGTCTGCCACGTGTAACTAACCAGGTTAGTGATATCAATAACCAGTAACTTACCAGGTTAGTGATATCAATAACCAGTAACTAACCTAGGTAAGAGCTTGAGGGGAAACTCCTGCCACACTGCTCACACAGGGCTGAATGGAGATGCTTGTCTGCCATGTGTCTCTTCAGAAAGGGCAGGGCTCGTGTACTGTACTCACATTCCTACAGACATACAAAACACACAAATACGTATCAATCTGCTGATAATGTATTATAACATCTACATGTATACATTTGTAAATAGTGCTGTACTCACATTCCTGTAGAAATACACAAAACACAGGATACATAACTAATGTCTAGCTTTGTCTGGTCTTATTCTCTTAACAGTTATACTTAAGTGAAAATTGAACAACACAATATACTGATCAGCCTCAGAATTTTCTGTCTCAGAACTATTGTTTCCCATTTGTTTGCAGTTGTCAACTAACCTGGCGGTAGTACACTGTTTTTGTGCAAGTTGAATATGATTGTTTATTTATTTGTTTGTTTATTTATTGTTTACCCACCTGGCAGTAGTACATGTTCTTGTGCGAGTAGTTGATGTGGACGTGCATGGCGGACCACCTGGAGGTCACATGATCACACAGGAAGCACCTGAAAGACACAGATGAAGAATGTAACTAAGCATATCATGAAAGAGACTGTGCAGCCAAGACTTAGATAACTTTACTATCTGTTGACAACAGTTTTGTTAAGTAAAGAGGATGAGGGCCTAGTATAAGCTATATACATTTTCCCCACCTCCTGCATCTGTTGCATCTATTGTTTACCATATCAAGTACTGTAAATGCAGTAAAGTTTGCGGGGATTTAATTTCGCGGTAACACCTTAGACTGCAATCTAATACCATAATAGCAAAATGTTCGCGGTGGTTTTAAGTTCGCGGTGAAGTGGTCACCGCGAAAACCGCGAACATTAATCCACCGCGAACATTTCTGCATTTACAGTATCATATATCTTATGTGTGTTGTGCAGATAAATAAACAAATAATATGTGCTCTCACTTGAAGTCGTTGACCCCCTCGATGTGGCACTTTGTGTGCAGCTCCAACATTTCCTGGGTCAATGGCTTATAGCTGCACCCCTCTGCGCTGCACACGAACTTCGGCTTCTGAACCTAGGGTTCAAATTACATTCTAATTTTAGTAACTGTTGTGTATCTATTACACTAATTCATGATTGGGACTGCATTGTCAACATCGCAAACAATCACTGTACATGTGTAAATACTTAACGTTTGGGACTGCACCTGTAAGCAGTAACACCTATAGCTGTATTGCAATGTGAACCAGTCAGAATTGCCTTACGAAGGTGACAGATGGTCACTGAAACATCAGTTAACAAATGAAGATAGGGTTGTGTTAATGTTACATCCTTGATTTGCCTTATATTTTGTTACAAGGACTTATGTTACATTACTGTGATTTTTAAAGAATATTGATACATGTTTGATATGGGTTTGTACCCTAACATTTGTGAACCTCCAGTTCAGGCGTTATGTCTCCCCTGAGGAAAGGAAATAAACACAAACAAACCTTTGCGGGTTTCTCCTTCCGCGGACGACCCCGTTTCCGTTTCACCCCCACCCCCTCCGGTAACCTGATCTTCAGCTTCCGCGGTCGCCCCCGCCTTGTCCTGACCCCCGACCCCACAGCTTCCTTCTCCATCCCATCATCCTCTGCTTTCTCTGGTTCCTCCTGGTCCATGACCTTTGACCTCCTGACCCTTTTCTTTAGAGGGTACGAGTGGTTCTCCTCCCCTCCAGCCTCCTCAACAACATCATCATCATCATCATCATCGGTTTCGTAAACAGCCACAGTTCTGCGCACTCCTGAAGGTTGATAGTCGGGGTCTTTGTCCTTGCCAAGGTCGCTCACATCCTCGTCATCACTGTTGCCAAGGAAACGGTACGTATCCTCCCCTTCCGTCTCCCTCTCCGCACGTTTCCCGGATTTCTGCGATTTCGCAGATTTTAATGAGCTGGTGTCAATGACCTCCCGGACAGCCTTGACGGTTGCCTTGGTGACGAACCTGCCGGGAGAGCTCCCTAGGTTCACGGCCTCCCTGCCTGATGAGTTCCTGTGGCTGTCGGAGGTGTGGGGCCTTGCGCCCCCGCTGAGCGTGTTGGCGAAGTTCTCCCCAAACACGGAGATGGAGGCAGAGAACAGTTCCACCTCCTGAAGAGTTCCATCCTCCTTACAGTGCTTGGTCCTGGGGAGGGAGACACAAAGAAAATAAAATTCATCTTAAACCTGTGAATCTACAACTCTACACTTTCTGGTACAAAGTGGTACCATCAACACATCAACATTAAATAAGTCTGGCTGGCTTTTCTTTATGCTATATAGAAATGTCAATCTACATGTAACTGTAGATCCCTATAGGTAAAACTTGGATTCAAACCCACAACCCCCAGATCCAGTAGCCCACAGCCACTGGCATGGGCAGACCGAAAATTGTATGTATCACCTTAGAATTAGCCAACAGGGTTTGCCTTACACTAAATACTAGTAGTAAATTCAGCTGCCTATTATAATATCTGACTATGCAGCGTATGCTGTAAAAAAAAGAGGACATGCAGGCCCCTGATTCCAAACCTAGGGTTTGAACCCCCGACCCCTTGTAACAGACACACCTCGATCAAAAACGGTGACATAAACACACACAAACCTGAGGTTCAAACCCCCGACCCCTTGTCCAGTTAAACCCACCTGATGTGAGACAGGATGCTGTTTTTGCTCTCCACACTGCTGAACTGACACACCCGACACTGGTACAGCAGGAAAACCTCGATCAGGTGGTCATACACACACACACCAAACCTGGGGTTCGAACCCTTCACCCCTGGTCCAGCCAAACCCACCTGATGTGTGACAGGATGCTGTTTTTGCTCTCGACACTGCTGAACTGGCACACCCGACACTGGTACAGCAGGAAAACCTCGATCAGCATACACTCACACGCACGCATGCACGCACACACACATGCACACACACACATAGCAAGAGTTACCCACCTGATGTGAGACAGGATACTGTTTTTGCTCTCGACGCTGCTGAACTGACAGACCCGACACTGGTACAGCAGAAACACCTCGATCACACACACACACACACACACACACACACACACCAAACCTGGGGTTTGAACCCCCCACCCCTGGTACCCACCTGATGTGAGACAGGATGCTGTTTTTGCTCTCCACGCTGCTGAACTGACACACCCGACACTGGTACAGCAGAAACACCTCGATCAGGTGATCGTACTGAGAAGCCTCCTCCTTCAGCTGGCTGTCTGGTGCAGCGGCGCCCTCTGCCTGCCACTCCATAACTGCAGGCTGGACACTGGGGCTCTACAGCATAGAAGTGTCCGGAGGATTCGATCTATGCGCGAACACGGGGCCGCTTTCAGTCACACCTGGGGAAACAAAGGGAAAGACATATAACTATATGATCTGACCACAAACTTAAAACCACCTTTTTTGTTCTGAGACAAGTTCTACCTGCCTACCCTTATATCTAAGCACTATGTACATGTATGTGCAAATTGTACACAATGCACAGTATTGGAGGCACCTGTTATATAGCGTATACAAATGAATACTGACATGGTACAAATCTTAAAGCATTGAATACATTTTTACGTTACTGTTAGTGTACAACTCAATACAGATCAGTGACAGTTGAGCTCGCCATCAATTTCATCGAAACCAAAAGCAACTCTTCACCCTGTAGTTCCATCTGTAGCACCCATGTTACATTTGTAAGCTGCTTGTAATTACTAGTACCCAGTAGATGCACATGTACTGTGAGGCACTGTCTTGGCTTCCAACTGGTTGTCCATTTATAAAGGGTGTGACCATTATGCAAATGTAATTCTAAGTACTGATAGAAATTCAAAACCACCGCGAACATTCCATTTTCTTCCTACCAAGAAATTAAATCCCCACGAATCTAAAGCCTTGCACAGCATAGATTACTGTAAATGCATTTAACTACACGGGGATTTAATTTCGCGGTGGTGGGAAATTTAAGTGGAGTGTTTGCAGTGGTTTTAAGCAAGGGTTTTAAGGCTGGGAGGAAAAGTTGAATCTTACTAAATTTTATAATATTGTAAAAGGAGAAATATTTGTGGGGTTTTAGCCAAAATCACATTGTTGCCAAATCACTGTGAATTGAAATAGCCACGAACATTTTTCCATGGCAGTTACAACTACAGTGCATGGTGCTACCGCAAACTTAAAACTACTGTGAACGGTCCTTTTTCCTGATACCGTGAAATTAAATCCCTGCGAAATTAAATCTCCACGAAATTAAATGCATTTACAGTATTCTTCAAGTTTGGCAAAGGCCAGTCTTATATTTCTAAACCTGTGAAAACCAAAAAAACTTAATTGGTGTGGCCTTATATCATGCTAAATGAAATATCTTTCAGATTTTCTGCATCTGACTCTCTCTGTGCCTTTGTTCGTGTCTCTCAACTTTTTCTGAATTTGAGAGAAAAAATTTGAGTAAAACGGTTTGATGCTGCCTGGATTGTTTTGGTCCATTTACTGTAAAAGGGGGAATGTTCACGGGGATTTAATTTCACGGTGAAGAGTACATGGATTGTTCACAGTGGTTTTAAGTTCGCGGAGGAAACAAGGGGATAGGCAGGCAGCAGGCAGAACAAAAAACATTTGCGATGGTCTTAATTCGTAAATATAAAAACCCTGCAAATATTTCCTTATTTACAATGGGCAGGAATATAAGTGATTGTAAACTTGCTGATTTCAACACAACTGCCTGATAAAGGTGTATATTTTGTACCTATTTTAAAGTATTTGATAATCAAAAGACCTGTTTGTTACTCACAGGGCCGTCGTGGGAACCAGTGAAACACTGGAGATGAGTAGAACAGTTTTTACCCCAAGCTCGCTCCCAGGAATCAAACCCATAACCTATCGCGCTGGACCCGGGCAGCCAAGCTCTCAAACCAATCACCCAACTGATTCACCCAAAAGCCTGTAAGGCATTTGGGATGGTGGGTTGGCACTGCTTGAACCCCCACTGTTACAGAACCTCCTTGCCATAATCAATGGTAACACTAACATGATGATTGAATTTGAACTAGATTGCTGAACTGTGCAGATTAAGAGTCAAGCAGAAACTTAAGTCTTAAGCCATAGCCTTAAGGTTAATGTTACATAAGTGCAAATTGTAGAGTAGAGAGTAGAGTAGAGGTCCTTCGGTTGGGTAGGAGTTCGCACTCCATGGAACCGCTCCTGATCAACTGTTTCTTCCTCTCTGCAATCAAATATGATGATTAATTTTCTATTTATCAATCTGATAGTGTAGTCCTCAGTCCCTTCAGTTTTCAAAAAACTGATTTCCAAGGGAGCCCTGATTCCCAACCTTACTTAGTTTATGTTTGTCACTACCTACCTGAATACCTGTAGTAGAAATGTCATTATTTCTAACATTATTCTTACTCAATGCATCCTGAAAACCATTGCAACAATATCATCAAATCACAAACTGGCATTTAAATTCTAAATCATTTCCAGATGTACGATATAACACTGTCATGCAATTTGCAACTCTACCTACTTCTGTACCGTAAAACATGTTATAATCACAAAGAAAAACACCCACAGCACCTTGAACTTCTGCCCGCACATTCCAGCCTTAAGCATTACGTCACCGCTACAATTAAAGGTTTTACAGTCGCTCCTTATATGGTAACAATTCTCGAGTCTGGGGTACCTACCGCCACAGTCAAAATTATCGAGGCGACAAAACCGGTTTTACTAACCTTGTTTCCGATGACGTTGTGGTCGGAATTTTCCCAAAATATCCCTTTTACAAGAAAATGGACGAATCAAGAAAAATGCTCAATGAAATCTGCGGTTTTCGCAGCGAATTTCGGCGATTTTCTCGCCCCAAATGTTTATGATTTTGCAGTCAGGCTTTGTCCAAGGATGACCTCTGACATGTACCCAGCCTTCCCCGCGGCAGTTCAAAGGTCAGGCGGCGAGCTCTGCTTTGTCACGCTGAGAAAAACGTTTCGACAATTTTTCTCTCAGAAAAAAAATATCTGTGAGAGTTTTACTCACTTTTTGACAGCGCAGGAGGAACAAGAAATTCAGTAGAATGTTTCTGACAAGGTAAGTGCTTCTGTCGGGGCGGTTTTCCACGTGTAATTTTGAAGACAAAACGCAGTGACGGTACTTGTGTGGGGGAGGGGGGCGAACCGCATTTTTGGCAACCACTTTCTAAAGTTTTGCGTGTGAACGATTTTATTTTCCTTAGATGAATAGGCGAGGAACAGTGGACATAGAAAGTTTTTTTTTAATAAGCTCGCAACATTTAGCTATGTGTAATTTATTGTAAATGTCGAAAAATTCTGATTTCTGAACAAAGCATGGGCCATAATTTTCTTCAAACCATGGGAGTGAAATATTACTGTTTTACTTGTCCGTGTGCTAGTCTGTGTGCACGCACGGACATTTCTCAACGCACGAAGGGGTGAAGTCTGCCATCTCTGATTGTCAAGTGCTTCAATATATTATGTATTGACTCCTCCCAGCATTGTCCAGAGAAAGACAGTGTAACAGCCGGTTTCAAACACCGTCTAACTGTCCATGCCAAAGCTATGATATGATGTATATACTTTGATATATTTACATACACAACCTAGAAAAATATTTGGGTGCACCCTGTGCGCCCACAGAAAGTAATTGAGTGCACAGCTCCAATTTTGGGTGCACATGCACCCAGTATTTCGAGCCCTGCCTGAGGAGTAGTCTCCTGTAGTGGACTTGATTTGAAACAATAATTGACATCAGATAACTCCATTTTCCCGTGTCCCCTGCAGGTCGGAGTATGACCGTGGCGTGAACACGTTCTCACCCGAAGGTCGGCTGTTCCAGATCGAGTACGCCATCGAGGCCATCAAGCTCGGATCCACCGCCATCGGGATACAGACATCAGAAGGTCCGACATCCTTTATAGTTAGTTATCAAATAACAAAGGTGTACGGTATACTGGCCTGACATCATGAGGATAATGATTTGAATCCCTCAGCAACTTGCAATGGCATCTTTGTGTGATTGACAGACAAACCTGTAAACTCAGCATGGCACAGATTACGTCAAATCTACGTGAGCTAAACTGGTTGAAGAAGTTATGCATTGGTTGCCTTTTTTGTTATCGAAGGAGTCTCCCTCTTGCCTAGCAAATAAAAACAGATACTGCATTGTGCTGTAAACAATGGATGTTGTGAAAAACATTGCTCTCATATTAACATGTTGAAGAATAGAACACAATTTAGACTGAACTTTGTTAATGCTACAACTTGATACAGAGTATGACTATGTATGAATGTATGCTTGTTTTACGTATTGTGTTTACATGTTTGTTTGTTTACCTCAGGTATAGTGTTGGCGGTAGAGAAGCGCATCACCTCCCCGTTGATGGTGTCCACCAGTGTAGAGAAGATCGTTGAAGTTGACAGTCACATCGGCTGCGCCGTCAGTGGGCTGGTCGCAGACTCTCGCACCATGATCGACAAGGCTCGCGTGGAAGCTCAGGTCAGTGAGTGACAGGCTTTTAGGTACAATTTTATTTTAGGGGTCCAAATTTCTTAGTGACTTATTCACCATGTGGCAAATGATACAGCCATGAGTATTGTAGGGGGGTCATTTAATCCGAGAGTCTCAATATTGCATTGGTGTTGGATATAAGATATTGAACTAAACACTGCACCTACCTGAGCTTCTCCTGTTCATTACTTCAGGCAATATTTCCTGCAGAATTACTGGTTCATGTACAATGAGCTAATACCGATGGAGGTGTCTGCAGTGTGCTTGTATATCTGACAAAGCACTGCACTCAACTGGGCACTCACATATCTTGCTTCTTTGTTGTCATTGTTATTAAATATCTCCGGTTGTTTCCCTGCAGAATTACTGGTTCACGTACAACGAGCAGATGTCGGTGGAGAGCGTCTGCCAGGCGGTCGCGAATCTCGCCATCCAGTTTGGCGAGGAGGACCCAGATCCCGGCGCGATGAGCCGGCCGTTCGGCGTGGCGCTGCTAGTCGCTGGGATCGATGAGAAGGGGCCACAACTCTTCCACATGGACCCATCAGGTGTGTGTGTGTGTGATGTGCATGTGTCTGTGCGCAGTGTGTCTGTAAAGCATCTTTATAGCTGGTGGATTTATCAAGTAGATTGAACTTGTAAAAGTTTTGAAACAAAGCAGAAATGTAACGTCACTACATGTGCCCAACCCATGATGTTTGCTTGCCTTTGTACTGTAGTATAAACTTAGAAAGAATACAACCTTTAGAACTACAATCTTCTGCAATTTTTTGTTAAAAAAGTTGACTTTAATGTTATTGTGATGTTTTTCCCCCAGGCACATATGTACAGTACGATGCCAAGGCTATAGGCTCAGGGTCAGAGGGCGCCCAGAGTTCACTACAGGAGGTCTATCACAAGTCTATGACTCTTAAAGTAAGTAACAACATCTTCTTATATAACCTGAACTCAACCCAAGTCTAGCAACATTCACATTCAGGGCTTCATATTTTTTTTCTCAGTATAGAGAGAGAATCAATTGAAATATTCATCCAAGCAACTCTTTGTACATTCATTTTTTCAAGAATCTTTGTTTACTTGCAAACAACTTATGTGTACAGAAAGCCCTTAAATCAGCGCTCGCCATTTGTATTCGAACACCTGTATACCTGTTTGTTTAATTTTTTACTGCCCTAAAGTTGGCCTTTACCATTCATGTATGACCTTTTGTTTACATGTTAACTTGTTTACACATTTACCAGTTTGTTTACATGTATGTTTACAGGAAGCCCTAAAGTTCGCCCTGACCATCCTGAAGCAGGTCATGGAGGAAAAGCTGAACTCCACTTTGTTTACATATTTATTTACATGTTTGTTTACTTGTTTATTTACCTATTTCTTTACATGTTTGTTTACAGGAAGCCCTAAAGTCCGCCCTGACCATCCTGAAGCAAGTGATGGAGGAAAAGCTGAACTCCACGAATGTCGAGGTCGCCACCATCACGCGGGAAAAAAAGTTCCACATGTTCAGCAAGGAGGAGGTCGAGGAGGTCATCAAGGACCTCTAGGGGTCAGGGGTCAAAGGGCAGCTGTAGATATTGTGGTACACTGTTCTGTTATGGTGGGAGGGGGGCTGATATTGTAGCATCTGTTGTAGTGGGGGGCTGGTAATGGGCAATAAGCATTTTCATGGTTCTGAGTATGCATGTGCATCAACAGGAAATGTGGATAATATGTCAAAGGTGAAGGCCCCTGAGACATAAACAAAGTACATCATTTGTTATGAAAATCAAGACATGAGAACTGTTTACAAGTCAGGGGCCTTTACCTTTGACAACAATTGCAATACCTGTCTCTGCACAAGAGTACTCGAAACTGAGACTGTGCTTGTAAGATGTAACAACATCAGTAAATGTAAAGATATCAATGAAATTTTCTGTATGTTATACAGTCTTTATACATTCACTTGATAAAAATTCAACTTTGACACACTCATCCCATAATGCCTTGTTACTTTGCAAATCTTTATGCCTGTTGAAGGACAAATAAAAAGCATGGTTGAACATGATAATGGTGTATTGTGTGGACATTCTTGAAGACAAATTTGCCAATCTCAAACTATTTTTCTGTGAAATTAGACACTGTTGCCAGTCCCTTGATGAAGTTATTAAAAATATGAACCTTTGGGCATTTTACATTATGTGTGTATCTCTCATCACAACCAAAAAACAAAAGTTTTAAACGAAGAATGCTAAAGAACAAATCAAGAAAATGCATTCACTAGTTGTGACAAAATGCAGTCAGTGCTGACAAAATTTGCTCACTATTGGCAAACACTACTTCTCACTACTTCTGACCAAATGTAATCCCACTAACAACATGTAAATTGCTACTGTAGTCTAACAAAATGCAATCACTACTAACAATGAAATCACTAACTATACTAACAACATGCGAATCACTTATATACTTTTAACAAAATGAACATGAAATCACTATGGTACTGTACTTCTAAGAAAATTCAATCACTAGGTTTTTCTATTTTTACTTGAGTCAATTGCCAATCTTTTGATCCTGTTCAGACACTCCTGTATCTCTGGTCTTTCGCTTGGATTCTTCTTGAGACAGTGGTGGATCAGGCTGGTCCACTCATCGATGGGGGGGACAGAACCATTCCAGTTTGGCATCCTGATGTCTTTCCCTTCATTCAGGCGTTCTTCCATCTCTTTGGAATAGGCAGAATCCTTACAAAAATAAAAGCAAATGTTATTGCATTATAATGTTACCCACATCATGTATTTAACAGATTGTGAAATGATTTTGCAAGCTAAAAATAAACTTATGGCTAAATTCACAAGTTCTTTATAATAAGATGTAGAAGTACAAGCTGTGCAAGACCAGACTGAATTGTTTCATCCACTCACGCCAGGATGGAACCCTACTCTTTTCCATAAGTGTGGGCTCTTTAACATGCTTGAAGTGGGCCAAAGGGACTTAATATTTCTAGCAAGTCAGGTAGCAACTTGTTGAGCAAAATGTTGAACTGTATTAAAAGAAAATATATGGATGTTCAACTTACTTCAAGTCCATACAGGGGGACTCCGTACCACATCTCCCACAGGATGAGGCCCAGACTGTAGATGTCGGCACTCTTGTCGTACACCTTCCGTTCCTTTACTTCAGGTGCTGCATAGACAGGTGTACCGACTGCTGTCCCTGTGATGTCTTCCTTTCGCTTGGTTAGTCCAACATCAGCAAGCTTTACAGTGTTGTTCCTAGTCACCTTGTGATTTATACATGAGGCAAACAAATCATTTATCAAATTTTACAAACATTTGTTGTCTTCTGAGCTTCACCACCCTTTTAAATTGTGCATGATTGTCACAATCTTCCTATACTGGTAAATATCATATAACAAGGTACATGTATGACTTATTCCTATCGCATTGATTCATTTTGAGGTCATAATTTTATATGAGAAGTACAACATACCAGAATGTTTCCTAGCTTGAGATCTCTGTGTATGTAGCCTGCATCATGGATGGTTTTCAGCCCCTCACACAGCTGTACTGCCAGGTTCTGGGTGTAGCTGAAGGCTGCTGCCTGCTTCTCTGGGTCATCTCCCCACCAGGCTGGGTTATGCTCCCTGTGATATGTAATGATAATGCTTCTTAAACATATATTATTATATTTGCTATGTATTATTATATTTCTCTTACCTATTTCTTGAAGGGATAAACTTTTTCATGGAGTGATACCCACAATTCATATGAATGAAGTAAAATGGGCTAAACCATGATGTGTTACCCAAATACTGGCTATGCACTACAGATATGCTGATGAGTTAGCCTGCAGGGCCAATGCCGGATGTATACTACATATTAAACATTCGTTTCTAGATACAGTCAAACCTGTCTTTAGTGGTCACTAAGGGTGGGTACCAGTACAGAAAATTTAACGGCCGGTTCAGGTCCAAAGGATCAGGTCCAGGTCTGGACCTTAACCTTGACCTGATACAGTATGTGAAACCATAGGAATGGACGATACTCAAAAAAATGATCCATTTTGCTACAAGAAAGCATATTTTGTCGTTATAACATCCTGCAAGACTAACTGCCTCTGTACGATTGACTGCAAAACTATAAACTCTACTCTGCTTTGCTGTTGTTATTTTCTTTGACCGGTAAGCCCAAGATGTGTGAATTCCTGATCATATTATCTGTTTTCTTTTCTAATAGGTACAACATCTGGTCCACCAAATTTTTTCAGGTCCGGTTTTTCCGGACTGGTACAGTAAGAAAAAATGATTTTGTACCGGTACCCAGCCCTAGCGGTCACTGAAGGGACTGGAGAAATGTGGCCACTATATATATATATAGAGAGAGAGAGACAGAGACAAATGGCCACTATAGAGATTATGCTGATCAATTGACCATGAGCAATAACTTACACATGATTTCAGTACCCACTCAAGTAACCAAGTAACATTGTCTCGATCGTCAAAAAATTCATCTGACCCTGCCGAAGTCAAATCTACTGAAAATGATTGATATTGCCATGCGTAATGTTGGTAAATTCGATGTTAACTTTCAATGTACGTGTAGCTTCCACTGCCGCCAAAATGACCCTGTTGGGAAATCCATGGGACTGGAAATTGTGTGGCCATGGTTGCGTTGGACAGGTGGCCGCTATAGACTGTTTCTTAATGCTTTGGTCAATGTGAAAAATCCATGGGACTGACAAGAAGTGTCCGCAATGGCCAGGTGGGCGCTATGCAAAGGTGGCCGGTAATACAGGTTTGACTGTACTTGCCGTAATCATTAGATAGCATTCTACCCTTACCTCTGTCCAACAATCCTGTCCTCCAGTGTGTCCTCACACAGCTCCATGACCAGCCCCAGCCTCAGCTTGTCTAGCCGTCCTTCTGTCTTCACCCTCTTACAGGCAGTGCCAAAGTACTCCACAATGTGATCTCCCTGTAGCTTCCTTGGTGGTAAAGAAAAGGCAGTGATGTTACATGCTTTTCACAATGTGGCACAGTTTATCTTGAATTGGATTGGGGAGATCTTGGTACTTAAAAGTGAGTTGTTCGGCATAGCTACTTACCGTAGGTTGTCTTCCTCCTTCAAGAAGGCCCAGGCAGTTTTTGCTGTTAAGAAGTCGTATTGGTGGATTCCAATCTTCAATGCTGCTTCTTTCATCTCATGATCAGCACCTTTCCATGGCACTTGCACACGGAACACTTCGCCAAAGGACCCCCCTCCTAGCCTGTTCCTTGTGTATGTCCAACCTGTGATGCTGTCCAGGTCGTACTCGTACCTCTTAGTGCTTGTCAGGTGGAACATTCCCAGCTGGCCCAGGAAGCTGTTGATGTCCCTGCTTTGTGGCTCGTAGGTTTTCTTGATTTCTTCATTGCCTCTGACATCTGTGAAAGCCTCCTGTATTGCCTTATCCATACTGTCTTTCATTTTTTTGATATTATCTTTCATTTTACTCATCAAGTCACGCTGTGGTTGCACCTGCCTTTCAGCCAGCTCAGTGAGTAGGTCATCTGACTTCAGTGCCTCCATCAGGATGTCTACTAGGGGTGTGCTTGTTTGTGCTTGGTCCCAGCAGTTTTGGAGTATGGACACTGTGTTGCTGTTGGCCTCCCAGTTAAGCAAATATGCAACACTCCACCTTCCTGGCCAGTGCAAGGATGAGATCGTTAATCCTCCCACGAATCTGTCATATATGGTGTCAAGAAATGGGGTTTGCAACAGAGCATCACGTGTGACTTCCATGTGGGGCATTGAGGAAGAGCTGCCTGTGATGGATACCATTGTTTGCTGTTGGCCTTTCTCCAATGACTTAGCTACCTCTTTCAATTTATCGATGAAAGACAGGCCCTGAATCTTTCTCCACTCAGATACTATCCGCTTATAGCCGGGACATTGCGCCAGAGTGTTTGCCAGGGCTTCATAGAGAGCTTTCAGCTTGGAGAAATCCTCACCTCTCTTGTCATGGACAAAGTTGACTAAGACATCTTGATGCCTCACCCTCCTATATGAAGGAATCAGCAAGGACAATAAAAGTGGTAGCTTCTGTACTGCCAATAAGTCCTTTCTCAGTGTACCAGTCTCTACCACTTCAGACAGGAAACTCTTCATGGTTTCCATGTTTCTCTCCACAACTTTTTCCAATTCCGTCAATCCCAGGGTTTCTTGGTCGTCAAATGATTGGAGATGCTCCTT
This sequence comes from Branchiostoma floridae x Branchiostoma belcheri, assembly GCA_019207045.1. Taxonomy (NCBI): domain Eukaryota; kingdom Metazoa; phylum Chordata; class Leptocardii; order Amphioxiformes; family Branchiostomatidae; genus Branchiostoma; species Branchiostoma floridae x Branchiostoma belcheri. Next base: position 731,445 of record CM033039.1, read on the forward strand.
TACCTCTTCATACCTTTTCCATTTAGTCTCATAGTCTATGTTTTGCATTGCAAAGTTTAGTAGCACATTAATGTGGGACAGAGTTGCACTCAAGAGTTCAGACAGCAACCTGAAATATTAATGACAAACTATGAGGATAGACACAGAAAATGTTGTATGTTGTTAGATTTGGGACAAAATGGCTGCATTCTTATTTTTATGCACAGGTTTAAACTAATATATGATATTCCTTTTAGAGGCTACAGTTTGCAAAGTGTAGTAGGCATCCTTCCATCTACTGCCAAAGTGTGAAATGCTGCAAATTGTCAGTTTGGCATATCATACATTAATCAACATATAATCTACATTGTATACAACTCTTCCCACCTGTACTGGGTGTTCAGTTTATTGTCCAGACTCTTTGGCAGCAGCAAGTCCAGACCATCCAGCACTTTTGTGAAGTCTTCAGAGAGAATCCCAAATGGCCCCACAGCCTGCAGACATTTATTCATACTATGTCAGAACAACTTTGTTGGATTGTCATGTCTAACAATTTTACTGTTAGCAGCAGAGCATCTGAGACTGTCATTGTTTTGGGAAGATTTGCTTGTTTTCTTTGTTTAGTTACTACAGATAGTTTATTACAAAATGAAGTCTGCATGTCTTTACTATTCAAGGAAACTATAGCCACCACATATTAATTAAATGATGACAACCTACTTGTCATGCTGTACATGGATATGTGCTGGCAACAAACATGTCAACTGTGAAGTCAAATGTGAGAATCTGTCTTGCCTTTCTTGTTGACACAAAGAACACCTGTTCCTCCTTCAGACGAGGCCACATCTCTGACAGCTTCCTGAATGTGTCACTCTTCAGCTCGTCTCGCTCCTCTGGTGGCACAAGGTCCCACTTGTTGCAGATGAACATGGCTGATTCTAGGTTAAAATCCTCAGCATTCTCCTTTGCGGCATACATCCTCATGAGAAGTTGTCCCAACTACATACATGTGAAATGAATGAGACAAGGATGACTTGTAGTATTCTTCATGCTGACATTAGAGGAGGCTAAATTGTTATGTTTTCCCTCCTGCCCATTTTCTGGGCAAACTGCCTCCTCTAATCTTAAGTAGGTATTGATGGATTATAAGATATATATCTGCAAAGACTGCTGCAAGCGCTGTTGAGGCATCTGATAAGTTTATTCCTGATTTTAAAATTGAAGATTTGGTGCATCTGCTAAGGATTTTCCAAGGGCTTCCAAAAGATATTTGAAAAAATTAACATGTACTTGTCATAACTTAGGCCAAGCCTCACCCTGTCTTGTTGCACTCCCCCGCCCCTGGGGCTGTCAATGATGTAGAGGAAGGCAAAGTATTTTCGGATGTAGTCAGCCACAACTGTGTCCATTACATCACTTTCTCCCACACCAGGGCTGTCAACTAGGACTATTCCTCCCTGAAAATTTAAAAAAAACACAATTGTATGTCAGCCCTTTGTCCTGACCTGGCAAATTTATGTTAAACACCTGTGGTTAGAAATTTTTAGTCATAGAAAATGTAGTTGATCTCTTTTGACTAAGCCTGAGTCATGGTAAAAATCACAAAATTTGCTAACTGCTGGGTATTAGGAAGGGGATAGTGGACCAGGTCCGGGCCATCTGCTCAAGAGGATAAATGATGATGATTAGGATATTTGTTTGGGTAACCATGTTAAACTTTGTAGGTTATGATATTATTTATTGAAATTCATTTGGGTACATGTATCTCTGTGGTACATTCTATCTTCAAAAGAATTAATAGGAGTGGTGATAAAAAGATGGCATCATCCACATGGTTCCAGATTTCATAGTATGTGTGTGCCCTGTGTGGTCATTTTGACATAATATGAATATTATGTTTTTTTTTAATCAATATTCAATACCTTAGACCTATACCAATACCAATACAGCCTCAGCTCTTTCACACAACTCAAAATTAGCCTCAAAAACATTTCAGCAGTGATAAGTCTCACTTACTTTAAGTAGTGGAAGTGGCAAAAAGATCTCAATTTTCTCAGCTGGGGGCAGGCTGTATCTGTAGGCACCCCTCAGATGTATGTAGCTTCTCAGCTCCTGCTGATGCTCCTCTTTGCCATCTAGTGGGATGGTTATTTGTCCTTGATCATCAGGCTGTCGTAGATGAACCACGGCCTGTCGAGTCTCCCCATACTTCACCTCACAGATGGCGGAGGTGCAGCTCATGTGGGCCACAGGTAGGATGTCCTCTCCAAGCAGCCGGTTTAGGAAGGTGCTCTTTCCTGAGGATGTTTCTCCTGGATGTGAAAGATAAAAGATTCTACAGCTTTAACGGTGCACACCCCAGTTCTTCCGTGAGTGCGGGATCCGAGGTAATGCGCAACAAAAAAGTGATGAAAGGGTGTATGTTTGAGTTTACATTTCTCGTTATTTACTGTGAAATGACATTAAACACAAAATGGCTGAAAAGCATAGGAAATTGTGTGTTTTTTGTGCAAAGTTTGATTTGGCCCGACTCTCAACTCCGAATATTCTTGTAAACTCCGTGACCTAGATTGATCTCTTATATAGGTGCTGTGTAAGCTAAGTTGCAATGCTGCGTGCCGTGGATGATTTAAAAAACTGTAGTACTAGAGTTTTCTTTATAATTGACTTGATTACTCACAAGGTTTTTCTCTTTCCGACAGTATCAGTCTTGTTTGCCAGAAAAATCTTTTCAATGGATTTTATCCAATGCAAAAATGCCCAATTTTGTGCACTTTTAAAAAAATGAAAATAATGTTTTATCCCACTATTTTTTTTAAAATCAGAAAAGTTGAAGGATCGGAACTTGACTTGAGGGTGTGCAGCCTCCAATTGAACCCCCAAATAAACTGGGGTGTGCCCCCTTCACATCAAAATCACCATCAACAATGCCATCAATATGATCCAACATAATTCTCTTTGAAAAGGACATAACAGTCCAACACATTCTACTGGTACAAAATAGTGTACATGTCTGTAGGCATCATAAAATTTGTCACACCTGCTACAAGAAGATAACATTCTTCCTTGTCTAAGTGACCTTGCACATCTTGTAAGATATCTTTTGCGTCACGATCAAACTTTATCTTCAGCTGGGCCTTTATGCTGTCGCTTAACTTGGGATGATAGACAGCAATCCTGTGGCATAACTCAGCCAGGCGCTCTCGTTTAGAGTTGTGTTTGTTCAGGACTTCTGTCAGGTTTTCTGCAGCCTAAGGGAAAAATACCAGGATTATCACTTCCATTGTTATACTTTTTTTCATGGTAAAAATAAAGAATGAGCATGCTTTTATTATAATTTGAAGAATGACAGCAAAGCAAGATTCCCCTGAAAATTGCACGTGACCCTGACTTAAGCCTTAGATGAAGATCAGAAAATACTTGATCTGGTGCAAGATCTTAAAGGGGACCAGCTAGTATTTACCCCTTCATGTACAACAGTTATTTCAATACGTATATATCTTTTAAAAGCAGTTTTGGGGTTGATTTTCTCACCTGTCCAGCTCTTCTTCTTCTTGTTGCTGCTGCTGCCTGTATGTCTCTGATTCTCTTCTTTAGTTCAGCTTTTGCATCATTCTCCCTCAGCTTACCAATCTCTGCATCAGTCAAACCAACATTTCGGAGAGGCAGATAAAGTTGAATCATCGTCATCTTGTCTACCTCCTCCTCTGTGGGGAGGTCTGCTACCTCTGCTATGTCTACATCAACATGTAGTGGCCCAGGATCTTGCTGTTTGTTGTTGACCTGTGTAAGAAAGGAATACCGTTACCAACATTTTGATGCATTATGCACTTGAGAAAGCATTGACCAAATTATTAATAGTCAGATTCTATATGTTATAATTTAAAACTAGTTGTTGGCATCAAAGGTTTATATGATTTGGTTGTTAATTTTTCTCACCTGTTCAGCAGGTTTCCTTGCCTCTGAATCCCTGACCCTCTTCTTCAGCTCTGCCCTCGCCTCCTCTTTGTCCATATCATCAGTTTCATCTTCAGTCATGCCAAGCTTTTGTAAAAGCCGAGATATCTTACCAAGCTTCATCTGGTCTATCTCCTCCTCTGTCGGGAGGGCCAGGTCTGCTCCCTCAGCCATTATGCCCAAGGCTTTTACTTATTATTATGTTGTGGAGCTGTGAAAGATAAGGAATCTTGTAAACATCATAGTGTGAAGTTCAATGTGTTTACCAGTAGCGACTCACAAATGATTTAATTCAGTCTTTTCCAGCATGATTGAAACAATCTATGACCTCATACCTTCCCCATGACAACACAGTCACACTCAAACACCCAACCCCAAAGATATAATTGTACCTTTGGTGTATTATTGTTGCTGACCTGTGTAAATCTCACCAAAGTTACTAGATAAATTCGAGGTCAGGTCGGCAATGTGCAAACTTAGAATTAGCGCCCACCCCCTTGAAATTGAGAGAGGGCGGTACAAAAAGCTACCTGTGGGCGAAAGAACCTGTAACCATTGTATGGCAAAACCGGTGGAAGACGAAATACATTTTATTTCTAACTGCCTCTCTAACGATCAGGAAAGAAATGAGTTATTTGAAGAGGCATGCAAATTCCACAAAAATTTCCAAACGCTTACTGACGAAAACAAAACTATAACGCTTTTAACGTCACATAACCCACACATCATAGAAAAAGTGGGGTACTTCGTCTTCCATTGCTTCCAGAAAAGAAGTCAAACCCTAAATACGTAGATTGTAGCTCTCAGCAGCCCATATCATTGATAGAATAGTCACTTGTTTACACTTGTCACCATTGTTATCTATACCAAAGTATTTCATTTTATACATGTTTATTATATTTTCTGTATGTTTCATGTTGCAATTAGCCCTCGGGCAAGAACTTGCAAATAAACTTCAAATTATTAATCAGTGGATAATGATAAAAGTGTAATATTGTCAACAATTCTAAAGCAAGTACTTCTCTATAGCTTCCTTTATGCCTTCCACAAGTATTGACGTAACTGACAGCATTATATACTCCCAATAATAAGATCGTCCTTGCATGAGACCTTCCCAGCATAAAACATTGCTGCTATATGTTGAAAATAGCAAATTCCATCTGCCCCCACATCAAAACGCCCACCAAGAAATTGCAACAATTATGCTCATGAAAGGTCGTGGAGGTCGTGTTAACCAATGAGTTCACAAATAAATTAATGTATATTGAAAATGACAACCAACCAAGGAGGATTTACTATTGACATATACAATGACAGGCATTTCCCAACTTGATAAAACTTTTTGAAACACACACACACACAGCAGTGTGCTGATGACTGCTGAAGAAATGTTTTAGCAACTCTTTACGCATAACATTTTCCACTCTGCATGAGTGGTGAGGTTTTGTTTTTTTAATACTCACTACTTCATTTGGATGCGGTCAAATTGGTAGTAATATTTACCCTTGTTGCTGAAAGTGTACAGTAGGTTCTCTACATTATACAATGTACTTTGATACCGTCATCATGTTTGTGCTAACTAAACAATCCCTTCCAAGCCTGCATTCCTACAACACCATAGACAACAATGTATGGGCCAAAAAATCGATTTGTCACATTGATAGTGCTTGGCTTGCATTATGGTGTAATTCATACTATGATATGGCCCGTGATCTTGGCTTATAATGTTCTTTTTTCTGATGATATACTATCATGAAAAATGTCATCAGAAAAAAAGCATAAGCTACCCCCCAAAAAATACACAACTCTGTATCTAATATATAGCCGGTATAACCGCCCTTCGGCGTAGCACAGTCACCAGCTTTTGTATCTGACATCTATCTATATAGCAGTTATTACCATTATTTAGCTTGCCTTTCTCTTTTTTAGTTGTCGCCATGGCTACGGTCATCATCATCAACAACAATGTTAGGGAAAACTGAACCTATGAGAATATAGTCAAAACTAATTTTCCACATCAACAGTAGAAAAAGGGCCCTAGTGAAGCCTGCTATGGGGGCAATAAAAATCATACGGCGATGGAGAAATTGTAAATATACATTTCAGCTCTATTTTTGCACAAAGGATGTTCCTCAATGGCTAAGTTTAACTTCAATTTAACAAATTTTACATGGTTAAGCTCTTATGACCCCATCATACCATGACCTATTGAGCCCGATTCTTCTCAAACGTAAGACGTACAGTGTTATTACCGTGAATGAAATCCCCATTGCAGAAAATTGCGCAATGTACATGACTGGATCTAAAGTATAAGTTTCTACAGCACGACTGACCATGACCAAAGTAAAACTTATCACATTATTAGTTGAATATGAATGTGAAAGATTCCTTGAAAAAGTTGAATATATTAGACACATTCTTGTCTAATTCAAGCCCCCTCCCCAAAAAACAAACATAAAAATCCGACATTCCTATATTCCGTTATTTTACTTAACATTTTCCTTGTAAGGTTTTTACAGAAACGTCCCTGAATTTACTGAGCAACCTGCTAGGGGGAAAACCTACACCACAACATAAAAAGCTACCTGCCACCAAACAAAGCAAGACCACAGCATGTCTATTACAACAGATACAAAAAGAAGCTCTGCTGCAGTACCAAAGAAGGCCACCAGGAGGCCCCAAACCAGCCTTGTCCCAAGATACATAATATCCACATATCAAACACCACAATCTATCTAGACCTTCTTAAAGTATGCTTACCACAAATATACAGACCTGAAATACAGATACACATGAAATAATACTTAATACATGTATAGATATTTTCAGACTGAGGTAAGTATCATTACATGACTTCCATTCAATCAGCATGACATGAAGATACCAACACCTTTTTCTATCAATTAAGGCATGAAATGAAGTGATAGTGCCATTGGTTACAAAAGTTTAGCTGAAACATAAGTCTGATTCAATTCCAAATCAACGATGCAACAATTACCACAAATACCATATGGACTCGTTGCCCAAAATACAAAGTTCAATGTAAGGTACATTGTTCACCGGACTTCAAAAATTTAAATTACTAGTAGTCTCAGCAATAACTATGTTCAGCCAGTAAATCAAACTTACCGACAGCACAGTTGAGATCTTGCCTGTATTGTGCAGCACAGGGAGTCCTGCTTGTCTAAATCAGTTTAACTGGAGAAACCTTTAGTTAATACGGGGTGATGTAAGAAAAATTTCCGGACTAAAAATACTTCACCTTTCCCTAGATATCTAAACAGTGCCAAACAGTCTCTGAGGGGGGTTGCGGGGCAGCATGTGTCAGCATATTTTTTACTGTTTACTTTTAGCTTAACTTTAATAGTCAAGGTGTTTAAACTGATTTTACAAGTAATTGAATCAAAAGCTACAGTTTACAATTCAGAGCTGCTGGTAATGTCTGCTCTAGAAGCAAATCCTACATGTTGTAGTATGGGAAAACCAAACAGCAAAATGGTTTCATCCTGATTACACACGCAGGGCTCCAAATACCAACTGCATATCCAGGTTATGCTTGGAGGTGTGTTTTTGGTGTCTATCTACTTGCACTTTGGCTGAGTTTACAAACTGCCGAATTTTATTCAATTTGGTATTTCTTAAAATTCATTTTTCCAGCAGAGTGGTGCAAGTAAAACTTATCTGGTGCAAGTGATGTTGACTGTTACTCACACCTGTGCAGGTATGCGGAAATTTCCAGCCCGGGCATCATCAGGTCTACAGGTGGCATTTGTACATTGAACTCTGATCCAGTCACAAGACAGTTGTGCAAATATCATCAGCATTTATCAAACAGTTAATCAGTTTGCACAAGAGGTACTACCACAACAATTATCACAAAGGTTATTGCTGTGGTGTATACCTAATCAACTGAATAAATTTTATACAGCCAGTCTGTTTGATATGAATGTACAACATGCACTTTATTTGATACAAATTTATTCAAAAATTAAATTAGATTTTTCTTAGAACAAACATTATCATCAACACTGTTCACTTTACATTTAGAACATCAATTTCCAAGATTGTAAGTACATCAAAGCATTCAAAATTGTCTTTTGAGAAGAAACTTTTCCTTCTTCATTATTTCCAGAGTTACTGTTACATACATTTGTACATCTGTGAATAGTTTCATCAGACTCATTAGGAAATGACGTTCACAACCACAATTTTCTCTCCTATCAACGTTTCATTAACAACTTCCTCCTGTTTACTCAGTTGTTTACAAAAGCATTATTCTCCAATGTACGAGTGCTTGATTTTTAACATTTAACTTACTGGCGTTACGTGGCATACTTGGCTTTCATCGTGTTCATTGCATTATTTACTTGTGCCAGTAAAGCTATCAAAAAATAAACAATATGACTAAATATTTTTCATAATGATAATAAATATTAACCAATATTTACATTTATGTTTCACACATGCCTAACCTTTATAGTAACTGTACAGCATACAGTTGATTTATTACAATAAGAATGTAAGAAGGAGGTCATGTGACCATTGTCCAATGGCTTTTCAGCTGTCATTGATGGATGTCTGTTTGACCTTTGGCCCCAAAGCTGGGAATCTGGATTTGGCTGCAAAGATAAAAACATTTTTAGAAATCAAACATGCAATATTCTTATAAACTAAACAACAGATACTGCATGTGATGCAATTAATTCCGCACAATGACCAATAGTGTCAACTTGGAGTCTTTCTCATTTATGTAGCAGTCTTGGATACAGAGTGGTAGTCCCTTCAGGTGAATGTGGTCGATTTCTAAAGAAGTTTTAGCCTGGATACCAACCCCAGCCCAATCTCAAAAATATCATGTTGAGATTGGGCTGAGGTCTGGTAACCGGGCTAAAGAAGTTTATGATGAGGTACACAGAATACAATCAGACCAATAAGACGAATGAAACAGCAAGAAAAGACAAGCATACACAATAATCACTTATATTTTCTTATGGTCAAACAATACTAGAAATGAAAATAAAAGCAAAGATGACGTACTCTGAGGCTGAGTCATTTTGCTGGCCAGGAACACGAAGGGGTCCATCAGGGCCTTCCTGTCCTTCACAGACACCTCGAACAGCCGCACTGGAACAGAAGGAGGAGACCAAGTTAGCAGGAGAAACAGATGGAAGAGACCATGTCAGGGGGAGGAACAGAAGGAAGAGACCTCATGTCGGAAAGAGGGGTTGCAGAGTTACGATTTGGGCTGTTTTGGCAAATAATTTGTTTTTTACTCATTGCATATCAGAAGCTCTAAATGTATTTCACAGAAGCGACCCATAAGAAATGGTACAAGTAGAACTAATATGCAAAACGGAAAAAACAGAAACATAATAAGCCCCAACAAAGTCGGTCCTCGGTCCTGCTAAAGAGGCTCAGGTGGAACAAAAGGCGAGGAAAGCAGCTGTGGTTTTGAGATTAACTTTCTGCTTTCCTCCCCCTCCTGAAGTACCCATGTTTGTGTTCCCACCTTTCTCCTTCTGTGCCCAGTTCTGAGCCTCCCTCAGGTCAACCTTACGGTCCTTCAGGTCCGTCTTGGTTCCCACAGCAACCACTGTTACCTAGGCAACAACAGTAAACAAACAACATGTTTCATTATGTATAAAAAAAACTATAAATCCCATAAATGTGCATCAATACACATACAAACACATGCATGTGTACGTGTACGCATAAATTTGAGGACTATCAAACATGACACCAGTTGCTCTCTAGCTCGTAAGCTATAAAAATCTATTGAATAGTTTCATCATAAATCTGTATTTTCCTTCCTCGTGCACTATGAACCTTAAACCCTGACCTCTTTCTTCTCCCTGGCAGCATCAATGTCTCTCTTCAGCAGGTCGATTCTCTTAAAGGAATCTCTGTCAGTCGTACTGTACACCAGCACAAATCCCTGTAGGGAATAGAGAAAATAAAGCAATTTGCAAAATTGCAGTGCTGCATTACAGTATGCTGTATACTGACTGTTTAGATTTACAACTACTAGGGCATAGGATATCACTTCTCCCTGAACCGATAACGTTATATTAGTAATTGTACCAAAATGGAGTTGCTGTAGTCTGGGTAGAAACCAAAATCTGATGGTAATTTGAGTTACCTGGGGTATCCTAGCTAACATCTGAATCTAAATTGGTCAACCTGCATAACCGCCATTCAGATAGCAGCAAACTACTTACATACAGAACATACTAACAACAAACACTGAACACACAAGCTCTGTAAGAAGTGACCTCAATCAGCAAAGGTATATTGTTACTTACATCTGCTAGGGTGATGTAATGCTTGGGCAGCTCTGGATTGGATGGACTCTGAAACCATATAACAGTGGTTATGGGCATAGTGGCAATATGGTAAAATGGAAACAACCCAAAATAGATTTGCATTACTGTTGGAGCTTAAATCATTGACAGAGGTTCTACTAGGGTGTTTGGCCCAGAACACCAAGGTCCTGGGTTTGAAAACCCTGACATGCGAACTGTCGCTATGTTTGTATTACCTCACTAGTTTAAGTAATACACAGGATTACAAGGTGAAGTGAGTTGATATTGACTCACTGGTTATCTGTGGAAGTTAATATCAACTAATACACATATTAACTCACCAGCCCTGCTGTATCGTAGAACCTGATTTTCTCCCGGACCCCGCGGTCCGTCTCGATGTTTGCCACATAGATGTCCTCGATGGTAGGGAATAGTTGCTGTCAGGAAAAAAATATTATAAATAATTTTAGGAATACCGTAATGTTTGGAAGTTGCTGTTGTCCCTATTTATTAAACGTCTATTGTTCCACTAGACATGAGCCCTTGGTACTTCTTATCTAATGATGCTTCAAGGAGGGCATCAAACGGCTCAAGTCTCAGGAGTGAAAAATATGCTCTCTTGTTGTATGCATAAATTTTGTGCTGATCTTACAAACACTCACTCTCACCAAATACTAATATCACGTATTTGTTGTCTTCTCAAATTCGCCTTTGTTCTACAAGTGACAAACGCTACATTGAGTCACCCTTACAAACATGATTTCGCATCCCCAAAATTATTCAACGTAAACAAATAACGTTTTTCTGTAGAGACCATATCCGCCCCCCTCCCCACCTGTCGCGTCAGCATCCTCTCAATTTTTCACCAATAAAAACAGCCTTGTACTTGTTGGAGCGCCTTTCACCGCCCATACCTCCCGTCCCAACCCTTACCGTGCCCGCGGTGTGTGTTCCGTAGATCAGCTGCTCCAAAACCGCGGTTTTCCCGCTGCAAACCTGCCCGCAGACGACAACTTTGCTCGTCTTCCCCATTTTCTCTCAGCATCGCATCAACACGCACAAAATTTGCTATTCTTCACTATCTATTATATCAAATAAATAATCAATCACATTGACAAAATAGATTTTTAATATTTCCTTATATATGTCCTTATGGCATTTAATTTTCATTTGAAGACTGGAATGGGGGTAACATTACAAGCTGAACATAATTACGTTTGTCTGTGGTAAATGTCTTGTAGTTTGCTGCAGTTTTTATAAAAGTCGGTAGATGTCACTGCTGCATGGTCAACCTTTTTCAGGCAAGAAACAAGTTTGTGTCACATCAATTCAAAGGAAATGTTGCCTCCAATGGCACTCTTTTTTGTGCTTAATATAATTTGCCTCTGTTCTGACGACACATCAGTCCTATTGTATTCGGCGTCTTGTAATCTCTCTATGCAAATTAGTGTAACGTTATCAAGCATTGTTTTATTGTTCTCTTTCAAGTGTAAATCCTAAACCGGTTTTCTTTTATCACCTCTCAGACGCGGCATAAAAGACTTGCCCGCTGTGATTCCGTCATTTCCAACTCCGAGGACTGAGTGTTGTCGCTGAGGCAGTCTGTAACGTTATTAAACTCTCTTGGTCATCGTTACGTTTCGGTAAGTACAGTTGTTTCTGCACCTTTCATTTAGGTCCCTAGTGGCATTAAGAACACCAAGTTATATGTCCATTTTTCTGCAGCTGGATTTTTGACGCGGGAAACAGCTGAGTCTGGGACAAAGGTCAAACTGGGATCGACAACAGAACGCGACAAAAATGAACCTCCTCGTTATTTCTAACCGACGCTTTGGACGTTTTTTTTTCTCCAAAATATGAAAGAAAAATATTAAGTTGTTTTTGAAACAATTTTCCAGAGTGAGTTTAATTTTGCAATGAAATGTAACCTGATAACAGTTTACGCTATTACGTTCCTGTGCAGTCAATGTGCAGCAATCGACGCCATTTTCCTCTGTTAAAACCGTTACCTGAATTTACCCGAATCTCTGTTGAGATTGTAGCCAAATTTTCATTTTGGTGCAGTTTGGAGGCAAAAAGGACTCATTTTGCGAGGCACTGGCCGACCCGAGGGTCACGCTGAATTGCAAACGGTATTATTTTTAAGTATTTATTTTCCTTCTAACGTTTTTAGTGCGTTTTGAGGCGTTTGGGAGTGGGCGCTGAAATCGATGAGTGGGAGGGGGCCCCCATGTGCTTATTTCATATTTTTATAATTCACCATGTGTATTTTATATTTGCAGCCATTAGGTATTTTTTTTTTAGTAAATCATGAGGCTGATCTGCGTGCTTGAGATACTTGTTGTTGTTGTTGTTGTTGTCCTCGTTTAACGTCTATTGTTTCGCTAGACGTGGCCTCTTGGTACTGAGTAACACATGGTTCGTTTTTGAGTCAAAAGTCTCTCTTGGTATTTAACTCTTGGTTCCTTATGCTTGAGTGTTGCTGGAGGAGTTTCTAGGAGAGTACGTCGAATCGGTGTGCAGATTCTTCCCCCAGCGGATCCACTATACAACTAGCTATAGGCGAATCCTAGGCCAGCTCCACTATAGTATACTACTTTTGAAATTTAGTGTGTTTCTTCCCTATTTTCTTGGTTAGTTTTGCTTTTGTTAATGAAAATTCACAGATTTTTGTGCCAAGTTGCATCACTTTTTCAGTCGGCATTGTCTGCAAGAACTTGTGAATGGGTGATGATCAAATCAATAGTCGTTTTGCCACTTCACAACAAACAAAGGAATCACTATAATATATTGTAGTGTAACAATGGGGGCTGAAGTATCGCTAACTGACCATGCCAAACGCCTGACAGACCTTTGGGTTGATCGGTTACGCTGCTTGTGTTGTGATCTTGAGTACCCGGGTTCGATCCCCGGGTCGGTCCGGGTCAGGGTATTTGAATATATTATTTATTTCTGTTCTACTCGCCCCTCGTATTTCAATATCATACCTCTGTCATTGCAAAATGAACCCATTTTCATGAAAGCGCAGCGCGTTGGTTATTTTTGCCAGCCCTCCCAGCCTCCACTATATAAAGAATTCTGGGGAGGATCCTGTCTATGTCCTTATGACGTATATGCTTCTAAAATATACAGCTGTGTTTCGGGTAGTACTAGTACAGTAGTAGTACTAAAAGACGCATTACGACATATTAACAATAACAGGTTAAACATAATGGAAGTCAAATATTGTGCATCTTAGATTATGGATGAATGAATGAATGAATTTTATTAACGTCATGCGACACGCCGGACACGGGCTTATAAGACACACACAATATAAATTATAGTTGAACATAGGATATTATAACATAGAAGAACGTCAGGAACATAATCGGCAACTGTCTATGATCAGTAATCTATATGTGTTCCCTACATGTATAAACCAAGCATTTTGTAGCTTATTTGACTTCTGTGATCTTAAACCTGTGTGTGTGGTAATGCGTGGCAAATTGCGTCTTTCTAGTTTTAGTACTGTAATGTATAACTTTCTTGTGTTCTACAATCAACAAAGGCAACATTAAAAATCAGTTCGTTAGCGCACTCTGTGCTTAATCCAATCAATTCAGGTGTAAAAGCATTACAAGCAAGCAAAGAAAACAGTCTGATCAAAGTCGCAACATTCCGATCAAATGACATTTTGATCAAAGTGTGTCCTAAATGCTGGCACTAGCTCTCGTACTTTGTAAAGCCAAGGAGTCTTGTGGTAGAAAATGTTATGAATTTTGGCGGTACGTAGGATTCTTTTAGTTCAAGCAGACGTGTCAGCTGCAGCTGGATGAAAAAAAAAAGAATAATTTGGCCAAATAGGGATAAATAAGTTGCCGTGGGATTTTAGTCTTTTGCAGTCTATGCCTGAGTCTATTGGAAAGACCAGAGTCTGATAGAGACTAGGATTCTTTCATAGAAACTTAACCAAAATGTTTACTCCTTTTGTGCCTAGGGCTGTGTACCTAAAGAAATTTTAGGTACAGGTACAGGTACACAGGTTTAGGTACAGGTCCGGACCTTTACCTGTACCTAAACAAATTTGATCAATTATCTGTAAGTTATAAATGTAGCCAACTGTCTTTTTTAGAGAAAAATTGTCACCTTTGTATGAGGATTTAGAAATTTGAACCTCAAAACAAAGTTTTATTGATTTTCAACTGCAAGATTATCACAATTGTCATCTTTGATTTGGAATTTATGTATCTGTAGCCTTTAAAAGTGGTGTCCTCAAGTGCTTTAGTGTGTTTAGGTACAGGTACAGGTACACAGATGTTTAGGTCCGGACCTGTACCTAAACAATTTTTCAGGTACGGTACAGGTACGGGTATTTAGGTACACAGCCCTATTTGTGCCCAGTTTTTCTTGTCTCAAGCTCATGTTTTCCAACAACTCCTTGTTCTGACTTTACGGTTTCTCTTTTCTTCCCCAGCCATCAAACCATCAAGGATATCAGATCGGACTTCAGTCTTGGAGAAGGTTCGAACCACGACGATCAACAGTACACTAAGACTAACAGCATGGCCATGCAGAAGCTGCCTGATACCAGTGAAAAGACACACGGGGTGTCTGGTGGTCAACAAACCGGAAACAAAACAAGGGAGAAACGACATCAGTGTGAGGAGTGCGGCAAGCGGTTCAGTCGGCTGGGTCATCTTAGGGGACACATGCGGACTCACACAGGGGAGAAACCCTACAAGTGTGAGGTGTGCAGCAAGCAGTTCAGTCAGCTATGTACCTTGAAGACTCACTTGCGGACTCACACAGGTGAGAAACCTTACAGGTGTGAGGAGTGCAGCAGGCAGTTCAGTCAGCTGGGTGATCTGAAGAGACATATGCATATTCACACAGGGGAGAAATCCTACAAATACCAGTGTGAGGAGTGCAGCAAGTGGTTTGGTGCCCTGAGTGCCCTGAAGACCCACAAGCGGACTCATACAGGGGAGAAACCCTACAGGTGTGAGGAGTGCAGCAGGCAGTTCAGTCAGCTGGGTCATCTAAAGAGACACATGCGGACTCACACAGGGGAGAAACCCTACAAATGTGAGGAGTGCAGCAAGCAGTTCTGTCATCTGGAGAGTCTTGAGAAACACATGCGGACTCACACAGGGGAAAAACCCTACTTGTGTGAGGTATGTAGCAAGCAGTTCAGTACACTGAGTAATCTGAAGACTCATATGCGTACTCACACTGGGGAGAAACCCTACAGATGTAAGGAGTGTAGCAAGCAGTTCAGTCATCTGGTTAGTCTTGAGATACACATGCGGACTCACACAGGAGAAAAACCCTACATGTGTGAGGTATGCGGCAGCCAGTTCAGAGAGCAGAGTAATCTGAAGAGCCATATGCAGACTCACACAGGGGAGAAACCCCATAGGTGTGAGGAGTGCAGCAAGCGGTTCTATCATCCGAATCATCTAAAGAAACACATGCGGACTCACACAGGAGAGAAACCCTACAAGTGTAAGGAGTGCAGCAAACAGTTCAGTCTGCTGAACATTCTGAAGTCTCACATGCGAACTCACACAGGCAAGAAACCCTACAGGTGTAAGGTATGTGCGAGGCAGTTCAGTGAGCTGGGTAATCTGAACAGACACATGCGGACTCACACAGGGGAGAAACCAGTGTGAGATATGCAAGACTGTCAGCGATCAGATAACTTTAAGAACACTCACATGTATACTCACACAGGTGAGAGACCTTGTCGGTATGAGATATGCAAGAAAGACTGTCATCGATCAGATAAGTAACTGTAGTGTTTGACTGGCCAGGTGGAGAGGAAAATACATTGTACATGTATTAATCTTCCAACAGACTGACTCTCCGGTGCCAATTATTCCCCCCTTGCCGATTTCTAAAATCTTGTAACCCTTCATAAATAGGAAGCTAAGGGAGGCCTTGTGAAGTTATCACAAGTTTGTATAAGTCATCAATGGTCATCTAACAATTGGTATATGCTAGTTATCGCACTTCTACTTTAGACTAATCCATGTAGACATAGTAGTACGAGTCAGTTTAAGGTAAAACTTTTGAAGTTAGAGTTAGAAGTTAAAAGATGTTTCTTACTAGCTAACCTATAGTTACCTGTTGTAGAATAGCCTTGTTATCTGCTTAAGTCTTCACTTTGTAGATTTCTTACAATTTGTTATTTAGAAATGTATTGTGTCTTGCGAAGAAGGAATCCTGAGTTGTAATCTGTAAGTTCTGTAAGCCATTAGAGTGATGGTGTGTGATTTTGATGTAATTACATATGTCACAGTAGAGATCACGATCCAGTAGAATCGCCAATTGTCCTAGGAGAGATCGCGATCGGAGTTGGTCCTAGGTCAATCGTTGATTCTACTAGTACAGATTGTGATCGGGATCTGACCTAAGACCAACTCCGATCCAAACTCAAATGATGCTAAGATATTGGAAACAGACTGCAATCGGGATCTGTCCTCAATAGGTGTATGACATCGGGTGTGACTCTCTTCACCCCCAAAAGTTCTTCAACCTCCTGACTGCCTACATTTCATAATGAAGGCGATTTTTTTCTTCGTCTGCTCGTATATTTTAGGGTGTTGCTACAGAATATAATCAATACAATAGAATCAACAAGGCCAAATGTGATTTTGTAGCATGTAGTGGTTTTTCTTGTGCTTTAGTTAAGGTCCTGTCTTAGTCTTAGCAAGTCTTCAGGTTGTGAATAAAGTTGTCTAACCAACATACATTATATTGCTTGGTACGCTTGTTGTTTAACCATTATACTGCTTGTTTAACCATTATACTGCTTGTTTAACCATTATACTGCTTGTTTAACCATTATACTGCTTGGTAAGCATGGTTAATACTAGTGTAACTAAAGCCTTTCACCTACACGTAACAAAC
Source organism: Branchiostoma floridae x Branchiostoma belcheri (assembly GCA_019207045.1). NCBI lineage: Eukaryota > Metazoa > Chordata > Leptocardii > Amphioxiformes > Branchiostomatidae > Branchiostoma > Branchiostoma floridae x Branchiostoma belcheri. Next base: position 748,577 of record CM033039.1, read on the forward strand.
CCTTCATGAAACAGTTTCAAGAATGACAAACCTTCTTATCCCCTTGCCAATAGCCGAATACGAGCCCAGACAGGCACCGTGTAGTGGGCGAGATTTCCTCTGGCGTAGTGGCAGGGTCTTCCGTCAACATTCCCGTAGCGGGCCCCGAGGGCACAAGTTGATCGCTAACCGCATTATATTGTAGAGATTTATGGTATTTTTAGGGACAATACGTGGTCCCTGTGTATTCCATAGGCCTTACAACAAATTTATGGTTTGTTATGAAACTCCGGTAGCTGATCGTGGTTTTCAAGGATCACCGAGAGTTGGCGGAGTTTTCTGTGAGCTGCTCCCGCGCTACCCTGGGAGCCAGACAGGACCGGGTAGCTAGCGAGTTTTGTTCGGGGACCCAAGACAGTCAGCCCGCAGATCTCACATTAGTGCTCCGGGGGAGTTTAAGCCTGAAGGAGTTATCGCTACCCTTTCAGAAGGGCAGGTGGACCTAATCGGGCTTAAACTCCCCGGGTGCTAATAGGAGCTCGGGCGGGCCTGACTGTCTTGGTCCACCGAATAAACTGTCCTAGCTGCCCGATCCCGGCTGGCTCCCTGGGTACTCCCGCGCCGGCAGTGAGCGCGAACTCGGTGTGTCCCAGGGCTTATCTTTATTAAAGTGAAAAGGCTTAATTCAGCCGGTAAATCAACATGCTATGAGGCAATTTTGATATTATTACGACACATGCAGCTGTTCCAATTTGGGCCGCTCATTCATTTTCAGGACACTGTCATTCCTGGTGTGATTTGATTTTCGAAACTGTCAGCTGCTTGAGTAACTGCGTACTTTTTGGCGTATCTTATTACCTGGATGTTTGATGATTTGCGCAGGCGCGGTGGCGAGCAGTAGCAAGTTTGGAGACGAGTCGTTCGGTGTAATATAACCAGCTGCTGCCGCGCCGCGTGCCTGCGAAGTTACGCCGAACGGCGGTTATACCGGCTATATGTTAGATACAGATACAGAAGCTGGTGTGTTACACCGAACGGCGGTTATACCGGCTATATAGATACAGATGTCTAACCTTCATCGACAACAATTCAGTTCTATTGTAATCGGCTACTGGTGATCTCTCTATGCAAATTAGTGTATTAAGCATTGTTCTTTGTTCTCTTTCAAGTGGAAATCATGAACCGGTTTTACCACCTCTCGAACGCCACATAAAAGACTTGCCAGGCGTGCATCTGCCATTTCCAACTCGAGGACCGAGTCGTCAGTGTTGTTGAGATATACTGTAGTCTCTTCGTTTGTGGCTTCTTCCGCGTCAACACGTTTCGGTGAGTACAGTTGGTTCTGCTTTTATGTAGAGTAGAGTTTTGAATCTGAGAGTAGTACTCCATTCGGTTTGTACTCCATGGAACCGCTCTTTATCAACGGCTCCTTGAACTCACAATGCAACGATCAGCTGACAGTGTGAGGGTTGTCCACGGCTTTGTAGTTCTAGCACCTTACTCACGTCGGTTTTGTTTTTCTGTAACTTATGTTTGACGTTTATAATGGATTGCTAACTTTTCACCCCTGAAGTCCTAATAACAAAACATTTTCCATGTCTCAACTAGTTTACGTCTCCCGTGGTTATTCGACAATCATGTAAGCTTTTACCAGCTTTTACTACTCTTCTCTAGTCAGTGAGCCAGCTGGGATGTGTATTGTTATATGTGTATTGCAATGATTGCTGGAATGGTTACTAGTATTACTCTCCAAACAGAGTTTGATGGGAAAAATCGTGACCCTTTCCTTTAATCCATTTTTTTTCGACCTTTGGTGGGAAGGCCGGTCGAAAACAAAATGGATGAAAGGAAGAGGTCACGATTTTTCCCACCAAAATCTACCATGATGGCGTTTTTCCTGTAGTCTCTACCAGAATCCCGCCTGGCCGAATAGTAATAGAATCCTAGGCCAATTAACTCCTACTAGACTTTTATTCGTATAACTTGGCCAAATTCCCCTATTACTATTCGACCAGAAGGGAGTCTGGCATATCTGAGACTATCTTTCCCGGGTTATCGCGTGATCTCGGCATATACAAGTCCTTGTCTGGCATAACTTGTAACGTGTTCTACAACATTAACAAAGGCAACAGTCAAACCGGTTTTACCGTGCCGTGTACTTAGCCTATCAATTATATATGGCGTAAACTTATTATCATAAAAATCGCTACACTTTAGCACTTGCAAAGAAAACAGTGCATTAACCCAGCAATTTCCACTCAAACTCTCAAGTCCCGAAATTCCGACCTAATGCCAATATGATCAAGTGATGATGCCACTTTACTTTTGTATTGAGTAATGATGTTAGATTAGCACACTAGTGTAGATAGTTTGTAGTTGTTAGTAATGCATGTTATTTGCCATATACTGTAACAAATGCAATCATTGTGCAATAAACTTAAGTTGTAACTTAAGTTGACTTGACTTCTATAAACATACAAAAATAAGTGAATCTATTCATGCGTTGCTCTCATGCACTACGTAGCTCTTTCTTGTCCCAATCTAATGTTTTCAGACAACTCCTTGTTCTGACTTGACGATTTCTCTTTTTCTTCTCCAGCCAACAAACCATCATGGCCGTCAGAGCGGACTTCAGTCAGCTCTCATTGAAACATGCGGACGGGTCAGGGGAAGGTTCGAGCCGCGACAATCGTCAGGGCGGGAGCGCCGAGACCAACAGCGCCACCATGCGGATGCTGCCGGACACTGGTGAAGAAACGCGCGGGGTGTCTGAGGGTCAACAAACGGGGAACAAAACAAGGGAGAAAAAACATCAGTGTGAGGAGTGCGGCAAGCGGTTTGGTGTCCCAAGTGCCCTGAAGACTCACATGCGGACTCACACCGGTGAAAAACCTTACAGGTGTGAGGTATGCAGCAGACAGTTCAGTGAGCGGTGTAATCTGAAGACTCACATGCGGACTCACACAGGGGAGAAACCTTACAGATGTGAGGAGTGCAGCAGACAGTTCAGTCAGCTGGGTGATCTGAAGACTCACATGCGGACTCACACGGGAGAAACCCTACAGCTGTGTAGAGTGTAGCAAGCAGTTCAGTGAGCTGGCTAGTCTTGTGAAACACATGCGGACTCACACAGGGGAGAAACCCTACATGTGTGAGGAATGCGGCAAACAGTGCAGTCAGCTGAGTAATCTGAAGAAACACATGTGCACTCATACTGGGGAGAAACCTTACAGGTGTGAGGAGTGCAGCAGGCAGTTCAGTGAGCTGGGTAGTCTTGCGAATCACATGCGGACTCACACAGGGGAGAAACCCTACATGTGTGAGGAATGCGGCAAACAGTGCAGTCAGCTGAGTCATCTGAAGACCCACATGCGCACTCACACCGGTGAGAAACTCTACAAGTGTGAGGAGTGCAGCAGGCAGTTCAGTCAGCTGGGTGATCTGAAGAAACACATGCGGACTCACACCGGTGAGAAACTCTACAAGTGTGAGGAGTGCAGCAGGCAGTTCAGTCAGCTGGGTGATCTGAAGAAACACATGCGGACTCACACAGGGGAGAAACCCTACATGTGTGAGGAATGCGGCAAACAGTGCAGTCAGCTGAGTCATCTGAAGACCCACATGCGCACTCACACCGGTGAGAAACTCTACAAGTGTGAGGAGTGCAGCAGGCAGTTCAGTCAGCTGAGTAATCTGAAGAGACACATGCGGACTCATACTGGGGAGAAACCCTACAGATGTAAGGTACATGTATGTGGCAGGCAGTTCAGTGAGCTGGGCCATCTGAACAGGCACATGCGGACTTACACAGGGGAGACTTTCAGCGATCAGAAGACTCACATGTATACTCACAGGTGTGAAACCATACCAGTGTGAGATATGCAAGAAAAACTGTCATCGATCAGACAGGTTAAAGACCCATTATGAGCACTCACACTGGGGAGAAACTATGCATATGTGTGGGGAGTATGGACAACAGTTGTATGTTCAACCATAGAAATCGTATGTACATGTACAAATGTATGTAACACATGAAGAAACATGCCGATGAAAAGGCTACAGATATACGGCCATATGTGGAGATTGCAAACAGCTCAGTCTATTGAGAAACAGTCACGTAGGTTCACAAAGAGACAACACAAAACTTGTGAGAAAATGTAGTCTTTTACATTTCAGGGCCAAAGGCATATAAACTTATTATGTATATATAGGTATGTGCAGGACCATCCATAATATTACAGTTGTTACGCAACTGCACCGTATATTGTGTGCTGTCATCACAAGTCATGTATTGTGTTCAGGACCAGCGCACTGCAAACCCCCATGTACATGGTGTATGTTATTCAGCATCAGTGCATTGCAAACCCCCATGTACATGGTGTATGTTAAACTGTACATGTGTATAGTTGAACTAGGAGTTACAGAATAGAATGTTGGCTGTAGGGAGAATATATGCCGGGGGAGTTGCCGTCACCATCTTAGGATTCGATCAAATTGAATGGCCAGGCGGAGGGGAAATATTAATCTTCTGACATTAAAATCAATTATTGATTAATTGTCCTTGTCTGTCCAAAAGTAGATGGAAAAAAATCTTCTGACAGACGGACTCTCCAAGCCAATTATTCCCCCTTTTGCCAATTGTTAAAGATCCTGTAGGAAGGCCTTGTGAAGTTATCACAAGTTTGTATAAGTCATCAATAGGATTCCAGAAGTCCATCTAACAATGTTATGTTATTATTATGCGTTTATACTTTAGACTAATCGTTGTAGACATGCTCAAGTAGTATGATTCAGTTTAAGCAAGGAGCTTTTAAAAGCTCCCTGGTTTAAGGTAAAACTTTTGAAGTTAAGTGATGTTGCTTACCAAAAAGCTTCCTGTACTTACTAACCTACATGTAATTGTTGTAGAATAACGGTGTCCTGATTAAGCCGTCAAGTTTGTACATTGTCTTACAATTTGTTATTTAGAAAAGTGTCTTCTGCGAACAACCCTGAGTTATTTGTTTACCGTAAGTTCCATTCCTTTCTGTTTACCATTAGAGTGATGGTATGTGGTTTTGATTTAATTTTATACAAAATGTATATGATGTCGGTTGTGACTCGCTTCACCCCAAAAAGTTGTTCAACCTTCCTGACTGCCTACATTTCATAGTGAAGGTGATTTTTTCTTTGTCTGCTCTCATTCATTAAGGTTTTGCCAAAGGATGTAATCAATAGAATAGAATCAACACGACCAAATGTGATTTTGTAGCACGTGTGTGGTTCTTGTGCTTTAGTTAAGAACCTGTCTGTGAATAAAGTTTGTTTAACCATTATACTGCTAGTAAGCATGGTTAATACTAGTGTAACTAAAGCCTTTCACTTACATGTAAGAAACCTTTCATGAAACAGTTTCAAGAATGACAAACCATCTTATCCCCTTATATTACATCAATTTATTCATTTTTAACATTTAAAAACTGTAAAGTTCCAAATAACAGCAAAAACAATGTAACATTGAGTCATTCACAAGACTTTTATTTCCAATCATGAAAAAACACAGATGAGCAACAATAGATCCTATGCATGACACATAAAAATCATTTCAAGTTCTGAAAAGTACCACAAACCTACCAGTACAAGTACTACTAGCTTGATTTAGCATGGCACCTTTTCACTGAAAATAAAGCTAAAATATTGCCCACCCTGCAGTAGCCTGAGTATCATCCTCCGTAGTAACCGCTGGCTCACGACTTTCGCTTGTTAGCAAGCGAAAGTCGTGAGCCAGCGGTTACTACGGAGGATGATACTCAGGCTAGCCCTGCAGCATACAGCAAACCTAATCTCCAAGCAGATCCTATGTATACAATGGCATAAGATAGTACCACATTGGCCAAGGAGTGTAGTCAGCCAAAAGGTGTCCATTTGCCATGTAGCAAAGCACACTCCTAAGCCGGCTTCACTCCTCTGCCAGGTTTTGATATTATCTTATGCTACCGTAGGATCTGCTTGGAGATTACAGAAAACCTACCCACACCAGCGTTCATTCACTCCATCATAACTCACAATGTTGACATTGAACATAGAATAAACAATACCTACCATACAAGCTTTGTTCCACATAAACTTCACAAATTTTCTTTTTCCTTTATATTATAGAAAAGCAAAATATCAATGCAACCTAGTCTTACAGTAAATCTATTTTTTACACATTTTAGCCAGTTTGTTACTTAAGCTGGAATCTCACTAAACTGCGGCAGGTTGGCTGTATCACTGCTCTAAATTTGATTTGTGTTACCCCTGCCTTTATACATGTGTATTGAGAAGCCTAAGATGATTGATTTTTCATCAATGGAATTCTTTGAGCGCTCGTTTTCAAATTGCTAAGCTGCAGCAATGCTGCCAACGGGCCTCAACTTTAGTGAGATACTTGCTTTTGTTGTTTTAACAACTCGTGTATCAACTACTAGTACTAAAAATGTATATTGTCAATATGTTCAATACTTATCTATATATAGATAATGTACATCTGGTATCTATATCATTGCACTGTATATGTACATACAAGTTTCACAAATTCTACACATTTTTTTTACATATTTCAGAACATAACATGGCCTCTGAGTTCAATTTGGAATCTCTTGTTGTTTTCCCACAACAAAGCAGTGGGAAAGATTGTTTTTCTCTTCAAAACTATCTATTACTAACAGATAACAGATATTCTGGTACATGATGTATATAGCTAATTTTACTTCATGTAATGATTGTGGTGCAACATTCCTTACCGAACAACATACTAAACTAAAACTAAACAACATAGATTTTTAATCTGAACTCATCTGCGCCATGTTGGATTACAAAACATGCCAACAAGCTGCTGCTTAATATGATAACCCACCAACATGGCCACCAGGAGGTTCTTCAATTAAAAGCCTATTATATAATAGCACATTACAAACTATGGCAACCCTTATATATAAACTCTGTATCATACAGCTTCATCTGTGGCAAATTATCAGCTAGTCGCTATTGTTACCATGGCAACCGGGATACTGCATTCTCAACTGAAATATGACATAGCAACTAAGACACAACAGCAAACGCCTCTATCCAAACTTGATGCTGAAGTTTTACTACATTCCTGATGCGTAACTGTTTCCACCAGACTTAAAGCTGCCCTCAGTTGAAAATTTGAGTGAGTCCATTTTCTTAGCCTGGTATCCAGCCGTAATATAGCTCCCGAGTCTCTCCTCTTTGTAATTGCGAAGAGGAGAGACTTGCAAGCTATATTACGGCTGGATACCAGGCTACAATTTCTTGTGTTAGAAATAACAGTTTAACTCTGATTCAGAATGACTTCTACCAACACAGATGAACTTTAAAGTTAGGATTTTAAGCGCTAAGCCTGAGCACCATCCTCCGCAGTGACCACTGGCTCAATCCCACCTTGGTTAGCGAAAGTATTGAGCCAGCAGTCATTACAGAGAATGGTACTCAGGCTACTTGTACTTAGTGCTTGTAGTATCTAAGGGACCATCAAGAAGTGACCACATAGTCTAGGTTAGCCTTAAACCCTGCAGTCCTCGGTCCCATCTGGTTCTGTTTCGGCAGGTTTAGTCTCAAACAGGACGTCCCAATGTGGTCACTATACACATTCTAAATGCTTGTGTCAATAGGAGAATTATCTAAAAGGTACCACATTGATTAGGTGGTTCTTATGTAGAAGTTGTATCTTAGCCTCAAACAGGACGTCCCAATGTGGCCACATTCTAAATGCTTGTTACAATAGCAGAATTATCTAAAAGGTACCACATTGATTAGGTGGTTCTTATGTAGAAGTTGTATCTTAGCATCAAACCCTGCCGTCCTCGGTCCCGTCTGTTTCTGTTTCGGCAAGTTTAGCCTCAAACAGGACACTCCAGGGTAGTTACTACAGTAGAAGCCAGCTATCTGCAATACGCGATGCGTTCACCGATGCCCCCCTCCCCCATACCAACTCGGGTCATTTCGAGCAACATCTTTTAATCGGGAACGCCGGTTAGTCGGGAAAATAACGCTGGCAAATAGGCTTCCCTAATAAGCGACTTCTACTGTATAAAGTTGTTCTTAATGCTTGTGTAAATGGCAAAAATTATCTAAAAAGGGCCACACTGATTATAGGTGGTTCTTACACTTAGTTACAGTAGAAGTTATAGGTTAGCCTCAAACCCTGCCGTCCTCGGTTCCATCTGGTTCTGTTTCGGCAGGTTTAGCCTCAAACAGGACGTCCCAATGTGGCCACTATATACATTCTAAATGCTTGTTACAATAGGAAAGTTGTATCTTAGCCTCAAACCCTGACATCCTCGGTCCCGTCTGTTTCAGCAGGTTTAACCTCAAACAGGACACCCCAGGGTGGTTACTACTGGTATAAAGTTGTTCTTAATGCTTGTGTCAATGGGAAATACATGTATTATCTAAAAAGGGTCACATTGATTAGGTGGTTCTTTTGTAGAAGTTGTATCTTAGCATCAAACCCTGATATCCTCGGTTCCATCTGGTTCTGTTTCGGCAGGTTTAGTCTCAAACAGGACATCTCAATGTGGCCACTATACACATTCTAAATGCTTGTTACAATAGGAGAGTAATCTAAAGGGACCACATTGATTAGGTGGTTCTTATGTAGAAGTTGTATCTTAGCCTCAAACCCTGACATCCTCGGTGCCGTCTGTTTCTGTTTCGGCAGGTCTAGCCTCAAACAGGACGTCCTCGAGGTCGTCCCTGTCGATGTCCATGAGTCAGATGGTCTCGCTGGAGCCCCAGTCCCGCAGGTACTGGTCACGCCGCCTGTACCGGCGCACACAGCCCACCAGCACCACGATTCCGATCAACAGGACGATGAACGCTCCGGCCGCAACCCCCGCGATCACCTCTGTGGGGGAAATAAACATCAGGATATTCAGTGTTGCCATGGTAATGACACATTTACACAGTAATTCCCTTGATCGCGCCGCCTGTACCAGCACACGCAGCCAACCAGCACCACGATTCTGATCAACAGGACGATGAATGCTCCGGCCGCAACCCCCGCTATCACCTCTGTGGGGCAATAAACATCAGGATATTCAGACTGTTGCCATGGTAATGACACATTTACACGATAATTCCCTTGGTTGCGCCGCCTGTACCGGCGCACACAGCTAAACAGCACCACCGCCCAGATCAACAGGACAATGAACGCTCCGGCTGCAACCCCCGCGATCACCTTTGTGGGGAAGGGAGCAGCAGGTAGATCAGGGTTGCCATGGTAATGACACATTTACAGCAAAAATCCCTTGAACATTACCTGAATAAAGTAACAAGCTCCATGTGTATCAGGCAAGGATCCATCTATGAAGGTTAGACATCCAGGTAAACAATATACAAATCAATCTCTGCAACTGGATTTACTAATCCAGACGTTTCGAGTGACATCCATCACTCTTCTTCAGCGTCACTAGAATGAGCTGACAGAGCAATTCAATACAAGTACATCTAACATCAGGCAAGGAGTAACGAAAGGTTCAGTGTTGCCATAGAAATGAACTGTTTACAGCAAAATCCCTTGAATATCATCTAAATTTAAGTGCCGAACTCAAAGTGTATTAGGCAAGGAATATCGGAAATACTGTAAATGCAGAAACGTTCGCGGTGGATTAATGTTCGCGGTTTTCGCGGTGACAACTTCACCGCAAACATTTTTCTATTATGGTATTAAACTGCAGTCTATGGTGTTACCGCGAACTTAAATCCACTGCGAAAAGTCCTTTTTTCCGCTACCGCAAAATTTAATCCCCGCGAACTTAAATGCATTTACAGTACTTCGTGTTGCCGTGGAAATGAACTATTTACAGACTATGACTCACGTATGGTCCAGATGTCGGTGATGCCGAGCTGACACTCCTTCGCCCGGTCCGTGGGAATGGTGTCTTTCGTGGCGTTCAGGAACTGTTGGTACGAGCAGGGGTTTGGGCAGCCTGGCACGGTCAGCTGGTACGCAGGGACGGAGCTGTCGTTTCTGTACCACACCTCAACTGTGTGATCTCTACAGGGGGTAATCAATCAATCAATCAATCAATCAGTCAATCAATCAGCCCGGAAGGTTAGCTGGTACGCAGGGACGGAGATGTCGTTTCTGTACCATACCTCAACTGTGTGATCTCTACAGGGGGTAATCAATCAGTCAATCAATCAATCAGTCAATCAATCAATCAGCCAATCAATCAATCAACCAATCAATCAATCAGCAGGGCACGGTCAGCTGGTACGGGAGGACGGAGATGTCGTTCCTGTACCACACCTCCACTGTGTGATCTCTACAGGAGGTAATCAATCAATCAATCAATCAATCTGGTAGGGGGCTGTCATTTCTGTACCATACCTCCACTGTAAACTCCCTACAATCAATCAATCAAACATGGACATAAGTACTGATACATGGCTGCAGATATCCCTCTCTCTATGGCTGTAGAATACTGTAAATGCAGAAACTTTCGCGGTGGTTTAATGTACGCAGTTTTTGCGGTGGCCGTTTTACCACGAATTTAAAACCACCGCGACATTTTTCCATGGCAGTAAGATAATACAGTGCATGGCACTAATGTGAACTTAGAACCACCGCGAAAAGTCCTTTTCCCCGCCACCGCGAAATTAAATCTGCGCAAACTTAAATGCATTTACAGTATTTTATCTTTGAACAGTGCTACAGTTGGCTCTGGTGACCTCCAGATAACTTTTATGTGTGTTGAAGACTTCTGTCTGTTTCTGGCACAAATTTTACTGTTTTGTGCTCAAGAGAGCTGTACTTCTTCTGCATGACAGAGGAGCATGATGGGATACCTACCCAGAATCCTCCCTGTACAGCTCCACCATGATGCAGGAGGCATAGGGCGGCTGGATCCCGTTGACGGTTCCCATGGCGGAGTGCAGACCGGCCAGCGTGGTGTCATGCTGGGGGAAAAGGGCAAACCTGTTAAAGATGCCCTTTATTTATATCAGCACAAAATCACCAATACTTATTCTAAGTTAGTAACTTACCTGACAAAATAAGCTAAAAGGAACATGTATTTTGCAGGAGGAGTGAAAGAAGACATCTACATGTACATCAGGACTTTACGTCCAAGAAAGAATAGACGTTCTGCAACTTATGATCATCCACTGCTCACTGAGTCACATGCTCTATCTGTGATGTCACAACTGCAGTTGGACAGGGGGAACTCTGAGTTAGCCCCCAGTTTTGCTTCAGGATAATAACATACATGGGACAGGGGGCACTATAGACTTCCGACGACTTATGATTCACTACTTACCGAGTCATGTGTTCTATCTGCATAACGTGATGTAACAAAAGTGGTGGATTGCTTAAGTTTTGACAAAGACTGGAGTTGGACAGTGGAAATTTGATAGTGTTTGTGTTGCAAGAAAATCACAATTTTGCTCCAGGATAAAAACATGGTGTAACTCACAGCAGAATACATGATGAGCCGTAGTCTGTTGTCTGGCAGTGTCCCCTCCTTCGCCTGAGTCATGTTCTGAACCATCGCTCCCAACAGCGTTCCTGCAAGACACCAGACGTACAGGATGTTTGTGTGACATATATAGCATTTGGGTCATTTCAGCTTGATACGGATCAGAGGACTGATCGAAAGCTGGTTGTGATAAGCTCTTTATTTTGTGTACAGATATTAGAAAAAGAGTTTAAAATAGAGTTTAAAATTGTAACATATAGCAGACGTACAGGTTAACCATCAACCATGGGCAAGTAAATAAGAAATACAAAATCATGTTTTTCTTAGTAAAGCTCAAGTCAAGCTTTCAATCCTACACAAAATTAACCCTATTTTCATCACTGCTTTGTTTCCTTTTTTTTCCAAATCTCCATGATAAATTGTACAAAATGGACATTCTACACTGTAGTTAGTACTATGATCATAAACAAGGTGACCAGCCACTCCATCTCTGCCCTACCACTTGCTACATAATGTAACTGAAGACCAGACAAGTAGAACATCTGTCACTTAACCACTTGATTGACTCAATAACCACTTTACCAAATGATAGACCTTATTTGTTTGATAGTAAAAACATCATGTTTCCCTTCCATGAAGGAAAAAATATTAAAACACTGCAAACATTCCCAGATTTACGGTAAACCCTGCCGTACCTCCGGTGAGGCGGCTGCGCTCCTTCCCGCTGAACAGAGCGAACATCCCGAAGGTCGAGAGCTTCTGTAACCTCGCATACACCTCAGGGGTCGCCCAGGCGGGCAGTGTCCTGTTGTGAGCTTTCTGGTAAACAAACAAACAAATAAACAAACAAACATGTCATTTGGAAAGGGTCCCAGCCTGGCTTGACTTGTGTGAGTTATTATGTTTATGTCAGATGATTTGACAGATTGAAAGGTTTGAGACAAAATGAACATAATACTTTCTAGCATATTTTTCATTACAGACATTTTGAGACTAACTTCAATAAAAGGTATGTTCAATCACTAATGTGCAGACAAATGTGAGAGTCCGATATTTTTCGATTGTGTTGCTAAGACTAATGTTAACAGTATCTAGCAATCATTATCACACATATAGGAAATATACAGCAGCACTTTGCAAATTAAAGAAAAATGTTAGATTCTATATGCACCCCAGAAGCAAGTAAGATGGAAAGCTGTGACTGCAACATTCCCGTTAGTCCTGCTGGCTACCCTGAACATCTCATATCACTTAGCTTTGATTGGCTACCAACAAGCCTTTCTAGTCCATGATTGGTCCTACTATTACAAGCCTTGATTGGATAAAATCTTTTCTAAGCCATGATTGGTCCTTCACCCACAAGCCCGGATTGGCTACCAACAAGTTTTCCTAAGCTCTGATTGGGTATCGAGAAGCTGTACCTTCTCACGCGGCGGCCATGATAGATCGAAAACAAGGTCAATGAGGCAAACAGACAAAATGCATTTCTAAAATCAGCTACCATTTAGCTTTCCCCCAACCACACAAATTTTCACAATATACAATCAACTAATAAATATTGCAACTAGCATTATGCACCGAAAAAGGCAACAATTTAGAGTCCCTTCTGAGAAGTAAAACATAATACAATGTACATGTATTGCAAATATTTGAAGGACACGTGGCTGTTCTCTTATTGGTCGATGTCCTAATTGCCATGGTATCATTGGTTGAAGCGCAGATTATGATTGACAGTCTTTTTATTCAATCATTCTTTATTACTTTTTGCAAAACAAACAACAAAAAGAAAGCATGGCAGCTTCAAATGCATTAGAAAAAAAAACACATGTAGAAACCACGAAATAAAAGCAAAAACCAGTAACAGACAGTCTTTTGTTTGCCACATTGGCCTCGGTTTTGATCTATCATGGCCGCCGCGTGAGAAAGGCGTATTGTTTGTTACCTCGCAGTGCAGGGGGTCAGCAGTTTGCCAGACGTCCATGACGTGCTGTGCAGTGTCCCAGTTAGCCCAGCGGGTCAGGTTCTCAAGGAAAACCTGGAGAAGAGAAGAAGAAGAGAGAAAGAAGGTGAAGCGGTGAGCTTACCTCGCAGAACAAAGCGTCAAAGGTGAGGTCTGCCGTGGTGAGCATGTCAGCGTCCTGCTGCCAGCCGGCCCAGGCACACAGCTGCTGGAAAAACTCCTGAGGAGGGAACTCTGGGTTAACCCTTCGCATGCTAAGGCAGTGTTCTAGCCTGGCTGCCCAGGTACACAGCTGCTGGAAAAACTCCTGAGGAGGGAACTCTGGGTTAACCCTTTGCATGCTAAGGCAGTGTTCTAGCCTGGCTGCCCAGGCACACAGCTGCTGGAAAAACTCCTAAGGATGGGACTCTGGGTTAACCCTTCGCATGCTAAGGCAGTGTTCTAGCCTGGCTGCCCAGGTACACAGCTGCTGGAAAAACTCCTGAGGAGGGAACTCTGGGTTAACCCTTCGCATGCTAAGGCAGTGTTCTAGCCTGGCTGCCCAGGTACACAGCTGCTGGAAAAACTCCCGAGGAGGGAACTCTGGGTTAACCCTTTGCATGCTAAGGCAGTGTTCTAGCCTGCCCGCCCAGCTACAAAGCTTCTGGAAAAACTCCTGAGAACAGGACGGTTAACCCTTCGCATGCTAAGGCAGTGTTCTAGCCAGCCTGAAATGTTTTGCTGTCCCCTGGATTTTGAATGGAAATCCTGTCGAAGGCGCGATGATCCTAGGTGAGTGCAGGGGAATGCTAACCCTTGGAAATTTTGAAATCTAGACCAGGTCTGAAACATTATTTCCTTTATTTTGAGGGGCAATTTTTGCTGGTAGACTCAGCTTGGTTCAAATAATATCTTTACATGGTGATTTTTGGTGGCTAGAACAATGCCTCACATGCTAAGGGTTTCTGTAGTTGTTATTGATTATATAGGCCAATTGTTAGCACTCTCTCTCTTCGCAGCCAGAGGCTGAATTGTGCGGAGCTTACAATAGGTGGGGTTAAATCGCAAGTGTCTGAAGCGAGCTGCTATTTGGCTCTAACTCAGGTGACCTCAATACCACAGCAATGGCCCAAGGTGTGTACATTGCACTTTTTTTATAGGTGTGATGGGATCTTTAAATTAGTTCCAATAAACTCTTGCAAATACATATTTTGTTTCAATCAAGACAAAAGTTTAGCATGCAAGTCCATCTGTGTTGGTACATTCCATGAAACCTCATTAAAGACAAAAGATTAAAAAGCTGAGACAAAAATCTGACCTTGTTGTCTTCCTCCAGTTTCTTCAGCTCCGGGTCCGTCAGTTTGAACTCCTCTGTGAGTTTGGAGTACTTCGGACACGGGACGTCCATCGGGCGCAACAACTGGGGACAGGAAATCACAGTAAATATTCAAGTATCGATCAGCACCATATCAGCAAGGCACGGCAGACTTCACCCCCTTACCCATACTGCTTATACCCCCCTCACATTAGGCGCGATTTGATCGGACGACGAGTCTGCGAGCTCTAATTTACGAGGAGGTATGACCCTGATGCCGACGAACAAATGGCAGACTTCCCCCCTTCCCATCAGGGTCATGACTTCTCGTAATTTAGAGCTTGCAGACTCGTCGTCCGATCTAATCGCGCCTAATGTGAAGGGGGTATTAGTAAACCTTCCAGTCCAAAGGCAGCACTGTGTGGGCAAGTACAGTACATGTTGCAATGTGTGTACAGGGAATTGCTGGAAACACACAGACACACAGACATCCCCCAACAATATTTCACTCGGTATACAGCTGGTACCAGTTACCTATAGAGATAAATTAAAGAAAACAAAGAAACAAACCACATCCTCCTGTACAGGCCAGGTGTGTACCGGGATCGGTTGCCAGGCAATCACAAACAAACAAACAAACAAAGTGCCTCACCACACCCTCCAGTACAGGTCTGGTGTGCACAGGGATCGGTTGCCATGGGATCACACAAACAAACAAACAAAGTGCCTCACCACATCCTCCTGTACAGGCCTGGTGTGTACAGGAATCGGTTGCCATGGGATCACAAACAAACAAACAAACAAACAAAGTGCCTCACCACACCCTCCAGTACAGGCCTGGTGTGGACTGGGATCGGTTGCCATGGGATCACACAAACAAACAAACAAACAAACAACGTTGCCTCACCACATCCTCCAGTACAGGTCTGGTGTGCACAGGGATTGGTTGCCATGGGATCACACAAACAAACAAATAAACAAACAAAGTGCCTCACCACACCCTCCAGTACAGGTCTGGTGTGGACTGGGATCGGTTGCCATGGGATCACACAAACAAACAAATAAACAAACAAAGTGCCTCACCACACCCTCCAGTACAGGCCTGGTGTGGACTGGGATCGGTTGCCATGGGATCACACAAACAAACAAACAAACAAACAAAGTGCCTCACCACACCCTCCAGTACAGGTCTGGTGTGCACAGGGATCGGTTGCCATGGGATCACACAAACAAACAAACAAAGTGCCTCACCACATCCTCCTGTACAGGCCTGGTGTGTACAGGAATCGGTTGCCATGGGATCACAAACAAACAAACAAACAAACAAAGTGCCTCACCACACCCTCCAGTACAGGCCTGGTGTGGACTGGGATCGGTTGCCAGGGGATCACAAACAAACAAATAAGTGCCTCACCACATCCTCCAGTACAGGCCTGGTGTGCACAGGGATCGGTTGCCATGGGATCACACAAACAAACAAACAAACAAACAACGTTGCCTCACCACATCCTCCAGTACAGGTCTGGTGTGCACAGGGATTGGTTGCCATGGGATCACACAAACAAACAAATAAACAAACAAACATCGTTGTCTCACCACATCCTCCCCTACAGGCCTGGTGTGGACAGGAATAGGTTGCCAGGCGATGTCAGGGTTCCAGACCTGGTCTCCAGAGGGAGGGTACAAACCAGACAGATCGGCCTGGGCGCTCATCAGAGTCCGGTCTACGTCTGTACTCCAAACCTGGATCTGTGGAGGGAGAACACTGGGGGTAAGTCTGTATGGTCATGATTGGCTAACAACAAACTTTTCTAAACCGTGATTGGTCCTCCTACTAGTACTACAACTACAAGCCCCAATTGGCTACCAACAAGCTTTCCTAGTCTGTGATTGGTTGTTAACTCTTATTGGCGACACCTCAGCGGCTAGCCTAATTAAATCTGTGATTGTTTGTTATCTGTGGTGGAGAGAACACTGGGGGTAAGAACTAGGTTGGTCTGCATGCATGTCTGCTTTTGTGTTGTTTTTAATAACTAAATAAACCACCCTTATGCATAACACAGCAGACTTTTTAGGTACGAATACTCTCAAAGCAGAGGTTGATGGTTGGTTATTGAGAAGCCTTTCTGAGCCATGATTGGTCCCTGAACCACAGGTTCTGATTGGCTACTAAGATTAGTAAGAAGCTTTCCTAATCTGTGATTGGTCGTTAGTTACCTTGCAATTTGCATGCCCACCTGATATCTGCTGTAGGAAGAGTTGAGGAAACCTGGTGTGACGTATCTTTCCTTCAGGAATGTCCCCAAATTATGGTGCTGCCGCATCCCCTCCTGTAAAGGTCATATGTCATAGGGTCAAGGTGAGGCAGAGCAGAGGTCACCAAGTCAAGGTCATGTATGAAATTGAGATGATGAAAAAACACACAAAGAAACAGGCAAAAAGCGTTAGCCTGGTATCCAGCCGCATTATAGCTCCCGAGTCTCTTCTGTCCTCTCCGCAAATACTTTAGAGTTGTATTAAACACATGGTATTTCCCACAGTTGTAAACTGTGGGACAGCAAGAAGTACACTCTGCAAGTGTGAAGATCGGGAGCTACAGGCGTCACCTTCTTCCCGAGGATGGTATCAAAGGTATCTGCAGAGAGGACAGAATAGACTTGGGAGCTGGATACCAGGCTAAAAAAGCGCACCTGTGAGAGTTGTCCAAAGCCCTGTGGCCAGGTGTCCTCCGTGTTTTTGTCGTTGGGAAAGGCTAAAACTGGCGACCGGTCTCCATGGCGATACACCTGTAAACAAACATGGCAGAGGTCAGAGGTCATAGCCAGGTCTCAGCAGTATCATTATTAGTCACTTTTCTTGCCATAAGAAATAATATGATGTCACAAATCTTATCAAAAATTTAGATACTTCATTTACTAGAAAAAAAAGTGTCCTGATCCATCAGACTTGTCAACAGCAGAGCAGAAAACGCAGTCCATGAGGAGGGTTTGATAGATTCTCACTGGCCCAAGCTCCAGGGCTTTTATTGGTCATATAAAAATATTATAATTTAATAGCATAGCTCATCCGGAAAAATATAATGTTTGCAACTTTGGGTTCTATAACTTCGATATTGAAGTATCTGACCCACAGAGTCAGTTCTAAAGTATCCAGTGGAAGAAAAGACATGGTGCAGCTGTTTTCTACTAGGATCAGTACAACTTAAGCCACGTATTACGACGTAAACATGATATTTCCCAGTATAACAAAGTATATCAGTTATCACAACGTCAGAAG
This sequence comes from Branchiostoma floridae x Branchiostoma belcheri, assembly GCA_019207045.1. Lineage (NCBI taxonomy): Eukaryota > Metazoa > Chordata > Leptocardii > Amphioxiformes > Branchiostomatidae > Branchiostoma > Branchiostoma floridae x Branchiostoma belcheri. The sequence goes on from CM033039.1 coordinate 766,551, forward strand.
ATACGCTGAGTAACTCGCGTGGTACTTGTTTGTGGCAATCCTAGTACGTTACCGCCAAAAACTGTGCAAAAATTCTTCGTAAGATCGTGCAAAACTTACCAGGCTGACGAACTGCAGACTTCTCTCGCCCTGAACTCCTAGGAAAACGCAGAAAACGGTCAAAATCAGCAAGAAAACAGGACAGGTCCGACCGCAAGCCGCCATGTTGGGCTGTACCACCAGGCAAGAAGGGGGGTAAAATGAAATCGAAACCTGGTTATTCCAGGCCAAAGGTGGACACAAATTTCAAATCTAAGAAGTAAATAACGTTACATTCTTTATAAAAATTTCACCGTTTGCAGTAGATAAAGGTTTTGCTATTAAAAAAAAAAAAGCTAGTACTCCTTGTCACTTGGTCCCATTTGAACGTCAACTGCAGTACAAGGCTATATCGCTAGGATTAGCACCTTCCAGCTCTGTCCAAGCAATACTAGTATGTGTTTTTAACCTCCTTGGTCCAAGCAAGGAGGTTATGCAGGTGTTTGTACCAGTACTAGTATAATAGAAATCGTTACAGACTTAGCATACAGCAAGGTTTTGATGAAATCCCACTGGAGAAATAAATATCATTTTAGACTATCTTTTAAAAACATTTTGCGGATATTACAAAGTTTTGAAGAGAAAGTAACGTTGCGTCACTGTAGCGTAATGTTATAACGTTAGGGTTTAGCTGATACTCTGTCCAGGGGTCTGTCCTCTGACCGATATTCTTACTCTCCAAGCGGAGGTTAGGCTCCGGCTGTTTTTTGACGTTTTAGTCGTTTTTATCGGGCTTTCGATTTTGCATTGTATCTTGTATAGATCTATTGTCAAAACATCGTGTCCCGGCAGAGGTTACGTTTTGACAATACAATATACAATACAAAATAGAAAGCCCGATGTATACGACTAAAAAACGTCGACTTTGAAACAGCCGGAGCCTAACTTCTGCTTGTAGAGTACAATATCTGACATGACTTCCCTCCCCTGACGGTGGTGTGATAGTCTCTACCAGACTCCGGATCGCTGGAAAATCGTACAAATCGAACAAATCGAACAAATAGAGAGGAATATAAGCAGCCAGGGAACAGCTCGCGATCCTTGGATCGCGTGCTGTTCCCTGGCCGGTTATATTCCTCTGGCCGGCTTACTCCTTTATTTGTTCCATTTCTAAGATTTTTCCAGCGATCCGGAGTCTGGTGGAGACTAGGTGTGACGCCCAGGCCTCTAGACTAATCTATTGTCTAATGATTAGTTTGTCTGTAACATATTAATGAGCACACGCGAGGTGGTGGTGCTGTGGGTGCGCCAATGTGCCAAGGATTGATCTGGTGCAGAAAACCGTAAAGAAATCTGGGAGACAGTCCAACTCGACATCAACACATCTATTTCTTATCATGGAAGCTCATCTGTGTGGTAGTCATGAATCTGAAATATAGCCTACATGGACAATGATGATGATGATGATTGGTATATTTATTTCAAAATCGAGGATACCTGGCAGCCAAAGGCTGAATTGCGTATCTTCTTACAGGGATCACAATAACAATCATTTAACATTATACATTATACATCTCAAAAACAAACACTTCGGATTGAACTTACAGTACTAAATGCGGAGGAAACGAGTAAACTACAGTTTTAAAATTCTGTCGTTACAATGTCGACAATGCTAAACTTTCTTCCAACACTAAGGTAGACACACTGTGTCCTTTTTCACAAGTTATATTCTGAAGTGATTGGTCATCAGTGAAGTAGGCGGCAGTGGTCGTTGAAAATTTTAGCCATGTATTCCTTTCTGTTGGAAGAAAGCCTAGCATTGAACATTTGAATGTCCAGACTTTGCATGATGTACAAAATGACCAATAAACTGGTGGACGTACCGACTGATAAGTATCTAATACCAGCTCAAAAAAGAACAAGAAACAGCCATGACTTCAAGTACCAGAGTTACCAAGCTAGGATTGATGTGTTCAAAAATTCGTATTTTCCCAGAACTATCGCAGAGTGGAATTTGTTATCACGAAGCACAGTAGGGGCATCTTCTCTGGATAGTTTTAAAGAACGATTGCAGATAGATGTGCAGAAGTTAGGTGTGACGGATCCTTCGGTGTAATATAACCAGCTGCTGCCGCGCCGCGTGCCTGCAAAGCTGGTGTGTTACGCCGAACGGCGGTTATACCGGCTATATAGATACAGATACAGATATATAGATACAGGTACATTGCACTACAGCCGTTTCTTGATTCACTATCCTACAATATTCCCCAGCGGATTAGAGCACATTGTAAACAGCCTTTGTCTACAGTTTGCACAGTACTGATTACATGGGCGTGGTTGTTGTCTTGTTTTACATTGTGGTTGATCACTTGATTAGTCTTGCTTTGTGGTTCCTCAATTGCTTGAAATAAAGGTTGCTTTCACATGTTGATGGGGGCTTTATGACCGCTAATTAATCTTAATTACCTAGAGAGTTAATTTGTGTTCCAGTTCTCCGCACGTGTACATGTTGAAACGCTACGCACTTATCAAATGTCTCTCTACGGTTTTGTTATGATAGAAATAAGGAAGAAAATAAAATCGCGAAAGCTTTTTCAGATAAGTCGATAAAGGTTAGACATCCAGACAATAAGATACGTCAAATAGCAAACTCAAGCACTCAAGAAACTAGATATTTATTAGATACAATTAGATGTTTTAGACAACATCCGCTATCTTCGTCAGTGACACTGAAGAGTTCTTGTTGGAGAACTTGTTAGCCTGGTATCCAGCCGTATTATAGATCCCAAGTCCCTTCTGTCCTCTCCGCAAAGACGTATTTTTGGAGAAGACAGAAGAGACTCGGGAGCTATCATGAATACGGCTGGATACCAGGCTAAGAACGTGTATCCTAACTATGATTTGGTATGCAAATGAGGTAAACATTTTCAAAATCATATCCAGTTGCTTGAGTAATTGCTACAGTATTTAGCCCGAGTGTAACAAGCACAGCGCGTTTGAAACTGTAATAAATTTAAAGACGGATTTGTTTGGCCTGTAACATAAACGTACGCGCACACTGACGCACGAACGCCTTTTGATCACATGTCAAGGTTTGCTGCAACGGCCGAGTGTAACTTAAAGTCATTATAGCTTCAAACGTGCTGTCCTTGACTTTCACGATTTTGGCGGGTTTATTTGGCTTGTCACGTAATGCACGTCAGGAGCCAAAACCGTCTCAAAGTGACGCACGGAAAGCCTTTTGAAGTACTCTCATAGCAGAGGTTTTTCTTATATGCCTTCTTTTTCAGAAAAAAAGACAGCATATAAGATAAATGTCACGATTTTCCCGTCAACCTCTGCTTGGGGAGTACTGTGCATTTTGAAGGTCGAGGCTGTCTGTACCGTCTTGTCGTGCGGTGGAGCTGTCAATCATTGGGTAGGCACAGACAAGGAGCCACCGCTGACGCCTGATGCACGGTTTAGGAGCGGATTTTTGTCACTTTAAGGCTTTGATTTACATCTCATGTGACAGACAATATCTGATATGGCGGGATTTCCCTTTTTGCAGCCAGCGACTGTAACCGAGAACGTTACTGCGACAGGTTTCCGATAATAGATTGGACTGAAGTCTGGAGAGGATACCATTATTCGATAATATCTCAACGCCATATCGTTTTAAAGGCTAGTCAAACTGAAAAAAAATGACCGTCAGACGATAAGTGCCTAAAAAGAAACGACTTTTCTTTATCTTTAAATTTTCAACACAGAAATAATATGCACAGTTTTAACGAAATATTTAAACGATTACACACAACTCAATCATCAATATTATAAAAATAATTAATACACAGACTTATTTTTCCGTTTAATCACAGGAATAGCGCACGCATACAAACACACGCACATATACACAGCGATAGATAACGTCATAATTTAAATTACATATTGCTACATACGGAAAAAAAAAACGATTCTACCAAACGCCAAGCCTGACTAAAATCGCGCTCCTAGTGGCCGGCCCTATAGTATTGCCGCCGTGTCATTAACCTGATGAAAGTTCTATTCATCAGGTAAAAAAGTTGATGACATGTGGGGTCCTGTTTGACCGGCAGGTTGATTTGTCCTCATCAGGTAGAAGGTCAGTGACCTGTGGGGTCCTGGTTGTTTACTCTGCACCAGACCGAGGCTGGAAACTAAAATGGCGGACTGAGCCACGGATGTTTGGAGGTGGGTGGAGACGTTTCACCATTTCTGCCTTATTTTGACCCAAGTTCGCGCTTTGGTCACTTCTAGTTGTAGGTTGTAAGATCCCCTAGAAAGATATTAAACAAATGAAGGTCTCTGGTGTGCGGATTTTGTCCATACGAGGGTGGAAAAACGCGGGTCAGTTTAGTCTGACCTGTCGGGTCTTGTCCTCAGGATGATTTTATTTTCGGGTTAACTTGTCGGAAATGTTGCGGTCTGACCACATAATCAACATCCAGCTGGCGAGTCTGTCCCACTGTTTCTCATTCCTGGTCTAGGTGTAACACAGAACAGCTTGTAGCGTCGGTTGTTGTTGGTTTGTAGCTCCCACAAGTGTTGTTTAGGTCGAAGTCTCGTCCCACTGAATCTGTACCACAAATGAACCCGTCTCTTTGGCCACACAAAAATGATGTTTGCACAGCTCAGTATTCGGCGCGCGTCTGAAGGAGTTATCTCCATAAACACACCTGTAAAATGAAATAGCCTGCCGAACCCGCAAACCTGTAAAATAACCTGACGGGACCACAAACCGGCGATGAGGAAACGTGGTTTCTGAACACTTAAAGCGCAGACGCGGTGAAAGTCAGGTGAAAGTGACGTTTCAATGAATAACTCTACTTCCTGTTTATGATTTCATGAGTATATCAACTTGATGATGATATAAATCTTGACCGTTCGTTGCGCAATGTTGCATAGTGTTCACCCGGAAATGTAGTCACTAACATGGTATAAGTCTCTGGGGCGGTTTGTGGAGAAATGTAATATTTTTGAATGAAATTGACCAAAAAAATGAAAGCCGAAAGGGGCTGAAATTGCCATATTTGTACAAATAACTTTAAGTATGATTACAAGAACGATTTTCCTTTTCCAGTGTTTGTGTGATAGTTAAGTTCTTTTTGAAGAAAAAAATGACCAAATTCGAAGAAAATGCAATTTTAAGTGTTGTAGTTTTCATTTAAAATTTTACAATAATTAAGATGTTATACATGTACCATTTTAGAGACCAGAGCCGTAGGGATTGTAAATAATTTTTGTTTGGTTGGCTACATAATTAAATTCCTCATGAGGTCAATATAAGTTTCTTGACCTTACATTTACAAGGGTGAAGGGCAGACATAAAAGTTAAGAGTATTCATTGTATCTCCCTTCACATCTTCATAAAATGTGAAATAAAGAACCTGTCAGCTTTGAGAAAATTACGTTCAGGCCAATCAGGGTTCATCTGTTCTGATAAACTTTTATTGTGGATAAGTCGGGCTGTCGTATGGGTTCACTGTTGTAGGAGCTCTCTTTCGTTCTTTCTTTCTTTAGTGCCCACGATCATTATGATGATCATTACGTCACGGTCTTTATTTAACGCCCTATCCGAGGGATGTCCCTAGCTGAAGCTAGGTACTCATTTTAACCAGAGTGAAGTGGGGAAAGTACTAGTAATGTAAACTTAAAGTGTCTTTCCCAAGGGCACAAGATCAGTGACACGGCAGGGTTCAAACTTAGGACCTCTTGGGCCTGAGATCAGTGCGCCGATTACGCCCCACAATCTCACGTGTGTGAGTGTTTATGTAACCCTCGGACAGTCCTCCTGTACCTGTGAGACTGAAAGGTTTTGACGCTTGTGTCTAGACTGAGGTTATCACAGTTGATTCATCCCTGTGCAGGGCTCGAAATACTGGGTGTTTGTGCACCCAGGTGCACCCAAAAAAAACCCCGTGCACAGGGTGCACCCAAATATTTACTGAGGTTTATGTATGTAAAGATATCAAGTATACTAGTATACATCATATTCTTGACATCTAAGTGTTAGACAGACAGTAAAAATGTCTGTCATAAGAATTTGATAGCTTGCAACTAGGTATTGTTATTATTTTTTTCTGGCATTCTACTTAAAATTTAATATAAGTGGTGCACCCAAAACTTTTTTGGTGCACCTAATTTTTTAAGCTGGGTGCACCTGTGCACCTAATCCCAAAAATGAATTTCGAGCCCTGCTGTGTAACTGGGTCAGCAGCAGGGTATACGTAACATTGCTGGGAATCCTGGCAACCACAGCATTGGTTACACACTTACAACCACCCTCAGACTGGAGATTTATTTGTAGGCACTTCAATTTGTGGATACAGACTAGAGAGAGGGAGGCTTGTTTTCAGTTCATTCATGGTTGGTCGTATATAGTGAAGTCTGTATTTAGATTTTGTCAAACCTTCCCTCTTTCCTCATAACCTCAATGTAAAACGGTCAGGAGACGGATTTGGGCTTCTCCTGAATAAACAAAAGCTGTCAAGGAAAACATGACAGGGATGTAAACTGCAGTGTAACAAGATGCAGCACATGTTGGTGTTGTGGTGACTTGGTGGTGAGAAGTCAGCACACAAACTGTGAACATAAAACCACAGGGAATATTGTATGATTTACAATAGTGGAAGAAAGAGGAAATGCATGATAATCTGAGCCAACCGTTAGGATGTAGTGTTGTGATACATCAAGGCAAGGCGACTCCATCAAAGTAGCCAGAGGAAACTATTACATAATGCTGGCTGCTATTTGTTTTCTCTAAAAAGAGGAAAGACTGTTATAGCCTCGGTACAATCCTATTTCTACCTGAGCTCCTTACAATTCACTGGTCTAATTAACCTAAAAGAATTTCTAGGGCAGAAAGTGCAAGGAGCTTCAGTAGATGAAAGACCTTTATACTAAATTATAGCCTGGGTACTTTCCTACTTCTACCTGGGCTACTGACCCCCTGCAACCCCCCCCCCCTACCCCCCCCCCCCCCCCCCCCCCAAATCTTCTATGGCAGCGGGTGCAAAGAGCTCAAGTACTTGAAGTAAATATAGGATAGTACCTAGGCTTAGACTGTTAAGTAATGCAGGATGCAATTTGTTTTCTGTAAACTAAAAGCAAAACTGTGTCCAAACATACAAGTTGGGTCATCTGCAAGTTGTGCCTGCTGCAAGTAGAAACATATCATCGCTTGAATGTTATGAAGCCTTCTAGATATATGTATACATGTGTACTCGTAAAGGCGCTCAGTTGTCTGTTAGAAAACTCACATATGGTCTGATCACAGAACATTGGGTCATTCACAATCACAAAAGATTCTTATCTTTGCCTAATTTCTAAATTGGAGTTGAAGAAAAAAGGAAGTAACATGATTTTATACCTAAAGTTATACTGAAATGTTAAACGTTTAACTCAGCTAAACTCAGCTGTGTGAGTAAATGTTGTACTGGAACCCTGCATGATGGTTTGGTGGTTTGGTTTGTGTTTGGTACAAACAGAGAAACTGGGTCATCCTTATCCTGAAGTTATGCTTATCTGAAGAAGAAGGAAGGAGAAATGGCACCTGACAAAATGTCATCAGTTTTGCTGAAATTCATGTGTGAGGAAAGCTTGTACTTGATTTTACTTTCACTTGTTTCTTCAGAAAAAAAGAAGAAGTTATTTCTAGACATTCTACTAGTCTAGCTACTGTATGTTGGCCAGGATGGGTTGGTTTGGATTTTTAGATTTAGTCCAAACATAAGAATTAGGTCATCCACAAGTCAATCATGCACAGACAGAGGAAGAAAACCACAATCTGGTCCAATGTTGTCAGTCTTGAATACATACATGACAGCCTTGAATGAATTGCTTCTAATTAATCAAAATCTTTTAAAAATCCATTACGAATTTGAATCATGATCAGTTCTTATAACAGCAGAATAGATAATATGTGAGCCTACTTGGCTTTATCCCCTGTGTTACTTTCATGGTGAAGTGAAAAAAAATGAAGGAAGCATTCCTCTTCTTCTGAGGTACTTCAACAAGGGATTGATGTGCGCTTGGCAAATGTTTTATACAGAGTTTTACTACCTGTCTCCTCTCTAGTCCTCTATATCCGACTGGCAGTATGATATGAATGTAATACTCTCACTCTTATGGCAGGGCGCTCTCTCAGAGGAACCCCTCCTTTGAACTACTCCAGTATATAAAACATGTACATCCCAGGGCTCGAAATACACCCAAAATTGGGTGCACCCAAAATTGGAGCTGTGCACCCAATTATTTTCTGTGGGTGCACAGGGTGCACCCAAATATCTTCTTACATTTATGTATGTAAAGATGTCAAAGTATACTAGTATACATCATATTCTTGACATCTAAGTGTTAGAAAGATAATATAAATGTCTGTCATGGTACTTGTTTAAGAATTTGATAACTTGTAACTAAGTTTTATTATTAGGTTATTACTTAAATTTAAGTGGTGCACCCAAAAATATTTTGGTGCACCCAATTTTTTAAGCTGGGTGCACCAGTGCACCTAATCCCAAAAATGAATTTCGAGCCCTGACATCCATATGAATGTAATATATGTAACATTACATCCATGTGAATGTAGAGACATGACTGTACATCATGATATTTATTCCTGCTGTCGAGTGGCTTTCAGTAGATGGTGTTACAAGATTAATATTGCGCAGGGTTTTCTTGGCACAAAGACAAGTGGATTTTTCCTTTTTTGCTGGTTTATGATCAATGTATGTTACTTTAATGCTGCATCTGAATTCCTGACTATTGCAGGCCTCAAGAACAATTTTGGGGATAAAGTCATTAAGTAGAATGTAAACAAAACCTGATTACAAACCTTTTAAGGCCTCTCTTTAGAATTATATCTGAAATTCTACAGCTAACTTCAAAATTAAAACAAATACATGTAATACATTTGTACAACAAAGGCTTTATTATTTTTTCTGACTCTTAGCTAAATCACTGATCATTAAACCCTAACTAATATCAAGACAATCAAAAATAAGGTGCATAGCATCATGAACTTTGGGAGCCTAAATGTGTACATGTACCCAGTACTGAGTGTAGGTAGTGTAATATATGGGTCTGCAGCTATAGTAAAAGTGTAAGGTGACATTTATAGTCATGCGGGAGAGCCTCGTACGTGAGACCTAGTTCTGGGACAGTCTGTGAGAGTCAAGGTCTCTGGCTGGGGGAGGGAAGACATGATAAATCGGGGCTGGCGTTCCACATTCAGAATCATGCCTGAATCACACCATTTACAGACACAAATTGGTTGGTTTGGGCCCAGAAATTGGCTGGTTTTACTGATTTTTATCTCCAATTTTTGCATACATGTATTTAAGTTAGAAATGAGTCAAGGTCTCCATCTGGAGGAGGGAAGGACATGATAAATCAGGGCTGGTATTTCTGGCTTGGAATCACACTATTTACTTACAGACATAACTTACATGCAGAATTACACCCTGAAATTGTCTGGTTTTACTGTTTTTATCTCAGATTTTTGCATATTTATTTTTGAAATGTGATGTTGTATGTATTGGTTTTGATAAACTTTTTGTTTTGGCAAGGACATGATAAATCCTGGTTGGCATTGCTCATTCAGAATTACACTATTTACAGACATAAACTAGTAGACCAGGAATTATGCCCTGAAATTGTCTGGTTTTACTGGTATTTATCTCCAATTTTTGCATATTTGTTTTAGAAACGTGATGTTGTGTGTGTTGATTTTGATAAGCTTTTTGTTTTGGGTTCAGCACATGATAAATAGTGGCTGGAGTTTCTCATTCGGAATCACGCTATTTAAGTACAGCCCACGAGTTAGACCCAGCATTGCTCCCAGATATTAGCTGGTTTTACTGATTTTTATTATCTACAATTTTTCCATATTTATTTTTGTGTTTTGTGTTGGTTTTGGTAAGCCTTTTGTCTTGGGAAGGACATGGTAAATTCTGGCTGGCGCTCCACATTCAGAATTACACCATTTACAGACATAGCGTACATACAGAATTACACCATGAAATTGTCTGTTTTTGCTGGATTTTATCTCCAATTTTTAAAAATTTATTTTTGAAATGTGGTGTTGTGTGTATTGATTTTTGTTTTGTCAAGGACATGATAAATTCTGACTGGCATTTGTCCTTAAGAATTACACCATTTAGAGCCACAAATTAGCTGGTTTGTGCACAGAAATTAGGTGTTTTTTCTGATTTTTATCTCCCACATTTGCACATTTATTCATGACATGTGGTGCATGTGTTGATATTCACCAACACTTTGTTTTGCCGCTTATTTTGATGCATGTTTTGGTGAAAGTGGTTCAGTCCAAGGCCACCTAGGTTATGAATATTTTGGTGTGATGAAAGGAATTTTTGTAGAGCATCTCGTTTCTGCTTGATGATAATAAATGAGTGATAAAATAATGAATAAAGTCAGAGTAAGTACAGTTCTGCGAGGTTGATGAAGAGATAGAGCATGTCTCAAAAGCTTCCAAAGAAGCATAATGTTTTTTTTTGTAACAGTTAACTATTTTGTCAGAAGTACATTTCTGTTGAAATGCCACTTTTAAAGCTATTTTTGTTCTCTTCTGTGCTGGCACATGTTAGTTACAGGTTAACACAAGCTTGTTTATCTTTACTAATTTGGAGCAGGGTTGTAGCCAGCGCCCGTCCTTCCGTCCTTTGACGGAACTTTGCAGCTGGGGACAGAGAATAATTTTGCCCATTCCGTCCTCTGTGACGGAGAAAATACAACAAAGATACAACAAAAACTAAAAATCTTGCAAAGATCTCCAAAAATTCAAAGGATTTTTTCACAGCGTCGGGGCATGGGTCCGCATTTTAGGCTATTCAAAAGGCTTGTTTTATCAGTTTTTAGGGCCATATCTACGATAATCGTAGCAGTCACTTAACTTCTCTTCAGTTTGACATAACAATATTTCGGGTCAAAGAGTCAAAGTCAACTAAAAACTCATAAACAACAAACTTTACTCAGCTCAACAGTAACGGTACTTATAACTATTGTCCGGTTTCCCATCCGAAGTTGAAACGCTTATCTGTAGCGCTAGTATCTTCGATGCGCCGTTAGCCACCGTGCCGTGCGGCTGTTGTTGACGGTCTTACATCCCTAAGTTGCCGCCTCGCTGCCAGACGATATTCCAACGGACATGTTTCAAGAAAAATACCCGGCGAAACCACTGTTCCGCGTCAGATTCTATTCTATAAAACATGTGGGTTACAGTCTAATAACTATTTTGTAGAAGCACCGCTGTGGGAAAGTGCAAGGAATAGTCACGTAGCATACGAAGTCAGTCGCTGCCAACTGGCACACGACTGTTTGAAACTCTAACCAACAACCGCGGCCTTTGATGAAGTCGGCGAAAAGGTGAACTGCCTTTGCAACATGACGAGGCTTGCCCCGAAAGCCCCGGCCCCGAAAGGAAATGCCCGGGTTTTACATACAAACTTACGATCGTTTGCATTTTACGTTGCCGAACCAAAGAGCTTCAAATTTAGAACAGGAAATTTGGGAACGTTCTAGAAATGTGTCAGAAAGAATTGATTTTATTTTCCGCGCTGAAAAAAGAAATGACGCAACTTATAGTAAGAGCCTCTGTGTTGTTCAAGCCCGCTCCCCATATAAGGAGATTCCCCGGGAAATCTGGCTGTTCCGGGGAAGGGATCCCACCCCGCTATAATAGGACCGCGCCGGATCAAACTGTGGGTGATTCTTTCAAGTGATTCGTTGTACATGCTCGCCGACTCGACGTCTTTGTAAAGTGTTAAAATGCTACTTATCTCGTTCAGTTGAACTGACAGATGAAGTGTGTTGTTTTCATCGGCGGTTTCTCTCATCGGTAATGTTAGGAATCGGTGTGAACTTTGATACGGCTTAACTAAGTAAGACGCAAACGGCCGTTGTTGAAAATGTTTTATTCTCGCCGATGTGAGGGCGCCGTTATCCCTTGTATGTGCTATTGTGCTTGTCTATATTTCTCGTAGGACGTAGATCTATACGTAATAAATTTTTGTTGTACTAAACGTGCTGTTTCTTTTCTGTGCAAATTTCATACAATATAGAAGTGCAGCTGTGTAACACTCTATCTTACCCACATACTAGAAATCTGTGCTATCACTGCGGTGGCGGTAGCATCGGCCCCTTTCCTTAAAAAAGTCCAGCGTAAAACCCTCGTGTAATTTCTTTTACCAAAACAGATGTATTAACAGCTCAAAATGCTGGAAATAGCGTTTCAGGGGGTCTAGATTTCAAAATTTTCCGGGGGAGCGTGCCCCCGGACCCCCCTAGGAACGCCGCGCCTTCGGCGCGACATCTCGCGCCTACGGCGCTCCATAGGATTTCCAGTCAAAAGCGGGGGGACGGAAAATGATTTCGAGCTGGCTACAACCCTGCTTGGGAGTCTTGGACGTTATCCTTCTTCTGTGACTGGAATTCCTGAGGGCCTGCATGCCCTTTTCAGTAAGGCTTAGGCAGTCTATTTTAATTTCTTCTCATCCATAGGGACAGTTCACCTAATTCGTACTGAGGCTTAGTATGAAATGTTGCTTAATTGCCTTCCTTGATTTTGTAATTCATACCAAGGTGGCCAAATTTTGCTTAATTGTCTTCCTTGATTTCAGCGTAATACAGAAGGTTTTCTTCTGAATTCAGCATAGCCTAGACCCCCATGCGGACCCTCATTCCTCCCCAGGTCTGTTCTTTCTTGGCTCACACCTGTACTAAGGTCAGCTCTGACAGCAGATCTCCAAGGAGCCTGTCTGGCTGGAAGGAATTTTTCTTGAAGTCAGGAGAAATGAAGATGTCTGTGTTTAGAAGGGTCCATGTACAACCAAGAAAGTGGGATGAATTGATTATATATATAATAAAACCGAACACAATATTTTATCTGATGGTTTCTTTTATGTATTGCAAGTAAATGTTGTCACATTTCCTGATAAATTAGATTAAATTAAGTGTTGTACAAATAGATAGAAACTAAAATTAGTATCTGCAACCTCAGAAAAGCCTGATTTTAGAAAAGCTGTTCTTTTGTTGTTGTTCCTGACCCTTTCAGTTTCAAACTGACACCAGAATCTGTGAACAGATCAAAGCTCCTTGCAATGAGTATGATGTCAATCAGGCTACAGAAATAGCCGTTCAACAAAGGACTTGGTTCAATCAGTGTGCTAAGAATCTTGTTCAGTCACTTCATCCATCAGAGATGTCAGAATTCTTTTGATCATTCCTGGGTGGTTTGGGCCTTTAGTACAGGCTTTTGGACAGAATTCTTTAGATCATTCCTGGGTGGTTTTGCTCCTAAGTTTCACGGCTTGTGGATGAAAGTGTTTGACCCAAATGTAATGTTTACCCCCAGCTGAATGCTGATCTCTCTGACATTTAAGCTGGGATTATCTCAGCTTTGTGGTGACACTAATCCTTCTGAAGTGGGCAGGACCTCATAGGTCACATTATGCTTACCTGATTACACTAATCCTTCTGAAGTGGGCAGGACCACATAGGTCACATTACACCAGTGCTGTCTCCAGCTGTAAATTTATTTCCGTCCCTAACATTGGGGTGGGGGGGATCGGGCCGAAGGCCCGACGCGAGCGCCGCAGGCGCTCGCCAAACTAGGGGGGTCCGGGGGCATGCTCCCCGGGAAAATTTGAAAATTCAAACCCTCTAAAACGCTATTTCACGTATTTTTAGAGGCAAAATTTCATTTCGTAAAGTAGGACTACCGACACCCCACGATCTCGAAACAAAAGGCTTTGTTCCGACTGCCCGCCCCTTGGTCGGGCATTTCGCTGACGAAATATTTTGTACGTAAAGCAGTGTTGCGTTTACACTCTGAACTTTGCATGATACTTTTTCGTCGTCATTTTCACGTATTTGTTGATAATTTGTGAATAGCTCTAGGGCTGGATAACGCCGCGGGTGTTGGCATTATTGGCCGAGGTCCATTGACGCAGTTCAGCTTGTAAGATATCGTAAGATCGTATTGAAAGGAATGTGCATTTCTCGATAAAATTGAACACCTTTCTGCTCGTCGTCCAGCACTGTCCAAAGGGTACAGATTTGCAGATCGGTGGAAAATTGCCAACAGCGATCATGTTCACAGCGCTGGGTAAGAATACCGTCGCAGGCTACTCCCGTATGATTTTAGGGGAAGATCGGCAAAAAATATACAAGATCGATTCCTGATATTTTCCCGTGAAAACAGGTTTACATTCCCTCAAAAAATATGTATGTAAGCTGTAACAGCAGCGAGTTGGAAAACGCGGCTAGACATGTTGTTACCATGGTAGCAGCATCGGCGGCAGCCTTTTGAAGTAGCGCCTGCGACAGGGCGTGCGTCATAATTCTACAAATTCAATCAACTTCCTACCAATCACAGGCAGCAGCGGCGTGGACAAAGCGGTAACATCATGTCAATCACGATGAGACGCGGAACTTTACGAACAGGGCGCTGCGAACTCGGTCCCAACTCCAAGCAAAAACGTGCTTTTGAAGATAAATGGCGCAAGAACCGGCCGTGGCTTCGTCACATCGTAGACGTAGACGGTGAGAATATGGTGTTTACCGTCTGTTTACAGTTTGCACCAGGGGGAAAACCTCCTTTGTTGATGGTTGTAGAACTATGGAGATCACCAGTGTGACGGTTTACTGAGGCCACCGATACACACACGACGGCCGAGTAAAGAAAGATAATTTCTGAACTACCGTGTCAGGTTCATAATGAAGTGCAGTTTCCCGTTAATGTTGATTTGAAAACGTACAAGGGCCTCGTGATTCCGATCGGCATTGCATAATAAAACATAGAAAAAAAGTGATATCCATCATTACAGATGTTTTCTTGTCATGCTTGTTCATACACCAGTACACACACATCTTTTACTATATGGAAACAAATTGGGCGGGATGCGTTCTCCGCCCACAGCTCGGGCGGCCTACGTACGAAAAGAAGCTGATTTCTGCCAAACCCCGAACTTTCGCCAGTAGGGCGTGTCTGGAAAATGTTTATGAAAAGAACAGGCGTACACCGCGTGTTCGCCACATCATCAGTTCAAGAGTCCCGGTCTCACCCGTACTTTATGTTTGGACTTTGGTGCTACTCGACATTGGGACTTTAGCCTAAAGAGCCACATCTGTGGTAAGGCACAGTGGTAAGGTGAGATAACGCCGCAGCCCCGCCTTCTTTTGCGCCACGCGAATAGCACACTGCCGATTTGGTTCGGAAGGCTATTTTAGTTATTGAATCTGCCATTTTAAGCTTACGAAACTGCATTTTTATGTCATGAAAATGATGAAATTATGATTTTTTTGGGACGGAATGGGTGACATTTTTTTCCGTCCCAACAAGTAAATTTCCGTCCAGGGACGGAGGGACGGGTCCTGGAGACAGCACTGTATTACACTTACCCGATGATCAGGTAGGTTAAGATGATTCCTCTAGCCATAGATCATAGAGTTAGAGACAAGTATCATTGTATTAACTGATGTATCATTTTTGCCTTATATGGTACCATGTAGAAATGTCCTGCTATAAAGTTCATTCATTCACTCTGTGATCGGGTCAGCCCTGGAGGTCAGGGGTCATCAGTGAGAGTGATTCTGTAATCAGTGAAAGTAGGTCACAGCTGGTGTCTCTCCTGTGTGGGTCTTCATGGGGCATCAAGGGATAATTGTGATATGTAGTGAAATATTGTTTTCATCATGTTTCTTCATCTTTTTCTTTTCTCCTGTCAAATGTTCAAACGATTTATCTCCATCATTCCTGTTCTAAATGACCTAATTTGGCCCAAGAGTGGAGAGGGTCAATACCCCCAGGCATGTTTTTGATAGATTTTATTGAAGTTCTTTGGCCATTTTCTGGGCTATTTACTAAAAGAACCTATCAATCCATTTTGCCCGAATATCGCTTAGAAATGTTTTATTGGGAGAATTTGCAGGTGGTTCTACTAGTACAGCTAATTTCATCACCTCCCAACCCCAATCCATATATGGTTAAATGACCGAGAGGACGTTGACCTAGAGGTCGTATGTGGGGCATTGTGTGTTCACTAATTGATTTTTACGAGGCAGCTAATAGGCAAGCGACATTTAGCATAAGCTATAGCCTGATTGGTCAACTTGGGTACAGCCAATGAGGAAGGGCCTTTCAAATTACCCCAGCTTGGATTACACCAAATAAGTCTCACAAATTCGTTTCTGACATGATACTCAGTCTAATACTAGTAATAGTATATCGTTTACGTTTTTGAAAATTTACAGTACGTAAAAACTTTCCGTATGAAAAAATAATTACAGTAACTGCCTCTGCCTTGTGTAGATAAGAGGGAAAACTTCAAATCATAAACGCGCCATTGTCTGCTGTAGGTACGTAATACCACAGTTTAGGGTCGCATAACGTGTTGCATCTGTAGAAGAATATGACACAATTTCCGTTTGTGACTTGCATATTTTCTTTCATAGAGAACAACTGTGCCTTCTGTGTTATTTGTGTAAATCACTGGGATCATATTCCCATATGAAGTCAAGGGTAACAGAAATCATCGCCGCTGCCAACATACCGCAGCTGCAGTAAGATAAAAGCTTTACATTTGCTCACACAAATGTCCATCAGGCGAAAAAGAAATCATTTCTCCAGGCCCCAATGGTAACCATTATGTTACAGAGTTAAGGTTGGTTGAAAATTTCATCTAGCCCGATTAAATCTGGCTTATAGCTAGCCTATAGATATAGCAACCCGCTGAATATTTGGTGGTTCTCCTAGGAAGAGGGCAGTTCAGGGTTGTAGCCAGCCTGAAATCATTTTCAGTCCCCTTGATTTTGAATGGGAATCCTATCGAGCACCGAAGGCATGGCGTGACGTTGTGCGTCATTTCTAGGGGGTCTGGGCCCCAGAAAATTTTGAAATCAAGACCCTCTGAAACACTATTTCCTGCATTTTGAGGTGCAGATTTTGCTTGTACACAAAGCTCTTCGATGGCATCTGTTTTGGTAAAGAAGAACACATGGGTTTCAGTTTTTTAAATATCTTTACATATCAATTTTTGTCTGTCCCAGGGTACGGAATGGGGAAAACGTTTTTCAGTCCCCAGCTACAAAATTCCTTCAAAGGACTGAAGGACAGGTGCTGGCTACAACCCTGGGGCAGTTACAGCCCCAGACAGCAGAGTTTGTGTTACACAGACCAGGAAGCTTATTACCTCCATGAAATGTCATGGAGGTTATATTTTACCCCGCATTTGTCTGTCTGTCTGTCTGTCTGTGTGTGTGTAAACAAAATAACTCATGAACGGTTGGGTGGATTGGTTTCATACTTGGTGTGTTGGTAGTGTCTGACGAAAGCTGGAAATGATTAGATTTTGGACCCCCTAGCAACTCCCCTTGGTACTGCAGCGCAACTTCCGGTTTTGCTATCTCGGTGTTCTGAACATGCTATGGTCATGATTTTTTAGTACTAGACAGCTCTTGTGCTCAGGAAGAAATGACATAAGTTTGGGGCCCCTATCGTCTAGTTTTGGGATAGCAGGGGCATTTTTGTCAAAAACTTCTGACGAGGATAACTCAAGAAGGGAACAACGGATTTTCATGATTTTTGGTATGTAGGTACCTTAGACAATGTTGTACACGATAAAATACTAATTATGCAAAATAGGAGTACATTTGCATAATTAATGAAAATATTCTATCATAGCAGTTTTTTCAATGTATCTCTTGTCATGGACGTGATATGGTCGTGACATTTAAGTGGTAGATAACTTTTAGCGTCATGAAAAAAGTGGGGCAAGTTTCAGTCCCCTAACATTTAATTGTGGAACTGCAGGGGCGTTTTTGTCAAGACACTCCAAAGAGGATAACTGCAGAAAGGAACGACGGATTGCCTGCATTTTAGGCATGCAGGTATCTTAGGCAAAGATGTTCATAATGATATACATGTTATGCAAATGAGGACTTAATTTGCATAATTAATGAGGAAATTGTATAGTTCCATTGTTTTCAATAACTGGACCTCAATACATGTAACACATGTTAATTATGATAGATGGAATATAAGCAGATACCAAATATGGTAATGAGAAACTTATTTGCATAATTTATGTAAAAATTCAAAACCGCTTTATGATAAATAATGGGAATTTTTTAATTGTGACATGTGTACGTTAGTCAATGATGAACAACACCTTGCATAAATTATGTTAATGTGTTGGTCAATTGCATGAAATTTACGAAAGCTCTAAATTTTCATGGAGGTATGAGGTCGCCGAACTCTAGTTAGAAATCATTTCTCCAGGCCCCACTTACATTGTAGCTTGAAACCAAAATACATCTGAGAGCTACAAACAGTAGACATCTCCATCTATCTATTACTGACACTACCGTTGTCAGCTGATGCTTGTCACCATGGATACCAGTCAGTAGAGAATACCTGGGGCAAAATGTTAGATTCACAATCTCATTTCAAGATTGATGATGCCAGAAAGCAGTTACTCTTCAAGCAACTGGATATGATTTTGGAAACTGTCAGACGTTTCAGATATAAACATCCGTTATCTTTCGTCAGTGACACTGAAGCAGGGCTCTAGCCAGCGTCCACGGAAATTTGCTGCGTGTGACGGAAAAGTTTAAAAACCAATCCGTCAACCTTGACGGACAAAAATCCTTGGTGGAAGCTACAGGCGGCTTAGGGACGCCGTCCACAACTGTGAAAGTAACACACTCTTTGTTTTGCTATTGTTATGATTGTTGATAGTGTGTGTCGGCACCCTTTCGCATACGATAATCTCATTAAAACCTGTTTTTCAAGGTCTCAATGGCAACATTTACTACTTTGTAGTGTCATTCGACGACATGGGGAAAATGAATTTTCGAAGTTTTCAAGACGATTGGAATTGGCTGACGGAAGAAAATTTCGAGCTGGCGAGAGCCCTGCACTGAAGAGATCTTGTTGAAGAGCAGATTTTATATCCAAACTATAAATTGACATATGAAAAAGTTGAAGGCATTTTTTTAGTTCAATAGGATACAAAGTTAAGACAAAGTTGATGCTGATGAGTTAATCAAAGATTGATAGTCATAAGCTGCCTAGCTTCCACATGACCTTCCTGGGGTTATGGTTGGGGGAATTTGGCAGAGATATAGAGTAAATAACTGCTATAACTGGGAAAGTTTGATACTAGATGATATATTATATAGCTAATTGGGCAGAAGAGAGAGCTCCTACAGTAGGGAACATGGGAAGTAAGCTAGCTGGATGAGATTTATTCTCTGGTGTGCTGGGAAGCTTTACTTTACCTAATTCTTTTATTTAAGTTGTCAGAATGTATGACTCTTTCGGTTTGGAGAAAAGGAGGTAGTTTCAGTATGCGATTATATTATAAGGCCACACCAATTTTATTTGTTGTTTCTCGGATTTTTTCAGAAAAAAATTGGGTCGGTTGGTCGAAAAAAAAAAAAAAAAAAACTTTTGCAAAAAGTCAGGGGTAGGAGAGATTTAGGGGCTTACTCAAGTTACAGTTAATTTTGGAGGTCCCTGGTCCCTGGTAGCGAAGTTTGAAGATAAATTATAAACGTACCGTCCAAAATATGTTCCAGTACAGCTACTGGAATTTGAGGCCCATAGTTAATTTGTGAAAGGAGAGGTTGTGAAATTTTGTCAACACGAGGTGTGGCCGTCAGTTTGAAAAGTTTTGATTTTTTTTCAAATCGGAAAAGATAGGGTTGGGAAATCCGAGAAACAGCAAATAAAATTGGTGTGGCCTAAACTGTAGTTTGGAATTTGCTTGTTCAGATACACTATTTGTTACTGAATGATATTTATGTTTCTGGTTGGGTAATTTTGGAGTAGAGAACATGAAACCACAGCAAATATTCCGCAATTTACAGCTTTAATACACCTGCCGTTTTATGTGTTCAGTTCATCATGTAGCAATTATCTATCTGTTACTGTTAGAAACCCGATATCCCAGCTCCACTCTCCCTCCAGCCAGGGGGCGTCAATCACAGGGCATCACCATGGTTACCGTGGGGTCATCTGGGGACAGAGGTCAGATCTGTTGTTGGCACATGACTCTGTCTGTGTTGAGGCAATGAAGGATGATTCTGGCGTTCTCCTAACAGACTAGTAACAGGGACAGTTGCAACACAGCTTCTCTTGGAAATGTTGTCTTGTGAGTCTGAGGTTTTTCATAAGTGTCTTCCACTTCATCTTGATTGATTGATCAATTATCTTCTTTGAGATGGATCGGGCTTGAAGGATTTCTGTTGCGAAGTGTTGGAGTTGGTCCCTGCACACTGCAGTGAGACTGAGAGAGGTTCTGTGTACATGTGTTGTTAGCACTGGCAGGCAGGATAGCTCCGAAAGGTAGGAACGGATTTTGTGCCATTATTACTAGTACATGTAGGTGTTGTTAGTGGGTTGATATTGGATGTATTAACAAAACTGAACCAGATTAAGATTTAGATTAAAAATCACCATTTTTAGATAATGTAAAGGCCGGTCCAATTCATACTCTGACTTGATGTTACGTCTTGTGTTTAGGAGTCACAGATATAAAGTCTCTACCTATCGCCTTGCTTGTGAGATGGCCCCTCCTGTTTGGGCCCCTGTACTATGATATCTGTACTCTTTATGGCAGTTTTGAGGGGGCCTATGTGGCAGGTGTCATCAACGCTCTACACTACATCTGTAACAGCATTACTTTCATATTACAAATTAGATTCTTCAGGGTGGCTTTTCGTGCGACGTGCAGGTATTGATTAAGCTCTACGTGGACTGAACCAATTATGCCAGATTTTGATTGGTCGGGTCACAAATTAGGTGCAATCAAAATGGCTAGTAATGCTCAATCAAAGAATAAAGGTGTGCAGGCCCCCTTTCAGACCCCATTTTGCACCCCCTAAATCTGACCCCCCCATTCTGGCCCCTGTGCCCACACCAGGCAGATATCACTATCAGC
Organism: Branchiostoma floridae x Branchiostoma belcheri; assembly: GCA_019207045.1. Lineage (NCBI taxonomy): Eukaryota > Metazoa > Chordata > Leptocardii > Amphioxiformes > Branchiostomatidae > Branchiostoma > Branchiostoma floridae x Branchiostoma belcheri. Next base: position 787,547 of record CM033039.1, read on the forward strand.
TCACTCCCAGGTTTATGACTGGGATGACCTCAAAACGACCTCCATCAGCCGACCTTGTCATGACGTCCTCCTGAGGGGAAGGTCACACGTTCAAGGACACAGCTGCTGTACAGGTCGTTCTGTATGCTATTTTCCTGGAAGAGGTTGTTATCTCTGTCCTGCCGCAGGTTTACATGTGTGTGTGTGGAAGAGTAATGGGTGAAGTGACCTCTAACTCACCTTACAGGGTGGCCATGTTGGGGTTCTACTTTTAGTAGCCAGAGTTTTAGCACCATGGTGATGGTAATTATATATAATTTCAAAGGGATCAACTGGGGGATGGTGTGGAAGGGGGTCTTTAGACTCTACCCCTCCAACGTACATGTAAGAACATTTTAAAGTTGTATTTGTATGGTAGAAAAGTTGTCATTCTCAAGGTGTCCATGTCAGGGGACTTACCATTCTTTTTACATAATTACAGCACATATGATTTAGTGTTGAATGATTTTTGGTCAGTTTCGAGAATCATATCAAAATTTTTTATGTCTAATCAGATATTGCTCTACAGTTGTAGACTAGCAATTTTGTGGTGTCCACAAATTATAGCATTGTGGTCCGTTACCCTTAAAACTGCACATTCAAGCTATATTTCCAGACTCACACTTACGCCGGTAAGGTTAAGTGTGATGGGTTATTTAACTTTTTAACTAAGGTTTGACTGTCTTCTAGCACAGGTTCCCATTTGATAGGGACAGAATATTCAATACATCAGAACACCCTGTTGTCTACACTAGATTGGTATGCCCCGACACTCCACTGTTTTTCCATCTCAATCCCAAGTTCAGCTTTTAACATTACCCATGTCCTTGGTTGGTCACCTTTAAAATGCATGAGCAGTGGGGCCGAAGCTAGCATCTCATTTGCGATGTGGTTGGAGGTGAATCAGCAATGCTGAAGATAGCACATCATTTGTGTCATGTAGTAGTGCAGAATATGCATTTACTGAATATATACATGTTAGTTCAGGTAAAATTGGAGCCAAACCTGCACAAGTCTATAGGCACTGAGTATTGGTGTATATGCAATTTCTTAAACCTTCACTCATATCTTAGTCATATTTTCCATTGATTCGCTGCTGGATAAGAATGGAAATGGTTTATAAACATTATCAATAATTGACGAAAGACAGTGGCTACTACTTGAAATGTCTGAGAGTTTCCAAAATCATATCTAGTTGCTTAACTAATGGCTATTTGGATTTCCAAACAGTTTCCAGTTTTTCACCTGTCCTATTAAAACCTAGCCTTCCTGCCGATAAAATCCAGGTAAGATCTGAGCGATGCAGGTAATTTTACCTGTTTCCTGCACCTGTGCCTAACGATAGTCTCAGCTGGAAGGAAGGGCATTAAGTCTACCTGTGGAATTAAAAGGGGCTTCGGGAGGTTAAGCTAACACCTGCTCAGGTGGTTTTCTTTTCTGTTGTGCTTTTTTCACACTAAGATTTAATTCAAGTCCTGTTAGTGTTACATCTGAAATCAAGTTGCAACATCTCTGTTTCTGATACAAGTATGAGAGCTGTCTCGAAGCCACACTGTGCTAACGAAAAGGCACCACATGCATGCTTCCTCCTCAGTGGTATGACAGATTATTATGTATAGTCACCTTCTGTTTCGGATTCTTCTAATAGTTCTGTCCTGCCTGTTGTCTTGATTTTGAGGCTCAGTTTAACAGCTCTTTTTTTAATTATTTTTGATTTTCTAAGAGTTCACTGCAAAACAAGGCTCGTGGAGCCACTCAAGCATTTTGGGTTGCAAAACAGGCTCTGCCCTCGATCTGTCCACCCCCATTATTGACTGAACCATTTAGAACTCCATTATCAGCCTGGCTGCCAAATTAACCCCATTACCTGGTGCCATGTACCTACATCACAGTGTGATGAGGGATGCTCTGTGCCATGTACCTACATCACCATGCACGTGATGAGGGATGCTCTGTGCCATGTACCTACATCACCACTGATGAGGGATGCTCTGTGCCATGTACCTACATCAGGTGTGATGAGGGATGCTCTGTGCCATGTACCTACATCACTGTGTGATGAGGGATGCTCTGTGCCATGTACCTACATCACCATGTGATGAGGGATGCTCTGTGTCATGTACCTACATCACCATGTGATGAGGGATGCTCTGTGCCATGTACCTACATCACCATGTGATGAGGGATGCTCTGTGCCATGTACCTACATCACTGTGTGATGAGGGATGCTCTGTGCCATGTACCTACATCACCATGTGATGAGGGATGCTCTGTGCCATGTACCTACATCACTGTGTGATGAGGGATGCTCTGTGCCATGTACCTACATCACCATGTGATGAGGGATGCTCTGTGCCATGTACCTACATCACTGTGTGATGAGGGATGCTCTGTGCCATGTACCTACATCACCATGTGATGAGGGATGCTCTGTGCCATGTACCTACATCACTGTGTGATGAGGGATGCTCTGTGCCGTGTACCTACATCACTGTGTGATGAGGGATGCTCTGTGCCATGTACCTACATCACTGTGTGATGAGGGATGCTCTGTGCCATGTACCTACATCACTGTGTGATGAGGGATGCTCTGTGCCATGTACCTACATCACTGTGTGATGAGGGATGCTCTGTGCCATGTACCTACATCACTGTGTGATGAGGGATGCTCTGTGCCATGTACCTACATCACTGTGTGATGAGGGATGCTCTGTGCCATGTACCTACATCACCATGTGATGAGGGATGCTCTGTGCCATGTACCTACATCACCATGTGATGAGGGATGCTCTGTGCCATGTACCTACATCACTGTGTGATGAGGGATGCTCTGTGCCATGTACCTACATCACCATGTGATGAGGGATGCTCTGTGCCATGTACCTACATCACCGTGTGATGAGGGATGCTCTGTGCCATGTACCTACATCACCTGTGTGATGAGGGATGCTCTGTGCCATGTACCTACATCACATGTGATGAGGGATGCTCTGTGCCATGTACCTACATCACTGTGCGATGAGGGATGCTCTGTGCCATGTACCTACATCACCGTGTGATGAGGGATGCTCTGTGCCATGTACCTACATCACCTGTGTGATGAGGGATGCTCTGTGCCATGTACCTACATCACTGTGTGATGAGGGATGCTCTGTGCCATGTACCTACATCACTGTGTGATGAGGGATGCTCTGTGCCATGTACCTACATCACCGTGTGATGAGGGATGCTCTGTGCCATGTACCTACATCACTGTGTGATGAGGGATGCTCTGTGCCATGTACCTACATCACCTGTGTGATGAGGGATGCTCTGTGCCATGTACCTACATCACTGTGTGATGAGGGATGCTCTGTGCCATGTACCTACATCACTGTGTGATGAGGGATGCTCTGTGCCATGGAACCTACTTACCTACATCAAAGTCAGGGCTCAAAATACTTTTTTCTGCATACCTGCACTGATAAGGTCCTGCATGATAAATGTTAAAGTTAAAGTTGCCCATACATCAGTAACACATGAGTAGGGGTGGCGCCCATCTCCATTTCTGTAGCCCTTGGGCCACACATGTGCAAGCCACTACAGCAGGGGGCTGGTCCGCTGGTAGTGATGTGTGTTTAACTTCCATACTCTTCCTCATTAGTGCTGAGTGCTAAGCAGAGAAAGCAGCATGTACCATTTTTTAAAGTCTTTGGTATGACTCGGCCGGGGATCGAACTCACGACCTACCAATTGCAAGGCGGACATTCTAACCACTCGGCCATTGCACCGGTGGCCATTACCATGATAAATGGTAACATGGAAAATTACCTGCACCAGACAAATTTTACCTGCACCACTCAAAGTTAAACTCAAACCACTCAATTTAGGAAGTATTTTATCACACTAAAACTGTTCAGAAATCATTGCCATTATTTCTTTTATACTTCATAGGTGATAAGAGTCAATGTAGCCTGTAAAAATCCACATACACCTACATCATATATAAACCTCCCAGTACATTGACCAGTGCAGGTTAGGTGCAGGTAGACACCAGAAATACCTGCACAGCTCCAATTTGACCTGCACTAACCTGCATCTGTTTCTCTCTTGCGCACCTGTTTCTCTCTTGCGCACCTGTTTCTCTCTTGCGCATCTGTTTCTCTCTTGCGCATCTGCTTCTCTCTTGCGCACCTGTTTCTCTCTTGCGCATCTGTTTCTCTCTTGCGCACCTGTTTCTATCGTGCATCTGTTTCTCTCTTGCGCATCTGTTTCTCTCTTGCGCATCTGTTTCTCTCTTGCGCATCTGTTTCTCTCTTGCGCACCTGTTTCTCTCTTGCGCACCTGTTTCTGTCGAGCATCTGCTTCTCTCTTGCGCATCTGCTTCTCTCTTGCGCATCTGTTTCTCTCTTGCGCATCTGTTTCTCTCTTGCGCATCTGTTTCTCTCTTGCGCATCTGTTTCTCTTTTGCGCATCTGTTTCTCTCTTGCGCACCTGTTTCTCTCTTGCGCACCTGTTTCTCTCTTGCGCACCTGTTTCTCTCTTGCGCACCTGTTTCTGTCGAGCATCTGCATCTCTCTTGCGCATCTGCTTCTCTCTTGCGCATCTGTTTCTCTCTTGCGCATCTGTTTCTCTCTTGCGCACCTGTTTCTCTCTTGCGCACCTGTTTCTCTCTTGCGCACCTGTTTCTCTCTTGCGCACCTGTTTCTGTCGAGCATCTGCATCTCTCTTGCGCATCTGCTTCTCTCTTGCGCATCTGTTTCTCTCTTGCGCATCTGTTTCTCTCTTGCGCATCTGTTTTTCTCTTGCGCATCTGTTTCTCTCTTGCGCATCTGTTTCTCTCTTGCGCATCTGTTTCTCTCTTGCGCATCTGTTTCTCTCTTGCGCACCTGTTTACTCTCTTGCGCACCTTTTTACTCTCTTGCGCACCTGTTTCTCTCTTGTGCACCTGCTTCTCCCTTGTCCACCTGTTTCTCTCTTGTCCACACCAAAAATTGGGTGCACAGCTCCAATTTTTGTTGCACCTGGGTGCACAAAACCCCAGTATTTCGAGCCCTGGTATGTGAGTATGGGAGTTGAACACACACCACTACCAGCGGACTAGCCCCTGCTGTAATGATTGCACAAAGTTGTGTGGCCCAGGGCTACTGAAACGGAGATGGGCGCCGCCCTATGCGCCATCAGGCGTGGGAAGGACTTTGACTCTTTTTTTCTGGTTCCTCGAAGCTTACTTACCTACATCAATTCATGGTGTGAGGTATGCTCTGCAGGGCTCGAAATACTGGGTTTTGTGCACCCAGGTGCACCCAAAATTGGAGCTGTGCACCCAAATATTTTCTTAGGTTTATGTATGTAAATATATCAAAGTATATGATATGGTATATCATATTCTTGACATCTAAGTGTTAGAAAGATAATAAAAATGTCTGTTATGGTACTTGTTTAAGAATTTGATAGCTTGTAACTAAGGTTTATCATTATGTTACTACTTAAATTTAAGTGGTGCACCCAAAAATTTTTTGGTGCACCCAATTTTTTAAGCTGGGTGCACCAGTGCACCTAATCCCCAAAATCCCATTTCGAGCCCTGCTCTGTGTCTGGTGGAAAAGGAAAGGTACAAATGTAGTCCCAGAGCCTTTTAAAGGCTGTAGGGGCAATGAGTTCTTATCCACTGTGTCTAGGGCAAGGTGGAGCCCATCCCTCTCCTTCAACCCCCTTTACCTCCCTAACTCAAGTCAGATAGTACCTATTCTAAGGCTGTAGGGACAGTGGGTTGTTATTCTCTGTTTTTTCTAGCTAGGGTATGGTTTTGGGAGGCAGAGCCCATCCCTCTCCTCCCACTGTCTTTTACCTCCCCAACTTAAGTCAACATGTACCAAGTTTTACACCCCTGAGGAGTGAGGAAAGTCCTGTACAGTGCCTTTCCTAAGGGCACAAGATTGTTAGCATGGCAGGATTTGAACCCATGACCTCCGGGTTCAAGCCAAACACCCTGCAGGTACTCCCAGTAGATTAGTAGGTACTTAGGTGATTAGTATGATCAAATCGTGCTCTGAGCTCCAACTCAGGAGACTCTAAATGCTTGGTGGCAAGTACATTTGTGTCTGTAACTTAGTGCAAGTGTAAGCTGGGGGAATTGGGGTTAACTACATTGTAACTAATATGATTTCACATTAGCACCCTGAAGTGCTCAGTTATAATACTAAAAATGTACTCCTGATTCTAAACAGGCCCTCGTCATGACCCCCTCTAGTGGTTCAGGTTGGTACTGCAGTTCAAGTTGCCCAAACGTTATGTTGTTCTGCTTACCAGTTCTTGTATCATAGGCGGATTTCTCATGATGTTCTGTAGAAATTTTTGATTCATAACAAAGACTTTTTTTTCCAGTACAAGTAATAAATTTCTGTGCGATCATGATTATGTATGAACACATATTTTTGTGTACTGCATTCGATTGAAGCTGACATAATGGTATTTTTCAAATCTTCAAAACAAACATTTGATCCCAAACTCTTAATCTTAACAGAAATTTTTGTATTAATTAGTGCGAAGATCAACTAATTGATTACATATTGGTTGTTTAGACCTGAGCCGATGCCTAGTGGAAACTTGATATTCACCATTGTTATTAATTATTCATTGATTAACTCATTGATTATTTATTGATTATTGTGCAGATCTGTGCTGATGCCCAGTGAAACCTGATACTACTGGAGGAACCCAGAATCAGCCATGAACATTTCACCTAGCGGAGTCATCGTCCCGGCAACCGCCGACACAACAACAGGTATGTTGTGTTGTAAACATTTCTGTAAATAAACAAAACAACACCGCCAACACAACAACAGAAACGTCACAAACAGCTCTGTAAATAAAAAGAAAAACATAGTCTGTGCAACACAAACCCTGCTGTCCAATGTGTAAGTGGCCCTCCTTGGAGGCAGGTGTGACGTTTAGCAGGCTGCTATAAGCAAGATTTAATCAGGCTAAGAAAAACACAGCAAACAAAATAACATACATGGAGGATATCATGTGTGGCACAGTGGTTAGTGATTCAGCTTCTGAACCTGAGGGTTGGGAGAATCCCAGCCACTTGTTAATCACCGAGCGGCATACTGTAGAGAGGAGGCAACAGTAGTAATTGTAAGGATAGTGTGTTGTAAGCTCAGCACAGTCCTTCAGCATAGTTTGTAGCTTCTTTAACAGGTGGTCAGTAGTTTGAATCCCAGCTGGAAAAGAGTTACAGTCTTTAGGACAGGATGACAAGCCTTGGTCCATTTCTTCATGGTTCATGTAATTTGTTGAAGAGAGCTAGGAGAATTTCTGGTGCATTCAGAATCCCTGACTTGTATACATGGATACTTCATTTAGCCCTTTAACTATCATACGTTATTTTGTAGTTAGCTTTAATCTTCCTATACTTCAAGACATTAAAACAGGTAATACTAAATGTGTAACCCTACATGAGTTAACACCCTAAATGAGTTAACACCCTAAATGAGTTAACAGCTAATGAAACACATGTGAAGTTCAGCTAATGCAGTAATGGCACGTGAGGTATTTATTAACTTTGATAAGGCACATACGTTTGTTTTTATTATGATATTTTGAATGACATGTTATATATTGTGTATGTGATGTCCAAGTGTTATGTATAACTATTACTCCTGGAAGAGTAGATGTTGCAGACTGTCAAAAGTTGTCAACAACTAAAGGAGTTAATAAACAATAAACAATAAACCTAACACCCACGTTCAAACATCAAGTGGCCATCTCCAATTTTGTGCAAACCAAAGTGCCCATGTACCCAGTATTTAAAGCAGTACATTATACATACTGTAAGTGTACTCCCAACCTTATCCCTACATCACCCTGTCCTCATCCTGAGTTCCTGTTTGTGCATTTCTGATCACAGCGTTTCCAGGAAAAACCCTTGAACATGCGCATGTGAGCGTTCCTCGCCACGTGTGCCGCCGCGAATAAACCAGTAATTAATTCAGTGGTCACGAGATAGACAGACAGCCAGCTTTTCATTCACTGACAGAGCCGTGAGTTAGAGTGGTTGGGTGATACATGTATAGAGGGGCGGGCAGTATAAAGGCAATTCTCTGGTTCTTACTTTAGAGCTTTGGCTAGATTTTCTTTTACTAATTTAGACTAAGGCCACACCAATTTAATTTCTTGGTTCACGGATTTTTTCATTAAAAATATGGAGCGAGAGGGCAAAATAAAAATAAAGATAAAATTGTAAAATGTTTGGGGTAAAGGTAAGGGCCAATCCAAAACATAAAGAATAAAAAGTTTTCAGCTTGAAAAAAGTACAAAAGACTATTACTGTACAGTAACAGCACCTGTTCGTTGAAAATTACAAAAGTAGTGTCAGTTTTTATGTTTGCTTCACCAGAAAGTTGGTCAATGGTTTCATTTATGGTGAAAATTTGCTGAGTGGTAATTTTCATTTTTATTTTTTTTTTCCAAAAAATAGGAGCGAGCGAATCCGTGAACCAAGCAATTAAATTGGTGTGGCCTAAGCTACTTATTGTTCAAAATAATAATCCTCTTTTTCTTTGTCAGAATATTTTACAAAACATTTTCATTCACAGATGGAGCCGTGAGTGAGAGTGAGTGGGTGATACATGTATAGAGGGGTGGGCAGTATAAAGGCAATGCTCTGGTTCTTACTTTAAAGCTTTGGCTAGATGTTTCTTTTTGTGGAAAAATTATGAAAGAAATCTTACTGATTTAGACTAAGCTACTTATTGTTCAAAATAATAATCCTCTTTTTCTTTGCCAGAATATTTTACAAAACATTTTCATTCACAGATGGAGCCGTGAGTGAGAGTGAGTGGGTGATACATGTATAGAGGGGTGGGCAGTATAAAGGCAATTCTCTGGTTCTTACTTTAAAGCTTTGGCTAGATGTTTCTTTTTGTGGAAAAATTATGAAAGAAATCTTACTGATTTAGACTAAGCTACTTATTGTTCAAAATAATAATCCTCTTTTTCTTTGTCAGCATATTTTACAAAACATTTTCATTCACTGATAGAGCTGTGAGTGTGAGTATGTGTGGGGAGAGGGCGGGTGATAGCAAGACAGTTCTCTGGTTATTTCAGCCCTGACTAGATTTTGATTTATTTATTCGGCTGTATGCAGTATAGAGAGAAATACAGCCAGGGCTGCCCAACTAGCTGTAGGCTATTATCAAGGGTAGCTGTACAATATACAATAACAGCATTATGTTTATCAATACATGAGGTTTGTATGAAGGCAGTATGAAGGCAATTGTCTGGTTCTTACTTTAAAGCTTTGACTAGATGTTTCTTTTCGTAGAAAAATTATGAAAGAAAGCTATAGCAAGTTACTGGTTGTTCAAAATAATAATCCTCTTTTTTATTGTCAGAATATTTTACAAAACATTTTCATTAACACCTCAAGAATTGGATCTGGAATGGATGTTTAGTGCGGAGGCAGTATGATTGATAAGTGTGTTCTTTGGTTCGTGGAGCTGTGGTTACATATTTGTACTAGAAAAAGATAATCTCCTGTAAGTAAAAAAATCAAGAAACATTTTTAATCTCAGTAACTTAAAGGGAGAAGCAGTTTTAGAGCCTGATAGTTAAAACGGAAAGGTAGGCATTACTAAATCAACTATGTGGTTCTCAGCTATCTGGCTGGATGATTTCTACCATTGCCCTTACAGCCTCAAAAAGGCTATAGTTAAGGGATTGCCTTTGCCTTTACCTTTATAATGAAAATAATCAAAATCTGTTGCCATATTCATTGATATTTATTGTCAAAGTCAGGCTACAAGTTATGATGTTGTACAGAAATTTATGGTAACAATTTTGTCTAAATCTGCAAGCGCGGATGTTGGTAGGACTTTTTATTCATAACCCAGTTTTGTTGCTTGTATGAATTTAAGGAATAGATCCAGGCAGTCTCAGTTTAACAGCAAAGAAGTTCAGAATTACAACAAAGGAAACTCCTGACAGTGAAACAGAAAGGATAAATGCACAAGTGATGACCAGGATTTGCTATGATGGCCTCTCACTCCACAGCCTGTGGGGCTCCAGGCCCACAAAAGTTACTGTACGATGTTCTATATCACTGAGTATATGGCTGTCTCATCAGGGTTTATTTCCTGCTTCACATCATACCGGTGCAATGGCCGAGTGGGTAGAGTGTTCGCCTTGCATTCGGTAGGTCGTGAGTTCGATCCCCGGCCGAGTCATACCAAAGACTTTAAAAATGGTACATGCTGCTTTCTCTGCTTAGCACTCAGCACTAATGAGGAAGAGTATGGAAGTTAAACACACATCACTACCAGCGGACCAGCCCCCTGCTGTAGTGGCTTGCTCATGTGTGGCCCAAGGGCTACAGAAATGGAGATGGGCGCCACCCCTATGCATCTGTTACTGATATACGGGCAACTCATATCATACCAGCAGATTATATGCTGCAGGTAGTGACTGTGTGCCCTGGTAGACGTGCTGTAAGGTTGTAACCAGGCATGCGTCTGGGCATTTTTTGGATAAGCTGTTCTAACAATGATAAAAAATTGGATGCACTAAGTAGACGTTCTGAAGATACTGTACATGTAAGTGAAGATACCCTTACATTGGGGAGCATAAAATTCTGATTGACCAGGGATGCTACTAGGTCACTTGTGGTCACAGTCTTCTACTGTGACCTCTCTGACAGTAATTTTGCCCCTCAGGATACCTTACAATACACCATTTTAACTTAGAATTCTTCACAACTCTGCACCATGGAAGGTGGATGCCCCCAGACCCCCCTACAATAGCCATGCCTATATCACTTGCTGCGACTCACCAAGAAATTTGCCCCCCTATAATAAAATCCCAGCTAAAAGCCTGATCACATGTTTATTCAGCAAGGTTAGTACCCGGTCCATTTTATGACACCCAGAGTAAGTGCAGTTGTACGTCAGAGGGAGGATGGAAACGGGACTTCTCTTAAGATGTACTTCAGACTTATTGATGGGGTGACGTCTTGATGACCTTCTTAAGAGTCAAGTTTCCTTACATTACTGCAGCCTGACCTCTCAAGGTCAAAATGAAGGAGTTTGTGTAAGTGATCTGTTGGAGGCTCTGAAAGGGGTTTAAGATTCTAGCTAGACCACATTATTTAGGCCTACCTCACATTTGCTAACTGGGGGCCGGCCGTGCAGCTTTCGGGAACGAAAAGTTTGATAAAAAAGACACCAAACTACACAAGACATAAAGAGAATAGTCGTGGGCATTATTTGGGTATATTTATGCACATTTCTATTTTTCGTTTACATAAATAGTAGGACCCTGGTTCGGAAATGTGACAGTTCTTATGTCAGAATATTTTCTTGTCAAGTCATATGATAGCAAAAGCTGCATCTCAAAAGATGTGTATAAAATGTTCCCTTGTTGTACAGTAGAGTGAACATTTAAACTCAATGAAAGAATTACAGTACCACATCAACCAATAGTATAGGTGAGTATTGACTGTTAATCTGCTGTGTAGATTGGAATAGTTGAATTTCTCATTTAAAACTTAGGAAAACACACCTTTACCAATTTCATGTCCTGAATTTCAGTTTTTTTGAAGTACAAGTTGAGTCAAAATGTAATAACAGAAAATCGAACTTTAAGTTTACTGACTTTCCAAACTCTTCCTTTCAAACTCCGAGTAATAAATATTAACCGTGTTATCTGGAAGTGCGCATTCCTTCCTTACATAATAGCACATTAATGTATCACCACTCACCCGAACCTCCGGGGAAAACCTACATCTGCGCACAGTGAATATCAATAACACCAACCATAACTCATAATCCCAGCGATATTCTAAAAGCCCTTTGAAGAATGGATCCCTGCAGTTTGAAGCCTACTCGAGGGACATGTGAGCCTACTCCGTGGAGACAGTAGGGTTAGGCTCGCTGCACCTCAGTGCATCTCCACAGAGTAGAGTTTTATAGACCCAGCTAATTGATACGGGGCTGGCTGAGGTGCTGAGAGCGCTGTTATCAGGAAATGTTCAGGCTGGTTCCGGGGAGGCAGGATTCATGGTATAGGACAGCAGGGCTCGAAATACTGGGTGCATGTGCACCCAGGTGCACCCAAAATTGGAGCTGTGCACCCAATTATTTTCTTAGGTTTATGTATGAAAAGTATCAAAGTATACTAGTATACATCATATTCTTGACATTTAACTTAAGATAATAAAAAATGTCTGTCATGATACTTGTTTAAGAATTTGATAGCTTGTAACTAAGTTTGATTATTAGGTTTTTTACTTGAATTTAAGTGGTGCACCCAAAATTATTTTGGTGCACCCAATTTTTTAAGCTGGGTGCACCAGTGCACCTAATCCCAAAAATGAATTTCGACCCCAGGCCTGGACAGGAATACAGAATGATGGAGTACAGAAATCTGGTTAGGATGTAATCTGGCTACATGTACAAGGGGATAAAATCAAATTGGACTTTGGAGAGCGGACGGTGCGTCGTGGAAGTATCTGTTTTCTAATGTAGCATTTTAAGCTTTGGTGATGGCTGAGAAACCTGAATAGTTTGATTTATTTATGGATATGTAACTCCTTACGATGAAAATGACAAAAACAGGGCTAAAAAAAATTAATAGAATAGGAAAAAGTAGAAATAGCCTTAACCAAGAAATTGAATTGGTTTGGCCTAACAGCCTTTCCCTCCTGTAACAAGTGGAAACTGGAGGCTTCCAACATGGTGCCTTCCCAATTTGGGCAATGGTGTTCCAAACCTGACCTAACCAGCTAGAGTTAGATTGCCGTGTCTCCTGCTGACAGATTTGAGTTATGGTAGTTAGACGGAAGCGGACGATTTTTGAGAAGTGCCAGGGGAAGGAGAATCAATAAGGGATGATTCTCCCGTCTCCCGGCTGTCTCCAGCTGGCCTCAAGGTCATTCCGCTGTCTGGGGCAAGGTCATGATGTGCTGTGTCTGAGGACAACAAGGAGCCTATTGATTGGTTGATTTTGGTTCAGGGATGTACGTTTGACGAGTTTCTAAATAAACGAAGCAAGAGACTTTAAATTTTATTTTACAGTTGATTACTAGATTAGGTATTTTGGTATTTTGTTTGGATTCAAATGTTGACATGTTGTTTTAAAGTAATGGATACTTGGCTTAAAATGTATTATGAAAATGCCCATCATATTAAAAGACTAGCAGGTTTCCAATAGCAGGTGCAAAGTAACAGTAGTGTGTGTATAGTGAACAGTAGTCTCTACTGGAGGAAATCAGCAGAGAAGGATCAGAGAGGCTACAAAAAGCAATGATGGATTACATCCTAGAAACAAAACGTTTTTGAATGACTGGAAATTGATAACAAACATGTGAAATAAGATCATACACATGTGAAAGGAACGGAGAAGACCATAGGATGATGGAGAAAAGAGAGAAAGTGTACCGACAGATGTGTGCCGCATGCCGACCAATTGGAAAAAAGCAGCAAGAGAAGTACACAAGAGAAAGAAGCACAGTGAGAGAGAAAAGACAGCACATGTGACCATTTTCCGACGAAACAAGCGGATAATAGAGACAACAACAACAACACATCCAAAAGAAGGTGTACAATTTCAGGTGCACAATGGAAGGTGCATAAAACAGCCGTGCTAAGAAGGATAATTCTTGTGCAAGCAAATTCTGTTACATACACAAACATGTAAAACACCTTCAGCTTCTCCCCTGAATGTCAGAGACAGGATGTTGCTAAATTGCTTTCCGCACATATCAGAGCCAGTTAGGGTAGACTGAGATACGGCTTTGTTGTCTCACTCAAACCCTGCGGCATGAATGCAACATGAGGATGCTGGGAATATTCAAACCAGGGTTGTAGCCATCACCCGTTCTTCCGTCTTTTGACGGAAGTTTGCTGCTTGGGACGGACAAATATCTTGCTCATTCCGTCCTCTGTGACGGACAAATATCAATATGTAAAGATATAATAAAATATATAATAAAACTGCCTAAATAAATATATAATAAAACTGCCTAAATAAATATATAATAAAACTGCCTAAATAAATATATGATAAAACTGCCTAAATAAATATATAATAAAACTGTCTCCCTTGTGTAATTTTTCCCCAAAACAGATGCCATTGAACAGCTTAGTCTACTAGAAAAGTTTGCACCTCAGAATGCAGGAAATAGCGTTTTAGAGAGTCTTAATTGATTTCAAAATTTTCCAGGAAGCATTCCCCCTAGGAAAGCACAATGTGTTGTGCCTAGGGCGCTTGATAGGATTCAAAGTCAAGAGGACGGAAAGTGATTTTAGGCTGGCTACAACCCTGATTCAAACGTCTCAGGCTGGAGGGGCGATGGCTCGGGAACAAATCGGGTTTCAGAAAAATAAACTTTGGCTATAAATTTCATTGGGTTGTCATGAATGTAATAAAGTATCCGAGTGTAACAAGCACTCTGACTGCAGGCTGGGTTTTTGTTTCTTCTCCCACGTCTTAAGTCTTTGTGAGACAGTTTTCCTTTTAAGACATTTTATTACTGTAAATGCAGAAATGTTCGCGGTGGATTAATGTTCCCGGTTTTCGCGTCGACCACTTTACCGCGAAATTAAATCCACCGCGAACATTTTTCTATTAAGGTATTAGATTGCAGTAGATGGTGTTACCGCGAAATTAAATCCACCGCGAAAAGTCATTTTTCCCGCTACCGCGAAATTAAATCCCCGCAAACTTAAATGCATTTACAGTACTGTCAGGCTTTAAACCTGGTTATTAGGCCACTGTAATTTGATTTTTTGGTGCTCAGATTATATGAAAAAGGAAAAAAATCAGTCTCATTTTCAGGTCTCATCAACATGTACCAACTTGTCAAATATTGATTTTTGCCCCCTGGTGTGTGACCTTGGTACTGCAGCAGAATTTTTGTTTTTTCATGTATCTCTGGTCCTTGACAGGCTATGGTCTTCTTTCCTTTTGTTTTCATGTTGGAAAATTCAGCAAGTCTGACTATTTTTTGTTGAAAACAGAAGAAGAAGAGCCACAAGGTTTTCTAATGACTGAAAGTATAAGACTATCAACTGTGAGCCTGAATATCTTCATTCAAATTATCAGAATAACTTGAATTATATAACATCCCCCAGTCAGTCAGTCTGGCGAGACTCTTTCTTTAAGAAACCCCATTCGTGCTCACCGAGTGTAAATCTGAGACGTTCATACGAAGAAAGAAGATTGGCGTCTGACTCATCCTAGGAGTTATGTCTTGAATACGATATTGAAAAGACGTAGGTGTAAAAACCTGGCAGACTCTCGGCTTAAGTCTCATATATATATATTAAGTTAACTCACCAATTCCAGACTGACTAGAAGTAGAAAATATCCGGATTGCCAGAAGCTGGTGATAGTTATAATTGAATGTGTAGTTCTGTATTACTTCAAATGTTATGTCTTGAATACGATATTGAAAAGACTTAGGTGTAAAAGCCTGGCAGACTCACAGCTTAAGTCTCGAATAACTCACCAATTCCAGACTGACTGGGAATAGAAAATCTCCGATTGCCAGAAGCTTGACTGGTGATAGTTACAACTGGATGTGCAGCTCTGTATTATCTCAAATGTTATGTCTTGAATACGATATTGAAAAGAGGTCAGACTGAGTGTAAAAACCTGACAGACTCCCGGCTTAAGTCCCACATAACTCTCTAACTCCAGACTGACTGGGAGTAGAAAATGTTCGGATTGCCGTGAAGCTGGGATGGTGATTATAAGTTTGGGCTGGATGTGGAATTCTGTATTACTTCCAATGTTAGGGCTTGAATATGATAAAGGGCTAGATCAAATTATTTGGTCTTCTCTTGGACATTTTAAGGGGAAAATAATAGCAAGCCGACATGATAACGGCAGAAGGCAGGGCGGAAAACATCAATATGACTGTATTCATTATCTCAATGAAAAATCGGTGTGTCTATCTGTTTGTTTGTCTGTTTGTTTTTTCCGGATTTTTTTAGTCAGCATAACTCAAGAACCTCTGGAGGGATTACGATGATATTTGTTCGATTTTGGGCCCCTAGTATGATCAGTGTCACTGACGAAAGATAACGAATGTTACCTGAAACCTATGACTGTTTCCAACTTTAACCATATCCAGTTAGTACTTGAGTAACAGCTATTTTGGCATGTCTTATTACCTGGATGTCTAACCTTCATTGATATATTCCTGTGTTGACTCCATAAAACTGAGCGTGCCAAGGTCGGAATTTAGTCCCCAGGGTTTGTTTTTCAGTGAGGTAGTTTTTTTAAACATCTTAAAACCAACATGTTAATCTGATGTGGTCTAGGGAAGATGAGAAAGTGTTCCCCCTGGCTACGCTCTTCTGTTTTTGTCTCAGGTAATAACCTTTCTGGGAAAACAATCTCCGCTGGTACCAACTCATCGCTAGAGCTGTCCTTTCAAATCTGCTGTTAGGCTACAACAGGTTAATTTGTGGGTTATCGGATTGCAGAGAATATCGCTTTACTAGAGGAACGTAACAGAAACAATCTCTGTTGGTACCAACTCATCGTCTGAGCTGTCCTTACAAATGTTCTGTTAGGCTACAACAGGTTAATTTGTGGGTTATCGGATTGCAGAGAATATCGCTTTACTAGAAGAACAAACAGAAACAATCTCTGCTGGTACCAACTCATCTCCAGAGCTGTCCTTACAAACCTGCTGTTAGGCTACAACAGGTTAATTTGTGGGTTATCGGATTACATAGAATATCGCTTTACTAGAGGAACAAACAGAAACGATCTCTGCTGGTACCAACTCATCGTCTGAGCTGTCCTTACAAACCTGCTGTTAGGCTTCAACAGGTTAATTTGTGGGTCATCGGATTACAGAGAATATCGCTTTACTAGAAGAACATAACAAACAATCTCCGCTGGTACCAACTCATCGCCAGAACTGTCTCTACAAATCTGTTGTTAGGCTACAACAGGTTAATTTGTGGGTTATCGGACTACAAAAGATTCGCTTTACAAGAAGAACACAACAGAAACAATCTTCGCTGGTACCAACTCATCTCCAGAGCTGTCCTTACAAATCTGCAGTTAGGCCACAACAGGTTAATCTGTGGGTTATCGGATTGCAGAGAATATCGCTTTACTAGAAGAACGTAACAGAAACAATCTCCGCTGGTACCACCTCATCTCCAGAGCTGTCCTTACAAACCTGCTGTTAGGCTACAACAGGTTAATCTGTGGGTTATCGGATTGCAGAGAATATCGCTTTACTAGAAGAACGTAACAGAAACAATCTCCGCTGGTACCACCTCATCGTCTGAGCTGTCCTTTCAAACCTGCTGTTAGGCTACAACTGAGCCTTTCAGCGCAACATAAGGTTCTCTTCAACCTCGCATTGCTTTACTGTTCAATTACTGGTTTCCAAGTCCTTCTACAGCAACCGTTTATTTCTTTCCCCGGACAGCACAATTATGGAACTCACTTGACGACTCTTGTTTCCCTCCTGTCTACAACTTATCAGCCTTCAAAACAAATGTCCACCGCTATCTCCATGCACAGTTTCCAACTTCTTAGTTCATTGTCTTGGAGTTGGAGGTTGATTTGTTGGTTGTCTGTAGCTTCCATCGTCTGAGCTGTCCTTACAAATCTGTTGTTAGGCTACAACAGGTTAATTTGTGTGTTCTCAGATGACAGAGAATACGCTTTACTAACAGTTACTGTAGTTGTTAAAAGTGAAGATTATTGTCCTGAGTTGAATGTACTGTTAGTCCTGACCCAATCAGGCTTCCGTGTGCGTCCCAGCTAATATCCCGACGACTCAGTCGGAGCGCACCGATGATTTACTCCCAAAACACCTTTTCAGCGCTGACACAATAAAGTCCTTCTCCACACAATCTAATCCTCCCCCACAGGACAGCCTGAATACTGAGCTCAGACACTCGATGGCGTTTACATGGCGAGCTCTTGTGGAATATCAGGGCTCGAAATACTTTTTTATGCATACCTGCACTGGTGCAGGTAACATTGAAAATTAGCTGAAAAAAAGATACCTTACCAGGCAAAGAAATACTTTACCAGATAAATTTTAACTGGCACTACTCTGAATTTACTTATTTAGGAAGTATAGATCACACTTGTGCTAGAGGCAACCATGGTCCCCAACCCTCTTGATGAGGATGGGACTAGGTGAGGTGAGGTGAGATCATATTAAAATTGTTCAGGAACCATTGCTATTTTTTCTTCCATACTTTATACTATTAGATGGTATTAGTCAATGCAGCTAATAACAATCCACATACACCTGCATCATAAGACATTTATGCCTAAAACCCAGTACATGGACCAGTGCAGGTTAGGTGCAGGTAGACACCAGAAATACCTGCACAGCTCCAATTTTACCTGCACTAACCTGCATATGCAGGTGGTATTTCGAGCCCTGTTTTTTTTTTCTGGTTTCTCCTGTCGATTGGACAGATGAGGAGGCAGACAGGCTATTTTGAGCCCTGTACACACAATCTAATCCTCCCACACTCGACTGCCTGAATACTGAACGGAGACGCTTGACGACGTTTTACATGGCAAGCTCTTGTGGAATATTCTTCCCCTTTGTGAAGCTGAGTTGTTGGCTAATCATATTGACACTTTCTGACGTCATGGTGACGACCTATGACCTCCGGTTTGCTACATTTGTACATGTCGGTGTGCAGGGAATAGTGATAAGTGGCAGTCGGAGGGTGATCATAAATGATGGATATGGTGTAGCAAAATTTGTTGGTTAGTTGAGGAAAGTGCTACAGACGCGGGGTCCGGGGGCGTCCACCTTCCAAGGTCCATGGTGAAGAGTTTTAGAGAATTTTAAGTTAAAACAGTGAATTCTAACTTCTAAGGTATCCTTAGTGGCAAAATGAGTATCAGAGAGGTCAGAATAGACGACTGTGACCACAAATGACTTTGTGGCATCCCTGGTCAATCAGAATTTCATGCTTGTCAGAGGATATGTTTCCTTGAGTGTCCAATTTGTTTTGACATATGCCTGCAGCCTGAGTGTTGAAGCCCCTGGTGTATAACATGGACATGGAACAGACAGGCAATCAATCAATCAATCAATCAATCAATCAATCAATCAATCAATCAATCAATCAATCAATCAGTCAATCAGTCAATCAATCAATCAATCAATCAATCAATCAATCAATCAATCAATCAATCAATCAGTCAATCAATCAATCAAAATGGTTTATTTGTCAGAATGCTGACTGTGTAGTACCAGGAAGCCTGCATCACACCTTTGTTTAAGGAAGTCAAGTTAATTGCACAACAATTGCAACAGGTACAATGTAAGGCAAACTTAAATATATACTACAAGACAACTAGCTGTATATATAGTAGCTGTATAGTAACTGTTTACAAGCTGTAACAGTAGATGTAGATTCTAGGCTATGCAATATCAAAGATGCTACACATAAGAAGCAGAAATCAGCCTGCAGGTCACTTTAAAACCCTTAAACTGCCAGAGTTTCAGCACTATGAAATGCTATCAGTGCCAGGGTTGGCTGCTGACCTCCAAAAAGAACCCCCTGAACAAGGCCGAAGTCCTTAACTTCCTGGGTTCATGCGCTACGTGCGCGTAAAGTTGCTACTTCAGGAGAATACGCTATCCCGGATATATCCGTGTGCAGCACACAGGACATGTATATGTGTGCCGGATATATCCAGGTTTGGCAGTTTAAAGGTTACAAATTTTCATTGATGTCATGAGGGGGGTGAACTGGAGACCAGACACTGGCAGGTGATGACAAACATGTACTTGTCTTGGCTGGGCCCGAGGTACGGACTGTTCCAACACAAACAAACCAGGGGGGAGGACCAGGAGAGCAAAATCGTCAGTGGGGAGAGAGCCGTTACCATGGTAACCAAGGAACGAACTTTGTTCTGCCTGGGCTTAGGATACAGTACGTAATCTGTTCGTCATGTTTTAAATGTCCTGAAGTCCAGAAAGATTAGCTACAATGTACCTAATTTATGTATGGTAACAAATGAGCTGAGTAAATTATCAAAGTATCCAAGATAACATTTTGTACAAAGATGAAATATTATTGAAAAATGCTAACACTTTACTACTTTTCAATAATGCATTCTACCAACACAGATGAGTTCAGTTCAGTTGAACACACAGATGAACTTTCATGTTAGAAGCTGAAATATATGTTTTTAAGGATATTTTGTACCATAACGTCTCTGTGCTGTTTCTGGTTGAGCTGTTTTTGGTTGCCTATCAAGAGCCACATAGTTGACCTGTGTCTACCTTCTGTCCATAGTAGTAGGATGTACTATATTCTTTTGACAGTCTGTTTAGGAGTGGCCGTGGGTGCGCTTTTCAGAATCGGCTTGTATTACATGTATGCCAAACTATGGGACAAGAAGTGTGCAATTGACTTCCTTCAGCCTAAACAACTGACTTGTTTCTGCCAGCAGTCTTTTCTTTGTGATAAAAATGGTTCTGTGAAATGCTATTACTGGGTTTTCATACCCAAACAGGTAGAAACCAGACCAGTGCACACAGCTGACTTGTTTCTGCCCACAAATGTAAGTCCAGAAAGAGGTGCTGTCTGTGAATGTGTGATATATGAGACAGGTTTTACTTAGGCCACACCAATTTAATTTCTTGGTTCACGGATTTTTTCATAAAAAATA
This sequence comes from Branchiostoma floridae x Branchiostoma belcheri, assembly GCA_019207045.1. NCBI lineage: Eukaryota > Metazoa > Chordata > Leptocardii > Amphioxiformes > Branchiostomatidae > Branchiostoma > Branchiostoma floridae x Branchiostoma belcheri. Next base: position 808,232 of record CM033039.1, read on the forward strand.
TGGAGCGAGAGGGCGAAATAAAAATAAAAATAAAAATTGTAAAATGGTTTGGGTAAGGTAAGGGCTAATCCAAAACATGAAGAATAAAAAGTTTTCAGCTTGAAAAAGGTACAGAAACACTATCACTGTACAGGAACAGCACCTGTTCGTTGAAAATTACAAAAGTAGTGTCAGTTTTTATGTTTGTCCCTTTCTTCATGAATGAAAAATATAACTGCAATAATAATACCCACATATTAAGGAGCTTATAATATAAAGGCCAATTTGCTACACCAGAAAGTTGGTGAATAGTTTCATTAATGGTGAAAATTTGCTGAGTGGTAATTTTTATTTTATTTTTTTTTTTCCAAAAAATTGGAGCGAGCTAATCCGTGAACCAAGAAATTAAATTGGTGTGGCCTTATGATCAGATTGAAACTGGCAGAAAACAGATTTGATGTGAACCATTCATCTTTTTTCCTTCTGCCCACGCCATGGATGCATTGTAGGTGCAAACCACACAGCTGACTTTTTTTGCCTACAAACAGATTTTAAGAAGTTCTAAATTTAAATCAAAACAGTTTACAGATTAAAACAGACTTGTTGACATGGAAAGCACAGCTCTCTTCAACATGCCTTATGTGCCAACCACACAACTGAGTTAGTTTTGCCCAGAGCTATCCACATGAAAGTAGTACTTCAGGTTTAACAGATTAAATCAGACGTGTTGATGTGAACCACACAGTTTCCTTCCACACGCCCAGACTTAAGATTGTTACTAACCACACAACTGAGTTAGTTTTGCCTTTAAACCACATGAAAGTTGTAAAAGTAATTCAGGTTTGAGAGATAAAATCAGATTTGTTGATGTGAACCACACAGTTGCTTTCCATCTGCCCAGTTTGTGTATTGATGCCAACCACACAGCTGAGTTAGTTTTGCCCAGAAGTATCCACATGAAAGTTGTGATTCACGTTTTCAGACCAGACTCGTTGATGTGAACCCCACAGTTGAGATAGTTTTGCCCAGAACTGTCCACATGAAAGTTGTAATTCAGGTTTTCAGACCAGTCTTGTTTGATGTGAACCCCACAGTTCACTTCCGCCCGCCCTGCCTGCAGATTGTTATAATCACTAACCCCACAGTTGAGTTAGTTTTGCCCAGAACTATCCCCATGAAAGTTGTAATTCACGTTTTCAGACCAGACTTGTTGATGTGAACCCCACAGTTCCCTTCCTCCAGCCCAGACTGTAGATCGTTATAATCACTAACCCCACAGTTGAGTTAGTTCTGCCCAGAACTATCCACATGAAAGTAGTAATTCACGTTTGCAGATCAGACTTGTTGATGTGTACCCCACAGTTGAGTTAGTCCTGCCCAGAACCATCCACATGAAAGTTGTAATTCAGGTTTAACAGATTAAATCAGACGTGTTGATGTGAACCACACAGTTTCCTTCCTCCCGCCCAGTTTGTGTATACATGTAGGCAGTAACCCCACAGCTGAGTTAGTCCTGCCCAGAACTATCCCACATGAAAGTAGTAATTCAGGTTTGAAAGATTAAAAGATTGAAATCAGACTTCTTGATGTGAACCACACAGTTGCTTTCCATCTGCCCAGCTTGTGTACTGGTGCTAAACATACAGCTAAGATAATTTTGCCCAGAACTATCCAAATTAAAGTTGTAATTCACGTTTTTAGATCAGACATGTTGATGTGAACCCCACAGTTGAGATAGTTTTGCCCAGAACTGTCCACATGAAAGTTGTAATTCAGGTTTCTGAGATTAGATCAGAGTTCTTGATGTGAACCCTACAGTTCCCTTCCATCTGCCTGCCTGCAGATTGTTACCAACCCTACAGTTGAGTTAGTTTTGCCCAGAACTGTCCACATGAAAGTTGTAATTCAGGTTTTCAGACCAGTCTTGTTTGATGTGAACCCCACAGTTTCCTTCCATCTGCCCAGACTGCAGATTGTTATAATCACTAACCCCACAGTTGAGATAATTTTGTCCAGAACTGTCCACATGAAAGTTGTTATTCACATTTGCAGATCAGACTTGTTGATGTGAACCCCACAGTTTCCTTGTACCTGCCTGCCTGCAGACTGGTGCTAAACACACAGCTAAGATAATTTTGCCCAGAACTGTCCACATGAAAGTTGTTATTCATGTTTTCAGACCAGACATGTTGATGTGAACCCCACAGTTCCCTTCCACCTGCCCAAACTGTAGATTGTTATAATCACTAACCCCACAGTTGAGTTAGTTGTGCCCAGAACTGTCCACATGAAAGTTGTAATTCAGGTTTCTGAGATTAGATCAGAGTTCTTGATGTGAACCCTACAGTTCCCTTCCATCTGCCCAGCTTGCAGACTGGTGCTAACCTGTAACCACACAGCTGAATTAGTTTAGCCCAGAACTATCCACATGAAAGTTTTAATTCACGTTTTCAGACCAGACTTGTTGATGTGAACCCCACAGTTTCCTTCCACCGGCCCAGACTGCAGATTGGTGCTCCTCAGAACCTTGACATAATCTTGGCACTAATACAATTTACCAGCGTCTTAGCTCCCCTCGTACCGTCTTGAGTCCTCCGTGCCAGCTCCCCAGGAGCTGTAAGACGTTGACTGACGCCTCGCCGGTGTGTTTAAGACATTGATTGACGTCTTGCCGTGCTGTGTAAGACGCGTAAGGATGTCCTTGTGAGCGTGAGGTAGTGAGACGCAGGTTGTTAGCACTAAGGTCGCCCCAGGCAGGGATACCTGCTGTCTGGTCTCCCTGCGATTCTGACTGACGGCCACAAAATCAGGATTTACACTTTTGGTACCGTCTCCGCCGCAGACATGCAGTTTGCCAACATCAAGTACGAGTTTCCCCCCTTCATACGGCAAGGTAAGGTCGCCATGGCGACACCTGTTGGTTCGTTAGGTGTTAATTAGGCTCTAACGAGGCGAGAGTGTACGTTTTGTGTGATTTGTTTAGTGTACCCACTCTGGGATCGAGTGACGGGCGACAAAAGGAGGTTGACCTTGAGGCCAAGGTCATGAATATGGTGGATGTTGTGAGAGACAGAATCATGGTGGTTCGCTGTGCATTTATAGATATCACATGTCACAAATGTTGCTCCTCGTAGGGAATATTCAGTTATTGATTGAGTAGTGTTCACCAGTGTGAGAATGTGTGGAGGTGTCTAGTGGGGGAGGTTAGTTCTACAGGTTTATAGTAATTATACCTCAGAGGTGGAATTAGCACAGTTGAGTTGGTTTAATCGGTCTTGTTTACCAACAGTGCAACACTGCTCCTGTGGTGTACCAGCACCAGTCAAAATGGTGATTAAAATCATCGTAATTCTGTCTTTGTCTGTGGTACAAAATTACAACATGACACATTTTAAAAAACATACTTTTATGTAGTTTTGCCTCGTATTTGATTCTTTTTAGCACCAAGGAGGATTCGAGGCAAACATACCATATAGAATACATAACAGTGGAGTAATTAATGTTCATCTGCCCTGTAATGCCCACAAATATGGTTATCCTGGCATGTTGGGAGTGTGTTGTTGTCTACAGAAAGTGATTCTCTAAACTCAGTTCCAACATCTAGATAATTATCTGTAGCCCAATATTGTAGCTCATAGTCCATGTAAGATTGTGATAGGTACACGTCAACTTGAATCTAAATGTTACCATGTGTGATAGCTCTTAAAACTGTTAAAAAACATGAACTTTATTCGATTTTAGAAGAACTTAGTAAGTATTTGTGGCAACAACATCGGATCCTCAGATTATCAATACTTGTAAATGATATTTTATTGTTACACACTATGGTATCATCGTAGAGTTTTAATGTTAGGTAATAAATACCTTGTAAAAGTACAGTTTTCATGGCAGAGTCATTCAATCTAATCTCCAAGCAGATCCTACGGTAGCATAAGATAGTATCTAAAGCTGGCAGAGGAGTGAAGCCGGCTTAGGAGTGTGTTTTGCTACCAGAACAAATGGACACTTCTTGGCTGACTACACTCCTTGGCCAGTTAGGTACTATTCTATGCCATTGTAGGATCTGCTTGGAGATTAATTCAATCAGGCCTGCCTTTCACAAGTTTGACTACAGACTAGAAACCTCATCAGATAAATGATTTATGGTGTAAATCAATAATCACATCCTGGGAGGGCTGTTAGTGCTCCCTAAACTGGCATCCGTGGTGCGTTTCCAGTGAATTAAACGGTTTTGAAGGGTGTAAACCACTTGTTCCCTCAGCAAATTGCTAGCTTTAGCATGCTGGGATTTTAATTTCAACCTAAGAATTTGAATTGTCTGCATGGAGAGTTTTGCCTCGAATTGGTCTGGATTTCTGCCATTTTTGTGTCCAGAAATTGTGACCCGCCAGCCAGGCGTGTGACGAGTTGTTTTCTAGGCTGTCAGAAAAAAATTACAAATACTGAAAAATGTGACATTATACAAATTATTGTGAAAGTCTACTAAAAGGAGGGTGTTTGGATAGTTTCCTTCCAGTGTCCACTGTTCTTGGTGATTGTACACTGTCAGAAAAAGGAGATGTAGCGATAATTGGTGTTTGTGGCGATGACTGTGACGATTATTCGCCACAACAAGGATGTGAAAGTATTGGAACAATAGCCGTCAGAAAGTCACAAAATGTGACAAATGCTACTGAGTATGACCTGCTACAAATCCATCGGGAAGTCTAGCTCAATATTTTGCTACTGTTATATAGTGTGTAGAAAGAGAACATGTAGCGAATGTTGTGATTACTGTAGCGAATGTTGTGATTACTGTAGCGAATGTTTTCGCCACAACAAGAATGTTGACTATGCAGAACAAAGGCCCGATGAGGTGAGGTTTTGTAGCTGGGGGCGAAACTCAGGCTTAATGTGGCGAGAACACCGTCACAATGTGGCGCCAACAGGGCGGAACTGTGGCAGCACTGGAACAACTACAGGACTTTAGATTAGACAAACTATATGACAACCTACTTATTACATAGCCTTATGTTATGGCAGGTACATGTTGGTCCTGTTGTCACAGACTGTATTTATACCAGTATGTTTGAATGTCTATGTGTTTGTGTGTCTGTTTTTGTATGTCTATGAAAGTGTTTGTGTACAAATTGTATGTACTATATAATGTGTGTGTGTGTGTGTGTGAGTGTGTGCGTGACAGTGTGTGTTCGTGCGTACACGTCGTGTGCATATGTGCTTTTGTTTACATGTATGATGTTTATATACTACAATCTTTGTGTTTGTTAATGTTTATACTATTCAGGATGAACAGCATATCTGTAATTACAAATATTTTATCCCATCTTTTAAAATGTTAACCTTTATATAAAACTGAGACAGAGACAAACCCAGAACCAGGAAATCCTTGAGGCCGCCCTTACTGTCTGCCAGTCTTCATTTTCCTCCTTAAGATCATTTCCAATCAACTTAAGATGCAGGCTTGACCTTCGGAGTGTCTGAGGATTTGGAGGGCACACCGTCTGATTGCCTCACAGTTGCAGTGTGATAAAAATAAGTCTTAAAGATTTGTGTAACTACCGTCTTAAAGATATGTGTAACTACTAGGGCTGGGTATCGGTACAGCGTACCGGTACAAAACCGTTTTTTCTTATTGGACCGGTCCAGAAAAACCGGACCTGAAAAAATCAGATGGACCGGATGTTGGACCGATTAGAAAATTAACATATTATTTTATCAGACATTCACACCTTTTGGCGCTTGCAGGTGGAAGAAAATAACAAGAGTGAAGTAGAGTAGAGTTTATAGTAATTTCTACCAAGTTTTACAGCCAATCGTACAGGTGCTGTTAGCGTTGTAGGATTTTAAAACGCCAGTGTAAGTCTAATACGCCACCAAACAGATTTCTTTGTTGTGAAATGGACCATTGGTATGAGTCATACTGAATCAGGTCCAGGTTCAGGTCCGGACCTGGACCTGATCCTTTGGACCTGAACCGGACCTGGACCTGAATTTTCTGTACCGGTACCCAGCCCTAGTAACTACCGACCATGCACGGCTGGATTCATGGGGGTTTGTGGTGTGTCATTTTTTCTTCTTCCGTTTTTGAGGCTACCAACTTCAATTTGCTGAAGACTTTTGTAGCCTATATATGTGTAACTACCGACCGTGCACGGCTGTATTCATGGGGGTTTGTGGTGTGTCATTTTTTCTTCTTCCGTTTTTGAGGCTACCAACTCCAATTTGCTGAAGACTTTTGTAGCCTATATATGTGTAACTACCGACCGTGCACGGCTGTATTCATGGGGGTTTGTGGTGTGTCATTTTTTTTTTCTTCCATTTTTGAGGCTACCAACTTCAATTTGCTGAAGACTTTTGTAGCCTATATATGTGTAACTACTGACCGTGCACGGCTGTATTCATGGGGGTTTGTGGGGTGTCATTTTTTTTTCTTCCGTTTTTGAGGCTACCAACTTCAATTTGCTGAAGACTTTTGTAGCCTATATATGTGTAACTACCGACCGTGCACGGCTGTATTCATGGGGTTTGTGGTGTGTCATTTTTTTTTCTTCTGTTTTTGAGGCTACCAACTTCAATTTGCTGAAGACTTTTGTAGCCTATATATGTGTAACTACCGACGTGCACGGCTGTATTCATGGGGGTTTGTGGTGTGTAAATTTTTTTTCTTCCGTTTTTGAGGCTACCAACTTCAATTTGCTGAGGACTTTTGTAGCCTATATAGGAAAGTCGTGTAAAGTGCCTTTCCCAAGGGCACAAGATCGGTGACACGTCGGGGTTTGAACTCAGGACCTTCTGGACCTGAGTCAAATGTGCTGCCGATTGCGCCACGCGGTCCCACGCGGTCCCAATTGTGTAGTCATACTTCAAATACACATTTGTCGATAAAAGTGTGGCAAAGAGAATTGATGATTACATTTAGTTGCAGTGTCATGTGTTCAACTTTGCTTTTAAAAATACCTCCCTCCCTCCCTCCCGCCCTCCCTCCTTCCCTCCCTCCATCCATCCATCCATCCATCCATCCCTCCGTCCGTCCGTCCGTCCGTCCGTGTCCAACCCAGACATTTCTCCATTGTCAGTCAGTAATCATAATTTAGCCTGCATGTCAATGAAAAACACTGAATTATGTAAAACGTGAATTTTATTTTTTGTCCTGCCTTTTTAAAGGTACAAAAAAAGGTTTGTTCAATGCCAGGCCATTTCACCACTTCTAGGCAGTGAACTAAATATAATGAATGGCAGAATAGCAGAAAAATGATTGAGCTAGGAGATAGCAGACAGTGAAATTGGTTCTGAAGACTTGAGGATATGCAGGAAACAGTTATCATTGAGAGTTCCATCCTCCTGACAGGAGTTAGCATGGAGTGCCATCACTCCGCGGTAGTCTATAATTACTGCCTTGTGCGTACGGTTACCGCGGTGACGTCAACGTCACAAAATTACCGGTTGTTAAAAAACATCGGTGAGTTGTCAGGGCTTACAGTGCAGTATAGGCTGTTATTTGCCGAGTGTAATTTTGATGTAGCCAATATGACAAAGGCCCACACTTACCTCTAATACTGGAGTGTTAGGGTAGATATGTGCACGCAGTAGGGGGATGAATTTTTATTTCACACAGTATAACAGTATGAATTTTTATCATGCCTAGCTCGCATGTTTATGAATTATTGATAAGGTGTATAGAGTTTTTGATTCCATGTTGTTGATGGAGTGTACCTTCATGTATTGTGTGTGATGTGAGTTCTGCCAGTGTGGTATACCTGACTAAGGGATAGAATAACCCTACTCTAGCCAGACCCGGCACAGAATCTATCGTCAGCAGTTCTTATGATATAATCTTCCTTATCATATATTATACTCTATTTTCGGTTACTTATTATAAGTTTGAAATTTTATTCCTGTCATTTAGACTAACAGATTGACTTTGAATACAAATGTATTTCTTACTGCATATTACACATTTCAAATTTCACACATCTAAACATATGTGGATTGGGGTGTCTGGAAATGAATTTCGATGAGATATGAAATCTAGAGCTGGTGTAAATTTAGACTGTGTAACACAAACTCCGCTGTCCAGGGCTGTAACTGGCCTCTAGGGGGCCGGCGGATGTTAGGCGGGCTGCTATAAGCGAGATTTAATCAGGCTGGTGTAAATTAGCTCTGAGCGCAGGCATATGATGACCTTTTCAGTATTTAATGAACTTAGATCCCCAGGGTTAGGATAACCACTGGCTAAAAGGAAAGAGATAAAGGAAACTGGAAGTTCTGATGCAGTATCTCAGGAAGCCACTAGGGAATCTGTTATCGAAGTTGACCCTTCCTTTTCACAACCCCCAACCAACGAGTTTCAAGGCTCAAAGATTGCATTGGGCTCCTTTAATAAATTCAAATTATAAATTTAGGTACGAAAATAAGGATACAAATGTGCCATGGTGAAGTAAATGTCAATATTGTACCGCTTCTCTTGTGCAGAATATTTCCAGTTTTAATGCTCTAATATTGCATTGGGTGCCTTTAACATCCATCCCCAGCTTCTTGTGTTATGCTGTTCACACACAGACATACAAATGGCACAATTGTAAAACAAAATCTTCTTGGCAAAAGCAATGATGCTGTCAGTGAAAGTGAAAGTTGATTAGAGATAACGAGCAGTTGAGTGAGCAATAATTAGTCTAAGCTGAGTCAGGTGAGATAATTAGCCAGTGTACAGTCTAGTGGTCAGACATGGAGAGGTGAACAGCTCATCGCACATGTCAAGTAATCAATGAATGAATGAAGACTTTTATTGTACGTTTTTGCTTTCTGACAAGCTAAGTACAGGTCAAGGTGAATAGGATACATCTAGTGAAGTACAATTTCTGTATTGAAGATTTTTCACTATCTTACAACACCAGAAGACAGTGGAAAATCTTCAAAATGTACTACATCAACACAGATGAGCTTTCATGCTACAATTTCTGTAGGGTGTGATACATGACTAAGACTACAAAGTCTAAAGTATACTATTATGCACATGTTCAATTTCTTCTCGCTTCTTAAAACAATTGTAAATGTAGTTGCAGGTGGAGTTTAGAATACATGGTTTGTCTAATTGTATGAGGAATGTAAATTTTGTAGTATTATTTGAATATGGAAAGCATGGGAACTTATCTCAAACATGATTGAAGAAGATATTTCTCTCATTGTTGTATAGTGAACAGTCAACAATAAAATGACACCTGTCTTCTATCTTGTTTAATTTAAACTACAATATTGGCAAATCAATGAAATCTTAGCCTGGTTGCTATACGGGTAGTAGTTTGCTTCAACATTTATTATACACTTAAGACTATATACAGTCGTTTCTCTACTGTTAACTTGGAAACTTGGATATCTCTTATGTTGGGAATATTCATGTCTTGTCCAAATTTTGGAGGATTGGTCCATAGTTCACTCCTATGTTCAATATTATGGCTGTTTTCAAACAGGTGTCAGAGAGCCTGTTCAAACAAGTGCTCTAGAACCCATTTCTTAATTCACTATTAATTAATATCAATATTTGGATGAGGGCGCTGATTGGTTACATTTGGATAGTAGTTCACTCCTATGTTCGATATTATCGCTGGATTTGAACAGGTGTCAGAGAGAGCCTGTTCAAACAAGTGCTCTAGAACTCAGTTCTTAATTCACTATATCAATATTTGGATGAGGGCGCTGATTGGTTACATTTGGGTAGTAGTTTGCCCCTTATAATGTTTTCTAGATCGCAGCGTATTCATACAGGTGTCAGATACCTTGTTAGAACGAGCGCTCTAGAACCCATTTATTAATTCGCTCATTAGCTAACCTTGACTATAGAGTTCCCCAGATGGGTAGCAGAAGTGAATATGGGAGCAAAGTACTACCCGGATGTATACCATGAACTCTGCAATCTTCCCACGTCCGTGCCCCTTGTGGGCCTGTGTTCTACCCTGCTGCGTTATTGTGAGTTTACTGTGAGGATTTAATGACCACCACTGAAGCCAGCGGGTCAGAAAGTTCACATCAGCTTATTAATAACAATTTAGGGAAGGGTTTTTCAGGGGGGGGGGGGGTCAAGGTTAATATGTAATGTTGGAGAAAGGAATTTATCACAGTTAGGAGGATATCTTGGATTTGTTACATTCAGTTTTAATTTCAGTTTGTCTTTGTTTGAAGATGATTTATTCATGCTAAGTTTCTACATTGATGCTACATGTAAGTTACTGCATACAAATGTAGTACTATTATAAGTTGCAACATTCAATTGATGCTATTGCTACTTTGAATCCCAATAGATACAATCATTGATATCTGTAACCTTCAAACCAAGATATTTGAATCCTCTTAAACAAACTAAAAGATTTTCATTGCTTTTTCTACTGTCTTTATTTTCTTAAATCTTCAGCTTCCAAGATTGCAATCCATTTGTAAACTTCACAATCAATTTTATACATTGTCAATTAAAATTCATTTCATGTTTTTATAGTCTGTTAGTATTATGATAAATGATAAAGTTTAGGGCCACCCAAATGTAGAAACTGAGACAAACTTGTGAAGAGAACTGCCCTGGAGACTGAAAATGGTAAACTCTAGATCTACACCTCTCTTGGAGGATGAAAGTTCAACTGAACTAGACTCTATGTATATCACCATGAACTCTATCTAATATGTATATACATTTTTGTATAAATAGACGTTAGATAGGCTGTGATAATAATCCATGCCTTACAACTGAACTAGACTCTATGTATATCACCATGAACTCTATCTATCTATATATATATATATATATATATATATATATATATATATATGTATAATACATTTTGTATAAATAGACGTTCGATGGGTTGTGATAATAATCCATGCCTTACAACTGAACTAGACTCTATGTATATCACCATGAACTCTATCTATATATATATATATATATATATATGTATAATACATTTTGTATAAATAGACGTTCGATGGTTGTGATAATAATCCATGCCTCCCTCTCCCTGTTGTTCCAGAAGCCTTGTTGGCAGAAGCCTACACACACGGGGGTAAGCACTTCCTCATTCTGACAGTCTGTCAATCAATCAATCAATCAATCAATCAATCAATCAATTATTGGTTTATATATTATTATATGGATTAATCCATCCACTATACAGAATATCAATATTACCAATAATTCAATCCAGAAAATCAGCTGGTCGAATCAGTAATACTATTGATAGATCAATTTAGTATGGAACCAATTTATTGCTATTCAAATCAATCAATTATGGATTAGTGATTATTGATCAAGATAAATGATAATCAAATGTTAATGATTCTTTAAAAAAATAAACCAGAACACTGAACATTTTTTACCAATGGGTGCTTAACATGTAGTTGTTGCTTCAAAACCATTAATTCTTGTCCTGTGGAGCCCCTATATATATTAACAGGAGATCCACATAAATGCCTATATGTAAGTCCAGTATCTTAGTGGATTGGGGGCATTTCACATCTAAATGCAGCAAACCGCAGCAAACCACATGGACTGGGGAAGTACTGTAATTCAATTTGTCTTCTTGGTACCAAACTTTCACGGTCTGAGAAAATATTAATAACAACAATATTATCGGAACTAAATGTTCTTGTTCACGGTGAACGAAATATTTGTTGTCACCAAGAAGAATTATTTGTTATCGGTAAGTTCACTTTAAAGTCGTCACTGTGAAAACCGTGAACATTGAAAAAATCAGGAATTACAGTAATCTTCAGCAGCAGCACAGAATAGGTCAAGTTTTAGTGATCTGATTAATTAACCAGCTTAATTAGGGGGTTAAATTGGCAAAACATTCTTAGCAGGACATTGGGTTAAGAAGAGAATTATTTAGAAACATTGCCCGGCCTGTACCATCTACTGCACTGTATTCTCACATTTACATCATAATTTGATATTTTGAGCGGTTAAAAACAGTCCAGAGACAAGTTGCACGAGGATATTTCTTATTATTGTACCCCCCCAAAATAAGGACTTGATCTGGAATCCTTGTGCAACTCATTCCCGCGCTGTTTTTAACACCTCAATTTATGAAATAATGATGTAAATGTGCTAAAATAGTGCATTAAATGTCAATATTATACAGACTGCCTTATTCAGAATATTTCCACTTTTAACAATGTGATATTGCTTAGGTTGCCTTTAAACGTCTTACGAATCTCTGTGACAGCCAGCAGCAGAAGCAAAACAAATTGTGTCTCAAAATAGCTGGGGAGCATGTCAGGGTTTATGCACGTGTGTCAGATCCACGCTTTTCCCTGAACTGGTTTATTCAGGTAGGATGGGCTCAGCTGAGGGTAAGGCTAAACATGCCGTTCTATTGTACTGTCTGTCCCTATTTGTAGACTCTTCTATATGAACAGTGCTGCATGAGAGTTTGTGTTGTGTACGCATGTGCGTAAGGTACTCAGTTTTTCCTCAACTCAGGGTGTATTCATACAGAACAGGTTCAGTTCAAGATAAGGCTAAACATGCCCATTGTAATGTATGCCTCTATACTTGATGTAGACTCTTCAATATCAATAGTGCTGCATGAGAGTTTGTGTTGTGTACGCATGTGCGTAAGGTACATTTGTACTCAGTTTTTCCTCAACTCAGGGTGTATTCATACAGAACAGGTTCAGTTCAAGATAAGGCTAAGCATGCCCATTGTAATGTATGCCTCTATACTTGTTGTAGACTCTTCAATATCAACAGTGCTGCATGAGAGTCTGAGCAATGTACATTGTCACATTCCCTAATAAATAAATAGATAAATAAACATGTTCGTTAGATTTCTGAAAACAGTTTCATCAGGTTGGTTAAGAATATAGGATATAGGAGAATTCTTGTACACAACCAGGTTAAATTTACTTGCTTACGTCTGTTAAAGGGTGCAGAAAGTTTGAGTGCTGGGCAGGATTCGAACCTTGACATCTCATGGTCCAAAGAGTGAATTTGTGTTATATATTTTTGTTTTGTTTTAGATTTTGTATCTATTAGCAATGAAATAATTACACTAGTGAGGTAATCCTAGGCAGCTTTCACTGGTAACAGCTGAACTTAAAAACTACATCGGATAGAAAATGAAATAAAACTGAAAAGCCAATTTAGGTTTGAGGCTAGCCTGAATGTGTCTGTCTACAAGAAGGCTGGGATTTAGTCCAGACTAAGGAAACACAGTAACTACATCAGGTGCCCATTTTACAATTACATTATACAAATGTATATGGATGATGTAGAATGCAGCAATATTGCCCCACGATAATTTGGAGTGGTCTGGTGAAGAAGAATTTCGCAGAGTTAAAACAGCTGATTGCTTTCTACATGTATGTAACATAACATACAGGTTTCCTCTTATTTCTGTTGAACTGAGTTCTTTAACAAGCTCAAGCTGCGGCTCTCCCAAAATATGGATCCACGTCTCAAACTATTTTAACCTTTAAAGTCTCATGTAAAATGACTGCGACCCTCCCCAGGGGGGTACAGTTCAGAACGCTTGCATGTTGTGAATCGGCCGGGATTTGAACCGGCGCCTCCTGGTCCTAAAATGCAACTTCTATTAATAGATGAAAAATGATTTGAACCACACATGTCCCGCCCACCAGCCTGACCTGGTGTGACCTCTTCTAATCTGGGGGAACTAATCGGATTATCTGTGGTGACCTCCGACCTTGAGGGGTCACGGGTCATGGCAGCCAGCTGGTTCAAGTTCATCGTCCCCTGGGGCATGATGGGACTGATCTGAGCATCTTTAAGCTGTGATGTTCAGATTTGGATGCCGCAGAGTTGAAAAGACAAAGTTGAACTTGAATTTCAATATGAAACAGAGTTTGAGGGGGAAGTCTGTACTTTAGGACACACAGGGGTGAAGTTTGAACTTGGATCTTTGAATGTAGCCAGATTCAAGTTTTCCTCCAGCCTCCTGTTTTCATTTTATGTCTCATTTCTCTCTGGAGCCTCTTTTTGGAGAACCAAAGGAATATATTGAGTTCCCTGGTTAAACCATGGTGTTTACACATTTGATAGAATATTTAAGAATTTAACGTCAGCATTACATATCATATTTTTGTCAATATCAATATGACAAGATATATCAATTATCATGGTAACTTGATGATGATGATGTTAAGTTATAGGTTTGAGTAAATGACATCACATACATGGACACGCCAACATCTAGTTAAGATATTGGTAGAATTGTGAACAGGAAAGGCAAATTTGGAAAGTGGATTTATCTGTTTTGTATCATTTTGCCTTCTTTGGCATCACGATATTAAACCATTAGGTAGAATTGTAAAATCAAATGTAATTTTGAAATATTCACAGTGTCCTATATTTTTTGTTACCTCTTCTTCATGAAATCAAAGCACCGTTTCCAATCCACGTTAAAATTTTAACAAAATTTGATACAGAGAAACCTCTATTGCTCTTCTACTACGAAATCACATCACGAAAATAAAAGAATTTACAGCAGCCAGGACCTACATGTACTTAACACGATTTCTTGAGCTCTGAAAGTGATTACTGATCTGTTGATTGGTTTCCATGGAAACATGATTCCGTTGTATCCTTTGAAATATTTTTTTATAACTCGTCAAAGAACTAATTAGCAATGCAAGTAGGACTCACAGGCGGGTAAGGTACCTGTTGTTTTTACCTTATATGGTCTGTGAGAAGGAAGTATCTGGTGGGTGGAATGCCGATTGTGCTTGAATTGATAACGGGGTGGGGGTGGGGGGGCGTCATCGATGTAATTATGAAGCAAAATGCTTCACAATGATGACTAAGACGCAATTCAATCTCTACAATTTAATAAGATATTCAGCGTTTCTTCCAGATATTTTTGAACTTGAATGCATTTACTAGATAAATTTGAATAATGGAAGGATGGGAGTTAATTTGATGTCTGTAACCTAACCAGCAGAATGAATGATTGAACGTCATTGCACAAGGTACAAATTGAATGTACATTTTGTATGGCAACCAATAACAACTTCTAGCTACTGTAATTCCTGATTTTTTCACTGTACTTTTACATGTATGTTCACGGTTTTCACTGTATAATGAACTTATCATTACAGATAACAAATAATTCAGACTTTTTTTATGTGCACATGCTGCCATCGTGAACATTTAGTTCAGAGAAGAAGTTAAATTTTCTCAGACCGTGAAAGTTTGGTACCGAGAAGACAAAGTGAATTACAGTATATTGACAATTGTAGTACTATGAGGCTACATACAGACCAACAAAATATAAAATGGATTAATAGCACAGTCATGTACGTCTGGAGATATGAGTTGAACATGATGCTCGTGTCCTGACCAATAGCAGTCCATGTAACATAACCAGCAGATCCCCTCTGTCCTGACCAATAGCAGCCCATGTAACATAACCAGCAGATGCTCGTGTCCTGACCAATTAAGCAGCTCAGACCAGTGCGGATCTCCTCTGTCTTGACCAATGGCAGCCCATGTAACATAACCAGCAGATGCTCGTGTCCTGACCAATAGCAGCTCAGACCAGTGCGGATCTCCTCTGTCCTGACCAATAGCAGCCCATGTAACATAACCAGCAGATGCTCGTGTCCTGACCAATAGCAGTCCATGTAACATAACCAGCAGATCCCCTCTGTGCTGACCAATAGCAGCCCAGAGCTCAGACCAGTGCAGATCTCCTCTGTCCTGACAAGGTCGTCAGGTTTCCTGTCTGACCTTTAGACTGACCTGCTCTCAGCACTCCAGATTGACCTTCAGGTAGAGGTCATGTAGTTGGAGGGGGGGGGGGGGGGCAAATTTAATGACTTGATTTTAGTTGGATCCACATTTAGCTTGACATGATTTCAGCTAGCAAATTTAAGGTGTTGCTCTCCAAAAAGTGGGGGAAAAATAGATAAGTTTGCAAACATTATATTTTAGTTGGCTAAACGGTAAACCATGTAACATTATTTTCCAGATACAAATTACAGCACTTTTTTGTTATTTTATTTCAGTTTTCCCCCTTTTGATACAAAAGTGTGTCTTCCTGGTAGCATGCTTTCTTCACCTTTTGTACCTTTATTTATTATTACATTTGTTACTTATTCTTCTCGTGATGTTTGACTCTGGAAGCCACTAAGGTCTTCCTCCCTTTAGCATGTCCAAAAATGTCTTAAGTCCAATAGGTGTGAGAACTCCCATCTTCAGTTGCTCATTTATCATTACAAATTGACAAGACCAGTGAACCATTTTGATTCTGCCCGAGTCCAGCTGTGACCTTGGAACGCTCCTATGACGCACGCTGTGGGCGTGTCTGTCATTAAACAGAAAGGTCATAAATATTTCATATTATTCCACAGAACACTTCAGAGGTTTTATATTAATGGTGTTTCACAGTCACAGAAATTTCAGCCCACTTACAGTTGTGTTTGTAAAGCCTGCAATATCGATCCCGCAGGACTTTGACTTCAGATAAAAGCTCAAGAAGGAAACTGTCTTATGTGAACATGTTATTTATTGGTTTGGCTGTTTAGCGCGCAAAGCCAGGGTTGTCCAACTAGCCTGTGGTTACTTTAAAATGCATTTAAGTTTGCGGGATTTAATTTCGTGGAAGTAGGTAAAAGGACTGTTCATGGTGGTTTTAAGTTTGTGGTAAATTTGTAACGTTAACACAATAAAGATAGAACCACCGCAAAAATTTCTGCATTTACAGTAATACAAAGGGACAATTCAAATGGAATTTGACATGGACA
Source organism: Branchiostoma floridae x Branchiostoma belcheri (assembly GCA_019207045.1). Lineage (NCBI taxonomy): Eukaryota > Metazoa > Chordata > Leptocardii > Amphioxiformes > Branchiostomatidae > Branchiostoma > Branchiostoma floridae x Branchiostoma belcheri. Next base: position 824,960 of record CM033039.1, read on the forward strand.
GGATAATAAAACTGTAACAATATTCTTAGTACATAAAAGTACATAATTGTAATTGGAAGAAAGAATAATGACAGCCTCTTAAGGTATAAAGACATATCCAAGGTCATGCCGTTAATAAATAGAAGACTTCACAAAAGGTTGTGTACAATAACAAGGTCACATTATGCCAGCCTCAATAAGTTTGAATATAGTATGTAGATTATGAATACTGGTGGGATATTAATACCTAGATATAAATATACCATTATGGCTTTATGTAATACACATGGTAAGCATTGAATATACATGCAAGTTTGTTATGTTAAAAGTTGAAATTTGCTTAGATTAAACCTACATGAACATTAAAAATGCATCATACTTTCCCTCAATACATGACAGCTTTGCTGTGTTTCCATATTTAAATTTGTAAAGAACTTGAAATTGCATCTTCATTTTATTTTAGTTTAGAAATGTTACTAGACTAAGTAGACAATAATATTATAATAAAGTAAAACCCATGAATATCAAGTTGACACTTTCTCAGAAATTCAAAGCAGGGCAAACCAGTGTATATTCAAACGTTGTAACCTTTTCTTCAAATTAATATTGCAGACTATGATTTAGGATAACCCATAGACAATGTTGTCATCAACGTTAAACAAATGTTAGACTGTTCAGCTTTGTGACATCAACAGATTTAGGACTAGACAGGACTGGTATGTTTACATTTTTCTGTAATGAAGTATAATTGTTCCCAACGTTTCGCCCATAGGCAATTTTGAATGGACCATCGGAATGTAGGGTTTTTGGCGACGAAAACAAACATTTAAATATTACTCTTTTTGTCAGCCGTGTCTGAGTTCTTGATGCAATGATTGATAGATATCTTGTTACTAAAGTTTGTCTACTTGTTTGTTTGAGCTCTGCTTTAACCATGAGACTAAAATTGACCTGCTGGACACTTTTCATTCAGGTTATGTGGGAGGGGGTTAACTTCATTTTTTTGTTTGTTTGAAGCTTTGTTTATTCATGAGAAGCTGAAATCAGCCTGTAGGTCATTGAGGTCAGTAGAAGAATTGGTGTTGCTGGATCTAATTGATAATTAAAGGGTCGGGCTAATTAAGATAACTCAAAGACTATAATTAATAGAAATACAGTTAGCTTTTTAAAAACAAACACAACGGTGATACTTGTACGATAAACTTTTTTATTAAATAGAAAAATAGATGTTACTGTTATCACAACATCAATGTTTGTATGAGACACATGATTTTACTCACAAAGTTGATGAATACCCACATACTACATTGCTTCTGCCACTGACTTATATTTACACGTTACACAGTGACATACCACAAGGTAAATGGGATTAGAAAAGCATCTAAATATACAGTAGACTTAAGCCTACAGTTTCCACAGGCACTAGGATTGATTTCAGTACCATTTATAGCCCAGACGTGGCAGTTTTGGGCTAAAAACCTCCAGTTTTGGAAGCAAGGTCGTCCTGGGTACACCACAAGGTCACCTGGGCTGTGTCAGCAGGCTTGTTTACATGCCTGGTCACATGACGTCTCAGGTCAAAGGTCAGTGACCGGCCATTTTCCTCCGTCCGGGTAACTCAGCCTGCTGCGACGCTGGTGAAACCGTCGTCTTAACGTCGCCATGATTCAAGGTCAGACCACTTTTCTCCTCAAGAACCCATCTTTAACATCTTAAGACTCTTCTGCGCACATTTTTGGTGCCTGTATAAGAAGTTTGTTTGTGTAAAGGTTAGTAGAAGTGTATGTACCCTGCACTTGTCTATGGCAGGAGAAAGTCTGAACCTGAGTTTTTCCCTAATGGATTCCAGACTGGGGCACACTTTAGAAGTGTTTGGTTTAACTCCAGAGCCTATCACAGCTCCTATAGTGATTGCATTAGACAGGGTTGGTTAGTGTTTGACATTGATCGCTTCTAAGTTCTAGTGTATAGGTAATGGCTAGCCTGGATGTTAAACTGTTTCCAGGGCCTACTACAAGTTCCTTCTTGATGTAGGGCCTTCTTGCACCAGTGGAAATTTACCACACAGATTTTGATCAAGGTTTAAGTCAGGGGCACTGTTTTAGAATTTCCTTTGGCTGCAGAGCCAAGGAGCTGGCCTGTGTAGGCACTGGAAACGGTTAAGCCTACATAACGTTTGCTTTAGTCTGAGATAGGTAACATGACCGATCGTTCACTGCCCTACTGACTAATGTTCTAATGTTACATGCTCTGTTGAAATGAATGCCTCTTCGGTTTAGCCAGGTTTTTGTTGAAGGCAATCGTTACTATTTCTGATCATTACAACTTTGTCTAACACTGCGGACTAGAATATCTGGTATGCAGGTTTCTGATACTTTCAGCAACAATGTTTAGAAATTTACGTAGCTGATGAAACTTGTACCTATCTTGTACAAACACTTCTTTCTTGTATAAACAGTTACGTAAAAAAAAAGCGTGACGTCATACCAAACTATGTCATAAAGAAAACCTGCTGTTTGGTAAAATAAGTTCTAGAATTTCTGTAACATTTCAAATGTTGTTGCAACTTAGAAAATATGTGCAGACAGCCTAGTTACATTCTTATTCTACTGCTAAAATAGAGGGTTTGAAGTGACCTATATTTTGCATTCTGTACAGACCACAAAGTAAACATAACCCAGTTTCTTTTCAAAGGTGGTCAGTCAGGGATGGACAGTCTGAAGTTGTGGTTATGGCCTGTCTACACTTGATTAGTCAAACGGCAAGGTACATGCGGGTTTTTGAGTTTCCACCTCTTTGTTTGTTCAATGTGGAACTTTTGTTGCCAAATTACATTTTGGGGCTAGTTGAGAAAGGAGACTGTGGTTTGTTTTGTCAAGACTGCTTAATAGATGAATAAATAAATAAACACTTCTTAGTCTGACAGCGGCAAATGTGGACTAGATATGGGCTTTTCAGGTTTTACCTCCATGAAAAATGGAGGTATTGTTTTGGGTGTTCATCTGTGTGTCTGCAAGCATGTCTGTTTTAGCATAACTTTAAAACCTCTGGATGGATTGTTAGTGCTGATATTTGATATGTGGGTAGTTGTTGGGAAGACAAAGGTTGAGCTCCATTTTGAGCCCCCTGGTGTGTGACCTTGGTACTGCAGCAGAACTTTTGATATGGTTTTTGTATCCTTTGCCATGGACATGATATGGTCTTGCCTTTTTCAACTGTATGCATGTCTTTCATGAGTTCAGGGTAATATAAAGAAGATGTGAATGCCCTGAATGTGCATGTCTGGTTGAACAAACAGACTTTTAAATACCAGATCAAAAAAGAACAAGAAGCAGCCATGCCTTCAAATAGCAGAGTTACCAACCTAGGATTGATGTGTTCAAAAATTCGTACTTTCCCAGAACTATCGTAGAGTGGAATTTGTTACCACCAAGCATAGTAGGGGCATCTTCTCTGGGTAGTTTTAAAGAACACTTGCAGATAGATGTGCAAAAGCTAGGTGTGACGGATCGTTCAGTGTAATATAACCAGCTGCTGCCACGCCGCGTGCCTGCGAAGCTGGTGTGTTACGCCGAAGGGCGGTTATACCGGCTATATAGATACAGATACAGAAGCTGGTGTGTTATGCCAAACGGCGGTTATACCGGCTATATAGATACATTTATTTATTTTATTTATTTATTGATCTTTAGGGTAGTCCCTTCAGTTAACGTAGTAACTGATTTCCAAGGGAGCCCTATATACATGTTCGCACATGTTCACATAACGACGGGTTATACCGCCACTTACGGGGTGACACACCCGTCCGGGTGAATGATGTAGATCACCATGTGGCTGATACGAGACAGAGGTCGCCAGGCCTCCATCCGGGTGATTTGTAGTGAATCACCAACTTCCGACAGAAGGATTTGCACCAACGCACACCGCACCATCGCACGTGTGGGGGTTCTTTAACGTGCATGGGGTATGGCTCTCCCCTTACACGGGACCTCCATTTAACGTCCTATCCGAGGGACGACTCATTTTTCACTTGAGTAAAGTGAGGAAAGTCGTGTAAAGTGCCTTTCCCAAGGGCACAAGACCGGCAACACCGCAAGCGGATTCGAACCGGCGACCTCTCGGTCACGGGCCGAATACACTACCACTGTGCTACGCGGCCCCCCTATACAGATACAGAAGCTGGTGTGTTACGCCAAAGGGCGGTTATACCGGCTATATAGATACAGATACAGATACAGAGGGTTGTTGGCCTTTTGATGAGAGCACTAGAGGCTGATGGCCTTGGTTGGGCGGTACTTACAATGTAGCAGCTGTGCATATTACACAAGGCCAAAGTACAGTAGTTCTAATGTACACTAATGTAGACGTGCAGGTAGTATAGTTTGCAAACATTTGCAGGTAATATAATTATGCAAACATTTGCACGTAATATAATGCAAACATTTGTGCAATTGATTGCAAAGAAAATGCAAACAACATGTGCAGTCAGATGTGAAAGGTTAGGTGTTTAGTGTAATATAACCAGCTGCTGCTGCACAGCAAGCCTAAGTTACATGTAATTTGGCATGTTACACTGAAACACTGAAAGGCAGTTATACCTTAAGTTTCTGAACAACTTTTAGTACAATCAGTACTTCCTAAGTTCTGAGTGGTGCAGGTCAAATTTGTCAGGTGCAGGCAGTTATACCTTAAGTTTCTGAACAGCTTTTAGTACAATCAATACTTCCTAAGTTCTGAGTGATGCAGGTCAAATTTGTCAGGTGCAGGTAATTTCCAATGTTACCTGCACCAGTGCAGGTACATTTTGTTTGCAGAAAAAGGTATTTCAAGCCCTGATACAGAATACCGATCAGATATGCAGGATAACCAGCAACAGGCAAATTCTACATGGACCTGAACCACTCTTAAAAAAAAAAAAAGGTTAGATGAAGAATGGATGAAACTGCACTCTATTGAGAAAAATTTTTATTCTGCATTTAACGGAATAACTATAAAGTGGAAACTTTCAGTTATGATTTTATATAAACAAAGACCAGGAACCATACTATTTTCATAACCATCAGAAACATCTAAAGTTAAAACAAAGTCCTGATGTAATAACAACACAGGCACAAACTGCAGTTTATGTTTGAAAGATACATGTGTACATGTATAATATAAATTATAATTGGAAAAAGCAGAGGATACAGAGTACAATGTCATGTATGTTTTTGAAGCAGCCAAGTTCTTTTCCAGTTAATCCACTATAAGGGTTTCTTTAGTCCAGTTGACCATTTGCCTGTTCCAGCATGCAGACCTGTCCTATCAGATTGGTGAACCCTTCTGTCTGTCTGTAAGAGTTCCACAAAAGGTCCGACTGGCAAGATTCCAGTTTGCCTTTGAGGCCGCCCCTGCAGGCAGGAAGGAGGTTGGAGTAAAGTGCATGTCTATGTTACCTGTTACTGGTTAATGTCACATTTTTAAACCTGGGCATGGCTTGGCTGTTTTGGGAATCAAAAAATAGAAATGTACATGAAAAAACATACACAGATGATGCCCATGGTTGTTGATTAATATATGTTTTATCTGACCTTGTGTTTTCCGTCATGACCTCAATGAAAAGCAGCCTGCAGGCCAATTTGAAGTCATGAATAGACAAAGGTTCAAACAAACAAATTCACCACTCAGAACTGTGTGCATAACCGCCTTGGTATAACAGACTTCCCCTCAGACTTAGTTTTCATGTTCAACTTGATTTTTTCAGTTCAGAAATGCTTGAAAACCAACAAATTGGATTGGTCCAACCTACATGTGTACCAGGAGCTGCCCCCCTCCCCATGTGAACAGATCTACATGTACACCAGGTCTACCCTGGGAGCCAGCCAGGACCGGGCAGCTAGGACAGTTTATTCGGTGGCCCAGGACAGTCAGGCCCGCCCGATCTCCTATTAGCGCCCCGGGGAGTTTAAGCCCGATGAGGTCCACCTGCCCTTTCAAGGACAAGGGTAGCGATAACTCCTTCAGGCTTAAACTCCCCCGGAGTGCTTATGTAAGATCGGAGGGCTGACTGCCTTGGCTCTTCGAACAAAACTCGCTAGCTACCCGGTCCTGTCTGGCTCCCAGGGTAGTAGTACTAGTACACCAGGTATCAGGAGAAGTGGTAGTAAGTGGGGGTGATGACAGAAAAGAGACATGTACGGAAACGCACTTAGTCTGGGAGGTTTGCTTGACAGAAAGTTCTCCGCCTTGTTGGAAAACAGCTTCATTACCAGTGTGGAAAAATTCTCATAGTGCCAGTGCAGACTAGGTGTGTGTACCGGTACAGAAAGTTCAGGTCCAGGTCCAGTTCAGGTGCAAAGGATCAGGTCCGGACCTGAACCTGGACCTGATTCAGTTTGACTCATACCAATGGTGCATTTCACTACAAAGAATTCTGTTTGGTGGAGTATCAGTGGCGTTTTAAAATCCTACAACGCTAACTGCACCTGTACGATTGGCTGTAAAACTTGGTAGAAATTACTTAAACTCTACTCTACTTCACTCTACTTCACTCTTGTTATTTTCTTCCACATGCAAGCGCCAAAACGTGTGAAAATAATATGTTGATTTTTCTAATCGGTCCAACATCCGGTCCACCTAATTTTTTCGCTGTACCCATACCCAGCCCTAGTGTGGATGTTTTGAGGGATGCTTCTTACAGAGTTCTAAACAAACAAACATGTTGGTTCTGAGTTGTGCTGGTGGTTTGTGGGCTGGAGGGGAGCTGTGTTTTGTGGCTAGGTCACAGGTGGACCGAGTTTTAGTAACATGACATGGCAGTATACAGCTGGGTACTTTCATCAGGCTGGGAAATCATTGGATAGGAGTTATTTGTACAGATCCAAGTGTTGTTTGAGTTGTACAAAGAACTTTGTTAAGATAATTTACATGACAGAAGTCTAAGTACAGATGTCTTGAAGTTGAGGACAACATTAGCAGTCCTGACACTCTGTTTTTTAATTTTTTGCCTTGCCGCCAGGCAAGGCTTTACGCCAGCTTTTTTCCATGGATCAATGGACGGACCTTTTAACCCAGCCCTTCCAAAGCCCCTTCCAAAGGCCCTTCCAAATCGCCTTTCTCATGGACAAGTTTGACGGCTCAGGCAGACAATGGTACATCCCTGTTGAATTTTAAACCCTCCATTTTACGTATTTGTTTCTGTTTGCGGTCGGTTCTAAAAGCACTTAATATTTGGTTACATTGAATAAATGAAGCGTTTGTATGGTAAAATTCCAAATTCATTTGGAGTGACATAAAATCAAGTGCATTATCTCGCAACAAGAATTGCATTAGCTATTCATAAAGATGAAACAATTTCCAAATCAGGCTAATAAATTGTATGTGAATATATAAGTAGCCCTGACGTCATCAAAACGTTGGAGAGGCCTTCCGAGACCGCAGCAAAACGCTAACGTGAGTTTAGGAGAGCGCCAGCTCAAAACGTCACACGAGAAGTCGCAATAGATAATATTTAGGATCATTTTGTTATATCGCTGTGGCTATTGACACACTGAGTGTGCCTATAGCCTAAACAGGCTATTGACACACCGAGATTCCAGCCAGCCAATCAGAGCTTGTAACATGCCTTTCCCGACATTATTTTGCCAGGCTCTCGTCTCATTACAAACTTTTCACATAAGTAACAGTTGTTTAGACATTTTTCGGAGGATTAGACATTAGAATCTTTGAATCTTGGAATGAACGGACGTATTCAAGTTATGCCTTAGATTTGGATACCTGTTAATACAACTTGGAACTGTGAATGTTAGCATGGCGTAGTGGTTAGCGTGATTAGTCGCCACACTGCCGACCCCGGTTCGAACCCGCGTAGTAAAAGTTTTTTTTTTTCAATTGTCCTTTTACCTTTTTACAACATCCATTTGATATAAGAATATTTTCGTCATGCGACCAGAACCATGAAAACCCACCTTTGGGACTTTTTGGTCTGCATTTTCAAGAGTGCATGTTTAGGTAACAGTTACGTTTATTTTTTTCAGCCGCAGAATCCACCCGCTACGTTCTTATTTTGGACGGTACACTTATTATTTCTTTTAAATTGGACCAGGGACCCCTGAAATAATAAAATGTGGGGTTTTCCAAGGATAAAAGCTCCTTGGGTTTTCTAACCATAATTCTGCGGTATTTTTGCTCAAAATTCACGCCGTCGAAGCATATATTTCCGCGCCGCTATGTCATCCAAACATATCGGTTGATCTCGCTATGACGCTACAAAGTTCTTTCAAAATAATGAAAGTAAAACAACAACTATAACTTCGCTTCACTTGTGATATCAGTTTTGAGGCCGCAAATTCTCCCTAACGGCAGGAATTCGTCGGCAAACACAGCTGAAAACGTGTTCCAACATGGTCACATGCGGTGTTTGCATGGTACTAAATATAGTTAGCTCATTTGCATACTTGTGACTGGCTACATGCGGCCTATACCGTAAACACGTGAAAAAGATCGTATTTTGGGTTGATGATGGGCACAGAATGCCATTTGTATTTTCAGAGTGTTGCCTTTCAAATATAATCGTAAGATTTTCTCATTTTCGTGGTTTCTAGTGTCAAAATTTTAATAATACGTATTTAGCAGACAAGCAAATTATCCTTACTGCACGCCAAGGCACAGCATTTTGCCTTGCCGGGCTTGAAGTGCCGACCTACCTTTTCCTGACGATATTCCTACCACGCGGCAAGGCACAGCTTTTTTAAAAAGATTTCTTGTTTATTCTGTTTTCTTTAGCCAGGGTGGCCCAACTCAGTGTAACCACACTGCTTTACAGAGGGGCCCTGGATAACACATAGTACATGACACATCAACACAATACATAACATATATATACAAATAATATACACAAAAGACTGTTGTCCATAATCGTGGTCCGGTCGTGAGGTCAGAGGTTAGCTCTCAGTTTCATCATATATACACTTAAATGTTGTAATGTTCACTGCAGAAGGGCCCGCCTGTGAGCAACGAGACCAGCCAGACTTATGCAGGGCTTTCCGCAGGTCTCACAGCTGAATTATTTTGATGCAGTTCAAGTCTCTTTCTTCTTCTGTCAGCGGCTTCTTCTGTTTGGCAATTTGGCAATACTCCAATATTACGTGCCTAATATTCAAACACAAAGCATTAAGCAAACACAGCAGACTCGTACATTATTATGTATGTTTAAATGTAATGAATAGTTCCGTTGGATTTCAACAAGAATGTTCTTCAACCTACTACATAACTGTCAGACAGACAAAGTAGCAGTTTATTTCATAACATTTGTATCCAATTCCAAGTGTAACCACTTGACTGTGTCAGCCTGTCCTGTGGCTTGTGTGATGTGGAGACGTGTGTAATTTTTACCTGTCACCAAACACACCCACCTTGTTGCACCTGTCCAGGTGTGTGGATGGGTGTACACCTGTAGGTTGCAGGTGTTTGTGTACAGCATTGTCACCTGAGTTTTACCTGACCTACTTTAAACAGATATAGGACACAGACTGACAGGGTGAAACTGAATGGCAGATTTGAAATGTCAGCTGTTTTAGTTGCCCATTTGACAAGTTTGAGGTGTGATGATATATGTATTTTCTAGTAGAGTTTTTATATATAATGTACTTAGAATATTGTTATTGATAGTTATTTTGTTCATAATGTTCATTTTGTATCGTCCTTGTCTCAGTCAGCAGGGCTAGCCCTTTGTAACAGCCACAGGCTAGTTGGGCAGCCCTGGCTGTGTGTGATGAACAGCCAAACCAGTAAATATTAAGTTATATTTTTGTTGTTGTTGAATGCCGCTTGTTTTTCCAATAATGATAATTATGCAGTCAACCAAAATAGTCCTTTTCTTTCAGCTCCCGTCCATGTATTATGGTATCCTGTTTTGCACTGTTGTTATATAAACAGTGTCAGACTGTACTAAACAATTACGTCACACGTTAGTCAGGCTTCCACCTTTAGCTCACTGAGTAGCTGTATGGCTACCATTTTTCTATCCCTTACTCGTTACTGGTTTACGGTCTTTTGTGGCAACAATGCAACACAAGCCAGGAGGTGAGAATTTGCTGTTGCTTTGTCGGGTGAAAAATAAACATGAAACCTGACCCCATCTCATACATATCATAAATGCTGATAGTGACTTGTTAGAGTTTAACTCTGACAATGTCTACTTCTGAATGGTGCTGGTGAATGACATTGACTATAGCTGTACTGTAGGTGAGGGAGAAGGGTAGACAGTACAAACTGTTGGTACCCACAGCAAACAGGCTCTGTTTTTAAGTTGATATAAAAAGTTAGCACCTACAGTTATTTCTTAAAGCCCAGGAAACAGCCAATATATCTATAGAATAGAATTGTTATGGCCCCCTGTGTACCTGTATGTGGCCCCAGTGCCCTGAAAATAAAACCACCACCAACTTCAGCTAATTTGAGAAAGAACCGAATTGACCAAATTGTAGGTTTGACACTATTACACAAGATTACGGTTGTCACAATATCCCATTACCTCACTCGTGACCGAAGTGTGCGGACAGAAAGCCGGTTGTCATGGTTACATAACCACGAAGCCTGTTGCCACGGTCACCTGACCAAGAGGCTGGTTGCCATGGTTTCATTGATGTGTCCTCTCTTTGAAGTTCTCCTGCCCTGATTGGAGCAGGAGATGTGTGCATGATGTTGTTATGCATGAAGTGGTTTATGGAGTTAGGATTCGAAAATAGGCTGCTGGTGTATAATAATGGCAGGAAGGCTTCAGCTTTATGGTGACTCTATGGTTCAACTCTGGACATCTCCTCTTCATGGCGTTCACGGTTGGGGTCACTCGTTCTGTGGAGGTGTGGCTATTTTCACTGTCTGTACTACAACTACTGTTTCAGTATGAAAGGGACGTCAAATGCACCAGATTCATGTGTACTGAATCATCCGTCAGACATTTGGTAGATGTAGATGATAATTTTAGTCGACTACATGTACGTTTGGTAGATTGATGGTAATTTTAGTCAACATTACATCTTGACAACAGTGTTTGGACCAGTGGAATGGCTCCAAGTTTGATTGCCTGGATGAGACACGTGATGTGTGTCCTTTATGATTGAAAGCTTAATAATAAGAAAAGAGCAGCGTGAGTTGGAGAAGAGTTTTTGTGCGTTTGATGTTCGTTTGTAGTTGTAGAAACTAGGCTATCTGTGGCCGGTAGTCTTGTTGTATGATATTTGATCAGAATAGATATCAACTGGAGTGCAGCGTGTCTTTCTAATGAGATATATCATTAGAGCTGGCTGGTTTGGGACACCGTTTCTGTGCCTTTGATATGATTTGTATGGTGTTGTTGAAAGGCTATCTACAGCCTGGGGTCTTGTGTGATGTTTGATGTTATAATAGAGTTAAATTGGAGAAGCCTGCGTTCATGTAAGTATATTGGGTTAATTTATTCTGTCCTCTTATCAATGTAATTTACAACATGAAGAGGCCAGCAGATGTGAAATGTCATAATACTTATATCTCCTGGCCTTGCAGATTAATTAACAATTATAGAAGGCATTAAACAACATCACACACATGTCGGAAGGTCTGTACATGTCTGTGGGCGTGTTGCTAAGCAACCACAGCTGCAGGGTGGAGGGTCGAGTTCCAATCTCAGAGATAATTGTAGAAAAGAAGAATCATCTGCTGCGACACTTTAGTGTGGGATTGTTTGTACCAAACATGTCCTGTCATGGTTTCCATAGCTACCATGAGTAAAACTGGTCGTGTGGTGTTTGTGCCGTGTTTATTTCAGCTTTATAAGAACGTCTGTAGACAGTCTCTGTCTTCTGCAGAGGAGCCGAACAGTTCGTGGACAGTTGTAGTCTGCCCTGAGCTTTGAAGGTTGCTCTTTATTTCATCATGAGGAGATCCATTCACACACATGATGATTCTAGATTCCTACAGATGTTGGAATATTTGGACAGTTCGTTGGTGTTTAGTGACATCACAGGTACGTGACACTGTGTAGTCCTGTGGTGTAAGTGACTCCAGAGTAGCTGAACAGTTGGTGGTTGTACCGTTTTAGTCTGCGCTGAGATTTGAAGGTTGCTCTTTATTCCATCATGAGGAGATCAGCATACACACATGATGATTCTAGATTCCTACAAATGTTGGAATATTTGGACAGTTCGTTGGTGTTTAGTGACATCACAGGTACGTGACACTGCGTAGTCCTGTGGTGTAAGTGACTCCAGAGTAGCTGATCATGAACAGGTTGTGGTTGTACCGTTGTACGGCTGAAGTCTGAGCTGTGAAAGTTGCACTTTATTTCATCATGAGGAGATCCATTCACACACATGATGATTCTAGATTCCTACAAATGTTGGAATATTTGGACAGTTCGTTGGTGTTTAGTGACATCACAGGTACGTGACACTGTGTAGTCCTGTGGTGTAAGTGACTCCAGAGTAGCTGAACAGTTGGTGGTTGTACCGTTTTAGTCTGCGCTGAGCTGTGAAAGTTGCTCTTTATCCCATCATGAGGAGATCAGCATATAGATTTGATGACTCTGGTTTTCTCCAAATGTTGGAGTATTTGGAGTTGCTGTTTAGTGGCACGGCAGGTATGTGTGCCTCAGGACCAAGAGGTTTGGAGTTCGAATCCCAGTGCTGTTGTGGCTCACCTGACTTGCTCACTACAAAGGGTTGCAATCTTTATAGGATGAGATGTTAAACTGTGGTCCACTGTTCATTGTGCTTGTCGACAATAGCTTAGCCTATATCGTACAGGAAATTCTCTGTACGTGTAAATACTGCACATGTCCTCTCTGTCACGACCAGTGGAGGATTAGCTTGGTCTTTAGTAAGCTTAAACTTTTCTCTTCCTCTCACCTTAGTGTTGTTGCCAGAGCCAGACTGGTGTTGTCTCATCTTTATTTTTTAGCTTGAGGAGAACATTGTGCAGACAGGAGAATCTCTGTTTTCTCTGTATACCTGAAGTGTGCAGAATTAGGAGCTGAACTTTGACATCACTTTCACTAACTTTCCATTTCTTCCCTCCGCAGTGTCGTTACCTGAGCCGGTGCACAGCACGATAAAGGGCGACCCGGGCGCGCTGCTGGTCACTGCGCAGGATTGCATCATCACTTTCACTAACTTTCCCTTCCCTCCCGCCACAGTGTCGTTACCAGAGCCGGTGCACAGTACGATAAAGGGCGACCCGGGCGCGCTGCTGGTCGCCGCGCAGGACTGCATCATCACTTTCACTAACTTTCACTTCCTGTCCCCCCCACAGTGTCGTTACCAGAGCCGGTGCACAGTACGATAAAGGGCGACCCGGGCGCGCTGCTGGTCGCTGCGCAGGATTGCAACGGCAGCTTCGAGAACATCCCGGTGAAACGGAAGAAGGGTCCCGCGCCAAGGCTGACGGAGCCGGAGCTATGTCGGGTCTGCGGCGACCGGGCGTCCGGGTATCACTACAACGTTCTCAGCTGCGAGGGCTGCAAGGGTGAGTGTTACTGGGTATCACTACAATGTTCTGAGTGGTTAGCTTTCACTATAACGTTCTGAGTGGTTAGGTATCACTATAACATTCTGAGTGGCTAGGTATCACAACAACGTTCTGAGTGGCTAGGTATCACTACAACGTTCTGAGCTGTGAGGAATGTAAGGGTGAATACTGTAGGGTATCACTCTTATGTTATGAAATTATGTACCAGTATCATTATCATAAAATGGACATATTTGTGGTCGTCAACAAATATTGAGTGTTGAGGGCATCACTACAATGTTTCTACAGTCCTGGACTTTTGACAAGTTTGTCGTCATGTCCTTTGACCTTTGTATCCTAGACCTTTGACTTTTGTGTGTCACTGTGCAGGGTTTTTTCCGTCTCAGCATCACAAAAAACGCTTTGTACAAGTGTAAGTATGGAGGGAAGTGTGAGATGGACATGTACATGACCTTTCACCCCTAACCCCTGACCGTTGCGTTGCAGGGTTTTTCCGCCGCAGCATCACGAAGAACGCTGTGTACAAGTGTAAGTACGGAGGGAAGTGTGAGATGGACATGTACATGACCTTTCACCCCTAACCCCTGACCCTTGTGTTGCAGGGTTTTTCCGTTGCAGCATTACGAAGAACGCTGTGTACAAGTGTAAGTACGGCGGGAAGTGTGAGATGGACATGTACATGACCTTTCACCCCTAACCCCTGACCCTTGTGTTGCAGGATTTTTCCGGCGCAGCATCACGAAGAACGCTGTGTACAAGTGTAAGTACGGTGGGAAGTGTGAGATGGACATGTACATGACCTTTCACCCCTAACCCCTGACCCTTGTGTTGCAGGGTTTTTCCGTCGCAGCATCACGAAGAACGCGGTGTACAAGTGTGTGACCTTACCTTTCACCCTTAACCCCTGACCCTTGTGTTGCAGGGTTTTTCCGCCGCAGCATCACGAAGAACGCGGTGTACAAGTGTGTGACCTTACCTTTCACCCTTAACCCCTGACCCTTGTGTTGCAGGGTTTTTCCGTCGCAGCATCACGAAGAACGCGGTGTACAAGTGCAAGTATGGTGGGAAGTGTGAGATGGACATGTACATGACCTTTCACCCCTAACCCCTGACCGTTGTGTTGCAGGGTTTTTCCGTTGCAGCATCACGAAGAACGCTGTGTACAAGTGTAAGTACGGCGGGAAGTGTGAGATGGACATGTACATGACCTTTCACCCCTAACCCCTGACCCTTGTGTTGCAGGGTTTTTCCGTTGCAGCATTACGAAGAACGCTGTGTACAAGTGTAAGTACGGCGGGAAGTGTGAGATGGACATGTACATGACCTTAACCCCTTACCCCTGACCCTTGTGTTGTAGGTTTTTTCCGTCGCAGCATTACGAAGAACGCTGTGTACAAGTGTAAGTACGGCGGGAAGTGTGAGATGGACATGTACATGACCTTTCACCCCTAACCCCTGACCCTTGTGTTGCAGGGTTTTTCCGTCGCAGCATCACGAAGAACGCGGTGTACAAGTGTAAGTACGGTGGGAAGTGTGAGATGGACATGTACATGAGGAGGAAGTGCCAGGAGTGCCGGCTAAGGAAGTGCAGGGAGGTCGGCATGCTCGAGGAATGTGAGTTGCTTTCCTTAACTTTACTTCTATTTCTTGACAGACGAGAACAATGTGGTACTGCACTGTGTTCTGTGTGTTTGATTGTTTTGTTTATAAACAGGATGTTGTGGATGGACCTTTATGTTATTTGTTATGACGGTTTGTGTTGGCAAAATGAAGACGTTATTAGATGATTGCCCCCCTGGTGGTTTTTTAAGGTACTGCAGTAGGGCTTCCTGTTTTGATACAGTATATCATGTTTTAGACAAGCTGTGGTCATGATTTTACTAACGTAGATAGCTCTTGGACTTGTAAAGAAGTGGCCATCTAGTATCTTTTATTTGAACTGCGGCGGCTGATATTGTTCAAGACTTTAAAGGAGAATGATTCAAGTGTATATCTCTTGTGTAAACGAAAACTGCCGTTTTTCTTAGGTTTGTTATCGGAGGATCAGATCAAGGCGAAACGGCTGCGCAGACAGAGCACGGACCCGGCGTCTCCCGCCGCGGCCGCCACGCCGACGCTTCCCGCGAAAATGTCGCCGGAACAGACGGAGATCGTAGAACAGCTGCTGAAGGCGCAGAGGGAGGTCCTGCACCCGAGTAAGGAGGATGTGGAGAAGGTCACGGTGAGTAGTATAGGAGGGGCAGGGGAAGTGTGGCTGTTCAGGAGGGTGAGTAGTGTAGGAGGGGCAGGGGAAGGGTGGTTCTTCAGGAGGGTGAGTAGTACAGGAGGGGCAGGGGAGTGTGAGTGTTCAGGAGGGTGAGTAGTATAGGAGGGGCAGGGGAGTGTGGTTGTTCAGGAGGGTGAGTGGTATAGGAGGGGCAGGGGAGTGTGGGTGTTCAGGAGGATGAGTAGTATAGTAGGGGCAGGGGAGTGTGGTTGTTCAGGAGGGTGAGTGGTATAGGAGGGGCAGGGGAGTGTGGGTGTTCAGGAGGATGAGTAGTATAGTAGGGGCAGGGGGAGTGTGGGTGTTCAGGAGGTCCTGCACCCGAGTAAGGAGGATGTGGAGAAGGTCACGGTGAGTAGTATAGGTGGGGCAGGGGGAGCAAAATTGTTCAGGAGGCTTAAGAGGGACGTCCCTAACCAAAGCTTATATGACACCACAACCCTTCAACTTTAGTTTTTGGTGCCTTACCCAGTTTTTTATTTGAGTGTGAAACATCAAGAACTTTCCTTAAAGTTAATCCATTACTTATTATTGTGATAGCAGTAATTTTTTAAAATCTTCTCTTTATCAAAGCTCTGTATTTTTCTTCCAGCCATGTCTGAATTTCTATCTCAGTTTTTATTTGTTGAGCATCAAGAGCTTTCCTTAAAGTTGAATGATCCACGTGATACCAGTAATTTTACTTAGAAAAAAATATTTCTCAAAGCTCCATTTGTTCCCCCCAGCCGTGGCCGAATGACTCGGACCAGTCGAAGGAGGCGGCAGAGGCGAGGTTCTCCCACTTTACAGACCTGACCATCCTGGGGGTGCAGGCCATCGTGGAGTTCAGCAAGAGGATCCCGGGGTTCCTTAGACTCACACGGGAGGACCAGATTGTGCTGCTTAAGTCTTCAGCCATCGAGGTAAGGAAACTTCCCTGTTTCTTATCTTAGCATTTCTCTCTAAGACACACGGGAGGACCAGATTGTGCTGCTTAAGTCTTCAGCCATCGAGGTAAGGAAACTTCCGTGTTTCTTATCTGACCATCCTGGGGGTGCAGGCCATCGTGGAGTTCAGCAAGCGGATCCCTGGGTTCCTTAGACTCACACGGGAGGATCAGATCGTGCTCCTTAAGTCTTCAGCCATCGAGGTAAGGAAACCTCCGCGTTTCTTATCTTAGCATTTCTCTCTAAGACACACGGGAGGACCAGATTGTGCTCCTTAAGTCTTCAGCCATCGAGGTAAGGAATCTTCTGCGTTTCTTTTCTTAGCATTTCTCTCTAAGACACATGGGAGGACCAGATTGTGCTCCTTAAGTCTTCAGCCATCGAGGTAAGGAAACTTACTCCTTTCTTATCTTAGCATTTCTCTCTAAGACACATGGGAGGACCAGATTGTGCTCCTTAAGTCATCAGCCATCGAGGTAAGGAAACTTCTTAACACTTCTCTAAGAGGATCCCCGGGTTCCTTAGACTCACACAGGAGGACCAGATTGTGCTCCTTAAGTCTTCAGCCATCGAGGTAAGGAAACTTCCCTGTTTCTTATCTTAGCATTTCTCTCTAAGACACACGGGAAGACCAGATTGTGCTCCTTAAGTCTTCAGCCATCGAGGTAAGGAAACTTCCCTGTTTCTTATCTTAGCATTTCTCTCTAAGACACACGGGAAGACCAGATTGTGCTCCTTAAGTCATCAGCCATCGAGGTAAGGAAACTTCTTAACACTTCTCTAAGAGGATCCCCGGGTTCCTTAGACTCACACAGGAGGACCAGATTGTGCTCCTTAAGTCTTCAGCCATCGAGGTAAGGAAACTTCCCTGTTTCTTATCTTAGCATTTCTCTCTAAGACACACGGGAAGACCAGATTGTGCTCCTTAAGTCTTCAGCCATCGAGGTAAGGAAACTTCCCTGTTTCTTATCTTAGCATTTCTCTCCAAGACACACGGGAGGACCAGATTGTGCTCCTTAAGTCTTCAGCCATCGAGGTAAAGAAACTTCCGCGTTTCTTATCTTAGCATTTCTCTCTAAGACACACGGGAGGACCAGATTGTGCTGCTTAAGTCTTCAGCCATCGAGGTAAAGAAACTTCTGCGTTTCTTATCGATTAGAATTTCTGTAAGATTCACAGGAGAGGACCAGATCATCATCTTCAAGTCATCAGGTAAGGAAATCTTATTTCTTGTCTTAGCATTTCTCTAAGACAATCCCCGGGTTCCTCAGACTCACGGGAGGATCAGATCGTCATCAGCCATCGAGGTAAGGAAACCTCCTTGCTTCTTTTTGACATGTTGTATTCTGGAAAGGCCATGCATGCCACCTAGCAATTTTGATATGCATTGCAGGTAACAACTGTTCTATTCTGTCCTGTTGTACAGATTCTGGTTCTGGATGTTGCCAGGAGATACGATGAAAAGATGGACATGTTGTATGTCAGCACTGCCCCCTAGCTGTTTAGTTACACATTGCAGCTAACATGTTCTGTTGTGATCTGTAGATTCTGGTTCTGGACGTTGCCAGGAGATACGATGAAAAGATGGACATGTTGTACTTCTGGAATGGGCTCCCGTACAGCAGACACAACTTCAAACACGCAGGTAACCAAAATGAAAACCTAAATACAGATTAAAGAGACTCAGAATGTTTGAGAAAACTTAAAAGATTTAGAAAAGTGTTCTCTCCGGGTAGGTGTAGGGGGCATTGATTGACCTCTGCCCTTTGCCCCCTGCAGGCTTGACGGAGCTGGTGAACCCGATGTACGATTTCTCCAAGAGAATCAGGAACGTCCACATCGATGACACGGCTTACGCCATCCTGGCCTCCATCATCGTGCTCTCCCCAGGTGGGTGCTAGGGGGCCTTGCTGGTTAGTTAGCCAATGCAGCAGTGCCACCTTGTGGATGGGTGAGGGACTGCACAAATAGTACAGTAATGCATTGTGGAATTTACATGGTCCATATTCTTTTCCTGAAATGAGCAATCTAGCCTGGTGTACATAAATGGTTTGAGTAAGTAGACTATTGTGGCCAGAAGGTGCAGGAAGTGTTTGTGAGCATGTGTGTGTGTTTGTCTGTGTGTGTGTTTATATGTTTGTGGTTAATGTTGACGACCCCTCCCCCCCAGACCATGCGGATGTGAGCAACCACCAGGCCATAGAGAAGATGCAGGAGGTGTTTGTGAGTCTCTGTGTGTGTTTGTAGTTAATGTTGACTATCTCTGCCCCCCTTCCCCCAGACCGGGCTGACGTAAGCGACCACCACACCGTAGAAAAGATGCAGGAGGTGTTCCTTGAGACACTCCAGGCGCACATCAAGACGACGATGTGTGTGTTGGTGTATGTTTGTGGTAGTTAATGTTGGTGTATGTTTGTGGTAGTTAATATTCACTATCCCTGACCCCCTCCCCCCAGACCGTGCGGACGTCAGCGACCACCACACCGTAGAAAAGATGCAGGAGGTGTTCCTTGAGACGCTCCAGGCATACATCAAGACGACGATGTTTGTGTTGGTGTATGTTTGTGGTAGTTTATGTTGGGGTATGTTTATAGTAGTTAATGTTGACTATCTCTGCCCCCCTCCCCCAGACCGGGCTGATGTAAGCGACCACCACACCGTAGAAAAGATGCAGGAAGTGTTCCTTGAGACACTGCAGGCGTACATCAAGACGACGATGTTTGTGTTGGTGTATGTTTGTGGTAGTTGATATTGACGATCTCTGCCCCCCTCCCCCCAGACCGGGCTGATGTAAGCGACCACCACACTGTAGAAAAGATGCAGGAGGTGTTCCTTGAGACCCTGCAGGCGTACATCAAGACGACGATGCCGTCGGACCGGCTCCTCCTGCCCCGGATCCTGATGAAGCTGACTGACCTTCGGGCCATCAACAACACCCACTGTGAGCAGCTCCTCGCACTCAAGGTGGAGAACCACAAGATTCCCCCCCTCCTCTCAGAGATATGGGACGTTCCACAGTAGCTGCAGCCAACCAGCAGGCTCCGATTGGGCGCTTAGACTTTACAGTAGGGGGGGATTTCGTCATATGTTATAATAATCAATCTTCCAATGCTCCAAAAATTGGGGAAGATGTTAGCTATGTACAGAATGGTCACAGGTTGATTCGAAAACTTCTGCGAGTTTTTGTTTTGCCGTTTTTTTGTCGTATTTTCCTCCCTGTGTCTGTTTTTGATTCCTCTTCTTTTACCAAGTTTTTCAGTGTAAAAAAAATGCTGTCCTTTGAATATCCAACCTCATCGGAGTAGAGGAGCACTGTCCTAGGCAAGTACAAGTGGTCAAATTTAGAGTTTGAATTAGATTGTGGGTTTTTACTCGATGTTAAAGCTTCTTAAAAACTGATGTTCAGGCGTTAACTTCATCTTTAGGTGTTGACATGTTCCCATGGCAACTATCACCCTGGTAACTACAGCAAAGGGGGCATATCTGCAGCACATAAATGATACATGATATTAAAATAAAGACTTTTTACATGGGGAACAGTATTGAAATGCATGCGAGCTGTACATACGAACAAATCAGTGTCGAGTTGTAATCACAACACCCCTTTTCTTTGCTGCAATGGTACAGTCCCCCGACCCTTGTACCCTAGAAGGAAAGTGCTCAAACTATCAAATACTACTATTATATTAGGTGTTATTTTTAAAAGAATGAAATTATAAATATCTATTAGCTGTTCTGTTTTATGTATTAATCTTACATTAATTTTGAGTGGCTCTTAGTAAATTAGTGAACTCTATAAGAAGGGAATGTATTGTACATATTGGTGATGAAGGCTCAGATTTTTGGGCGTGAAAATTTGTTAGGGGCGTCTTGCAGAACTAGGAATTGCACCACAATCAGCTTGACTAGGGCCATACCGAATTAATTTGTTGGTTCTCTCAGATATTAAAAGAATGTGCAGAACTGAAAGAACATAATGAAATTGACGGCTTCGCACAAGATGTACGGTATGCCTTGATTCACTCTGTTTTCTGGAGTGAACAAGTCATCTCCAAGTTTTCCTCCCTACCCTCTGGTTTTAGAATATCTGCTTGCTATATTAGCACATTAAGACATTGGAGAACCAAGGAAATACTTTGGTGTGGCCTGGCAGTAGGATACCCACAACTATAGCCCGCCTCTGTATAAGGTGGGACTGCATTACAGATATTGTGTATAATGCAAATTTATTCTAATGATGGAGTAATGATATATAGGAAATGGTTATACACGAGAGTGGATACCGTGGAACAAAAAAGTGTGAATATAAATGAGTAGTTTTGTAAAATAACAATTTAAAAAAAAATCTGCCAAGACCCCCTACAGATAGTGGTATGTTCTGCAAAATTAACTGATAACCATCACCCATGGGAGGTGTGAAACACCAATTTAGGGGGGGACAGGGTGGGCTTTGTAAAAGCCGTCGGGCTCAGAAATCCTCTAATAAACAAGAAATATTTTCACTTCGTAAAGTACACTATAGTCTGTACATCTGCTTGTTTCTATACCAATGTTTTCTTGTAGTTTCACTCGTTAAACCTGTACATGTGATACCTAAAGTGAAATTTGGTAAAAATAACAACAACAATGACATCTACCATCATTACTATAGCACTGTTACAACTACCCAAGTCTTTTCTAATGCTCCATATGCAGGGCTCGAAATACTTTTTTCTGCATACCTGCACTTGTGCAGGTAACATTGATAAGTACCTGCACCAGACAAATTTTACTTGCACCACTCTGAATTTAGGAAGTATGGATCATACTTAAATTGTTCAGGAACCATTGCTAGTTTTGAAATACCTGCACAGCTCCAATTTTACCTGTACTAACCTGCATATGCAGGTGGTATTTCGAGCCCTGATATGAAATAATGTAATATTAATAATAAACAACATATAGTGGCAAGTGGAAGACCAAACGGTCGATGGTCCCATCTGTGGTGCTTTTCCCAACGTCTGGGCTGAACTTTACTTCTGTATGTACGATGGGCTGATCTGTACTCCTGTATGTACGATGTAAGAATGATTTGTTACCAAAGTTGTTTCTCTGTGAATATGATATAATACAGGTATATTGATTTCTCTGGGCACGTCTGTGGTGTTCTGTTTGTAGTGTAACTAGCATTTATAGTTATATTTGCATGAATGAAATGGCCTTAGTCTCCAAGCAGACCCTATGGTACCTTGGGAATCTTGCTCAAAGAAGCTTCGCCTCACGCGCGCCCTCAACTATACACCCGCCCCACTACCAGCTGGCCCCACTTACACCGGCCCCCTCTGGAGGCAAGCGATAGTTGAGAGGCCGGCTGGATCGTCGGCCGTGCTGGTGTTGGGCGGCGGGTGTTCTGAGGGCCTGTGTGACGGGGATCAGTAAAACCTTGCGCGCAGCTCTAGGAGTCTGCGTTTTCCCAGGCAAACCCTATGGCGCCTTAGGGATAGTATCATAGCTGGCTATTAAAGGAGTATAGCCAGCCAGCTTTGATACTATCTCTAAGGCACAGTATGGTCTGGTGAGACAAGATGGCCTGACACACCAGTTATGGCCATGTTGATTTGATTATATGGATAACATCATCTGGGAACCCTAAAACTGATGCGAGCATGCAAATAAAAGAAAAAGTGTTAAGCAAAAAAAATGTTGCCTTTGTTATGAAATCTATGTGGACTGAAGGTTGAGCAAATATATGGTATAGCGAATGACAGATTTTTTTATTTCTCTACATGTTTCTTCTTCTTTGGCTTTGGCATTGATTTTGACAATCTGTGACTTAAATATTGTTTTCCTATACTTCATCATTCAGCTGCTTTGTATGATTTTTAGTCTTGTCTTAAACTTTTTTTATATTTGGAAACGGCCAAAAAATGATTTGCACACAGATGTCATCCATATAATAAAATCAACATGGCCTAATGAAATACTGTTTTTGGTGGTGCTATGAGATCCTGCATAGTTTTAGCCATTACATGGTGTAACCTGACCTTCATTGGTAAGTGTGGTGGGTTCTTTACATACTGTCCTCCAACCCTGCTGTTTAATTTCAATCTCAGGGTCATGAAGTTGAAACCAGACCTCTGCTTGGTATGTACAGTCAAATTGATTAAAGGCCAAACAACACAGCAATATTTTGAAACATTACAGTTTCAAACTTTGATGTGTTGTCGGGTCTAATTTGATAAATTTTCTTCATGCCCATAAAGTGAGTACAGAAATGGAGCATCTAATGTTGATTCGTAAATTTATGCAATTTGCTTAATTTTAGGCCGCCAAAATTATTTATTTGAATTTAGCTTGGTACCAGAATTGGTTTGTACCAGAATTTCTTGGATTAAACATATTGGCAACCAATTTCTGTCACCAAATTGATTAAACCTGCTTGGACACACAACAGTGAATGCGGTACAGAAGCGACGCCTAGTGAGCAAGAGTGGTATTACACACAATTACGTCATGAAACTTTAGTACAGTTTAAATGGATTTCTTACGCATGGATTCATATTAAATAAAAATTGAGGTAATGTGTTGGTATTTTGGAGCTAGTTAAGTGTTGACTTCCCGCAGAAATTAATCGTTTTGAACATCCGATAATGAATAAATAATGAAGCTGCATTAATTAGTAGTTACATCGCCCACTCCTAATAAAGAGTGGTATGTCCCGATAACCTTTGACACGTAAATACGCTTTACTTTCCGCGGTGCATGCTGGGATACAACAACATGGCGACTTCACCCAAAACTCCGACGTTCAAGAAAGACAAAAAAGACGAGTCTTTTTTCGACAAAATCAGCGGAACTCTCGCCAGGAAAAAGCACAAGGCGAAAGAGGGTAAGTCCAAGTAATCGCCCATCTTAACCTTTTTTGCCATCATTTTCTTAATACCGGAAAAAACTTTTCTTAAAGTTCAGGGCGGAGGTTGGTCTTGTCGGAAGTCGGACTTCCTGTGTTGTGAGACGAACTCGGTTCAAATTTGCCCCCGTTTCCTTTCCCAGCGCCGATATTTATGTCTGGCCTGGATTCTGGAGCAGGGTATCAAATATTACCGGGCCGGGCTTGTCTGAGTGAGGAGCTATGAATAGAAAACGAGTTAAATCGATCTGGCAGGAGTCGGGCCGTGAAATAGCTGCCATATTTGTGTAGGAATTCCCGGAATGTTCAGGGAGCGAACGGTGGGGTGTGCATGGGGGTTTCGGGAGCACGTAGGGAACTTGATCTTGTAAAACAGGCCTTATAAAAGGTCTGGGTTACAAGGTTATCTTTATATGACAGATCTAGAGCCGACTGTAAGCTAAAGTGATATGGTGGAATTTACATACTCTAACATACTGTGGGCCACACCCCTTCAGATATCAAACTGTTAGTTCAGTAAATGTAATCGAGTCAATCAAGTCAAACAATCGTTAAATTGATAAATCAAGTCAATCAATCAAACTTTCGTTAAATTGATTAATTAGAATCATTAACTTTTGTTGATGAATAGATGAGACAGACAGACATGGTTCAGCAAATCGTGCCTCTGTCAGTTGTCAGTCAGTGGCAGTTGTTCATTTTCCTGCCCAGACTGTACTGTCTGCGTCTGTAGTATATAGTGTAGGCCATAGGGTACATTGTGTACTGTCTACTGTGCTGTTGTGTGTACCTGTGCCCCTTGGCCCAGAACCCTTCATACTCCCACAATGGAACATCCTG
The DNA here is from genome assembly GCA_019207045.1 of Branchiostoma floridae x Branchiostoma belcheri. Classification (NCBI taxonomy): domain Eukaryota; kingdom Metazoa; phylum Chordata; class Leptocardii; order Amphioxiformes; family Branchiostomatidae; genus Branchiostoma; species Branchiostoma floridae x Branchiostoma belcheri. The sequence continues at coordinate 849,339 of CM033039.1, forward strand.
GCTAGACTTTATTATTTGGAAGGGACCGGCATCAAGCATCCATTCCATAAGAGGCAAGTAAACAGTTGGAGAAGTGATTCACTAACACAGGCTAGCCGCCCTTACTCCACACGTACAATACCAAAGCTTCAAACCAACAAAATATAACAGGTCAACAAACTGATCATTTTTCAGTCACAGTATCCAACTTGTAAGTTATAATATAATGAAATATATATATGGATTATATTTATTATTTTTTTAAATTTAATCCATTTTTCCTTGTGACAAACCAGCTGTTATTTTGGTTGTCATCTCTGTCTGAGAAGTTAGAAAATCTGTTTGCCAATCTGCCACCATATTAGTTAATCAATGAAGCTCCCCCATCTCCCATGTTTAACCTCTGACCCCTGCAGATTACCTGTCAGGTTGACTGTCCAACCGTGATGATGTCATCATCCAGACTGTGGGCTGGACCAATCATATTCTCTGGTTTTGATGATGTTATTTTAGCAGAAATTGGTCAAAATTTCACTTTTCTTCTTGAAGCATACATGAAAAAAATAGATACTGTCCACAACAGAAAATATTTATCTTCAATATTAACAGTGAAGTAGAATTGATTTTGTTCAATCTATTAAATGCTGCCATATGGTGTTTTAGGACTTAATCAATAAAAAAGAAATAAGGAAGGAACCATTTTGTAAAAAGTCTGTAGTGAAACTGAATGGTATATGTTTACGTATTGAATAATTGTTTTCTAAACAGAAGCACTGCTTTGTTTTTATCAACTTGTATTTTGACTTTGTAAACCGTGAACCAGAGTCTTTATTCCTTACTAAAAAACAACAGTCTGAAACCATCATCTGGTGCAGGAAGGCCTCAGTGTCACCCCCATCACACCCTCATTAACCCCAGAGACCCCCACAGGTCAGCCAGCTCCAAAATAGACCTGATATTTCCAGTGACCTGTGATCCCCCATGCGCACCCTCAGCCTGCCTGTAGTGGTGGCAGCGAGAGATTTGGACGTGTGAACAGAAACAAAAACCCGCTGCGTCCGTCAGAATGTCGTGTTTCACAACCCACGAGGCGAAGGAAAACGACGAGGAAGACTCCAGGGTCTTCAAGAGACACAAGACGACCTTCGTGGAACCTAAGGAGGACAAGGACAAGGAGAAAGAGAAGAAGAAGGAGAAGAAGGTGTACCGGGATGAAGGTTTGAGATGGCCGCCTTACGTTCTGTCAGGAGGGACTGTGAATCAGTGTGATGCGTGCGTGGAAAATCTGCTGAAACGCGGCGGCCGTAAAACGATTCTTACGAGGTCCTGTCTTCTTGGGTGGGGGTCAATTTGTGAGAGCCCATCTCTCAATATTTTTGCTTACACTATTTCCTGATTTTAAAATCAGAAACTTTCATTTTCCAAATTGCCCTGATATTCCTACAGTTGAAGGTTGACCCACGGCATGGTCCTACTAATTTGTTTGCTTATTTTGGTTACAATGTTGCCAAAACATGTCCCGTTTCCGAGCCCCCCTCGCCCAAAGCATCCCCCCATAAAGACCGTGCCAGGCATAACCAAACTGTGTTGCTGAAGACAAACAGGTTTATAAATACCCGGCTGGGTCGGTCAGACCGGGGATGGGGCGCGCCTCGGGTGGGGATGGCTGCTCTGGCCTGCGGACTGTGCACCTCGCAGCGTGGGTCGTACTACGGTAGGTTCCGCCCCGCGGTTATCGATCCGGCGCGCCCGCACGGGTTTGGTAACGAGCTCGAGATGGCCAGTAATCAGCAACCCAAGGGGGTTCATAGGAAAATGGATTTCATGAGTAGGCAACACTGATGGCAAGTACTGGTAGAGTGCAGTACTTGTATGTTGTAGTATTGCAGAAAGGGACAGGAGGCATTTGTGTGAAGAATTACACAATGTTCAACTTAAAGGTAAAAGGTATGTACATAGAAATGTACATAAAACTTGCATACTTGTTTGGAACTTCTACTGATTTTTGCTGCCAACGTCTATAACCATTGTAAAGTTGGTGCCAAAGTGTAAGCTGGCAACACTTTGATGGCAAGAGATGGAAGGATTTCTGTGCAACTTAGCTTCATTTGTACTTGATGTTTGATGCATTTTACAAGGGTACCACTGAATTAGACAATACTAGTAGGTATGTACCAGGGTTCTAGCCAGGATTTCATTTTAGCGTAGTGGGAATGGGATGGTAGCAAAGCGATCAATCAGAGATTGGTGTGGAAGGATGGTCTTGGCCCCTCCATGGTGAGATTTTGACAATGTAGAGTTAAAAGTTGGCACTCTGTTAACATCACATGTAATTTGCAGGATTGTTTGGTCAGTTTTGACATTGTTAAAACAAGCAAATGATAGCAAAGCACCACTACACCAGTTAAAAATTAGCGTAGTGGCCCTTATTTTAGCGTAGTGGTCACAAATTTTAGCGTAGGGGCCCACTACGCTAAAATGCACTAGCTAGAACCCTGTGTACATGTACAAGTACGTGTCTGTCTGTGCCAATTCCCAAGCTACAACACTACAGTAGTACAGATTTGTGGCCAACAGCCAGTATTAGTTCCTTTAAATAGGGAGGACGTAAAAGAGGAAACATGTCCTGTTGATTTGCAAAACATAAAAACCTCTATTTAGCACATGGGTAGATTGTGTTGGTACCAGAACCTTGGTGACAAAATGTTCTATTTTAAGTTGGAAAGTGTAAGCAAAAAATTGCGATGACTTAGTCTAAGCCTAAGGTCCTAGTTGCCATTTCAAATAGACTTACTAGAAACTGGATTAAAAAATAAATCACATCCCAAAAGTGAAAAACATTGTAAACAGCATTGTGTTATGTGATGTCCTATTTATTTGTTTGTTTATTTTCCCTGCAGTAAACGAGCTACAGGAGGAGGGTAAACATGCGATCGACGACCCGTCCCTGTCACCTGACCTGGCAGGCACCTTCATACTGGGTAAGGCTGTCATGTTTGTTTGTTTGTTTGTTTGTTTCAGCCTTTAGATACTCATGAAGATCTAAAAAAAGGCCACTTTTCCATAAACATATGATGATGTTGTCCTTGCTTACTTTGCTTACTTGCTTAAGGCGAGTCCTTCCGGCCTCGAGTTGTGGATGTTGTCCTAATATCACAAGATGTGTCACTAGGGTCAGTTTTTCTATCCATAATTCATAGTGACACATAGAAATGGATTCACAGATTCCATCCTTTGCAACGTAAAAATCTTAAGTACAACGGAAATCTTCAGCAAAAAGCACAGAAAATCAGTGCAGCTGTAGTTGAGAGTTTTACATGTTGTGTTATGTTGTGATGACTGATGGTGATGGTTGCCATGGCAATACTTTGCTCCAGATGAGGGGGAGGAGCGGTCCATGATCGAGCCCGCCTCCAGAGATGACCTCAAGTTTAAGGAGCTGCAGAAGGTGGGAATACGTTTTTGTTTGTGTCTGTTGTCAAATACTGGATATGACTTCTCTGTTGTAAGTATGTAATTTTGTGGAAGTGAAGATTAAGAGTCTTACTGATCACCCCTCCTGAATTTTTCTAATGAAACAGTCCATAATGGTCTTATAATGTCATTGTCCCTTTGTTCAAACTTATTTCCAACCCTAAATCATGCCTACAAATTGAATTTCTAACGGAACTTTCAGCCTTCTTCAGATCCAAATGACCTTGGCTTAACCTTCTCCTAGCTGCCTTGCCCCATATCCAATGCTAAATTGGTACTAAATAGCTTGCTTAGCAGGGTTAAAGGAAAGAATGTCTGGTCATCAATGGCATGTGTGATCTCTGTGATCCCAGGTACAGGAGCACATCAACATCACCTATTCTACGAGAAACAGGGACAGGGGGCACCAAGCCTGTTTATAAAAGTCTCTTGTGATTATCAATCATGTGAAAAAGAAACAAAGCTCCGCAAGTTAGCAAATTTTGTTGTGTAAAATCGTTTAATATTTCGTCAAAAGAACAAGAATTTACATCAGTGTCTGTAGAGAAGGCTTGTTTGTTTGTTTGTTTGTTGTTATTTACGACCCCTTGTGTGCTCCAGGTTCTGATCGAGTGGATAAATGACACCCTTGTGGAGAACCGGATCATTGTGAAGGATATCGAGGAGGATCTGTTCGATGGCCAGATCCTTGGCAAACTCATCGGTAGGTTGGACAACTTCTCGTATGTGCACGGAAAAGAAAGTAGCCTGGATCCAGGTTTACCTTACTAAAGAGCTACTCTTCCACTGGTCGTGACAAAGAAAACAGACTATATGATATGTACAGTATTTACAAGTTCATTGTACCGGATTAATTCTCCTTTCTGACAAGCACAATGAACAGTGGACCACGGCTAGTGTCACATCCTAGGGACTGCAACCCTTTCCACTCTTGTCAACATTAAGTTGGAGGTTTTGTTTCTTGTATTAAAGCCCTCTGCAATATTTTTGTACATTGATTAGAGAGACTAGCAGACTGTTTGTTGTTGTTTATTGTTTGTGTTGTTTTGATGTTTACAGAGAAACTAGCGGATATAAAGCTGGAAGTAGCAGAAGTGACCCAGTCAGAGCAGGGACAGAAACAGAAGCTGAAAACGGTTCTGGACACGACGAACCGCCTGCTGAACCTGCCGAGGTGGAACCATCAGCAGAAGTGGAGCATGGAGAGTGAGTCACACGTCTTAAAGACATTACGTCAAAGTCTTAAAGACATTTCAGTCAGATGCTCCACAAAAAATACAAAATCTTACACACAAAATCCACATTTTCATTTCTTTTAGCTTGAGTTCACCAGCAGAAGTGGAGCATGGAGAGTGAGTCACACGTCTTAAAACATTTCTGTCAATCTTTTCAGTAGGATCTCAAGATGCTCCACAAAATACAAAATCTTACACACAAAATCCACATTTTCTGTTCATTCAGCCTGACTTCACCAGCAAAAATGGATCATGGATAGTGAGTCACACATCTTAAACATTCTGCTCAAATCTTAAAGACATACCACAAAATACTTTCCCGTTCATTCGCATCAAAACACCAGCTTATATCTACCAACAGAAATGGCAAGTGAGTCTGAAATCTTACAAACAAAATCTTGTAAATCCTTCTTTGTACTCACATTTTCCATCTCCATCAAAACTGTTTTACACTTCTACGTACAATACCCCTTTCTCTCCATGTACATGTGTACACTTTGTACAACACACACTTTTATTTCTTTTTCAAATGTTATAAGGTGTTAAACCCTCAGACTGCAGTCTTCTGCATACTTTGCAGTTTGAGGGTTAAAGAATTAGGACCCAATACATCCTCCCCTATACTAAATGTTGTACCCTTTAACTATACCATTCCCTGGACTTTAATTTCCAGTAAGGTTCCTCAAACCAAACTTTGCAAAAAAGGCTAAAACTTTCCATGGTGAGTAGTGGTGTTGGCATGTTGGTGACCTCTGACCCTGACCTTTGCCCCCTTGTTTCCTGTAGTGGGGTGGCGGCAGGACAAATGGAGTGCAGACAGTAAGAACCTTCCTACCACATTTCCCTCTGTACCCGTAACCCCCTCCTGTGGAGTGGAGTGTTCCTACAGCACTCAGTAGATATGCACATGTTGGGCTGTACCATTAGGAAAATGGGGTAGTGTGGGATGGCTAGTAATTGCTTTTAGTGTGGCAGAATTTGTGTTTGTGTTTTTAACACAGTAGCCAGGATTTGGACTAACTTATTTGATGTTCCTATGGGCCACATCAATGTAATTTGTTGGTTTTGGACTTCAAAAGAATAAAATGGAAAAAATAAAAAAAATGGAGTGTTAACTGTGGTTTTGAGTTTGCGGTAGCGCCATATACTATTGTCACATACTGTAATGTAAAAGTGTTTGCGGTGGTTTCAAGTTCGCGGTAAGACTGCCTCGCGAATTCATAAAACCACCGCGAACATTTCTGCATTTACAGTTTGGTCTGAGAACCAGGGATGTGAACAAAAGGACTGTAACTTCACAACTTAAAGTGCTGGGAAAAGACTAGAAGCATTTTCTTATAGTTATACATTGCCTATAGCAAATAATGTTAACTATGATGCTGGTTCTGCCCCCCTCCCCCTTCAGGTATCCACTCCAAGAACATTGTGGCGATTATCCACCTGCTGGTGGCGCTGGCGCAGCATTTCCGTGCGCCAATCCGGTTCCCCGAGCACGTCAGCGTTAACGTGGTGGTGGTGCAGCGCAGGGACGGGCAGCTCGCCACACGCAAGGTCGTGGAGGAGCTTACAACAACAAACGAGTCAGTAAACATGTTTGTTTCTTTGTTGGTGTGTGTTGGACCAAGTTTTATTGAAATGTTTTTGAACATTGAACTTTTTTTTCAAACGTTTAATCTGTTTTCGGAGTGAAGTAAAAACAGCTGCATGGAGACACAGATTTCTTCATGAAACATTTTTGGGTATGAATGCAGAAACATCTAGAATTTCATTTAGGAAAGAAACTCTCCTAAAGTACTAATTCTCATTACTGTTTCCTGTCTCCTCACAGTATGATGCAGGGCAAGTTTGGTAAGTTTTCAAACATCTGAATTGTTAGTCACTTTCTGTTCAACATCATCATCAATGGATCTTAGATTGAAGATATCTGTAATACCTGTTCCTCAAAAAAGTTGTAATTCCTTTTCAATATTGAGATTTGTTAAACCATAGAATTCATATTGATTATGTTTTTCCTCACAGAGCGTGATGCCTTCGACACATTGTTTGACCACGCTCCGGACAAGCTAAACGTGGTGAAACGGGTAAATATCCAGCTCCTGATTTGTCCATGTTACTGCCTGCCATGTCCCTGGATGCAGTCCTAACTTGTAAAGGTTACAGGCTCTTCAAGAATTGCCAAGACTTGTTTCAGAGTTGTAGAGTGAGCTAGATGTGATTTAATGTATAAAAATTATACATGGAGCCTTCCATTAGATATTTGAAAACAACGCTTGGTGTTAGACATACAAATGGACAAGTGTGAAAAGTGATTCAGTTTATTAATTTGATATCAGCATACAGTGCTGCATTGATGTCTTCTGTATCACCTCCTCCCTCCTTAGTCCCTCATCACCTTCGTCAACAAACACCTGAACAAGATCAACCTGGAGGTCACTGACCTTGACACACAGGTGAGTAACCTGGAGGTCACTGACCTGGTCAGTAACAATGGCTGCAACATTTACTCAGATTACACATTATAACATTGTAGATGTGCAAGCACGTCTAAACCGGAGAGTGAGTGTGAGTGAGTTTAAGTTCTCAATGTTGAAGGATACTCCAAATACAAATGCCTTTGACATAGTTGTTTGAATCATATGCCAGCCAAAATTAGGTCATACAATTTCCATTTTGCAATCATGTGAGGCGCATGTGATAATCATGTGATGCCCATGTGATATCCATGTGATGCCCATGTCCCCCCAGTTTGCAGATGGAGTGTACCTGGTGCTGCTGATGGGGCTGTTGGAGGGATACTTCGTGCCGCTCTACAGCTTCCACCTCACTCCGGACAGCTTCGACCAGAAGGTAACTATGGCAACCGCTTCCTAGTTTGGGTAACTGTGGCAACTGCTTCTAGCAGTATGACAAGGAGGAGAGTTTATCAAATTTCTTGAGAAGTGATTGAAATGAAGATGAAATGTCAATTTCAGTGTCTGAGGGAATGGCCAAGTGAGTAGATTGTTAGCCTTGCATTTAGAAGGTCATGCCAAGGAATATAGTACATAGTAGATAGTTGCAGTGACTGCATAGAACTGTGTGGCCCAAGGGCTACAGAAATGGAGATGGGTGTCACCCTATGCACCATCTGGAGTGGGAAGGAATTTGACTTGAATTGAGGGAAAGAATCAAGTGATAGTCAAAACTTTTCATTTTTCAAGCTTGTAAGTTTGGGCCACCCGGGATCCCAACGCCAGTTCTGTTGCCACAATGTAATATCAGTTGGTATGTTGTAGTGACTGCACAGAGTTGTGCGGCCCAAGGGCTACAGAAATTTTTTTTTTTTTTTAAATTTTTTTTTTAAACCTTTATTGGAAAATCATAACAATTACACACATTGTGACATTTACATGTATAGCTTGGTAACTACATCTCCGACTACGGCAGATATATAACTATAAAACTTAACAATTGGTTCTCGAAATCCTGGACGTTGTTACATTTACAATTACATGTAACCGTTACAGCTACATGACTTCATCTTCGACTACAACAGATACACAATTATGAAACTTTACAATTGGCTCTCATATTCCTAGACACTTACATCACTTTGAAACCATTAACACAACCTTAGGCATACTCTAGTAGTCTATGTTTTACGGCATGGAAAGTGGGGTAGGCATTGCTAATGGCGGTGCAGAAAAGGTAATATTTGGCCTGTAGGATACACCTGTTCAAAGTTTTATTGTTTTCAATGTGGGACAAGTGACCATAAATAATTTCAATGTTGGTGAGACCTACGGGATGCTGGTTTTCTTTTTTCCACCAGTCAGTGAAATCTTTCCAGAATGTTTTGACGGTGTGGCATTCCGCGAATAGATGAACAATTGTCTGCTTTTCTTCGCAATATGGGCATTGGTCAGAGTCTTTAATTCTTATCTTTTTTAAGTATGCATTGGTGGTCAAGAAACTGTGTATAATTCTGTACTGAAAGTACTGCATTTTGGTTTCTTGTGAGCATATATAGGGTAACATATAGACTTTTTTTATGTCCTCTTCATCCTGTAAACATCGAGTAATTTCATCTTGCTTGGAAGGTGGTTGCACTATTTTATTTACGAAGAGCTGATATAATTGTTTGCATTTGTAGCTGAGAGTCGATCTAACATCAGGTTTACTATTAATGGGGTCTGTTAACACCTTTTTCCACCCGGGGGGAATTGAGGAGCAAAGACCATAATACCTTAGGATGTCGGACGCATTGAATTCGAATCCGAATTCCCTCGTAATAGCTTTTGGAGTTAGAATATTTCCCCCGTCATCTATAATGTTTTGTATCGTCCGTATGCCACATATATACATTTCCTTCCAAAAAACAGATTTTCTTTCTTGTAAAATGTATTGATTATTCCATAAAAACTCTTGTTTAATTTCCATTGAAGTTTGAGGGCGATGTGAGTTCAATTCTTCCCAGGCTTCGAGTATCTTTATGTAAAAGGTAGGCATATTTCCAAGTTTCAGAGTTTTAATTGAAAAGTTGCATTTAAAAAGGAAAGCTCCTCCATACTTGGTGTTGGGTGATGGATCCCATCTGGAGCGGGAAGGACTTTGGGAAATGAATCAAGTAACTTATAGCCAAAACCTTTTATTTTCAAGTTTGTAAGTTTCAGCCAGGGGATCCCAATGCCAGCTCTGCTGCCAAAATGTAATATTGTGTAGTTAGCATGTTAAGCAGTTGTATTGTAATTCTGTACCTGGTGAGCATTCTGCTGTAGAGACTTCACAAAGTTGTGTGGCCTGAGGGATACAGAAACAGTGTTTGGTGCCACCCTGTGAACCGCCTGGAGCTGGAAGCCAGTTCTTTTGCCACTATCAGTATCAGTACTGCTACTCTGCTAGTATCAGTTAACATGTTGGACAGTTGTATGAACTGCCTAATTTTGTATGACCCCTGTGCCTGTCTCCCCAGGTCCACAACGTGCAGTTCTCCCTGGAGCTGATGCAGGATGGAGGGCTGCCCAAACCCAAGGCCAGACCAGAGGGTCAGTCTTTACTGCTTCTCAATCAATCAATCAATCAGTCAGTCAATCAATCAATCATTTATAGTAAACATGAGAGTCAGTTTCTCTTTACTGATTCTTATTGTAAAAGTCGCCAATCATCCAATTTGGAAAACTGAAAGTCATTTGCTCTCTACTGCTTTAATTGAAAATCTCAATCAATTATTCAACCAATCAATCAAATCATTTAATAGAGAAATGAGAGTCAGTTTCTCTATACTGCTTTTAATGGTAGAATACAATTAGTCAAGTACATCTTGGAGAAACTTTCTGATAGAAACAATTTCTTGACTTGACAGCCCATTATGTTTTTTATCCATTTTACTGTAATTTGTTTTTCAGACATCGTGAACCTTGACCTGAAGGCAACCTTGAGGGTTCTATACAACCTCTTCACCAAGTATAAACACCTCAACTGAGCATGCTCCGTGACCTTCCTAGTACAAAAACATCAACTGAGCATGCTCTGTGACCTTCCTAGTACAAAAACATCAACTGAGCATGCTCCGTGATCTTCCAAGTACAAAAACATCAACTGAGCATGCTCCGTGACCTTTTTTAGTCCCAATGAGACTCAGCTGTTCAGAAATGACCTGAATGTTTGTTACAACCAAAGCAACTTTCGAAGGAGTCTATGTAAGGATTTAGAGAGGCCTCTGCCTTAAAATGCCATTAAATGCTAAACACCCTTAGATAGACTCTGTGCTGTAAGGTTCAGGACAAACCTCTACCCATGGGTCCAACCAAACATTGTTATATGTACTTATATCATCAGTCTCTTTGGTCCTTTTGTAGTTTGGTGACTACAATTTTGTACAACCACATGGGTACTACTGTATGTCATTGGAATTGTATCTATATACAATTGTCAGCATAAAGAAAAAAATGTGATGGTCTAAAATTTGTCTGGTCTAAAGTGCTACCATTTCCAACAGGCAGTACTGTGTTGAATACGACTTAAGTCTTAACAATATGTTGCTGGCCTGTACATGTATGCTCATTCACAAGTGCCAAGGAGTGTCTTCCAAATTTGCAAGACAATAAGTAGTTTTATTAGCACTCAAAAGATCATGGAAGTCTTTCAACAGTTTACAGCATCTAAAGAGAACCAGATGTGCTAGAATAGTATCTATCAATTTTAATATGTAATTTGTACATATATTGCTACTTAGAAGTATGTAGCTGTTAGAAATGCAAAGTATATTATTTATCATAACTTGCATATAGCTTATGTATGCTACAAATGTATTAGCTTTTATATTTATTCATACCAGTGATTCTCTTTGGAGGCAGTTTTGTAGCTAAACGGGGATCTTGTCTTCCTCGTCAGAGTAGGATTTTGCTACCTTTGTAAGTATAAACATTCCTTCCTAGAATAACCTTTGCTTTTAATTTTCATCAACATTTAGGAATTAAAGTAATAAAAAAGATCTCTTCTGTTTGCACTTGTATCGCAGACCTGACGGCCTTCATGTGGTCACCAAAGTTCTGCGGAACGTAACCTACGTTGGGGGGCTATATTACCCTAGATATGGCACCCATTGGTACGTCATCGAGTAATATCATCATCGTCAATGCTCTTGATGGTTGCCGTGGCATATTACACAATCATGTGGTGTTGCCACGATATACTACAGTGTTTCTGTGACGTACATTCTGTACATGTAGGTGCAACACAGCTGACTGCCTTCTCTAGTCAACATCAAAATCAGTAGGGGGCTACAAAATCCCTCAGGAAAAGAGCAGCATCATGATGTGCTGTTCTTATTTTTTTTCACATTCCTTCATCTGCAACTTCAGTGCATAATACATCAAGGCTTTTCTCTGGTCACCAAGGTTCCTCCAGGCAACACTAAGGTTGACAAGTGAGATAGCGATGTGAGGATGCGCAGTGTTCTCGCCATAGAGAGTTTTCCTCATCTCCAGCGCCTGTTCCGCATAGCTGACGGCCTTTCTGTGATGACCAAGTTTACTCCAGGCAGCAACCAGGTGGTCAAATGTCGCGGCGATTTTGGGGTGCGCAGCGTTCTCACCATGGATACCCCGCCTCATCTTCAGTGCCTGTTCGTGATAGCTGACGGCCTTTCTGTAGTCGCCAAGGTAACCCCAGGCGTTACCCAAGTTGTTAAGCAAGCTGGCGATATCAGGATGCGGAGTGTTCTCTCCATAAACACCCCGACTTATCTTCAGTGCCTGCTCGTAATAGCTGACGGCCTTTCTGTAATCCCCGAGTTTCCTCCAGGCGGTACCCAGACTGCCAAGTGTCCCAACAATGTCCGGATGTGCGGTGTTCTTGCCATGGAGACTCCGCCTCATCTGCAGTGCCTGCTCGTGATAGCTGATGGCCGTTCTGTGTTCGCCAAGGTCACTCCATACGACACCCAAGGTGCTAAGTGACCAGGCGATGCCAGGATGTGCAGTGTCCTTACCATAGATACTCCACATCATCTGTAGTGACTGTTCACAATATCTGATGGCCTTCTTGTAATCACCAAGGTCATGCCAGGCTACTCCTAAGCTGTTAAGTGACGAGGCGATATCAGGATGTGCAGTGTCCTCACCATGGATACCCTTTCTCATCTGAAGTGCCTGTTCGTAAAAACCGACGGCCTTTCTGTGATCACCGAGGTCACTCCAGCTCTTACCCAAGCTGACAAGTGACTCGGCAGTTTTCGGATGCGCCGTGTTTTCACCAAAGAGTCTCCGCCTCATCTGCAGTGACTGCTCGTGATAACTGGCGGCCTTTCTGTGATCACCGATCTTACTCCAGGCGACACCCAAGTTGTTAAGTGCGTCGGCAATGAAAGGATGTGCCGTGTCTTCACCATAGATTCTCCGCCTCATCTGTAGAGCCTGTTCACAATAGCTGATGGCCTTTCTGTGATCACCGAGCTTCAGGAAGGAATCACCCAAGTTGCCAAATGACTCCGCAATTTTAGGATGTGCTATGTCACCGTAGAGAATTTTCCTCATCTGTAGTGACTGTTTATGATAACTGGCGGCCTTCTTGTGATCACCAAGGTCATTCCATTTGACACCCAAGGTTTGAAGTGAGTCGGCAATGAGAGAATGCGGAGCGTTCTCTCCATAGAAACTACACCTCATCTGTAGTGACTCCCTACAATAGCGGATGGCCTTTCTATGATCACCGATGTTGCCCCAGGCGAGACCCAAGTTGTTAAGTGACGCGGCGATGTCAGGATGTGCAGTGTTGTCACCATGGACACCCCGCCTCATCTGTAGTGACTGTTCATGATAGCTGATCGCCTTTCTGTGATCACCAAGGACCATCCAGGCGAGACCCAAGTTGTTAAGTGACGCGGCGATGTCAGTATGCACAGTGTCCTCACCATGGATACTCCGCCTCATCTGTAGTGACTGTTCATTATAGCTGATCGCCTTTCCGTGATCACCAAGGACCATCCAGGCGAGACCCAAGTTGTCAAGTGACTCGGCGATGTCAGTATGCACAGTGTCCTCACCATGGATACTCCGCCTCATCTGTAGTGACTGTTCATGATAGCTAAGGGCCTTTCTGTAATCACCTATGTCATTCCAGGCAATGCCCAAGCTGCTAAGTAACCTGGCAACATTAGGATGTTTATTGACCTCAGCATAGATAGTCCGCCTTATCTGTAATGATTGTTCATAACAGCTGACGGCCTTTCTATGATCACCCATGCCACTCCAGGCGGCACCCAGAGTCTGAAGTGAATCAGCGATGTCAGGATGTGCAGTGCCCTCGCCATTGATGCTCCGCAGCATCTTTAGAGACTGTCTGCAATAGCTGACAGCCTTTGAGTGATCACCCAAGATTATCCATGCGTTACCCACATTGACAAGTGTCATGGCAATGAGAGGATGTGCAGTGTTCTCACCATAGATAGTCCTCAACATCTTCAATGACTTTTCAAAGTAGCTGAGGGCCTTTGTGGGACCATCAAGCCTTCCCCAAGCCTCACCCAAATTGTCCAGTGAATTTGCGATTTCAGGATGTGCAGTGTTCTCACCATAGATATTTCGTCTCATCTGTAGTGACTGTTCGTAAAAGCTGACTGCCTTTTTGTCATCACCTAGATTCGACCAGGCGATACCCATCTTGCCAAGTGATTCGGCAATGTCAGGATGCTTGCTGTCCTCGCCGTAGATTCTCTGCTGTATTTCTATTGACTGTTCGAAGTATTTTATAGCTTTCCTGTTATCACCAGAGCGAATCCACGTGGCACCCAATTCGTTTAGTGCCTTACCAATTAAAGGATGTGCGGTGTTCTCACCGAAGACTCGCTGCCCCATTTCTAATGACTGCTCAAGATAGGCGAGAGCTGTTCTGTTATCCCCTAAATATGCACAGGTTCCACCCAAATTGAATAGTAAGCGGCTAATTTCAGGATGTGCAACGTTTTTTCCATATTTGTCCTCCGCTTCTTGAAGTGCTTTTTCTATACACGTCTTCGATGTCTTATAATCACACAGACTGTCATATACCAGTCTTTGTAGTTCCGGAGAATTGTCAAATAGAACTGACGGCTTTTCCTGGTTGACACCAAACTGTTTCTTTAGTGGTATTGCTGTGTTGTAGTATCTCATCAGCTGTTTTGTATTGGGGAGGTAAAACACTTTCTGCAATGCCTCATCGATATCAGTGTCTGTTGACATTGACGATAAGGCTGACATGTTCTCCACCTGCCCACGGTTGTTCATGTATGTCCGCAGCCTCAGTTCTGCTGAGATGCTGACCAGCACCATCAGGTGATGCGCGTTCTCGCTGCTGATGACTCCGTTCTGGTGCATCTTCTCTATGGTCTCCCAGATTGTGGTAGGCTGTATGTTAGAAAAAAGGGCCCAACAACACACAGCAATGGTTGAAAACCGGTAGATTTCCTTCTTTACATTCACTAAAGTAGAAGTGATTGCCTCGGCCGTATATGTGAGCATTTCTGCATTTTCATTAACTGAAGTGACTGCCTGTAGCAAATTGATATTTACATGTGTATCATGCAGTAGCTCAGTCCACAAATCTACATACGCATTGACCAAGTCCTGTTCTCCTGTGATCAAACACACATTCCCCAGTACACTAGCCAGATGGTAGCCTTTCTTCAGATGGAACCTTAAGTCGTCTGTCAGAACTTTGGTCATCTCTATAGGTGTGTGGACAAGTCCGCATGTTTTACTCCTCCCCAGCGGAGTTTTACATGCATGCGGCATGGCTCCATCAAACGCAAACCCGCGCGGTGTGACAGAGTCGTAGAACCAGTTGTCCAGGGGGTCGTCTGAAGAAAAATCATTCAGAGACTTGATCCCCATGGCCGGGAGAATGGTTTCTCCCAGGTTGATGACTTTGAGATGAAGGTAATGAGTGAGATTACGGAAATACTTGACATTATCGTCTGTTTCCCTCTCGATCAAAATGGCGAACTCCAGATCAGAGTACGGAGTTACCAGTCCTGTGGCTTGTGAACCCAGGCCTATCATGGCGTACTTACAGGGAGGGGGGCCCATTGCCTCTATACATTCATCTGCAAGGCCGGCTATGAATGATCTTCGCTGGTCGACAATTACTTTGCACAAGGCTTTGATGGATTCTGCTCTCTTTTCCTCCACTTCTCTTATCTTCGGGTCGTCATCATCCAGACTGTAAGGGTCTGCCTGCTGTTCGATTCTCTCCATCTCTCTTTCTACGAAGTCTCGATTTTCTTCCAGCATCAGCTTGTGTTTCTCTGCGTCCCCGATGTCCACAGTTTGGTCTTGACCAAACACGTGTTTAATGAATGACCTGGTTATCTTCTGGATTGTTTCTTTGATTCCGTCTCTATCTTCTTCCCTTGCTCTGACCAGTGCTACATTACATAGTGCTGCAGCCTTGGTGAAATCTCCGCCGTCTCTTGACTGGATTCCTCTCTTCAGGTAGACATAGCTCAGTTTGTACAGGGGCTCTGTTTCTTTACTGTGCTGATCTGTATTTGATCCTGTAGAAACAGCAGGTTACAGGTCACTATAGGTTTTTTTTCCTGATCGTCAGATGCCTGAATCGTATTGACAAAATGCTATTCCCACGATCACACGTCAGTTGGCAAAACGTGTATGACACGCTAACCCGGTAACTTGGCCTCCAGTTTACCGTGGATGGACCAGGCTCCCTTAGGGGCAGATGGGGTTTTCTGCCGCCTGGGTACCCGGTAGGAGATCAACGCGGAAGGAGGTTAATTGGCCATCCCAAACTCCAACTGCGTTAAAGTCCTACGAGGTAACAAAGATTACCTGGGTGGAAGCAAGCTTCCTACCGAAGAGAGCCTGGGCAGTCCAAGTTACACTCGATGCCAAGTTACTTATTCTGCAGCAAATTTGCCTTGTTATCAGGTATCCTTACCTTCGACATGAACGGCCTTGAGTGCAGCTGCAAAATGTTCCTCGGCTCTATCCAAGTCCCCTGTCTCCAGGACCCTGTAGCCCTCCTGCAACTGGTCTTGGTACGTACTATGAAGTATAAAATGTGTGATTTCAACTGATAATTATGACACGTACAACATAAATCTTGCCTGGTCTTTATTGTACTCATCTAGAATATTTCAATCAACCAGTAACTCACATACCTGTCAGTATCCTCCTCTGCTGTTTGAAGTGAAGCCGGAGGAGGCACGGTCCTTTCGTCGTTACCAGCTTTCCTACTCCCGGGTTGTCTCGTTTCCTGTCGTGTCTGGGGCAAAGTAAGTGGGATTTTACTGTTCAAACAATATTGAAAAGAAGTAAAAAAATCAACTAGAAGTGCAACATTTTGAAAGAATATTTCCCTCTAGCCTTGTGTCAAGCTACAGTATTATACCATCAGGCTCGCCTTAAAGTTATGTTTGCAAGTGAAAAAAAGAATGGACCCTTCCAGCCGAACGCCATATCGAACAAATAGAATCCGCTGTTCTATTTCGAATGCTCGGTCAAAAGCAGCCCTAGTGGGACAGGAATGACCAAAGAAAAATGCTATGCCTTTTTTGTTGAAGACAACACCGGCCGAGTATAGACTTTTCGGGAAGAGTTGGCGCTACATATTATTACTTTGTTCCTGAGCAGGATGTACATGTTAAGTAGTGTACGTAGAAGAGACGGGACTCTGCACTAGCGGACTTTGTGGTAGGGTCTTGTATTTGGCATGTGGTACAAGCTCCCTCTCCGTTAGTGACCGACCTGCTTTCTTCTTGATTTGGTTTTTCTCCTGGATTTGGTTTTTCTCCTGAGCATGTATGCACAAGCCATGCATGCAACAAACGCTGTAGAAAACCTGTCACAGATATACGTACCCAGCTTTTCACCTGCATCGACCGCATGTCAGAAACCGGTCACTATTGCCCACCAACAAGGTAATATTATGGAGCGCCTCCCGCTTCCGCTTTGACTGAAATTATATCACCCTTACCGCAGCTATATACGCCCCCTCCTCAAACGACTGTACCCAGTAGATGTAGCCTTCCACAAAGAGTGCATACCATTTTTCTTTCGCCCGTTCTGAGAGGATTACAGGGCCCAAAAAGCTAAACTGAAGTCTGTCGGTATCCTCAGCTTAATATCGGCGGCGGCCATGTTTTTGCAACTCGAGCCTTTTTTTTACCGAGGTTTTGACATAGAACCCGACATCGAACAGAGGGCGGGGCATATGGTGTTCGGCTGGAAGGGTCCATTGGGGCTATGAATGGGGGTATCTGAGTGATAGCCAGTCCCGGTAGCCAGGCCTGGTGCACAGCCTAGCCTTTCCCCTAAACCGTTTTCTGCTTGGAGGAAGACCACACCAGCAAAAACAATATGTTTGCTCCTTCGGGATAACTACAGTGACCAGTAACCTAGGGATGAGCTAGATTTTGGCTTTCTTACCTTTTCTGCTTTTTCCTTGACCTTCTCGGCATACTTGATACGGTGCTTCAGTGTTTCTCTGCCATCTGAATCTTCACAGCGGTACAGCGCCGCTCGGTACAGGCCAGCTGCTTTGGTGAATGGTGCCTCGTCCCTGCCAACCCTTCCCTTCTCCAGGTACAGGTCTCCAAGGCTCTTCAAACACTCTGTTTTCAGACGATTGTCTCTATCGACGGTGGCTTTTACATGGAGATTTGTAAAACCTTCAATTAGGGACATCACATCGGCTCCTTTCCTCTTGGCCTTTTCTTCAACTTCTTGAAGTGTCTCAGCCACAGACGATGTGAGGTCAGCTTTTGAACCCCCTGTCCTCGTTTTTGCACGATCTTGATCATATACAAGCTTCGTGCATTTCTCGGCGTATTTGATGCGATGTTGTAGAACTTCTCTCTCTTCCTCACTTCCAAGGTGTCGTAGGACTTCCTCGTACATCACACAGGCCTTTTGGAAGTTCCTCGCCCTTTTTTTCTTCATCTTTGCTTTATGCAGGTACAAATCTGCCAGGCTTTTCAATGCCTCACACTTCAGGACCTTATTCCCCGTACTGATGGCGTGGATCAGCTTGTCTGCGTATCCCTTCTCTACGACATCCAGATCAGAACCGCTCCTAAATTTCAAGTCCAATTCGTACAATTCTTCAGCCACTTTTAGTAGTTTGGTATTTATCTTCTCCATAACTGTTTCTTATGTTACAAATTAGGGAAATCTCTTGTTGCCTCGGTGTACGAACGTACTGTTTTCAGTGTATTGTATGTTTGTTTTCTTGTGCGTTTTTACTTATTTTGATAGAGTGATGAGAAACAGGTGAGTGACTCTGATTTGATCCGTGTTCCCCCAAAGATGCAGAAGAACCTTTTCTCAGTACCTCTCAAGTTTAGTGCGAGTTGACGACACCGATCCTACACTTGCCAGGTAGTTTGTTCACCTTGAAAAGAAACAATCAAACTTGATACATGCTGTAGAGGTAGTATGTTCAGTATTCATTAAGGCTTACAGCAATACGACAAGGGGTTATTCTAGACTACAGTGAAAAGAATGGGCTATTCCAAACTAGTTTATCAACAGACTAGTGCCACTCGCTATATAAACAGAGGGAGAAACATTACACCGTTATTGTATTGGTACCTCAAGTGCAGAAATGCCACATATGGGTGTCTTCATCCCTCTCAACGCACAGTTTGTAATCGTCGCTCATTCAATACTGATTTCATGCACAACGTGTGTGTGTGTAACTGTAACCCTTGTTGTGCCCAGTGGCACATGGGTCAGCAAGTTTCTTTGCTGTTTCTGTGTGCTGAAGGCCAGCGCCAAAGACTATACACAGCGGACCAGTGACAAACGCAAACACAGACGAGTATAAATCTCCATTACAAGTATACATGAACATATCGGTCTCCTCCGTTGAATGCGGGGACTGTAACACGATATGTTCTCTTTTCAATGTTCAAAATACCGGAGAAGCACCAGACAAAGGAGCGTACGTGCCTGCACTGTAACCCTGTACAAGTCAAGCGTAAAGACACACAGTCACAATCAACGCTTTTCAGGACGGTGGCTTACGTTTGTCCACAAAAGGACGATAAGCCTTAAAAGTCGTGACTTGCACGTACATACGTTGTTGTAGGGAAGAAAATCAATGTTTCCCCATAACACATAGTCTGTAGCTCTTCTCTTTTCCTTTAACCAAGACTGAAGGTTAATCGAGACTGAAGACCAGAAATGCCATTTACCAGTTTAGGATAAGATACCCACAACTTACGAACCCCCTAGTACCCAGTGCTTCCAGAGGGACTACGGGAAACTTCCTTCCAAATTTAGCATTAATCACACAGTAGCACATTGTCTTGTAATAATACTGTTCAGCCTGTAACATAGCGACAAGGTTTGTTTGCACGATGGTACCGGTGTTATGTTTCAGGTACATATATAGATAGCTTTATTGCACAACAATTGTACGAGGTACAAAGTATGGCA
This sequence comes from Branchiostoma floridae x Branchiostoma belcheri, assembly GCA_019207045.1. Classification (NCBI taxonomy): domain Eukaryota; kingdom Metazoa; phylum Chordata; class Leptocardii; order Amphioxiformes; family Branchiostomatidae; genus Branchiostoma; species Branchiostoma floridae x Branchiostoma belcheri. The sequence continues at coordinate 868,942 of CM033039.1, forward strand.
TCTACATAACTACAGTTCTATATCTTAACTAACTAATACAGGAGTTGTAGTATGGGATAAGCTTCTTACAATATATATAGTCAGGCCAACATTATAAAGACCCCCCCCCCCCCCACACACACACACATACATACACACAACACAACACAACACAACACAACACAACACAACCCATATACATGCACTGTTTCCGGAGGGACATCCATACTGTCTTGGGGAAGTTTCCCTCCAAATGCAGCCTTTAGCACATAGTAGCTCCCTGTTGTGTAATATACCGTTTAGTCCTGTTACATACCGATAAAGTTTGCCAAAAGGCAGTCACTCAAGCAACTGGATATGATTTTGGAAATGGTCAGATGATTTATGTAGTCAGACGCTTTAATGTCATTGACAAAGGGTTGTGGATGCTGCCTTAAACGTCTGACCTTTTCAAAAATCAAATCCAATTGCCTGGGCGACTTTTTACCAGGATATTTACCTTAATCGACGTATCGGCAGGGTCTGCTCGCACGATGGTTTTAGGTTTCAGGCATCGCCTGTTTAGTGTTGTCAGACGGCGTTGTTCTCGGTATCATCAGACTGAAGAACATCTGCCTTCTTTGTCGAAAATACTGTTAAAAACTTCTGATCTTTCTCCTTCAGACGGGACATGAAACTAACTCTCAGGCCGGAGGTGAAACTAGCCCTCCCACCTGGTGACCGGCAGCAGGGGAAGAGGAAGTGCCCAGGTGTGGTCTCATCTTTTGTTCCGAGCAGGGGCGTCTGGGAAGGGGGTTCGCCCGGACTGTTACATTTTGAAAGAAGGGGTGAGTACGTTTTTAGGGTCTTTCAAATACGCTACTTTGCTTTATTGGTTGTGTCTGATAAAGTCTTGGTGAGACCTACGTCAAGTTTCCTACCCACGCTGTTTGCGGAAACGGAAAATTAAGGTTTATGCTAATGAACATGCACAAAGCATGCTGTTGAAATTTTGGGTACGTTTTCTACATGGAAAAAACATTAGTTCTCTACTATTTGAGCCTGCACTAGCAATTCTTATGGAAATGAAGTTATACTCGGTTATAGACAGATATAATCAGCTATACACGGTTATACTCTTGAACAATTGTACTAACTTGTAGGCAGTTTTGGGTAGTTATAGGCAGTTGTACTCAGTTATAGCCAGTTATACTCAGTTACAGGCAGTTACATGTATACGTAATAATTAGAAGTAAGTTATAGACAGTTTTGGGCAGTTATACTAAGTTACAAGCAGTTACAGGTAGTTATACGCAACCGCATTATTACGTAGTCTTATATAATTAGTTATGTGAGTACGTATTGACGCGTTGACACTGTAATATTTTGCTGTAAAGCAGTCCCGCAAAAAATCTAAATCTTCGTTCCACAGATCTAGATTAATCACAAAAATGGATTTATTCACAAGGGAGGCTTTATTCAAACGTCTCAAGCAAACATAACAAGTAAACACCAATTATAAACAGTTTCAGGTGTGAAGGAGGGCAAAAGTGTAGATAGATCTGTTTTGCCCTATCTTTTACACGATCAATTCTAATGAAAATATATAAACAAGTACAAAATTAAGAGCGCAGAGAGATACCGAGCAAATGCAACTTGAAACTAAACAATTAAAACCTGTAGCTACCACACAGCATTTCTACAGTACAGTCAAACCTGTCTATAGCGGCCACTCAAGGGACCGGACAAATTTGGCCACTATAGACAGGTGGCCTCTGTATAGAGGTGGCAACTTGTAGATAAAATACCCAAGGGACCGACAAAAAGTGGCCACTATGGACAGGTGGCCCCTCTGTAGAGGTGGCCCCTAATACAGGTTTGACTGTACATGGAACCATATCAGTACTTCTGATAACACAACTGAATCTAACGTTATATCAAACATGACAATTTTCTAATTAAATACAATTTTCCGTCAATGCAAAAAGTATATTTTTTGGTGAAAAAAACAACCTTAACCACGCAGTGCAGTAACAGAAAACAAACCAAACATATGATTACATCCTGTGGCCCAAGCATGTTTGTCAATGTCTCATATTTAACATCACAGTTGTCATAACTCATGGACCAACACTTCAAATAAGTTGGGACTAACCCCAAATTTTCAGTCGGGCTCCGTCAGCCTTGTTCACGGAATGGGCCATAAGCTGTACAGTTTGGTGTCTTGACTTCGTTTTTATGAACCTTTTAAAAGCATGGTCACGCGTGTAGATGACTGGAATGTTTCTTCAGAGTTTCATGATAGTTTGGCTAGATTCCATCATTAACATTGGAAGCTGTGGATGTGTTCCACTGTGGTTATCTGCCTAAGGAGTTGCCCCATGTATTGGGGGAAGGGGAGGTCGCGCCATCCTGTGTCCCGGGTCGAAGATGTACGGCACTGGGTCGTGGGCTGGGTCGGATCCGCGCTCTACGTCATCAGACTCTGTCGCTCCTGTTCCCGTGACGTCATCTCGTCCCTGACCACGGTCCTTGGTTTGGGCGCGTGTATCCTGAGCCGGAATCGGGGAAGGACTGGTTTTGTTACTCCTCTTTTTAAACCAGATCACAAACAAAACAGCCAAGATGAGAAAGACCCCGACTAACACACCAAGGAGGCTGCTGAGGAAAGATGGCAGGGAGAACCAATCAGCTGAACCACCGGGTGAGGTACCACCAGCAGAACCATCGGGCGAGGTACCATCAGCAGAACCAGATGAGGGGAAGGTACCATCAGCAGAACCAGATGAGGGGGAGGTACCATCAGTAGAACCTGGTGAGGGGGAGGTACCATCAGCAGAACCTGGTGAGAGGGAGGTACCACTGACTAGACCTGGTGAGAGGGAGATACCACTGACAGGACCTGGTGAGAGGATACCATCAGCATAACCTGGCGAGGGGGAGGTACCATCAGCAGAACCTGGTGAGAGGGAGGTACCACTGACTAGACCTGGTGAGAGGGAGATATCACTGACAGGACCTGGTAAGGGGGAGGTACCATCAACAGAACCTGATGAGGGGGAGGTACTACTGTTAGGACTTTGTGATGGGGAGGAACCACTGACAGGACGTGGTGAGGGGGAAGTACCATCAGTAGAACCTGGTGAGGGGGAGGTACCATCAGCAGAACCTAGCGAGGGGGAGGTACCATCAGTAGAACTTGGCGAGGGGGAGGTACCATCAGTAGAACCTGGCGAGGGGGAGGTACCATCAGCAGAGTCTGGTGAGGGGGAGGTACCATCAGCAGAACCTGGTGAGGGGGAGGTACCATCAGTAGAACCTGGTGAGGGGGAGGTACCATCAACAGAACCTGGTAAGGGGGAAGTACCACTGACAGAACCTGGTGAGGTCGAGATACCACTGACAGGACCTGGTGAGGGGATACCATCAGTAGAACCTGGTGAGGGGGAGGTACCATCAGCAGAACCTAGCGAGGGGGAGGTACCATCAGTAGAACTTGGCGAGGGGGAGGTACCATAAGTAGAACCTGGCGAGGGGGAGGTACCATCAGTAGAACCTGGCGAGGGGGAGGTACCATAAGTAGAACCTGGCGAGGGGGAGGTACCATCAGTAGAACCTGGCGAGGGGGAGGTACCATAAGTAGAACCTGGCGAGGGGGAGGTACCATCAGTAGAAGCTGGTGAGGGGGAGGGACTACTGGCAGGACCTGGTGAGGGGGAAGTACCATCAGTAGAACCCGTTGAGGGCGAGGTACCACTGACAGAACCTGGTGAGGGGGAGGTACCACTGACAAAACTAGGTGAGAGTGAGGTACCACTGACAGGACCTGGTAAGGGGGAGGTACCACCAACAGAACCTGGTGAGGGGGAGGTACCACTGACAGGGCCTGATGAGGGGGAGGTACCACTGACAGGATATGTTGAGGAGGAGGTACCACTGACAGAACCTGGTGAGGGTGAGGTACCACTGACAGAACCTGGTAAGGGGGAGGCACCACTGACAAGATCTGCTGAAGGAGAGGTACCATCAGAAGGATCTGGTGAGGGATAGGTACCAATAACAGGATGTGGCGAGGGGGAGGTACCACTGACAGGACCTGGTGAGGGGGAGGTACCACTGACCGGACCTGGTGAGGGGGAGGTGTCATCAACAGAACCTGGTGAGTTGGAGATGCCATCAACAGAACCTGGTGAGGGGGAGGTACCACTGACAGAACCAGGCGAGGGGGAGGTACCATCAGTAGAACCTGGCGAGGGGGAGGTACCATCAGTAGAACCTGGTGAGGGGGAGGTACCATCAGTTGAACCTGGTGAATGGGAGGGACCACTGACATAACCTGGTGAGGGGGAGGTACCATCAACAGAGCCTGGCGAAGGGGAGGTAACATCAGCAGAACCTGGTGAGGGGGAGGTACCACTGACAGAACCTTGTGAGGGGGAGGTACCACTGACAAGACCTGGTGAGGGTGAGGTGCCATCAACAGAACCTGGTGAGGGGGAGGTGCCACTGACAGGACGCGGTGAGGAGGGGGTACCACTGACTGGATATGGTGAGGGGGAGGTACCGCTGACAGGACCTGGTGAGGGGGAGGTACCACCGACAGGACCTGGTGAGGGGGAGGTACCATCAGTAGGGACTGGTGAGGGGGAGGTACCATCAACAGAACCTGGTAAGGGAGAGGTACCGCTGACAGGACCTGGTGAGGGGGAGGTACCTGCCTCTTCACAGACCAGGTCTTCAGGGTATACAGCAAGTAGCAAGCTTTTCCCCTCAAAGTTACTGGGTCCGGCACAAATGATCTGTTCTTCAAAATCCGGAACACCTGTCATCCTTTTCTTAAAGGGCAACATCCTGCAGTCACACTGCCAGGGGTTGTTAGTGATGTCAACATTTGAGATGTTAGCCAGTATGTCATACGCCATGAGTGGGAGTGTCTCCATCTGGTTGTCGTTGATGCTAAGGTCTGGCAGTGCTGAAGTATTTAGATTATACAAGGCCTCTATGGGGAAAGCGTTGATGTTGTTCTGAGATAGATCGAATGTGCGGAGTACTGGCAAATTTACAAATGCCTCAGCTTCTATAGTGCTGATGGCGTTGTATTTTAGGTCTAATCTTTCTAGTTGGTGCAGATTTACAAACGTGCCGGCTGCGATGGTTGTTATGTGGTTGTAATGAAGGTAAAGATTACGGAGCTGCGGGGTGACGTGAAAAGTTTCTGGTTCGATGCTGCTGATGTCATTTTGGGACAGAGAAAGGGTCTTCAGATTATCAAGTCCCTCAAACATGTCAGCTGTGAGGTTGGTTAACTGGTTACCCCACAGATACAGAGTTCGCATTTTGGGCAGGTTTACAAAGGTTCCCGCCTCGATAGTGTGGATGCTGTTGAAATACAGGTAAAGGATCTGAAGGTTACTTAATCCCACAAACATGTCCGCTCGGAGGCTGGTTAACTGGTTACTGTAAATTTCCAGAAAATATAATCTGTCCAAGTCGTAGAACGCCCCGCTGTTGATGACGGAGATCTGGTTGGAATCAAGATGCAATTTTGTCAGACTGCTGTACCTGGAGAAGTCGGACTGGTTTAAGGTTGTGATGGCGTTTCTATTCAGGTCCAGGTTTATGATGGTTGTAGGCAGGTCCTGAGGAACACTGCTGAGCCCTCTGCTGGTACAGTCACAGACTAATGAACAGCTGCTGTTACAGGCTGAAGTTTGCCCCGTTTCCCCAAAGATGATCAGCAGAGGAACCAACAGCATCTTCATCTTGTTGGGCTTTTTGTCTGCAAAAGAGACAGAGAAATTTGACATAAATAGATATCTAATTTTGTATTTGACACAACTTTCGCAGCAACCCAGATCTACTCCATGAAGCCAAAATCATACCATCTTTCATGTGTGGAACTTGGAGTTTACAGCTTACTTTCATAACTGCATGTTTCATTAGTTAGTTAATGGAAATGCCGAATGATATTGTGCAAAGGAGCATCTCTCATAGTTATCATGTACATTGTTTCCAAATACAATATCGTCTCTCGTTACTTCTGTGTTTTTCTATTTACGCAGTTAATAGTATATCCACACAACTACTTGGTTATTATACTGATAGTACCTGTAGCCTGCAAATTGCTGCAAAATGCCTTTTGGTTATTATACTGATAGTACCTGTAGCCTGCAAATTGCTGCAAAATGCCTTTTGGTTATTATACTGATAGTACCTGTAGCCTGCAAATTGCTGCAAAATGCCTTTTGGTTATTATACTGATAGTACCTGTAGCCTGCAAATTGCTGCAAAATGCCTTTTGGTTATTATACTGATAGTACCTGTAGCCTGCAAATTGCTGCAAAATGCCTTTTGGTTATTATACTGATAGTACCTGTAGCCTGCAAATTGCTGCAAAATGCCTTTTGGTTATTATACTGATAGTACCTGTAGCCTGCAAATTGCTGCAAAATGCCTTTTGGTTATTATACTGATAGTACCTGTAGCCTGCAAATTGCTGCAAAATGCCTTTCATCCAGTAACACAATGATTCTCACCTGGCATCAGGTAGTTTAACTTTCACCGACGATGATGTGGTGGCTGTTTTTTATGCTGTGTCTCTGCTAAGCTTTGACATTGACTCAAGGATCTGTCAATATGGACAAGGCAGCTAGTCTCGCATATCAAACATAGCTCCTTGGATATGTAGTCTTTGTGAGATTATACCACAGATGAGGCTAAGACATTGCGCCGGTTACCTGACACCATCATGTCTATACACGTGTTTTTGGAACAACGTGTCTTTGTGTACTTAGTTTTGCCTTGACACTCGTTACCTCACACCACCACCACCGTGTCTATTCAGAGCAACTTGAGCTGAAAAAGTCCATCAAACCTGTGTCTGCCGGTCCTGAACCACACTTGTAGTTGCGAGAGAAGTATTTATGTACGGACGCGTCTTTGTAAACACAGTGTCGCATTGACACTTCACCATGTCAATTTAGACAGACAAACTTGAGCTGCAGAAATAACAGTCTGACCCTTGAAAGTACGCCGCACGTATTTTTGTGCTGACATGTCTTTGTGTACCCATCTTGTTGTCTGGGTTTAATAATAATACCGCGTCAACTCAGACATAGCAACACAAATAGATTTGAGTTGCCGAAATAAGGATCACACCCTAACTTCTTGAAACGGACGGAATGAATACAAATTAGAAACAAATTACCCAAATTACACTTTTCTTTCTAGTATTGAATATGAATTGCACAGAGTAGCCTTTTTATTTGTATTTTTATATTTATTAATTTTTCTTTTCACTCTCTCACGCCTGAGCGACGCAGCCTTAATCCATCCAGCTTGTGTCTACCGGTCCTGAATTAAACTATGTAGGTGCGCGGGACGTATTTTTGTACGAATGCGTCTTTGTAAACGCAGTGATGCATTGACCAAGGACGTTATACAAAGACCTTCCATTGACACTCCACCACCATGACCCACAATGTCTATTCAGACATGAGCTGCAGAAATAACAATCTGATCCTTAAAAGTACGCAGCACGTATTTTTGCACGTCTTTGTGTAGCCATCTTGTCTGCGTTTAATAATAATACCGCGTCAACTCAGACATAGCAACACTAATAGACTCGAGTTGAAGAAATAACAATGTCGTCCCTGACTTCTGGAAATGGAAATTTACCTAAATTACGCCTTTCTGTCTAATCTTGAATATGAATTGCAAATAACAGCTTTTTCATTTCACCTAGGCACCGATATCCTTTCATTCTCTTAAGCCTTAAGCAGTAGGTGCCTTAAAGTTTTTAATTTGTGATTAAGATATTCATACTCAAAACAATCAAAAAGAAAAACACTTATCATCAACGTTGCAGACTGTCCAGAAAGTTTGACACCCAGTATTGCAGATCAGCCATATTTCTATTTTATCTATTAATGCCAAGTCCATATACATTGCTGGCAGTGGAAATGCCTTTCTACTGAGAACGTTGTAATTAGGAAGGCAGGCTGTCTTAGAAAACCTGTGATACTTATATTTTGGACGATGTTGGTCATAACCTATCCCAGGTCTGCTAACGATTCCTACCCTAGACCTTCAGAGTCTAACCTCCCATAAACCCTCCTTGATTCTAAGAAACAACACTACCCCGTAGACCAGTTTGCCACCCGGGCGCTAATAACCATGTCATTTGCTTGGAGATTACGCCAACACCCATCCCTTTCCAGCAGAGTAAAACAGACTTAAACTTAAGTGTTGCTTTCGACGAAATATGAAAATAGAAAGAAACTCACCAATAAGTCGTTTTCTACAAGAGATAAATGAGTCCCAATAGAGCTATCTTGTTCCACCTGTTCTAAGATTGTAAGACTTGTCAAAGCCCGGTCTCATGTGCCGTGTGTAAGACGCTCCTGGATTTAATCCTTGAAACCACACAGCGGGTATTTTTGTACGAACGTGTCTTTTTATACTCAGTGTTGACTTCTACGTTGCCGGCTACCTAAAAGCACAAGGTCTATTCAGATTAACTTGAGCTGACGAAGAAATAACTTAAGCTGTTATCTGTTGGTCCTGAACCAAACCTAGTAACATAGTACCTGTTTTTGTACGAGTGTATCTTTGTCTATCCATGTTTGTTCTCTCGGTTACATAATAGAAATATGTTCATTCAAATGCAGCAACTGAAGAAGTAACAATTGAGCTTTTGAACTCTTGCGTACTTGTCTTCGTTAAATACACATGTAGTACTTACCAGAAAAACAAGGCTTTTAATCATGGAATAACACACTGCAAATAGAAGCCTCTGTGTTGAAACAAGGTGCCGGTTTTCTCTCATTATTTCAATCCTAGGCAAAGCCGTAGTTGCCATTTTGATTAGTGATTACACATATATAAAGTCACGGATCAATAGTTTTTGTCCAGAGGGAATCTCTGAAAAGATATCGTTGAAGTGACGGCTATTTGGCAGACTTGATATTCATTGTTTTGAATCATCACAATGCCAAAAGCTTATCCTGTTTGGTTATTGACATGTAAATTTTAAGGTTAATTGTTATAAGCACAGCTAGCTATTCAATGTATCATGTTGTGTAATATTTAGCCACTGTTGTCTCGTGCTTATGAAGGTGGTTTTCGGTGGTGATGGTACGTGTTGACTTATCATCATATCTTGCCGTGCTGTTGGCAGTACTGCAGCTAGTTCAGGGCCTTCCGGGGTTCCTCTAACAGGTCCCAATCGATGACGTAATCCTCACTGATCACTGTTTGTGGTTGCCATAGAAACGTGTTCTTGCACTGGCGCCCCATGGCGTGTAATCTCGAAAGTGGCGTAAAGATGGCAGGTAAAACTGGGAGCAGCAGTTCTACGGAAACACACTTCAAGTTACTCTGCTCATGGAAATTATGATGTAACTTTTTATCATAAAGTTATGATGTAACTTTAACACATGTTTGTGTGTGATATTTATGTGGGATACCTATGTGTGAGGAACGTCTGGCATAATATATATACATTGTCTGTTTAACTTGTAGGAAGGCTGTGGCCAAAACGAACGGTACGACAAAGACAGATACATGCTGCAGTATGGCTGTTTTATAGTGTAGAATAACAATAGTAAACAGCATTATCACATATGTTGATTTAATTGGACATTTACAGCATGCACAGCAAGTTCAAGTTCTTTCAATGCTATTTTTGCACACTTCTGCATGGTAGATATAAGTCGAACTGCAAGCAAAACTGTGTCTGAGAGTGGGAGGACAAGGGTTCATCTTTCTGTCCAGCTGTTTTGATGGCATCTTGGCTTCTTGCTTTAATTGCATTGTGGGGATCTAATGAGTGCCGGGATCAGCTCCGAGCTGATTGGTGGCCACTATGGTTAATTAATTGATTGATTAATTAGTCATTTCGTGTGGCATTCAGTTTTTTTTCCACCAGACGCTTCCTGATTTACATTTCAAAGAGGGATGCCCTGTGGCCTTAATTTTCTCGCTACGGAAATTTCCACTGTCTAGTTTCTGCTGGTTTCTGGAGTTTCTGGTGTTGTGTCTTCCCTTTATTTTAGAATTATCTCTTTCTTTCAGAGATGTTTTGGATAATATTTAAGCTAAATGTATCTGAACTGTGTGTATAGGTGTTGTATTTTGGCACACGTCTATAGATTAACTCTGGTGTTTACAGCGATGATTGGAAATTTCCCTTGCCTATTTTCTGCGTGCCTGCCCTTCTTTTTCTGAAACTCTCCCCATTTGGGGTTTTCTGTGCATTCTGAGTATGATTATTCTGGTTCGGCTGGTCTGTATCTGGAGCGCAGTTGAAGCTTATTTGATGCTGTGTTTAGACTTTTTACCTGCATACCTGCGTGCATACCATCTTCAGTCTAGGAAGGAGTGGACTCCTGTAGTGGACTGATCTTGTCACTTCCGGTCGTCGGCTAGGCATGCTCATACATCAGATGGATACAGTGTTTGTCTAGTTGATTTTTGAATTGGCTCACTGTGCTACTATTTACCACTTTCTCTGGCAGGGAATTCCAGTTTTTTACTACTCTTGAGCTAAAAGCCTGGGCTCTCACCCTCAACTTATCAAGGGGAATCTTCAATTTTAGACTGTGTCCTCTTGTTGTTGTGTTGTTTTTTTGTTGTGTATTGATTTTATTCCTGCGCTGATGTCTACTGTCGCTGATGCCTCTCAGCATTATTGGGATCCAGCTTCAGCTTTTCCTACATGATATTTCTTGCATGACTTTTTGTTAGCATTGGTTCTATCAAGGATACATAACCTTCTTGGTTCAAACTCAGATACTCCATCAAACAGGATATTGTTCCTCCTAGACTGATTTTCTAGGTAGCCTGTTTTGATTTTGTTTGCCTGTAGGTTACCATACATCCCCAGTGCTGTTGATTTTGTCGGGTTGGAATGATTGCAAAGCAGTTTGGGAAAGTGGGTGAATTCTGCTACCTCTGTCATCGCCTAATATGTATCTCACTGATCTTTGAGAGTCTTTGAGTCTTTGAGCTGATGACGTAATATTTATGTGTTCTATTTTATATCATCACAAGCGTAGACATATTTCAACGTGAAAACAATGACGAAGAATTGACAAATGCAATTGTATTTTTGTGTAACCATAGTAGTGACTTCTGTCATGAAACGAACATCTAAATATTCTGGCACAAGTATTCTGGCACAAGTATACATTAACATAGCGGCTCAATTACATAAAATACACACAAATTTAAGAATATACACTTCCATTTTCTCCCAGAGAAAGCAAAGCTTGTTGTGGAGCTGTAATCATAGATATAAACAATGTGGATTAAATGGATCTATTTCAAAGTATTACGCAAACATCACATTTGTACAAAAACAATTCCACTTTTCTCTCAATAGATACCGCATGCGTAGTCATAGCTTACTAACGGCCTCCATGGTGATCATGACGAAAACAGATTCAACTCCCGAGTCTTTGATCATCTTGGATTCTATTCTATTCTATTCTATTCTATTCTATTCTATTCTATTCTATTCTATTCTATTCAAAGAGGGGTACTCCTATTTCGATGGTAATGCATGTGTTCCCTAGTGTTTCATGATGGTCTGATGTATCCTCACCATCTGTAGCTGCTGACACGTAATGTTACTATTGTCCTGCTTACTGAATGGGGGGAAGAGTCGGTCGCACCAGCTTATATCCCCGGTCAAGGTCGAAAGGATCTGAATCGTGGACTGTGATTGGGCGAGAGCTTCCTGACCTACTGGCTACGTCATCAGCCGCACTGGTTGTTACAGTAGCAGCTGATTCCTTGGCGTTGTGAGCGACACTCAATTTGTGAGAGACAGGACTTGTTTTCTTCCTGTGACGACGCAAGATTGCAAGGAAAACGGCCGAGGCGAGCAGAGTTCCAATGGCAGCGCCTGCAAACCCACTTAGGAGGACTGTGTCGGAGCAAGAACAGGGAGAAGGGCCGGCATGGGTATCTGCTACCCCCTGCGTAAAGTCTGGGGCAGTTGTTTGGTTCGTCGCTTGGTCAGTTGTTTGGTTCGTCGCTTGGTCAGTTGTTTGGTCCGTCGCTTGGTCAGTTGTTTGGACAGTCGTTTGTGCTGTCGTTGGAGAAGATGTTTTTAGCAGAGCAACAGATGACATGCTCAAAGCGGAGGAAAGTTCTCTTATTGTTGTGATCTCATCACAGAACAGATCATCAGGATCTACGTCGTGTAGTAAGCTTTTCCCATGGAGGTTAGCAGGTCCGGCACAGGTGATCTGGCTCTCAAATGGGTAAGACCCGGTCATTCTTTGCTTAAAGGGAAGCATCCTGCAGTCACACTGCCAGGGGTTGTTGGTAATGTCAACATATGAGACGGAGGTCAGTATGTCATATGCAATGACTGGTAGAGTCACCATGCTGTTCCCACTAAGGACCAGATTGCTGAGCTGAGTCAGAGTTACGAAAGCGCTTGTTGCAAAGGTGGTGATGTGGTTGGCCCGGAGGTAAAGATAGCGGAGCTGGGGGCTAGCATTGAAGGTTTCTGCCTCGATACTGCGGATGTTATTGATATTCAAGCTTAGGGTCTCCAGGTTATCAAGTCCCATAAACATGTCAGCTGTGAGACTGGTTAACTGGTTTTCGTGAAGGTTCAGGAAAGTTAACCTGGTTAAGCTGCAGAACGCTCCGCTGTTGATTACAGAGATCCGGTTGGATTGAAGCTCTAAGAACTTTAGGCTGCTGTACCTGGAGAAGTCGGACTGGCTTAAGGTTGTGATGACGTTGTCCTGAAGGTACAGGTGAGTGATGCCTGTAGGCAGGTGCTGAGGAACACTGCCGAGGCGTCTGTTGTCGCAGTAACAGGCTGATGAACAGCTGCTGCTGCAGGCTGCCGTCGGTCCCGATCCCTCCAGGACGATCACTAGAAGGACCAGCATCCCTTTCACCTTGTTGAACATGTTGTTGGCACAATAGAACGTGGATGCAGTCCTATAGAAAACATATATTATATTTTGTTTACAGGCACTTTCCATTTGGTTTCTTTGATCCAACGTCCAAAGATCAAAGTCATCAAATGAGACATTTTATTTAATTGGAATCAGAATGATGTGCCTTAGTCTGTACTTTATCATAGACTTGGAAGTTCCTTTTAGATAATCAGCAATTAACATTATATAAGGCAGACGAAAGCCATGGCCTCGTTTCTTGTTGTATCTGGGGCAAAGGTAGCTGGGTGCGCACTTCAAACACATTTTGTTAGCAAGCTTCCAACGCTGCCTAGAATTCAAAACATCCGCGCTGGTGGACTTCGTTCAAGTGCTTCCTTCGTTTTCATTGGGTAGATAAGTCACGTGATACCGGTCAACGACACCTGATCACGCGCCAGTCAGGCGGTAGATATTACCCATCATGCTCTCCTAACATTTGAACACCGTATGGTAGCAACAACGTCATGCATACTATATAATGTTGTTCGATCCGCAAAACTGAAGCAGTACACAAGACCTTCACGTTTTTGTGCATGTAACTTTATATTCTTACAACTTACGCAATACTTATTAGTAGGGAAATAGTACTAGGATATGGACACTTTCCCCTAAACGTCGCTCTTACATTGATATCAATGTTATATTGTGGATGGAAAAGCCATTGCCCTCATATGGCAAACAATTAAGGTTGGATTTGTGTATGACCTTCTTGCTTCATGCATTAAACGCTCCTTACATGTTCAGTACCCACCTTTCAGTACCCACCTGGTCATTCCCCACCTGTTGAGTCTTTGTTGCCCTCAGCACTGCGCAGAGTGAAGAATAGCTTGTACGTGAAGTTCGGTGTGGCCTCACCTTCGATGGCGTATGTCTCATTGAGCACTGTTTGCTGTTGCCCGGAAACACACACTGGCGCCCCCTGGCGTCTTATTTCAGAAGTAGCAAAACGATGTCAAGGATACTACTGGCCCCCTGGTGTCTTAAATCAAAAGCAGCGTATTGTAACTGGTGGAATGTGTTATGCTAGTTTACTATCCGAGCCTGTGCCGGAGAACAGTCACTGTGATGGGGAATGATATTGTAGGCTTATTAGGAACGCACCAACACGTAGTTACAGGAGTAAATTTTGTCAGATGTGTTGACATGATGTATCATTATGATATATATTGTTGTATCATTTTTCTGTCGCACAGGAATGACAAACATGCAGTACAGTATCGCTCAGGTATAAAGAAAACAATGGGTTTATTCTGAAACCTTAGGAACAACGATAGAAATCCCGTTTCTTTCTTTAGCCACCACTTCAGCTTCTATCATGAATAGAGCACCTGAACTTGGATTTACACACGGTGAAGTGTTGCTGTTTTACAGTACATACTTGTGCAATTTAGACACATCCTACATAATGATGCCATACATGTTGATATAATTAGCTGACAAACCCTCTCAAACATCACTACAATACAAAGAATACAATCACGTTTTTTTCTCCGGAAAGATGCCAAAGTTTGTTAACGACAGACTCGTTTCGAAACATATATAAGTTCTACCACACAATGTACAGTGTTGCTCAAGTGGGTCTATTCTAAACTCTTACGAAAACATCACAACTGTGCAAACATATTAAATCTTTTCCTCAAAGGATGCCACATGCGCAACCTGTAACCAGCCGTCGTCATGACTAACGTCTCCATGGTGATCATGGGTTATTCTATTCTATTCTACTCAATTCCATTCTACTCCATTCCACTCCACTCCACTCTATTCTATTCGACTCGACTCGACTCCATTCCACTCCACTCCATTCCATTCCACTCCACTCCACTCCACTCCACTCCATCCTACTCTACTCTACTCTACTCTACTCTAGTCCATTCTATTCTATTCTATTCTATTCTACTCTTCTCTTCTCTTCTCTTCTCTTCTCTTCTCTACTCTACTCTACTCTACTCTACTCTACTCTACTCTACTCTACTCTACTCTACTCTACTCTACTCTACTCTACTCTACTCCACTCTACTCCATTCTATTCTATTCTATTCTATTCTATTCCATTCTATTCTATTCTAGTCCATTCCATTGCAAGACTATTTCAATGGTCAGTTTTGCTGATGAATAAAGTGATTCCTCAGTAAATCATGATGATTTGAAGCATCAGAACTATCAGCAGCTGCACCCTGTATCGGGGGAAGGTGAGGCCGCACCAGCCTATAGCCCAGGTCAGGGTCGTACGGGTCCGGCCTGTGAGCTGTGATTGGCTGTGATCCGCCAGCAACGTCATCAGACGCACCGGTCGTTACAGTAGCTCTGGAATCTGCGCTGTTATAAACGACAATCGAGTCTGGTGCAGGTGTAGGTCTGGTTTTCATCCTGTGATGGCACCAGACTGCAAGGAACGCGGCAGAGGTGAGCAGAGTTCCGATGGCCGCGCCCGTGAACCCGCTGAGAAGGACTGACTGGGAGCAGGAGCAGGCAGGAGGGACGGTCTCGCCGTCTGCCACTCCCGGTGTAGAGTGGACGTCTTCAGGAGTAGTTGTTTGGGCAGTCATTTGGGTACTTGGCTGGATAGTTGTTGGGGAAGTTGTTGGAGATGTTGATACTGTTGATGTTGCAGTTTCCAGCAGAGGAATAGGTGTGGTGCTCAAAGAAGAGAAATTTTCTCCTGTTGTTGTAGATAAGGGAACGTTTGTACTATGATCTACAGAAGACGAGGTGCTTGGTGTGGAGTAGATTTCTGTTGTCTCTTCACAAGTCAGATCGTCAGGATTCACGTCCAGCAGTAACCTTTTCCCTGTAAGGTTAGCAGGTCCTGCACAGATGATCTCGCTCTCAAATGGGTAAGACCCGTTCATTCTTAGCTTAAAGGGGCACATCCTGTAGTCACACTGCCAGGGGTTGTTGGAGATGTCAACAGTTGGGATGGAGGCCAGTATGTCATATGCCATGACTGATAGTGTCTCCATGCTGTTGTACTGTAAGTCAAGAGTGTTGAGATGGGGCAGATCTACAAAAGCGCCTGTTGCAAAGGTGGTGATGTTGTTGTTATCAAGGTAAAGATTCCTGAGCTGCTGGGTAGGGAAGGTGCCTGCCTCGATACTGTGGATGTTGTTGTTATACAGATAAAGAGTCTCAAGGTTATCAAGTCCCAAAAACATTCCAGCTGTGAGGCTTGTTAACTGGTTATTGTACAGATCCAGAGTAGACAGTTGAGATAGGCTCACAAATGTGCCAGCTGCGATGGCGCTAATGTGGTTATTGTAAAGTCTAAGATAGCGGAGCTGCGGCGTTGAGTTGAATGTCCCTTCCTCGATACTGTGGATGTTGTTGTGCTGCAGGCTAAGGCGCTGCAGGTTATCAAGTCCCGCAAACATGTCAGCTCGTAGGGTGGTTAACTGGTTACTGCTAAGGTCCAGTTGTGTTAAGCTGGTTGAGTTCTGGAACACTCTGCTGTTAATTACGGAGATCTGGTTGGAAGTAAGATATAATATTGTCAGGTTGCTGTACCTGGAGAAGTCGGACTGGTTCAAGGTTGTGATGACGTTATACTGCAGGTACAGGATAGTGGTGTCTGTAGGCAGGTCCTGAGGAACACTGCTGAGGCCGCTGTTGTCGCACCAGCAGTATGTTGGACAGCTGCTGCTGCAGACTTCGGTTAGTCCAGCTCCATTCAAGGTAATCAGTAGAAGAATCAACGCCTTCTTCATGTTCTTGGCCATTTTGCCTGCACAATATAAAGTAGATAAAGTGTTACTGTATATATTGAGTACCAAATATATCGTGTACGCGTACTTAATACAATTCATTCCTCCTGAGTTTGATCCATCATTCAAAGATAAGGACGACCGAATGCTATGATTTATATATAGTTTTTTTAATACATACATCTTTGTATTTTACCATAGCACGGTTAAGTGTATAGGTCATACATGTCAAAGTGACTTCCTTGGGGCTGTATCCATGTCTCAACTGCGAAAATAGTTTCTGAAGAAACTAAACTATATTCATGCTAAGATGAATGTTCACTGAATTATGTATCTAAGTAGCGTATCAGTTTGTCTCTTTGGTATAAATCATGGCCCTTTATTTGTATGGCGGCGGCATCTCAACCCCGGTTCAGCAACTATGGTCGTGCAAAGTACCTGCTACATAGATTTTTGTAGGTGCTTCGTGATAAGCAAACAGCCATGCATAAAACATCAGTTAGGTTTCAAGATAGTCGAAGGCTATTGATCATTGTCAAACTGAACAAAGCGTCACACTTTGACCTCCACAAACAAAGCAAACAGCTCTGAGCATCAAACATCTTGTTATGCAGTGAACTGGCCATTGATGAATATCACAGTAAAGTGTCATTGTTTTGGGGCCAGTAAGCAAAGACTTAATCGTTTGTAGGGACCTTGTAGGGAAGCTAAATTAATTGCATGTGTCCTTTAAGTCGGTCTTACCTGGAATTACAAAAGACAAAAAAAAAGTTTACTATTGACGGACATAATGATGTATTTTCGTATGTTAGGTCGTCTCTTTGGTATGAATTGTGGTCCTAAATTTGTTTTGTGGCGGCATCTCAAGCTCTACCCGGCAACAATGGCCGTACAGAGTTAGTAACATAGATTGTGGCAACTGCTTTGTAATAAGCAAGCAAACAGCTGTGCACAAATTCCTTCTAACTGAGTTAAAGGCCATTGATCACGTAAAGCTAGACAAATTGTCAAGCATTGACCTCCATAAACAAAGGCGTCTATACGCAAAGAGCTGTAAACATCACGTGTAGTGAAATAGCTATTGATCAATGTCAGGTAAACAAAGTGTCAATGTTTTGGGCCGGTAAACAAAAGGCATGACCTGAGCCTTTGTAAGAAGTAGTGGACCTTTTAGGGAATCTGAATTCATTACATTTGTCCTTTACCCCCCCCCCCCCCAAACAAAAAACATCTCAAGAGTTTAGTATTTACGATATGCCACCTCTGGTCAGACAATGAGGCGGACATTTTTTTATTGCTGTTCTTCGGCTAAATTTTGTAGACTGTGGGAGAGGCAAATAGTGTCAAGTCAAAGTGGTCATAGCCTATAGGGGTCCAGACCGCGTAATTACTCTATTGCGCATTGCAATGGCTATTTTGACTGTACAAAGTGCAGTGATTGTCCTCAATTACGTAATCAACAGAATTAACTCCCATGATATTTGTCCTTTACTAGCCTGAGCATCACCAGGGCTCCCATACCCCCCCCCCCAAAAAAAAAAAAATCATCTCAAGAGTTTAGTATTTACGATATGCCACCTCTGGTCAGACAATGACAAAGTAAACAAAGTGTCATTTTTGGGGGCCGGTAAACAGTCTAGTCAAAGTGGTCAACTCAGGCTAGTGAAGGATAAATGTAATGATGCCTGCGTTGTCCCAATATTGACTTAATGTGCAGAGGAATGGGGCAAATTCGGATTAAATGATAAGTCACCCATTGAACAAGTTCATCTGAAGTTTTGTAAGTCGTTATTAGGCGTAAGAAAAAACTCAAGTAATCTTGCAACAAGGGCAGAACTAGGCAGGTATCCTCTGTGGATCGAAATATATACTAGATTGTATTCATACTACAAAAGATTAGTTAAAGAAGTGCCAAGAAATAGCCTACAATTTGAAGCTTTTCTTGTACAGCAGGACTTACACAGTCGCAACATACCATGCTGGCTTTCCAATGTCAGTAAAATCCTGGAGGAGTCTGGTTTTGCCTATCTTTTGATTAACAGTGATCGCAACACATCTTTCGCTCAGTCCGAAGTAAACCAAAGACTGAAAGACAACTTTGTTCAAAATTTTTACTCCGAAATGAATTCTCCTGGCATGAAGGAAAACCAAGGTAATAAGTTAAGAACCTACAGAAAATTCAAGCTTACCTATGAAAGAGAAAAGTACCTAGAGATAACAAATTTTAGCTATCGCCGAGCCATGACTAAATTAAGGATCAGCGATCACCCACTGCAAATTGAAGCTGGCAGATACACCCGAACTCCTCCTTACGATAGAATATGCATGTTTTGTAATAAGAATGACAGATATATAGAAAATGAAATGCACTTTGTGCTAGAGTGTTCTCTGTACAATGACATGCGTAATAGCCTTGTTAACGTCAAACGTGTAAAAGAGAAATATATACACCTAACAAAGGTAGACTTGTTTAAATATCTGATGACATCAACTAACTATGACGTATTGGAAGAACTGTGTAAGTTCGTTTACTCATGTTTTAAGAGGAGGGGCGAAGAAAATAGTTATAATTAGGATATATCATTGTTTACCTTTAACTTTATATCAAACTTAATGCATTTAGCCCCAATGGGGCATGAGCATGCAATAAACATCATTGTCATTGATATTGCTCATATGTAGAAAGTCTTAACGTATATGCAACGTGAAGAAATGTACAGAAAGCAGTCATTGTGCTTATCTAAGAATATAGAATCGCCTCAGATGCAGACGAACTTGCAAAGATGGTAACATCGCATAACAGAGAAGCTTACATAACTTAAGGAATTACTAACTACTACTAACTACAGGAGTTACTTACTACTATTAACTACAGAAATTACAAAAAGGGACCAAATAAGTCACTTACCAGCTGACAGTTTGCTTGAACCTGCTGCCTCCAACCCCGTAACCAGCAAAAGTTTTCTCAACCATGTGAAGGTGAAGATATCTTCACGTATCCAGTTTTATCTGTTCTGAGACAAGTCCAAGTTCTCTGGTCTTCCTTGCCTCCGTCACACCCGACACAAACTCTGTAACTACGCAGCAGGTTTGGCTGTAGAAGGAGTTAATCTCCAATTAGCCACATTGGTTATCACACATGTTGTCACGAGGTAGTTAAATAGCCTTTTATCTACTTCATTTGTTGGTCGGGTATTGTTGTAGCGCCTGAGTTAAAACGCCATTTATCCACCCTTGTTGTTGGCCGTGTATTGTTGTAGCGCCTGAGTCAAAACGCTATTTATCCACCCTTGTTCTTAGTCGTGTATTGTTGTAGCTGAGTTAAATCCCCATTTATCGCCCCTGACGGTTGGTACGCCTTTGTACAGACGATGTTTGGTTGCCCCACCGGGCTGGAATTACGCCACCCCCTGTTCAAAATACATTAAATACGTTTGATAATTTTTAGAGTTTAGATTAAAGACCACGGGTAAAGTTCGTAAGTTTTAGGTCCAGAGTGGCAATAGCAACACGTCTTCTGTTATGTTGGCACCTAATAAAGGTTGACGTTTCTGAACGCTGTTAGCTTCTCTCGTCAGCTCATGGTTAGCGTCTGACGAACGTTTTTTTTGCATGACCTGATGCTAAAACACGGAGGTGATAAACAGATTTTAAACATAAATCTAGAAACCCCGAATATTAAGGTAACATATCATTACACATAATCACGGATGATTTATTGATGATTTATCTAAACGTCTCCTGCAAGCATTAGAAAGAAAATATGGTTTAGTACTAGTAACAAAGCATACATGCAGATTTTTTTGTCAAGCAAAACACCAACAGTTCTGCCATTTATTTTTACAGCACATGAAACAGTCTGAACACTTGATTCTATGGGAAGACAAGTGACTGCATATCAAAGTAAACAAAACTACATTAATTCTGTTCATCTCTTGGTTAGTTAATTCATGCAGATTACAATCTTTGTAATTCATTGACATACATATATTGTCCCGTTACAAGTTCTTGGCGTTGGTGTGACGTAACTGGTAGCGCGTTCGGCTCGGAATCGAAAGGTCTCGAGTTCGATATCCACCATGCTACGACGTTGTCCTTGGGAAAGGCACTTTACACGACTTTCCCTGGCGGTGTAGTGACGCCAACCGAGACTCTTCGGCAAACCTGTCTAATTGTGTGTCGAAAACACTCACCATGGGTTTGACAACATCTGCACATTGACTTCCACCAACAACCGTTAATATATTTTACAAATTCTGGTGTCACCTCTCTTATAAATTGAACTGAACAAATGTTCAACAAACTTATCTAGAATCCGCTTTCCGAAATATGCCAACGTTTGTAAGATAATGTTTGACGAATCCAGTCATTCAAAGAATTTTTTTTATTACAAAATAGCCAGACCTTTGGGCAGTCGGGATGGGCAGGCCTGTTGATAAAATAAATGTCTGCCGAGAGGTACGTGGCTGTTTCCGGCATCAGCGAGATGTTCAGAATCAGCACCATGTTCAGAATCAGCACCATGTGCATCTGCTGGCGGGTGCTGGTAATCACCATGCAGGCCTGCTCCCTTGATGGGCGGAAGAGGAGAACGCAGAACCGCAGAACTCTGATCAAAGCTGTGCGGAAGCGGGGCTACTCTCCATCTTCCTGGTAGACTTTCTACAGATGCAGGACCTGCTGCCCTTGTCGCATAGGCACCCTGCTCTGTGGAATCACGACCTCTGGTTGGTGCAGTTGCGTTAGCTTCGTTTCTATTGCTGCGAACATCACTTAGGTCTGAAGCGGGGGCGGGTCTCGTTTTGCCCCTTCTCTCTACACACCAGATTGCGAGAAAAATGGCCGAGGTGAGGAGAAGTCCGATGCCAGTGGCTATGAACCCAGTCAGGTAGATTGGGTGGAAGTCCGAATCCGAACCAGCATTGCCTGACGGAAAGTGAACGTCACTAGGCTTTGTTGTTTTACAGGTTGTTTGAGTAATTGTTTGGTCAGTTGCTTGGGCAGTTGTTTGGACAGTTGTTTGGGTAATTGTTGGGGCAGTTGTTGGGGCTGTTGTTCGGTCAGTTGTTTGGGCTGCTCTGCAAATTGAAGGGGGTAATGTTGTGAACGTCGTTGATGTTGATACCAGTAAGGCGGAAGTGTTCAACGTTGTTGTTGAATTTTCACAAATCAGATCGTCAGGATTTACGTCGTGAAGTAAGCTTTTCCCTGCAAGGTTAGCAGGTCCGGCACAGGTGATCTGGCTCTCAAATGGGTAAGACCCGGTCATTCTTAGCTTAAAGGGACACATCCTGGAGTCACACTGCCAGGGGTTGTTAGAGATGTCAACAGATGAGATGCAGGCCAGTATGTCATACGCCATGAATGGTAGACTATCCATGCTGTTCCCACTAAGGAAAAGAGTGCTGAGATGAGTCAGATTTACGAAAGCGCTTGTTGCAAAGGTGGTGATGTGGTTGGTCCGGAGGAAAAGGACGCGGAGCTTCGGGGTGGCATTGAAGGTCCCCGCCTCGATACTGTGTATGTTATTGCTATTCAGGCTGAGGGTCTCCAGATTATCAAGCCCCCAAAACATGTCAGCTGTGAGACTGGTTAACT
Organism: Branchiostoma floridae x Branchiostoma belcheri; assembly: GCA_019207045.1. Classification (NCBI taxonomy): domain Eukaryota; kingdom Metazoa; phylum Chordata; class Leptocardii; order Amphioxiformes; family Branchiostomatidae; genus Branchiostoma; species Branchiostoma floridae x Branchiostoma belcheri. Next base: position 891,164 of record CM033039.1, read on the forward strand.
GGTTACCGTAAAGGTTCAGAAAAGTTAACCTGGTTAAGTTGCTGAACGCCCCACTGTTGATGACGGAGATCTGGTTGAACTGAAGCTGTAGTTGTGTCAGGCTGCTGTACCTGGAGAAGTCGGACTGACGTAAGGTCGTGAGGGCGTTGTTAAACAGGTATAGGTGAGTGATGGTTGTAGGCAGGTCCTGGGGAACACTGATGAGGCCTCTGTTGCTGCAGTAGCAGCGTGATGAACAGCTGCTGCTGCAGGCTGCGGTCGGTCCGGCCTTTTTCAGGATGATCAGCAGGAGAACCAGCATTCCTTTCATCTTGTTTTTGCCTGCATCACAAGAAATAGAATTTGCGGTCTGTGAGTGAGTGAGCCCTAACTTAATAAGCTACACGTGTACCATGAGAAATATGATTTGTAGTCCGACTATATTTGACCCATATTTAAATATATATATATATATATATATATATATATATATATATATATATATATATACATATATATATATATATTAATAACATGGGGCATTCCGTATCGCCCGAGGCATGACAAGTAGATAGTATTTAGGTCTGCACCTTGGCATCTGAAATAGATAGTTTGCCCATTTGGCTTTTTTGGTAGGATTAATAACAACCGTCGGTGTACCAAGTGTTACCATTTCTGCAAGTGCTCTGTGATAGGCAGGAGGCTGAAAGTGCTTGTAAGACAATCAAAGGCCATTGATCAATGTCAACATAAACAAAGTGCCGATCTTTGTGGTCTATGAATAATTGCGTGGTCTGATGTTTTGAAAAACACTCTGAGACTTGCAAATAAGCTAAAATTGTACTATATAAATATTGTCAATCCGACTTTTATACAAATCCTTGATCTTGTCTGAACTGCTCAATACTAACATATCCAGAATTCAGCTTGTACCACATCGAAGCCATTTGTTCCTTTTTTATGAAACCAAGTTTTTAATCATAATCATCCTGGCCGCCGATATCGCTTGAGTGCTAACATCATGCCAACTTTGCACAGCTTATCCTGACTGTCAGGTGTGCGATGATAGCATCCTAACATTATGGACCTTTAAGAAATCAGCAATATTTGCTCGCGGTGAAATACTATGCAGACTTTGTAAACGTTAAGTATATGTAACGTAAAGAAATTGGAAGAGACGAGTCCGGCGAATCGAGAGACGTTATACTTATCTGACATACGAAAAGATAAAACACTTAAGATGAATTTACTTAGGAAACTTAACATATCTCTGTAAATCTTTAAAAGATTGACAAAAGAAGTCACCTACCAGCCGACAGTTTCCTTGGTGAGTTTGACCTTTTTCCTGATGCCACAAGTCCAGCACCATGAAAGGTTTCCTTAACAGTGAAAGTAAAGCTTACTCCAACGGAATCCTCACATGTCTAATTTTACCTGTTCTAAGACAAGTCCAAGTGTTCTGGTCCCTCCTGTCTCCGTCACACCCGACACAAACCCTGTAACTACGCAGCAGGTTTGGCTGTAGAAGGAGTTAATCTCCAATTAGCCACAAAGGTTGTCACACATGTTGTTACATAGCCATTTATCTACTTCATTTGTTGGTCGTGTATTGTTGTAACGCCTGAGTAAAAACGCCATTTATCCGCCCTTGTTGTTGGTCGTGTATTCTTGTAGCGCATGAGTTAAAACGCCATTTATCCGCCCTTGTTGTTGGTCGTGTATTGTTGTAGCTGTGTCAAATCCCCATTTATGTACCTTCTTGTTGGTACGCCTTTGCACAGACGGTGTTTGCCTAATCCACCGGCCTGCTATTAAGGAAAACCAACTGTTCGAAATACTTTGAGTTTGTTTGATGTGATTTGTCCTTTACCCTAAGAAAGAAGTCTTGTTTGGGGAATGTCTGTGTGCCTGCATGCAAGAAAATGTATGTTTGTGTTTATGCAATTCGCAATATGCACATTGCATGGCCATACATTCTTCGTGCTGCTCATTTGCGGTTGCCATGGAACGTGCTTTTGCACTAGCGCCCCCTGGCGTTTTATGCTAAAAGTAGCATATAGTCAGCAGAGGTAAAACTGGTGGCACCAGTGATAGAGAAACACACTGCCTTCTAGTCTGTGTGCAGTAACATATACACAGTAAAATCTGTGTAGATTTTAGCATGATGTATTGAAATTGTGGATTTCTTTGTAGAAAGATTGTCGCGAAGTAAAGAGAAATTTGCAGTACAGCACTGTCTGTTTTCAAGTGTAAAGAAAAGCAAAGTCAAGCACATCACTCAAGACACACATGGATTTATTTGCAAGCTTGAAGCAAACACCGTAAAAAGACAATTTTAGATTATCTTAATGTACATTTCTGCAGCTTCTTTCGTTAATCATTTCGCATGAGAACACCAAGTACAATTTTCAACTTATCACACTAAACATCACAGCAATCAAAACTAGTAATTGGTAACTGTACGCGATTTTTAACCCAGTACATGTTATTACAAATGTAGTTCGTAAGTTCACCTTAGCGCTAAGTCACTGAACTATTGTTGGCATATCAATATGTTGTTATATCAATAGATATATTGGTGAGTACGTTATTTATCATGTCAGTTCATCAGTATTCACCATTATCTTAATTAAGATATTTCAAAACAAGTTGGTCTGGACTATACTTAGAGCAAAAGGAGTGTCTGGTGATCAGGTTGGTGCTTAGTCTTTTGACTTCTCTCTGGATATCTGCCTAAGGACCTGTTCCCGTTATGGGGGGAAGGGGAGGGCGCGCCGGCCTGTATCCCGGGTCAAAGCTGTACTCTACCTAAGGACCTGTTCCCGTTATGGGGGGAAGGGGAGAGCGCGCCATTCTGTATCCCGGGTCAAACCTGTACTCTACCTAAGGACCTGTTCCCGTTATGGGGGGAAGGGGAGGGCGCGTCGGCCTGTAACCCGGGTCAAAGCTGTACGGAACCGGCTCGTGGGCTGGGTCTGACCCGCGCTTTACGTCATCAGACTGTAATTCACCGGCTGTGACGCGTGTGCTCGGGGCAGGACTGGTTTTCCCTTTCCTCTTACTGCACCAGATCATCAGAAAAACGGCCGAGGTGATGGCGACCCCGACTGCTACACCCAGAAAGCCGCTGAGAATATTTGACAGGGAAAAGCCACCGGACGAAGAACCATCGGCAGAACCCGGTGAGGGTGATGTAATAGTCTCGTCACATTTTAGGTCTTCAGGATATACAGCACATAACAAGCTTTTCCCTGAAAGGTTTTCCGGTCCGGCACATTCAATTTGTTTTTCAAAATCGGAGAAACCTGTCATCCTCTGCTTTAAGGGAAGCATCCTGCAGTCACACTGCCAGGTGTTGTTGTTGATGTAAACAGTTAGGATGGATGCCAGTATGTCATACGCCATGGGTGGCAGTGTCTCCATCTGGTTGTAGGCCATGCTAAGCCATGACAGTGCTGAAGTACTCAGATTCGACAAGTTCTCAATGGGGAAAGTGTTGATGTTGTTGTGAGATAAATCCAATGTTCGGAGCGCTGACAAATTTACCAACGCCCCATCTTCGATGGTGCTGATGTTGTTGTTGTTCAGGTATAACGTTTGTAGGTTTGGCAGATTCACAAACGTGCCTGCTCTGATTGTTAGGTGGTTGTACTGAAGGCGAAGATAACGGAGCTGCGGGGTGACATGAAAGGTTTCTGGTTCGATGCTACTGATGTTATTATGGTGCAGGAAAAGGTACTCCAGGTTATCAAGTCTCTTAAACATGTCAGCTGTGAGACTGGTTAACTGGTTACTCGACATATGCAGAATTCGCAGTTTGAGCAAGTTTACAAATGTTCCTTCCTCGATACTGCTGATATCATTGTTATACAGGTAAAGCCTTTCTAGGTTCCCAAGGCCCACGAACATGTCAGATTGAATGCTTGCTAACTGGTTAAACTGAAGGTACAGTTCAGTTAAGCTGGCCAAGTTGTTGAACGTACCGCTGTTGATTATGGAGATCTGGTTGGAAACAAGATATAACCTTGTCAAGCTGCTGTATCTGGAGAAGTCGGACTGGTTTAAGGTTTTGATGACGTGGTACCGCATGTTCAGGAAAGTGACGTTTGTAGGCAGGTCCTGAGGAACACTGCTGAGGCCTCCGCTCCAGCAATGACAGGCTGATGATGAACAGCTGCTGCTGCAGGCTGCGGTCGGTCCAGCTTCCTTCAGCATGATCAGCAGAAGAAGCAGCATCCTCTTCATCTTGTTCGGCACTTTGTCTGTAAGAAGGAGAGGAGCCATGAGATTTAATGACATACTCAATCCTTACAAAACACAAACTTGTGAACATGACAGGAAATTGCCGTTTTTCGGGAATTATAACAATGTCAAATCACCATTGAATTGGGGAATACTTGACCTGGTATCTGGTGGTTCTAATCCCCTAAAATTGGGCCCTTGTGAAAGGTATGCATATTCGATGTAGATTTACAAGATAACAAACTGGAGGATATTTTGCAGTGCCAGCACAAGTCGCTAGGGGGGAAGGGCTTTAAAATCTTTTTATTTCAATCTAATGTAATTCACGACCTACCTACATATCAAATATCAAGACAATCCGTGGAGGCATTCTCGAGTTGTCGTCTACTCTCAAACACATGTACAATGTATAATGTGCGTCAGAACCTTCATAGTTCGCACATATTATTGTACGAAAGAGTCTTTGTAGAACCAGTGTTGCCTAATACTCCCGGTTACTTAACACCACCATGTCTTTTCATACAGAGCAACTTGAGCGGTTGGTCCTGAAACAAACCTTGGACCTGCTTTGTGTACGTCTTTGTGTACCCTTGTTTTCCCTTTCAGTTACCTAAGTGCCTTCCCTCCAATAAGATAACTCACCTTGATTCATGAAGCTGAACACTCGTTTGGCGGCGATTGTTTGTACCTCGGCTAACCTTCTGTAACCTTCTGTACCTTAGACAGACACACCGGGTGACGGCAGTCCTGAATTAGTCGCCATGCCAATAACGTTCGTCTGGCCTCTGCTTTTTCCGCCGTCTTGAACCAAACCCTGTAACTGCGCAGCACGAAATCCCGTTGTTTATCAAACTTCTCTGTACCTTAGCGAGACATGTCTGGTAAAGGTGGTCCTGAGATAGTCGCAACGCTTCGATTTTACCTCCTTCTGTACCTTAGCCGGACATACCGAATGACAGTAATCCTGATATAGTTGATTTTACCTGCTCTAAGACAAGTCCAACTCGTCTGTAGTCAGTTTTGTCCGCAGTCTTGAACTGTAACTGCGCAGCACGAAATGGACTGTTTTATGATCCCCCTCCTCAGTTTCACAACACAAACAACGACTATTCAGGCAAAGTCATTTGAGCAGGTTGGCTTTGAAGTAGTAACAATGGCGTACCTGGATCCATGACCAAGTTTTTGTTCTCCTAGTAAATGATCTGGCTTACCAGTGAGTTGTCCATAAACAGAAGCATTGTGCTCGCCATGAATACAGGCGTGAAAGTTATACCCGCTCCGACCTGCATTCATATAACGCAGGGTTGAGGTAACTTCAGGTCAGACCGGGTTGAACTTTCACGGCTACCATTGCTTGAAGTAAAGTTTCTCCTGTGCTTCGCGGTTAACAAACAGCTGGTAAATAAACACAAGCTCTAAAAGGACAGGCACAAAAATGCTCACTTTACTGATTTAATGACTTGTTTAGAAACATGTAAGTAATGTGTTGATTCTAGACCCTTTATGAAATTATTAATGTAAACTAGATGTCCTCTTTTCTGCAGCATCCTTGTTGGCCGCAAGGCAACGCTTTTACCCTTCTATTAATTCGCTCATTTGACAAAAACATACCTGAAAAGCTCATGCAACATAAGAAAACCAGCATATCGTATGCTTTGCGATTTTACTATTTTCTATGATGATGCGATTATACTTTTTTCTTGTTGACTTTTGAGTTCTCATATTCACTTACAGTCTCAAGCCTCAACTCAACATATTTCGACATAATCACAAAAGGAAGTTTATTTGAAAGTCTCAAGCAGACAACATGATATCAAAGACGACAATACACATGAAAAATTCTTTTATCTATTTGGCTGGAAAATATCAAAGTTGTGGTCATAGCTGCAGCTTTCGTCAGAAAACACCCAATCTAGTCTCACTCAAATGTAGCAAGTTAGTTTTATAGCCAGCAACTAAGGTTATAGTTGAAGACAGACAATGGAAAATGTCAGCACGCAGTGTACAATGTTATACTTGATTAATCATTTCTCAGAATTTCATGTGAATTCTGAAGCATGACGCAATCACAAATCCACAGTCTCGTGCAAATATGGAATTCAAAGCATTACGCAAACATCACAACATCAAAATATAATTCCGTTATCAAATTATACAAGTTTTCAATTCCACATGCAAACATTACAACAAAAGAATAACAATTCCGGTTAACTTTCAAAAGAAATGAAAGTCTCACAAAAACACCACAGCAAGAGAAATAAAATTACATGTACGTCTTACTCTCAAAATCTATGAACTTCTAAAGTATCACGCAAACATCACAACAGTAAAATACAATTCCTCTTTTTGCTTCCTCCAAACATGCAAACGTTTGGTCACAGCAAAAAAAATGTTTCGTAAAAATCCATGATAAAAGAGTATTGCAAGCACTATGAAAAATAGCATTTCATTACAAAGTCCTAGCTAGTCTGGATTTATTTGTAGCTTGAAAATTCTGTACGTATTTTGTGAAAGGCAGTTTTACAGCTTGGCAGAGTTTTCATTCTACAGACCAGCCAGACCTCTTGGCAGTCCGGACGGGCAGGTTTGCTGGTAAATGAAGTGGTTCTTCAGGGGTCCGTAGCTGTTTGCATTGTCAGATTCTGTCGGCCCGTTCTGGTAACCTACCTGAGACCTTCTTCCCTTGATGGGCGGAAGTGGAGAACGCAGAACAGGAGAATTGATGGCGAAAGATTTTTTACAAACCTCCCAGATTTTTAGGCAACCGGGATGGGCGGGTTTGCTGATAGATTAGATGGCAGATGCCTGCTCAGAGGTGCATTTAAAGCATCAGCACCATGTGCAGTGGTATCAACACCATGTGCAGCTTCTGGCGCGTTCTGGTAACAGGCATGAGGCCTTCCTCCCTTGATGGGCGGAAGTGGAGAACGCAGAACGGGAGCATTGATGACGAAAGATTTTTAAATTAGTCATCTTTTATTTTTACAAACCTCCGAGATCTTTGGGTAACTGGGATGAGCGGGTTTGCTGATAGATGAAATGCGTGCTCAGAGATGTGTAGTTCTGTAAAGCATCAGCATCTGGCGCGTTCTGGTGACCTACCTGAGACCTTCCTCCCTTGATGGGCGGAAGTGGAGGCCGCAGAACCGCAGAACTCTGATCAAAGCTGTACGGAAGCGGGACTGTTCCCGATCCTCCTTCCCGGCTCCCTACGTCATCAGATGCAGGGTCTACTGCCCTTGCCGCGGAGGCACCCTGCCCTGTGTGAGCACGGTCTCTGGTTGGTGCGTCGTTTGTGTTGCTGCGAACATCACTAAGGTCTGGCACAGGACTCGTTTTGACCCTCGTCTTCATACACCGGATCGCTAAGAGAATAGCTGAGGTGAGGAGAGAGCCAACAACCCCGCCAAGTAAACCACTGAGGAAGGCTGAGAAGGAGAACGAACCGGGAGGTGATACAGTACCACCTTCTGTGACTCTTGGCTGAAACTGGGTGGTGCTTGAAGTAGTTTTTGTGGACGATTCTGAGTGAAAGTGGGTGGCTGCTGGGGACGATCCCAAGTGAAAGATTCTTGTACTCTGACCTACAGGAGACGAGGTACTTGTCGTGGAGTAGATTTCTGTTGTTGTCCCTTCACAGACCAGATCGTCAGGATTTATATCGTGTAGTAAGCTTTTCCCATGGAGGTTAGCAGGTCCGGCACATCTGATCTGGCTCTCAAATGGGTAAGAACCGTTCATTCGTTGCTTGAAGGGGAGCATCCTGCAGTCACACTGCCAGGGGTTGTTACCGATGCTAACAGTTGAGAAGTTGGCCAGTATGTCATACGCCATGAGTGTGAGTGTCTCCATCTGGTTGTCGGCCATGTTAAGGTCTGACAGTGCTGAAGTATTTAGATTCGACAAGTCCTCAACTGGGAAAGTGTTTATATAGTTGTGAGATAAATCCAATGTGCGGAGCGCTGTCAAATTTACCAACGCCCCAGCTTCAATGGTGCTGATGTTGTTGACATGCAGGTCTAGCGTTTGTAGGTTTGGCAGATTCACAAACGTGCCGGCTGTGATGGTTGTAAGGTGGTTTTCCTGAAGGCGAAGTTCACGGAGCTGCGGGGTGACGTGAAAAGTTTCTGGTTCGATGCTGCTGATGTCATTATGGTACAGGTAAAGCTCCTCCAGGTTATCAAGTCCCTCAAACATATCAGCTGTGAGGTCGGTCATCTGATTATTGTGCAGATACAGATATCGCAGTTGGGGCAGGTTTACAAACGTGGCTGCTGCGATGGTTGTTATGTGGTTGGAATAAAGGTAAAGTTCACGGAGCTGCGGGGTGACGTGGAAAGTTTCTGGTTCGATGCTGCTGATGTCATTATGTTGCAGATAAAGGCGCTCCAGGTTATCAAGTCCCTCAAACATGTCAGCTGTGAGGTCGGTCATCTGATTATTGTGCAGATACAGATATCGCAGTTGGGGCAGGTTTACAAACGTGCCAGCTGCGATTATTTTTAGGTAGTTGTACTCAAGGCGAAGTTGACGGAGCTGCGGCGTGACGTGAAAAGTTTCTGGTTCGATGCTGCTGATGTCATTATGGGACAGATAAAGGTACTCCAGGTAATCAAGTCCCACAAACATGTCAGCTGTGAGATCGGTTATCTGATTATTGTGCAGATTCAGATATCGCAGTTGGGGCAGATTCACAAACGTGCCAGCTGCGATAGTTGTTAGGTGGTTGTACTCAAGGCGAATACGACGGAGCTGCGGGGTGACGTGGAAAGTTTCTGGTTCGATGCTGCTGATGTCATTTTGGTGCAGATAAAGGTCCTCCAGATTATCAAGTCCTACAAACGTGTCAGCTGTGAGGTTGGTTAACTGGTTAGTGGACAGACTCAGAGTTTGCAGTTGGGGCAGGTTTACAAATGTTTCTTCCTCGATACTGCTGATATCATTGTTATGCAGGTAAAGGACCTCTAGGCTGTCAACTCCCATAAACATGTCAGCTCGGATGCTTGCTATAAACTGGTTAGTATGAAGGTCCAGGTAGGTTAAGCTTGTCAAGTTGTGGAACGCTCCGCTGTTGATTGCTGAGATCTGGTTGTAACTAAGATGTAATTCTGTCAGATTGCTGTACCTGGAGAAGTCGGACTGGTTTAAGGTTGTGAGGACGTTGTTACGCAAGTCGAGGATAGTGATGTCTGTAGGCAGGTCCTGAGGAACACTGATGAGGCCTCTGTTGCTGCAGGTACAGCCTGATGAACAGCTGCTGCTGCAGGCTGCGGTCGGTCCGGCTTCCTTCAGGATGATCAGCAGAAGAACCAGCATCCTCTTCATCTTGTTTGCCATTTTGTCTGTAAGAAGGAGAGGAGCCATGAGATTTAATAACATACTCAATCCTTACAAAACACAAACTTGTGAACATGACAGGAAATTGCCGTTTTTCGGGAATTACAACAATGTCAAATCACCATTGAATTGGGGAAAACTTGGTATCTGGTAAGTTCTAGTCCCCTAAAATTGGGCCATTGGGAAAAGCATGCATATTCGATGTAGATTTGCAAGATAACAAATTGGAGGATATTCTGCAGTACCATAACAAGTCGCTAGGGGGGGAGGTCTCTAAAATCTTTTTATTTCAATCTAATCTAATTCACGACCTACCTACATATCAAATATCAAGAAAATCCGTGGAGGCATTCTTGAGTTATCGTCTTCCTTCAGAGACACGTATAATGTCCAATGTAGTATGCGCTTCAGAACCCTTATAGTTTGCACGTATTATTGTGCGAAACTGTCTTCGTAGAACCAGTGTTGCCTAATACTCCCGGTTTCCTAACACCATGTCTTTTCATACAGAGCAACTTGAGCGGGTGGTCCTGAAACAAACCTTGGAACTGCTTTGTGTACGTCTTTGTGTACCCACGTCTCCACTATCGGTTGCCTGAGTGCCTTCATGAAACCGAAATCTTGTTTATGTTGTACCTCGATCGACTTCCGTACACGGTAACCTTCTGTATCTTACCCAGACATACCGGGTAACGCCTAACGGTAGTCCTGAAATAGTCGCCACGCCAAGTTCGTCTGGCCTCTGCGGTGTCCGCCGACTTGAACCAAACCCTGTAACTGCGCAGCACGAATTTCCGTTGTCTATCAAACTTCTCTGTACCTTAGCGAGACATATCTGGTAGAGGTGGTCATGACATAGTCCTTACGCTTTGATTTTACCAGCTCCAGTCCAACTCGTCTGTTGTCTGAGTTGTGTCCGCCGTCTTGAACCAAACCTGTAACTGCGCAGCACGAAATGACTGCTTTACGATCCACCTCCTCAGTTTCACAACACAAACACCGACTATTCAGGTAGAGCCATTTGAGCAGATTGGCTTTGAAGCAGTAACAATGGCGTACTTGGATCCATGACCAAGTCTTTGTTCTCCTAGAAAACGATCTGAACTTAGTTAGTTGTTCATAAATCGAAGCATTTCACTCTCCTTGAATACAACTGAAAGTTATACCCGCTCCGACCTGCCTTCACATAACGCAGGGTTGAGGTTACGTCAGGTCAGACCGGGTAGAACTTTCACGGCTACCATTGCTCGAAGTAAAGTTTCTCCTGTGCTTCACAGTTAACGAACAGCTGATAAATAAACACGTGCTCTAAAGGGACAGGTACTAAAATGTTTAGATGCATAAAAGTAAGGTGTTGATTTTATACCTTTAATGAAATTATTAATGTAAACTAGATGTCCTATTTTCTTCAGCATCCTTGTTGGCCGCAAGGCAACGCTTTTACCCTTCCATTAATTTGCTCATTTGAAAGAAACAAACCTGAAAAGTCTTGTGGCCTTCATACCAGCATATCGTATGCTTTTCGATTTTACTATTTTCTTGTTGACTTTTGAGTTCTCATATACACTTACAGTCTCAAGCCTCAACTCAACATATTTCGACATAGTCACAAAGGGAAGTTTATTTGAAAGTCTCAAGCAGACAACATGATATCAATGACGACAATACACATGAATAATTATTTTATATATTTGGCTGGAAAATATCAATGTTGTGGTCATAGCTGCAACTTTCGTCATTTAACACCTAAAATTGCTACCACACAGTCCGATATAGTCTGACGCAAATATCGGAAGTTAGTTTTATAGAAAACAACTAAGGCCATAGCCGAAGACAGGCAATGGAAAATGTCAGCATGCAGTGCATGTACAATGTAATACTGGGAAGATTATTCCTCAGAACTTCATGTGAATTCTAAAGCATGACGCAATCGCAAATTCACAGTCTCGTGCGAGCATGGAATTCAATAACCTCACACAAATATCACAACAGTGAAGTACAATTTCGTTTGTCTTCAAAGTTTCGACTTAGGTGTCGATTCCATGTAGCATAACAATAGAATAACAATTCCGGTTCACTTTCAAAAGAAATGAAAACCTAAAGCCTCACAAAAACACCACAGCAGGAGAAATACAATTTTATGTACGTCTTACTATCAAAATCTATGAACTGTTAAAGTCTCACACAAACATCACAACAGTAAAATACAATTCCTCTCTTTGCAAACGTTTGGTCACAGCAAAAAAAATCATTCGTAAAAATCCATGATAAAAGAGTATTGCAAGCACCATGAAAATCGCATTTCACTACAAAGCATCAGTAAAATACAATTCCGTTTTCCTTTAAATTACACAAGGTTTCAAATTCTTACAAAAACATCACAGCAATTACGTCTTACTTTCGACCCCTATAAACTTCTCAAGTCACAAACATGACAACAGTAAAATACAATTCCTCTTTTTGGTTTGTTCCCTTCAAACATGCAGAATCTTAGTCAAGCAAAAAATCCACTGTAATAATCAATGATAAAAGAGTCTTGCTAGTATCATGAAAGATCTCTTTCCATTACATAGCCCTAGTCTGGATTTCCATTCAATCTCAATGTGTACTCGTTTATTAGGTTAAAGGCAATTATCGAGATTAGTAGAGTTTTCATTCTACAAACCAGGCAGACCTTTGGGCAGTCCGGACGGGCAGGTTTGATGATAAATCGGGCAGGTTTGCTGATAAATGAAATGGTTCTTCGGGGGCTCACAGCTGTTTGCAGCTTTAAGTTCTGCCGGCCCGTTCTGGTAACCTGCCTGGGACTCTACTCCCCTGATGGGCGGAAGTGGAGAACGCAGAACAGGAGAATTGATGGAGAAAGATTGTTTTACAAACCTCCCAGGTTTTTGGGCAACCGGGAGGGGCGGGTTTGTTGATAGATTAGATGCCTGCTCAGAGATGCATTTAAAGCATCAGCACCATTTGCAGTGGTATCAACACCATGTGCAACTTGCTTCTGGCGCGTTCTGGTAACCTGCCTGAGACCTTCCTCCCTTGATGGACGGAAGTGGAGGCCGCAGAACGGGAGCATTGATGACGAAAGATTTAGTCATCTTTTATTTTTACAAACCTCCCAGATCTTTTGGTAACTGGGATGAGCGGGTTTGCTGATAGATGAAATGCGTGCTCAGAGATGCGTAGTTCTGTAAAGCATCAGCATCTGGCGCGTTCTGGTGACCCGCCTGAGACCCTCCTCCCTTGATGGGCGGAAGTGGAGAACGCAGAACCGTGGAACTCTGATCAAAGCTGTACGGAAACGGGACTGTTCCCGATCCTCCTGCCCGGCTCCCTATGTCATTAGATGCAGGGTCTGCTGCCCTTGACGCGGAGGCATCCTGCCCTGAATGATCACCGTCTCTGGTTGGTGCGTCGTCTGTGTTGCTGCGAACATCATTGAGGTCTGACACTGGAGCAGGGCTCGTCTTTGCCCTCGTCTTTATACAACGGATTGCAAGGAGAATAGCTGAGGTGAGGAGAGAGCCAACAATCCCGCCAAGTAAACCACTGAGGAAGGCTGAGAGGGAGAAGGAACCGGGAGGAGATGTAGTACCACCTTCTGTCACTCTTGGCTGAAACTGGGTGGTGCTTGAAGTAGTTTTTGGGGACGATCCTGAGGGAAAGTGGGTGGCTGCTGGAGACGATCCCAAGTGAAAGTTTCTTGTACTCTGACCTACAGGAGACAAGGTACTTGGTGTGGAGGAGATTTCTGTTGTTGTCTCTTCACAGACCAGATCATCAGGATTTACATCGTGTAGTAAGCTTTTCCCTTGGAGGTTAGCAGGTCCGGCACAGGTGATCTGGCTCTCGAATGCATAAGACCCGGTCATTCTTTGCTTAAAGGGAAGCATCCTGCAGTCACACTGCCAGGGGTTGTTGGAGATGTCAACAGTTGAGATGTTGGCCAGTATGTCATACGCAATGAGTGGGAGTGTCTCCATCTGGTTGCCATTCATGCTAAGGTCTGACAGCGCTGAAGTACTTAGATTCGACAAGTCCTCTATAGGGAAAGTGTTGATGTTGTTGTGATATAGGTACAATTCGCGGAGTGCTGGCAAATTTACCAATGCCCTAGCTTCGATGGTGATGATGGTGTTGAAACGCAGGTCTAACGTTTGTAGGTTTGGCAGATTCACAAACGTGCCAGCTTCAATAGTGCTGATGTTATTGAAATGTAGGTCTAACGTTTGTAAGTTTGGCAGATTGACAAACGTGCCAGCTTCAATGGTGCTGATGTTGTTGACATGTAGGTCTAACGTTTGTAGGTTTGGTAGATTCACAAACGTACCATCTGAAATGGTGCTGATGTTGTTGACATGTAGGTCTAACGTTTGTAGGTTTGGCAGATTCACAAACGTGGCTGCTGCGATGGTTGTTAGGTAGTTGTAATGAAGGTTAAGATAATGGAGCTGCGGGTTGACGTGAAAAGTTTCTGGTTCGATGCTGCTGATGTCATTATGGGACAGATAAAGGTACCACAGGTTATCAAGTCCCGCAAACATGTCAGCTGTGAGGTCGGTTATCTGATTATTGTGCAGATGCAGAGTTTGCAGTTGGGGCAGGTTTACAAACGTGCCAGCTGCGATGGTTGTTATGTGGTTGTTATAAAGGTAAAGATCACGTAGCTGCGGGGTGACGTGAAAAGTTTCTGGTTCGATGCTGCTGATGTCATTATGGGACAGATAAAGGTACCACAGGTTATCAAGTCCCGCAAACATGTCAGCTGTGAGGTCGGTTATCTGATTATTGTGCAGATGCAGAGTTTGCAGTTGGGGCAGGTTTACAAACGTGCCAGCTGCGATGGTTGTTATGTGGTTGTTATAAAGGTAAAGATCACGTAGCTGCGGGGTGACGTGAAAAGTTTCTGGTTCGATGCTGCTGATGTCATTTTGGGACAGATCAAGGGTCTCCAGATTATCCAGTCCCACAAACATTTCAGCTCGGATGCTGGTTAACTGGTTATTATGAAGGTACAGTGCAGTTAAGCTTGTCAAATTGTGGAACGCTCCGCTGTTGATGACGGAGATCTGGTTGGAATAAAGCCATAGTCTTCTCAGGCTGCTGTACCTGGACAAGTCGGACTGACTTAAGGTTGTGATGGCCTTGTTGTGCAGGCCCAGGTCAGTGATGGTTGTAGGAAGGTCCTGAGGAACACTGCTGAGGCCTCTGTAGTTGCAGTTACAGTTTGATGAACAGCTGCTGCTGCAGGCTGCGGTCGGTCCAGCTTCAATCAGGATGATCAGCAGAAGAACCAGCATCCTCTTCATCTCGTTTGGCATTTTGTCTGAGTGAAGCACAGGAGTCATGACATGTGATCACATAATCAATTCTTACAAACACATGTCTTGCGATCGTGACAGGAAATGGCCGTGGCTCGGTCATTTTATCAATTTCAAATCATTATTGATAAATAGATAAATGAATTGAATTGGTGAAAACCTGACCTGGTATCTGATGGTTTTATCCCCTGAAATTGTGCCCTTGAGAAAGGCACATAACAGATTTCCTTACTCGAAGTAGATAACAAGATAACAAATTCGAAGGACTAGCTGCAGTGCCATAACAAGTCGCTTGGCGGGGCTAAAATCTTATTGTTTTCATCTGATTTGATTCTCGACCTACCCACATATCAAATATCAAGACAATCCGTTGAGGTATTCTCGAGTTATTGTTCTTCCCTGAGACACATGTACAATGTATGATGTGCGTCAGAACCCTTATAGGTTTATTGTGCGAACGAGTCTTTGTTGACACAGTGTTGCCTGATACTCCGGTTATCTACACCGCCATCTCTTTTCATGCAGAGCAACTTGAGCGGGTGGTCCTGAAGTAAACCTTGGAACTGCTTTGTGCACGTCTTTGTGTACGCATGTTTCCCCTATCGGTTACCTGAGTGCCTTTCCTCCAATAAGATAACTTCTCACCTTGTGTCAAGAAGCTGAATACTCGTTTGGCAGCGGTTGTTTATGTTGTCCCTCGGCTAACTTCCGTAAATGATAACCTTCTGTACCTTAGTCAGGGTGACGGTAGTCCTCTGGAAATAACCACCATGGCCATGCCAAAAATGTTCGTTTCTGCTTTTTCCGCCGTCTTGAACCAAACCCTGTAACTGCTGACAGCACAAAATCCCGTTGTTTATCAAACTTCTCTGTACGTTAGCGAGACATGTCTGGTAAAAGTGGTCCTATGATAGTCGTCACGGTTTGATTTTACCTGCTCTAAGTCAAGTTCAACTCGTCTGTAGTCAGCTGTGTCCGCCGTCTTGAACCAAACCCTGTAACTGCGCAGCACGAAATGGCTACTTTGTGATCCACCTCTTCAGTTTCACAACACAAACACCGACTATTCAGGCAAAGTCATTTGATCAGGTTGGCTTTCAAGAAGTAACAATGGCGTACCTGGATCCAAGACCAAGTCTTTGTTCTCCTAGTGAAACGATGTGGCGTACCAATTGTTTATGAACAGAAGCATTTTGCTCGCCTTGAATACAGCCGTGAAATTTATACCCGGCCCGACCTGCCTTCACATAACACAGGGTGGAGGTCAAGTCAGGTCAGAGCGGGTAGAACTTTCACGGTCAGCATTTTGCTTGAAGTCAAGCCTCTCCTGTGCTTCGCAGTTAACGAACAGGTGGTAAATAATTACCTGCTTTAAAAGGACAGGCACTAAAATGTTCACTTCACTGATTTAATGACTTGTTTAGAAACATGTAAGTAAGGTGTTGATTCTAGACCCTTGATGAAATTAGTATGGTAAACTGGGTGTCCTCTTTCCTGCAGTATCCTTGTTGGCCGCTATGCAGCGCATTTACCCTTACATTAATTTTGCTCATTTGACAGAAACATACTTGACAAGTCTTGTGGATTGCAATAAATATTATAAGAAAACCAACATATCGTTTGCTTTGCGATTTTACTATTTTCTTGTCAACTTGAGTTCTCATATACACTTACAGTCTAAAGCATCAATTCAACATATTTTGACATAATCACAAAATGAACTTTATTTGAAAGTCTCAACATGACAACATGATATCAAAGACGACAATACACATGAATAATTCTTTTATCTATTTGGCTGTAAAATATCAAAGTTGTGGTCATAGCTGCAACTTTCGTCATAAAACACCTAAAATTGCTACCACACAGTCCGGTATAGTCTGACGCAAATATCGCAAGTTAGTTTCATAGTCAACAACTAAGGCCATAGCCAAAAACAGGCAATAGAAAATGTCAACATGCAGTGTACAATGTAGTACTGGGAAGATTATTCCTCAGAACTTCACACGTGAATTCTAAAGCATAACGCAATCACAAATTCGCAGTCTTATGCAAACATGGAATTCAAAGCCTTACGCAAACTTCACTACATCAAAATATAATTCCGTTATCCTTCAAATTATACAAGTTTTCAATTCCACATGCAAACATTACAACAATAGAATAACAATTCCGGTTCAGTTTCAAAAGAAATTAAAGTCTCACAAAAACACCACAGCAAGAGAAATACAATTTTATGTACGTCTTACTATCAAAATCTATGAACTGTTGAAGTCTCAAACAAACATCACAACAGTAAAATACAATTCCTCTCTTTGCAAACGTTTGGTCACAGCAAAAAAAATCATTCGTAAAAATCCATGATAAAAGAGTATTGCAAGCACCATGAAAATCGCATTTCACTACAAAGCATCAGTAAAATACAATTCCGTTTTCCTTTAAATTACACAAGGTTTCAAATTCTTACAAAAACATCACAGCAATTACGTCTTACTTTCAACCCCTATAAACTTCTCAAGTCACAAACATCACAATAGTGAAATGCAATTCCTCTTTTTGGTTTGTTCCCTTTAAACATGCAGAAGCTTCGTCAAGCAAAAAAAAAATCCAAATCCTGTAAAAATCAATGATAAAAGAGTCTTGCTAATATCATGAAAAATCTCTTTCCATTACATAGCCCTAGTCCGGATTTCCATTCAATCTCAATGTGTACTCGTTTATTAAAGGCAATCATCGAGATTAGTAGAGTTTTCATTCTACAGACAGGAGAATTGATGGCGAAAGATTTTTTTTACAAACCTCCCAGATTTATGGGCAACCGGGATGGGCGGGTTTGCTGATAGATTAGAGATGCCTGCTCAGAGATGCATTTAAAGCATCAGCACCATGTGCTGTGGTATCAACACCATGTGCAACTTCTGGTGCGTTCTGGTAACCTACCTGAGACCTTCCTCCCTTGATGGGCGAAAGTGGAGAACGCAGATCGGGAGCATTGATGACGAAAGATTTAGTCATCTTTTATTTTTACAGACCTCCCAGATCTTTGGGTAACTGGGATGAGCGGGTTTGCTGATAGATCAAATGCGTGCTCAGAGATGTGTAATTCTTTAAGGCGTCAGCACCATGTGCAACTTCTGGTGCGTTCTGGTGACCTACCTGAGACCTTCCTCCCTTGATGGGCGGAAGTGGAGGCCGCAGAACCGCAGAACTCTGATCAAAGCTGTGCGGAAGCGGGACTGTTCCCGACCTGTGCCTGCCCGGATCTCTACGTCATCAGATGCAGGACCTGCTCCCCTTGCCGCGGAGGCATCCTCCCCTGTGTGAGCACGGTCTCTGGTTGGTGCGTCGTTTGTGTTGCTGTGAACATCACTGAGGTCTGACACTGGGGCAGGACTCGTCTTTGCCCTCGTCTTTATACACCGGATTGCGAGGAGAATGGCTGAGGTGAGGAGAGAGCCAAAAACCCCGCCAAGTAAACCACTGAGGAAGGCTGAGAGGGAGAAGGAACCCGGAGGAGATGCAGTACCACCTTTTGTCACTCTTGGCTGAGTGGTACTTGGAGTAGTTGTCGGAAAAGATTCCAAGTGAAAGTTGGTTTTACTTGAAGTTCTTGTTGGAGAATATTCAAAGTTGGTTGTCCTTGAGGTAGTTGCTTGAGAAGATGGTGAGTGAAAGTGTGTGGGGCTTGGAGCAGCTGTTGTGGAAGGTTCCAAGTCAAATTGTTTGGTACTTGTTGTATCTGTCGGGGAAGATGGCGAGTGCAGGTGGGTGGTACTTGGAGGGGTTGATGGAGAAGATGAAGATGCGGAGTGAAAGTCGGTAGTACTTGGAGTAGCTGTTGTGGAAGACTCAAATTGAAAGTTTATAGTCGTTGGAGAGAACTTTATACTATGATATACAGGAGACGAGGTACTTGGTGTGGAGGAGATTTTAGTTGTTTTCTCTTCACAGTTCAGATCTTCAGGATTTGCGTCCCGTAGTAAGCTTTTCCCTGTAAGGTTAGCAGGTCCGGCACACGTGATCTGGCTTTCAAATGGATAAGATCCGTTAATTCGTTGCTTAAAGGGCAGCATCCTGCAGTCACACTGCCAGGGGTTATCGGAGATGTCAACAGTTGAGATGTTGGCAAGTATGTCATACGCCATGGGTGGGAGTGTCTCCATCTGGTTGCCGTTCATGTTAAGGTATGACAGTGCTGAAGTAATCAGATTCGACAAGTCCTCAACGGGGAAAGTGCTGATGTTGTTGTGATATAGGTACAATAGGCGGAGCGCTGGCAAATTTACCAACGCCCCAGCTTCAATGGTGATGATGGTGTTCAAACGCAGGTTTAACGTTTGTAGGTTTGGCAGATTCACAAACGTGCCTGCTGCGATGGTGCTGATGTTATTGAAATGTAGGTCTAACGTTTGTAAGTTTGGCAGATTGACAAACGTGCCATCTGAAATGGTACTGATGTTGTTGACATGTAAGTCTAACGTTTGTAGGTTTGGTAGATTCACAAACGTGCCAGCTGCGATTGTTTTAAGGTAGTTGTACCGAAGGTCAAGATAACGGAGCTGCGGGGTGACGTGAAATGTTTCTGGTTCGATGCTGCTGATGTCATTATAGTGGAGATAAAGGTACTCCAGGTTATCAAGTCCCACAAACATGTCAGCTGTGAGGTTGGTTAACTGATTATTGTGCAGATACAGACGTCGCAGTCGGGGGAGGTTTACAAATGTTCCTTCCTCGATACTGCTGATATCATTGTTATACAGGTAAAGCCTTTCTAGGTTCTCAAGGCACACAAACATGTCAGATTGAATGCTTTTTTAAAAATTAAAAACAACAACAGTACATTTGTCAACAACTAAGACTAGAGTTTGTACAGTCGAGTACCATTGCACATGGAGGGATAACATATACTGGTGTGTCTGGACGAATTACATGCAGTGCATGGGTAGTGGAACAGTTAGAAGAGACAAATACATGTAGAACATCTGGGGAAACTTAAGGAATATGTACAGTCTGTTACTACACTATGATCAAAAATGGAGAAGTCTAACAGTAGGTGCAGTTCATGCCAAAATATCAATAGAAAATTTGTACAATCAATCTACATTGGCTGTCAGTCTATCATGGAATATCCGTTCTTCGAAGTCCTTTTCAAAGACAAGAGATTGAATGCTTGTTAACTGGTTGTTATGAAGGTACAGGACAATTAAGTTTGTCAAGTTGTGGAACGCTCCGCTGTTGATTACGGAGATTTGGTTGTAATCAAGACGTAATTCTGTCAGTCTGCTGTACCTGGAGAAGTCGGACTGGTTTAAGGTTGTGATGGCGTTACTCCGCAGGTCTAGGTTAGTGATGGTTGTAGGCAGGTCCTGAGGAACACTGCTGAGGCCTCTGTTGTAGCAGTCACAGTCTGATGAACAGCTGCTGCTGCAGGCTGCGGTCGGTCCAGCTTCCTTCAGCATGATCAGCAGAAGAACCATCATCCTCTTCATCTTGTTTGTCATTTTGTCTGTGTGAAGGAGAGGAGCCATGACATGTGATCACGTACTCAATCCTTACAAACAAATCTCTTGCGAACGTGACACGAAATGGCCGTTTTTCGGGGATTTTAACAATGTTAAATCACTATTGATAAATAGATAAATAAATTGAATTGGTGAAGACTTGATCTGGTATCTGATGGTTCTAATCCCTTGAAATTGTATCCTTTTGAAAGGCACGTAACAGATTTCCTTACTCAAAGTAGATGAACAATATAATAAATTCGAAGGACAAGATGCAGTGCCATAACAAGTCGCTAGGTGGGGCTAAAATCTTATTATTTTCTTCTAAACTAATTCACTACCTACACACATATTAAATATCAAGACAATCCGTTGAGGCATTATCTTCCCTCAGAGACATGTACAATGTATAATGTGCTTCAGAACCCTTATAGTTCGCACGAGACAGAGTGTTGCCTAATACTCCCGGTTATCTACACCACTATGTCTTTTCATACAGAGCAACTTGAGCGGGTGGTCCTGAAACAAACCTTGTAACTGTTTTGTGTACGTCTTTGTGCACACATATTTGCCCTATCGGTTACCTGCGTGTCTTCCCTCCAATAAGATAAAGCTTCTCACCTTGAGCCAAGAAGCTGAACACTCGTTTGGCGGCTGTTTTGTTCGTGCAATATCTCGGCTAAATTCCGTAAATGATAACCTTCTGTACCTTAGCCAGACATACCGGGTGACGGTAGTCTTGAAATAGTTGCCACGCCAAGTTCGTCTGGCCTCTGTCGTGTCCTCCGTCTTGAACCAAAGCCAGTTACTGCGTAGCACGAAATTGTTTATCAAACTTCTCTGTACCTTAGACAGACATACCGGATAACGGTGGTCCTGAGATAGTCGGCACACTTTGACTTTACCTGCTCTAAGTCAAGTCCAACTCGTCTTTCCTCATCTGTATCCGCCGTCTTGAACCAGACCTGTAACTGCGCAGCACGAAATGACTGTTTTATGATCCCCCTCCTCAGTTTCACAACAGAAACACCGACTATTCAGGCAGAGTCATTTGAGCAGGTTGACTTTCAGTAAATAACAATGGCGTACCTGGATCCATGACCAAGTCTTTTTTTTTTTTTTAAACATTCTTTTTATTGTTTTCTTCAAACAAAAATGAAAACAAATGGAGCATGGCATATAAAACAAGTCAACTGAAAGCACATGCGTAACAACAAAAAACTAAATAAAACCAGTGAACAATGTAGATAATATAACAAAGTATTGTCAAGAAAGCAATGCAACCCCAATTGCACACAATTTCTTCATGCAGATAACGAAAGTAAACCCACAAGTTTTCCCCATTTTCCCATGTGTTTTTTTGTTTTGCCCGTACGGTTAGAGATGATTGATTCTAACTTAAAGTAATATGTAATATAAGAAATAAATGATTTTATATTAATACACCAGTGTCGGTTTCTAAAGATAAACTGTTTTCCTAAGAGAAAAATAAGGTTGGACAGAGCTGGACACCGATCACTCAAATCCCCCAAAATAACATTACAAAGACTAACATGTAAATGATCACCAGTATGGCTGAAGTACCATTCTTCCACCTGTTGCCAAAAAAGTGCTGCAAATCTACAGTCCCAAAATAAATGGATGGAGGATTCTTCCTCTTCTTTACATAAGCTACATAAAGGGGACTCTATTAACCCCCACCTGTGTAATACTTGATTTGTTGTTAAATATTTAAATAATAATTTGTACTGGAACATACGCATGTGGGAGTCAATAGAGATTTTATATGTCAAACTATATACTTTTTTCCACATAACTGGAATATTGAAATAATCTTCCCAATAGTATTGCACTCTGTCTGAAGAACCCCATAGCCTGGCCTCATGCATAAAAAAGGAATAAAGATTTTTGTTAATATTCGATTGGTGAAGCCAGCCTATGCCTCTACAGACGGGGATACAAACACTTAAATTTGGTGACACCTGCTTCAGAAGATTTTTCCAGGGTAAGGGAATGGCAGAAATAATTTGATTATAAACAAACTCCGAACAGGTGTCACCAAATTTCAAAACATAATTTTGAAAGGATAAAAAATTATTTGCTGTGTCAAGAATGTCATTTACGAAAAGGACCCCCCTATTATAGAAAGACATTGAAAATAATGGTTTTCCACCAATACATATTTGGGAATTTAAACAAAGTAGTTGCTGCTTCACTTCAAGGGCATTCTCAGGGGGACGTAGTTGGAACTTCAGCCATGCTTGGAGGACTTGTCTATAAAATACACTGATTGGAGCTTTCTCTTTACCAACGTTTCAAAATCGCTGGGTGTAAGCTGGCAAAATGGAAACGTATTCGTAGTAAATAAAGGACTAGAAGAAAACAACAATTTTGAACAAAACCACTTTTCATTATGATATATCTTGGGCATCCAAGACGCCTTCATTGTCAGATCAACAGCCCGCAAGTTTCTGAGTTTAAGGCCCCCCTGTTCATAAAGATTATATAATGTTTTCCTTTTTACTCGTTCTGGCCCCCCTCCCCACAAAAACTGAAATATTTTTTTCTCGTATCTGTCGAAAAAGGCAGGAGGTGGGGACGGAAGAGACTGAAATAGAAATATAAATTGTGACACTACTAACGAGTTAATAAGGGTAATCTTCCCTAACAGAGAAAGAAATTTCCCTTTCCAGGGATTTAAAATTTTATCTATTTTTCTCTCTTTTCTGTCAAAGTTAATATTTACAATATCCGATAATTTTTTTGGGATATGAATCCCTAAAATATCTACGGGGCCGTCGGTCCATAGTAAGGGTAAAGAACTCGGTAAAAAAAGTTGTTGTCTGTTAAGGAACCTATACGAATTATCTTACATTTATCAAAGTTGGGCATTAAACCTGACAACAGTGCAAAATCTTCTAAGTCTTTCACTAGTGCATACAGCGAGTCAAGCTTTGGGACAAGGGGGAAATTCGAGTCATCGGCATATTGTAAAATTTTAGTTTCAAGACCATATGTTCTTAGACCCTTAATGTCCATGTTATTTTTAACTTTAATGGCAAGTAATTCTACAGCTAACACAAACAGATAAGGGAAGATGGGGCATCCTTGCCGGACTCCACGGTTCAGGGGGAAAGCACTAGAAATATGGCCGTTATTAATAATTTGACTGAAAGTATCGTTATATAAAAGTTTTATCCATGCAATAAAATTGTCGCCGAAACCAAAATACTCCAAAACCCTAATAATAAAATCTTGTCTTATAGTATCAAAAGCTTTTTCAAAATCAGCACTAAATATTAATCCCGGAATTTCATTTTTGTCGTAATATTCTATGATTTCTAATAGTCTCCGTATAGTATCACTAATAGATCGCCCTTTCAAAAAACCAGTCTGATCAAAAGAAACGAGATCTGAGATAACATTTTTAATGCGAAGGGCCATGCATTTGGATAGTATACGGGTATCACAATTCAATAAAGTTATCGGTCGCCAATTTGTAATGAATGAGGGGTCCTTATCCTTCCCTGTGGAGTCCTGCTTAAGGAGTAAAGTAATTAGACCTATTTTTTGGCTATCAGACAAATGTCCCACCCGAAATGAATAATTGAAAGAAGCCAACAGTGGTTGCTTCAAACAATGAAAAAAAATCTTATAAAATTCAACGGGAAGGCCGTCCAGACCGGGTGACCTTCCTGAGGAGAAGGACTCAATTGCTTTTTGTAATTCAAATTCTGAAATAGGTTTTTCGCAGGTGTCACACTGGCCGGGGGACAAATTTACTGGGGGCGGTTCAGGAAAGAAAGGTCTAAAAACATCACTATCTAACGACATAGGGGGCTCTTTAAATGAGTAAAGATCAGCATAAAATCTTGTTTGGTGTACTAAGACATCCTCAGGATCGAGGGCTACAGAACCATCTGACTTAACAAACATTAGATATAAACAAGTTCCTTAAACCTGATCTGAAAGTACTGGAATGTAGTATGTGCGTCAGAACACTTTAGTACTTCGCACATATTATTGTACGAACGAGTTCTTGTAGACACAGTATTGCCTGATACTCCCGGTTACCTACACCTTCATGTCGTTTTCATACAGAGCAACCTAAGTGAATGGTCCTGAAACAAACCTTGAGCCTGCTTTGTGTACGTCCTTGTTCACCCATGTTTCCCCTATCAGTTACCCGAGTGTATTTCCTTCAATATGATAACTTCTCACCTTGAGCCAAGAAGCTGAACACTCGTTTGGCGGCTGTTTTGTTCGTGCAATATCTCGGCTAAATTCCGTAAATGATAACCTTCTGTACCTTAGCCAGACATACCGGGTGACGGTAGTCTTGAAATAGTTGCCACGCCAAGTTCGTCTGGCCTCTGTCGTGTCCTCCGTCTTGAACCAAAGCCAGTTACTGCGTAGCACGAAATTGTTTATCAAACTTCTCTGTACCTTAGACAGACATACCGGATAACGGTGGTCCTGAGATAGTCGGCACACTTTGACTTTACCTGCTCTAAGTCAAGTCCAACTCGTCTTTCCTCATCTGTATCCGCCGTCTTGAACCAGACCTGTAACTGCGCAGCACGAAATGACTGTTTTATGATCCCCCTCCTCAGTTTCACAACAGAAACACCGACTATTCAGGCAGAGTCATTTGAGCAGGTTGACTTTCAGTAAATAACAATGGCGTACCTGGATCCATGACCAAGTCTTTGTTCTCCTAGAAAACGATCTGAACTTAGTTAGTTGTTCATAAATCGAAGCATTTCACTCCCCTTGAATACAACTGAAAGTTATACCCGCTCCGACCTGCCTTCACATAACGCAGGGTTGAGGTAACGTCAGGTCAGACCGGGTAGAACTTTCACGGCTACCATTGCTTGAAGTAAAGTTTCTCCTGTGCTTCACAGTTAACGAACAGCTGATAAATAAACACGTGCTCTAAAGGGGCAGGTACTAAAATGTTTAGAAACATAAAACTAAGGTGTTGATTCTATGCCTTTGATGAAATTATTAATGTAAACTAGATGTCCTCTTTTCTTCAGCATCCTTGTTGGCCGCAAGGGAGCGCTTTTACCCTTCTATTAATTTGCTCATTTGACAAAAACATACATGAAAAGCTCATACAACATACTTTCACTTCACTTTATTTATTTTACCAGTAATAACATAATTTTAACATAAGAAAACCAGCATATCGTCTGCTTTGCGATTTTACTATTTTCTTGTTGACTTTTGAGTTCTCATATACACTTGCAGTCTAAAGCCTCAACTCAACAAATTTCGACATAATCACAAAAGGAAGTTTATTTGAAAGTCTCAAGCAGACAACATGATATCAATGACGACAATACACATGAATAATTCTTTTATATATTTGGCTGGAAAATATCAATGTTGTGGTCATAGCTGCAACTTTCGTCATAAAACACCCAATCTAGTATCACGCAAATATCGCCAAAAAAAACCCATCCTTCTTGCTGGGCTACATAGTCTAAAGCCTCAACTTGGCAGTGATAAAGATATTCTGACATAATCACAAAAATGAGTTTGTTTGAATACAAGACAACAATGACGAAAATTCAAAACAAAATTCATTTATTCATTTGTCTGGAAAAATATTAAGTTGTAGTCAAATCTACTACTTTCATTATAAAGCACCTAAAACTTTTACCACGCAGTGTTGGTTGGTTGGTTATACAGCAGCCAGTCTACATATTACATATACATGACACTAACGACTTCATTTTCCGGTCTTACTCAAACATCGCAACACTGAATGTTGTTCTTCCTTTGATACCAAATCAAAGCTGTCAGCAACCAAAGTTATAGATGAGGACAAACATTTGTAAAATTCAGAATGCAGTGTACAATGTAGTACTGGCTTAACATGTTATTCCACAGGGTGAGAGGTGAATTCTAAATGATATATGTAAACATCACAGCAACGAAAAAATAGAATTGGGTTTGTCTCTTTAAATAGTATACCTTACAATATTGTATAAAACTCCAAAGTCTCCTGCAAACACGGAATTCATAAGCCTCACGCACACATCACAACAATAACAGGAGACAATTCTGTTTTCCTTCAAATTATACAATATTCTAAAGACTCACCCAAACATCACAGCAATGGAAATACAATTCCGTTTTTCTTCACAAATTGCGGGAAATTACAACTGTACTGAATACACATTGTCTTGAAAATTGAACTGCCACTCATTGAACAGAACGGGTGAAATACTATGTATGAACGGAGTATTTGGCTCTAGTCAGGTTTTTATTCTAGGATTTTTGGACGTTTAGTATCTTTTTTTTACATTTTAAGTACAGGTTGTTCTTCCTGGATCATGGGAAGTTCAGGATGATTGTTGACGTCATCAGACTGCCACAGTCCTAACCACTGATTACACCACAGCTGTAGCGTTTGCATTAGCAGCTATAGCACTCAGGTGTAGTTCAGGGAAAGGGGCTGTTTTCAGTCTCCTCGCATAACGATACCTCGGGTATTTTTCAGGGTTAGGGGCTGTTTTACGCCTCCTGATTTTGCACCACACCGCAGAGTAAACGGCCGAGGTGAGAAAAGCTCCAACTAAAATGCCTCCCAACCCACTCAGGAACACAGGAAGGGAGAACGAATCTGGAGAAGACGTGTTACTGCCTTCTGTCACGGTGACCCGTGACTGAAACTTAGTGGCTAGAGAAGATTCAACGTGAAAGTTGGTAATACTTGGAGTCCTTGTTGGGTAGTGGTTTGTGCTATGACCTACAGGAGACGAGGTGCTTGGTGTGGAGAAAATTTCTGTTATCGTTTCTTCACAGATCAGATCGTCAGGGTTTACATCCTGTACCAAACTCTTTCCTTGTAGATGAGTAGGTCCGTAACAGGTGATGCTGTACTCAAATGTGTAGAATCCCGTCATTCTGCGCCTGAAGGGAAGCATCCTACAGTCACACTGCCAGGGGTTGTAGCCAATGATTATCCTAGACCGCATGGATGTCAGTATGTCATATGCCTCAGGGGGTAGTGTCTCCATTCGGTTATGACTCAACGAAAGCTCTGACAGTTCTGAACTGTTCAGATTTAATAAGAAGTCGGAAGGGAAAACGTCGATGTGGTTGGAAGAAAGGAGGAGTGTGCTGAGGTGCCGGTTTGTACTGAAGGTTCCCGCCTCAATGCTGTGGATGTTGTTGTTATACAGGTAAAGGGTCTCCAGATTATCAAGTCCCACAAACATGTCAGCTGTGAGACTGGTTAACTGATTATTGTGCAGCTGCAGAGTTCGCAGTTGGGTCAGGTTCACAAATGTTCTTTCCTCGATACTGCGGATGTTGTTGTGATGCAGATAAAGATACTGAAGGCTATCAAGTCCCACAAACATGTCAGCTCGGAGACTGGTTAACTGGTTATTGTCAAGGTTCAGTCCCGTTAAGCTGGTCAAGTTGTGGAACGCTCCGCTGTTGATGACGGAGATCTGGTTATATTGAAGCTCTAACCATGTCAGGCTGCTGTACCTGGAGAAGGCGGACTGGCTTAAGGTTGTGATGGCGTTGTAGTGCAGGTTCAGACTAGTGATGGTTGTAGGCAGGAACTGAGGAACACTCCTGAGGCCCAAACGGGTGCAGCTACAGAATGATGACGTGCATGTGTCTCCGCAGGCTGCGGTTGGTCCTGTTTCCTTCAGGACGATCAGCAGAAGAACCAGCATCCTTTTCGCCATGACAAACATTTTGACTACATAGTTGAAAACAAAATAGTCCAATAAGTTACAACGCAAAGTTTGCATACGTTATCGTTCAAGTCTTTTTAATTCCTAAATCGTTCTTGCATTATATGGTTAACTGCACACAATACATCTTCCTGTCCTGTTAGGTAAACATTTTCTCACCTGGCAGCTGTTGCACCGCTCACGATACTGTTCTGCTGCTACGAGGACTGTGCTTCAACTTGACTTTATAGCGCCTGGTGGTAATTGGCGTAGTGTGTAGTGTGTAATCATAGTATTATGAATACAGACGAAACAATGCAAACTATCATATTCTCTTGTTCCGAAGTTTATCCCCAAGCAGATGGAATGTTACTAGGGTAAATCATAAACCCTTTTTTACTTTTTTTCTCTCAGCCCTCTAGAAAGGGAGACACTGCCTCCTGCATGACACTTGCCTGAGTGTCATTCCCAAGTTCCCAAGCGCATGTAAACAGATCTAGAATATTTTTTCTACGTTTAGGTTTTAAGGGTATTTGCCAAGCAACTTAGCAACACTACAAAACAACGGGATAAACTGGGTAACTTACGAGCACAGTCGGTTTTTTTACGACTTTCACCGTCTCAATGCTGGTCCAAACCCCATCAACAATTTGGTGAAGAAAGATTCCTCTGCCCTGGAAGGTTATCGTAGCCCAAAAAGCATTGGATTTTACCTGATCTAAGATATGCTGTCTGGCCCTAGCAACGTCCGACACAGTGTGGCCTACAACTGCGCAGGACGTCTTATTACGCACATCTTTGTTCGGGCGGTGTTTGGTTTATTCTCTCCTGGTTACGTAACACTACTGTGTCCGTTCACACAAAGGAACTTGAGTAGGCCTCAGTTGAAGGAGTAACAATGGCGTACCTGACCTCTTGAACTTCACGTAATAAAATCCGTTGCTTAAGTGTCTGCAGTGAATAGGAGTTGATAGAAAAATACCAAGCTTTAGAATCATTGCAAAATAATCAGCAAATAGCAGTCCTTTTATTGAAACAATGTGTCATTTTTCTTTTATTCTTCCAAGCCTGTGGAAAAGGAGTTGTTGCCTTTGTGGTGTGGGACTATGATTCACTGATGGGTAGTTCAAGTTACTAACAGGTTAACGTTCAGCTATAAAAGATAAATCGAAGTCATGTCTATTTGGCAGACTTTATATTCATAATTTTCAATATTTACAATTTCAAAAGCTAAATCTTGTTTGAATTATTGACTAATGATTAATTTCTACGTACAAACACACTTATGTATAATACACCACGTATCAATTAATAGGATGTTCGTCTGTTCTCGGTGCTAATGTTACTTATTGATCATTCAAGACCGATTATTAGTCTTTCACAAAAGGCAAGATCCCCTGTGTGGCTATGGCAGTTGTACAATATCCATTTGCTTGAGTAACTGCTTTTTGGTGTATTTCATATGGGGGCTTTGCTATTTCGTCTTCTCTATATCAGTGGAAGACGTTATATCAAGAGTTAGAGTGAGAGATGATGATATGTAAGGAACTTCCAGCCAGATTTTTCCACAAGTAATTCCACGTGTGATATATTTGAAAATTTCACACAGATATCACACCTGTACAATGATAATACCAAACCTGCAACTTCCGTCGTGAAACAGAATGACATCATTCCGCACGTTGACATAAAGCACGACCTACGTCATCAAAACGTCAGACATTTCAAAATACATCCAGTTCTTCTCTCTGCAAGTACGACATCAAAATGTCAGACATGTTCTTCTCGCTGCATATAGAACACGCCAAGCGCGTAACCAGCTGTAGTCGCTATTAGATTATTAGCTATAAAAAATAAGAGTTTAACTTTCCAGTCTTCAAGATGGAAGATACCGTTCTGTACAATATGGGAGGGTGTTTCTACTGTTTTTTTACCGGCTATGTACGTTTGGGGATACAAACAGCAAATGAACTTATATTATCACATCACTCCACATGGCTACACAAGCGAATATCAATAAACATAAAAGTTTCAAAGCAAAGTCACGTAAATCAAATTAGTAACTGTACTTCCTTAATGAATATACGGTCATCACATTTAAAATTTCTCTTTTGTGAAGTCCCAATCCAAGTGCTGAGTCACGGATACATTATAAGTACAACAGCCAAACAAAGTTTGAACTTTATGCAAATGGAGGTATAACTATTACGTTCTGTTGAGCTGCAGTTGATTCTATCTAGTTGATTACTCAAAGATATCTGCAGTTATATTTCTGGTTGAAGTTGTGTCTGGGTTGCTACTGGAAGGTACGGTCTGTTTTGTGAACAGGTTGGTGCCTGGTTTCGTCTCTAAATCTACCTAAGGACCTGATGACGTCATCATTTACATGTGCAGCTGCTACAGGATCTGGTTATCTGCCTAATGACCTTCTCCCGTTATGGGTCTTATGGGAGGAAGGGGAGGGCGCGCCGGCCTGTACCCCGGGTCAAAGCTGTACTCTACCTAAGGACCTGCTCCCGTTATGGGGGGAAGGGAAGGGCGCGCCGGCCTGTACCCCGGGTCAAAGCTGTACTCTACCTAAGGACCTGCTCCCGTTATGGGGGGAAGGGAGGGCGCGCCGGCCTGTATCCCGGGTCAAAACTGTACTCTGCCTAATGACCTGCTCCCGTTATGGGGGGAAGGGGAGGGCGCGCCGGCCTGTACCCCGGGTCAAAACTATACTCTGCCTAATGACCTGCTCCCGTTATGGGGGGAAGGGGAGGGCGCGCCGGCCTGTACCCCGGGTCAAAGCTGTACTCTACCTAAGGACCTGCTCCCGTTATGGGGGGAAGGGAAGGGCGCGCCGGCCTGTACCCCGGGTCAAAGCTGTACTCTACCTAAGGACCTGCTCCCGTTATGGGGGGAAGGGGAGGGCGCGCCGGCCTGTATCCCGGGTCAAAACTGTACTCTGCCTAATGACCTGCTCCCGTTATGGGGGGAAGGGGAGGGCGCGCCGGCCTGTACCCCGGGTCAAAGCTGTACTCTACCTAAGGACCTGCTCCCGTTATGGGGGGAAGGGGAGGGCGCGCCGGCCTGTATCCCGGGTCAAAACTGTACTCTGCCTAATGACCTGCTCCCGTTATGGGGGGAAGGGGAGGGCGCGCCGGCCTGTATCCCGGGTCAAAACTATACTCTGCCTAATGACCTGCTCCCGTTATGGGGGGAAGGGGAGGGCGCGCTTCACAGTTCAGGTCTTCATCATCAACACTGTATGATAGGATTTTCCCTACAAGGCTAATGGGTCCGGCACATCGAATCTGTCTTTCAATTTTTGAGAAACCTGTCATCCTCTGCTTAAAGGGCAGCATCCTGCAGTCACACTGCCAGGGGTTGTTACTGATGTCAACATTTCTGAAGGAGGCCAAAATGTCATATGCCGCGAGGGATAGAGTCTCCATTTGGTTGTAGGATAGGTCAACCTGCCTGAGCACCGAACTATTCAGATTTGCAAAGACTTCAATTGGAAAAGTGTTGATGTAGTTGTGAGATAGGTACAGCCATTCAATTCGGGGCAGAGTTATAAAAGTTTCAGCTGCGATGGTGCTGATGATGTTGTCTTGAAGACTAAGATCGCGAAGCTGTGGTGTATTTTTGAAAGTCACCTCCTCGATACTGCGGATGTTGTTGTTATCCAGGTAAAGGTACTCGAGGTTATCAAGTCCCACAAACATGTCAGCCCGAACGCTAGTTAACTGATTATTGCTTATATACAGGTAAGTTAACCTGCTTAAGTTGAAGAACGGCCCGCTGTTGATGACGGAGATCTGGTTGGAATTAAGGTCTAAGAAAGTCAGGCTGCTGTACCTGGAGAAGTCGGACTGATTTAAGGTTGTGATGGCGTTGTCCCACAGGTACAGGTCAGTGATGTCTGTAGGCAGGTACTGAGGAACACTGCTGAGGCCTCTGTTGTCGCAGTCACAGTAGGATGAACAGCTGCTGCTGCAGGTGGTGGCTTGTCCAGCTTCCGTCAGGATAACCAACAGAAGAACAGCCAGCGTCCGTTTCACCTTGTTTGACATTTTACCTGTACAAAGGATATGAGACATGAAATGTGATCCCATGCTTCGGCAAAAGTCGGCCCCCGGACGAAACGTTAAGCTTGAGGCCCCAAGTGTTAAGAGAGACACACCTAGGAGCACGTTAAAAAAACCTGCACTCTTATAAAAAAGAGTAGGGGTCCATCCGCGTTAGTGGATAAGACTTTACAGTCTAACCTTATGCAGATTGTACCTATTGTACAATGTTGCGTTTACCGGCTTTGTCGGAAACAAACAAAGACAAATCCCCGAGCTGCTGTTGCTGTTCTGTGAATATAGATGAAAACTTACCAAGAAGCTGTTTCCTAGATGAGTTAATGGAGTCCCAGCAGATTCTGAAGCTGTTTGATTCCTTCTGATCTAAGGTTATAAGACGTCTAATCTAACCTATGTTCGGCGTCCCTGAACCAAACCTTGTAAGTATTATTGTATGGACACGCCTTTGTGCACAGGGCGCTGCATTGACACTCCTCAGTTACCTAACAGCAGCGTATCCATTCAAACTGTGCAACTTGAGCGGCAGAACTAACAGTCTACCGTCCCTGAACCAACCCTTGCAACTACGCAACGCGTAACTTTGTACGAGCACGTCATTGTAAGCTCAGTGTTGCATCAACACTCCAATGTTACCTTACACCACCGTGTCTATTCAGGCAGAGCAACTTGAGCTAAAGATTACAATGGCTAATCTGTTTACGAACATCCATAGTTCACAACACGTGTTTTTCTACGAACGCGCCTTTAGATACAATGTTGCCTTAATACTCCCCTGGTTAGTAGCACCGGTGCAATGGCTGAGTAGGTAGTGTTCGCATTTCATTTGGTAGGTCGTGAGTTCGATCCCCGACCGAGTCATACCAAAGCCTTTAAAAATGGTACATGCTGCTTTGTCTTCTTGACACCCAGCATTTTGAAAATGGTATGAAATTTGAACACACGTCGCTACGTACCAGCTGCCAAGCCCCCTGCTGAAGTGGCATGTGCGTATGAGAGTATGGGAGTTGAACACACCACTATCATTTGACGAGCCCCCCTTGCTGTACGGTGATTGCACAAAGTTCTGTGGTCCAGGTCTACAGAAACGGAGATGGGTGCCAGTCCCTATGCACCGGTACGGGAAAGACTTGAACTAAACTTACCTAACATCAGGATGTCTGTTCAGAACAACTTCAGCTTGAAAATGCCACATTTGAGAGCAAATACTGTACTTCATTCCCCCCTCATATCAGCATTTTGCATAAACAGACAATTCCAAACTTACTTCTACCCATAATTGGACTATCCCAACATTACCCCAATCCATATTCTATTTCATGGAAGACTTGACTCTCCGAATAACACCCCGATGCAAAGTGGATTCTTCAAAATTTACCCCCCCCCCCCCTCCATCTGTACTGCAAAAGCGACCCCATTTAGTTTATTGCATCATCATGTAGAACCCGGTCATTCTGCGTCTGAAGGGGAGCACCCTGCAGTAACACTGCCATGAGATAAACTCGCAACATAAGTGCCTCATCCTCGCAGGTTTTCGCCCGGGCTGCTTCATTTTAAACAAAAGGGGTGAAGACGTTTTCCTGGTTTTTGAGATAAGTGACTTTGCTTTGCGGTGTCTCATAAAGTCGTTGTTACAACTGCAATGGAGAAGTCCTATTGCGCTAGCGCCCCCTGGCGTCTCAGCGTAAAAGTGACGGAAAGCTTCATGAGTTGCTTACTATCTAAGCCTGTGCTTGTACAAAGTATGAAACTGCATTTATACTGAGTTATATATACGCAATCGTATACTCGGTTATAATATAGGTACATGTATGCGCAATCGTTACGACCAGACATGGGAGTACACTTCGATCGGGTTGCCTCTGTGTAATATTTTACCTTAAGGCAGTCCCGCTAAAGGACTACTCACAATAGACTGCAGCAAAACACACACACACACACACACACTTCGTTCCACGTATTCGAGAATTGCTTTATTTACATGTTGGCTTTATTCAAAGGCCACGAGCAAACATAACAACAAATGTACAAGTGTGATTGGGAGTGGGAGGGAAACATGTAAAGGTGCACCTTTTCTGTTTAGCCCTCCTTTTCACGGTCAGTTCTGATAAACAATCACAAGACCACAGAAATATACCAAACAAATGCTTCTTGAAACAAACACCTGGAATCTACCACACACTATATTTTCAGTACATCTTCGTAAAACAAACTCTACCACACAGTGCAGTCAAATAAAACAAACTTAACATATCATTTACACACCAAACTTGACTACAATCAAATACAATGTTTCCGTATAAACAGTCAATGCAAAAAGTTCGATATCTCTTTCGTAAAACAAACCACACAGTGAAGTCAAATAAAACAAACTAAACATATCATTTACACACCGTAGCACAAGTGGATATATGGCAGTACCTCTCACCAAACATCACAGCAATCACAGATAATAATTAGTACAAATATGTCATTTATGAACGTTCTGTTGTCATATTTCAATGGTTTTATTTTTGAAGTCAACCCAAGTGCTTAGTCACTTAAAAACACTATTGATACAACAGTAAATCAAAGTTTTAACTTTCAGTCAGGGATTGTAATTATGTTATGTTATAGTACAAGCTGTTTCTGAAATGCGATTGTAGTGAAAAAAACATGTTTTGTGAACAGTTCGGTGACTGGACTTGATGTTTATGAAACTGCCAGTCCTTTGAGCAGCACAAATGGGAGTTTCATGTTAGTTTGGCTTGTTATTGGCATTTGCTGGCCTAAGGTGTTGCTCCATGTATGGGGGGAAGGGGAGGGCGCGCCATCCTGTATCCTGGGTCAAAGCTGTACAGAACCCGCTCGTGGGCTGATTCACGCTCCACGTCACCAACTGTGCTGCACATGTCCCCGTGGCTGACCACGGTTCCAGAGTTCGGCGCGCGTATCCGGTGCGGGTATCGGGGCAGGACTAGTTTGGCTACTCCTCTTTGTACACCGGATCACAAACAACACCGCTGAGATGAGAAGGACCCCGACTAACACAGCCAGAAGGCTGCTGAGGAAAGATGGCAGGGAGAACCAGTCATCTAAACCACCGGATGATGTACCATCAGCAGAACCTGGTGATGTGGAGGTACCACTGACAGGACCAGGTGAGGCTGAGGTACCTGTTTCTTCACAGGTCAGGTCTTCAGGGTCTACAGCCAGTAGTGAGCTTCCTGCGAGGTTAGCAGGTCCGGCACAGATGATTTGCTTTTCAAAGTCCGGGACACCTGTCATCTTCTGCTTAAAGGGAAGCATCCTGCAGTCACACTGCCAGGGGTTGTTGGAGATGTCAATATACGAGTAGGAGTTCACAGTTGAGTTGAGTACGTCATATGCCGTTGGGGGTAGCGTCTCCATTTGGTTGCGGGATAGGTTAACATGCCAGCTCACTGAACTATTCATGTTTGACATGGCTTCAATCGGGAAAGTGGTGATGCGGTTGTAAGAAAGTACCAGTGTTTCTAGCAGGGGCAGGTTTGCAAAAGCGCCAGCTGCGATGGTGCTGATGTTGTTGCCTCTCAGATTAAAGAACTCCAGGTTATGCAGTCCCACAAACGCGTCAGCACCAAGACTGATTAGCTGGTTTTCTTCAAGGTA
Source organism: Branchiostoma floridae x Branchiostoma belcheri (assembly GCA_019207045.1). Classification (NCBI taxonomy): domain Eukaryota; kingdom Metazoa; phylum Chordata; class Leptocardii; order Amphioxiformes; family Branchiostomatidae; genus Branchiostoma; species Branchiostoma floridae x Branchiostoma belcheri. Next base: position 926,950 of record CM033039.1, read on the forward strand.
CAGGAAACGTAACCGGGTTAAGTTGTAGAACGCTCTGCTGTTGATGACGAAGATCTGGTTGTAACCAATATTTAATCCAGTCAGGCTGCTGTACCTGGAGAAGTCGGACTGACTTACGGTTGTGATGAAGTTGCCCCACAGGTCCAGGCCAGTGATGGTTGTAGGCAGGTACTGAGGAACACTGGTGAGGCGTCTGCTACCGCAGTCACAGCCTGACGAACAGCTGCTGCTGCAGGCTGCGGTCGGTCCAGCTTCCTTCAGCATGATCAGCATAAGAACTAGCATCCTTTTCATCTTGTAGGACATTTTGCCTGCACGTTAGATATTAGACACGTCACAAATCTCGCTATGGGTAATGTCGTTATTGATATGATTTAAGCCATATACAGGTCATGATATCATGCCAATATCATACTTGAAGAACCTCACAGATTTAAAGACAATCAGATTTCATGGTTTACATAAGCATTACTTGCAGGCATGACGCGTATTGCGTCCAAAACAGTCACTTGACAGCATGAAAGATCTAACTGGGAAGGACTGACAACCCCTCAAAGAATGTTTTTTAAGGCAACTGAAGAGGAAAGGTAAACATAACAAATGAAATGACGTCACCGCCGGCTCATCGCCGAGGAAACCGCAAACAAACAAAGCAAAAACACTTGAGTTTCCGTGCCTCCATGAAAAGAGGAACTTAAACTATAAACTGTTCATAAACTGTTAAGGTATGGAAAGACAAACAGAACGATGACATCACCGCCAGCACGTCGGTAAGAAACCGCAAACAAACAAAACAAAAACACCTGAGTTTCCGTGCCTCCATGAAAAGACAAATTTCAACTGTAAATTTTCCTTAAACTGGAAAGGCAAACAGAACAGTTGGCATCACCGCCAGGATGGCGCCAAGGGACCGCAAACCAACAAAACACCTGAGTTTCTCTGCCACTAAGAAAAGAGGAACGTCAACTGTACCACCGTCTGGGGATATGTTGTAAGACATCAAAAGGGAAATAATTATATAGGATTGGAAGCAAAGGAAACAGCTTCTTGTTGAACAAAGGAAAAAGATCTACACATCAAAGCAATTCTGACTCCACCGGATTATGTTTTCAGGCCACAAATGTGACTAGTTGAGTTGAGCATATTTACTGCCCTAAATCCTCACATTCGCACTGACGGCGACCTAAGCTTGATACATGCCGTTCTTTTTGCACACTTGAAGTTGTATAAAGTACGGACGTACCTACTTGTTTAGCACACCTGTTCGACACACCTGTTCTGTACACTTATTCAGTACTCACCTGTGTAGTCGTGCCAGGACTGTGTTGTTTGTGGTTGTTTTACCAAAATCAGATTGTAGCATTTTTAAAACTTACCAAGGTGAAGCTAGCTGTTCCTAGAGCAGATAATGAAGTTTCAATAGAGTCTCCAGTTGTCTGGTTCCGTATGATCTAAGATATAAGACTGATAATGCTATAAGAAAGTCTGATCTAACCTGCGGCCGTCGGTCCTGAACCAAGCTTTGCAGGTGCGCAGCACGTATTTTTGTACTGACGTACGCTAGTGTTGCCTTGATACCGCACCGGATATTGAGCTGAAGAGGCAATAATGTAAGTCTTATCAGTACGCAGCACGTAATTTTGTTTGTGTACACGTCCTTGTGTGCCGATGCTAGATTTATTGTCCCTGGTACATAATAAACTACCGTGTCTGTTTAGAAACAGTGGTTGGAGCAGGTCTTAGTTGAAGACGTGACAATCACAAACCTATTGAACCTTTCCTAATAAATCCTGCCGTGTAAGTTTCCTTTAGTTACATCATTTTCATTTATTGTTAACCTTAGTTTATCTGATCCCTTTTACTGTTGTTTCGTTTGGGTATTATTTTGTATTTTGCTGTTATTGTGTTAGAATATGTCTATGTAAAGTACTTAGCTTTTATTTGCCAATTCTCTAAAGTTTATTGTTTGTTTTTAACTTGCTGGTGATGTGGGTCCTGTAAAGGACGTTTTTAATCCTGTTACTCACACCTTGCAGAACTGTTTCTGTAAAGTTTAATAAATAAATAAATAAAATAAATAAGTAAGTGTCTGTGGTGAACAGAAGTGGTTGAAAAATAAAGTCAGGCAACTCAGGACTTTCTAAGTGTTTCCCTTCAATCCTACAATACTCGCTTACCCAAGAGCCATTAACATGAATTCTAAATAGGCTCAAGCAGCAGCTAGTCCATCCGGGCTAAGCTAAACAAAGTCCTTGTGTCCTTTTTAACAAAGTATGGCCGAGTATCTTCTGCAAACAAACTCTAAAAATATTGTGGCCTGTACGAAAGCTAAAAATATAGCTACATGCGTTCTTAAACTTTATTTCATATAATGCCTTACCTGGAATCACAGGAAAACCGCCACAGAGAAAAACGTTGTGATAGAGGCCTTTTCAAAGATCACCTAGATATCTGAAGTGTTTTACACATAAACTCGGCACAAATGTTTTGAATACCAACTTCGGTTGGTCATATTTCCGTTGTTTTTGCATCAATTTCAATGTGTTATATATCAAAAGAAAGCTTGTATGATTTTCTTTCCAATGGTATCAAATTCATTATCATTATGAAGCACACAAAAAGTGCCCCAATTTTCCCGCTTTAGTTCATGACTATATCGCCCGGTTGTTATGGCTGCGGGACAATGATTCAATCAATCCTTTTTATGTATACAGAACATATTTGAGTCGAGTATTTTATGATTGTAAATTTATGAAACGAGCACCAGGCCTGTTTGCGTACAGGGTGGTCATAAAAATAAAGTGCCGCAATTACCCTACTAAAGTCAAACACTTCATTCAGCTCATTTTGTTCCGTCGGTATTGACTTATGAATGAAGGCAAGTTGAATGAACAGGACATGTCAATCAAAACTACTGTAACTCTTTATTCAAGCAAACAATTTGAACCAAGAGGTGCTAGCCATAAACCGTAGGAAGGCTATTCCATCCTAAGACTGTACTCCAGCATCCTGGAGGTAGTCTCCAATGGTCCTTGCTCTGTATGGACGGGTGTTTTAATATTGTAGAATGGAATTTGGTCCAATATTGAAGAGGTAGGATATTGCGACTGGGTGGAGGATGGTGTCCCTATATCACACCACATTGAAGTTGCCTTAAGACTTTCCCGGTTACTTAAAATCAACCGTTCTTTTTCCGACACAGCAACGTGATCTTGAAAGGCGACATTTGAGAGCAAATAAGGCATATTTCACACCATCTCCCCATATCTTTGCAGAATCTTAATTTTGAGAAAAAAGTGATGCACGTACCCATATAAGTGGACTTTCCCAACATCGCCTCACTTTACCTGTCCAGAAACATCCCCATTGATGTTTACGCCACTCACGTTTTCTCCCGCGGTTACATAATACTACTGCGTCTGTTTGGACATAGCAATTAAAGCAGCTTTGAGTTGAATAAGCCACATGACCTTATGAACTTTTCGTTATCAACACTGCTGCTCTCGTGTTTAAAGTGAAGAGAGGTTACTCGAAAAACGCCAGACTATTCAATCATTGAATAACAGACTATTCTAAAGGCAAAATCAAATCAAACTAAAGCTGAATTTGATGTAGTGCATGGTAACTTTTTATTGTCATTGCGCAGATGATTTCAGTGTAGATTTGTTTGTTTGTAATGCATACCATCGTCTGTGCAATGCAAACTCCGCTATCCGGAGCTGGTAGGCTCCTCCCCGCGGATGGGCGCGGCAATGCGGAAGTGTTTCCCTTTTACTCCGTGGTAGTCCTTTATATTCATCTGTTGTCAACTCCAATATCCTATTAGCAACCCAAAACTTCATCACTGCAACTACGCGTTTTTAAAACACAACTGTCCTGGCATTTTTTTGTAATGTGTCCAATTATATTTAATCATTGGGTGGGAAACTGGACTTGCGCTTATCTTTCCTTGTTATATCAAGTACAATGTATTATTTTCTGTCTAATGTGATTTTTCTTTGCTCTTCATTTGTACTTGATTTCCTTCTGTAAAATATGTATGTTTTTTATGTAAAGGGGTAGCGTTAAAATAAGTATTGCACTTGAGTGCGCCCCCCCTCTGTCATTCTGTATCATTGTCTAAATGTTTGAATAAAAAAAAAATGTAGGACAGGCCTAAGAGTAAGAAGCGCGATTAAATCAGGCAATGCATACCCGGTAACCCGCCTCAATGCCAAACAAAGAGCAGCACAGGCTGCATATCCGGACGGCCTCGACCTCGCAGGGTTTCGCCCGGGCTGCTTCATTTTAAAAGAAGGGGTGAAGACGTTTTCCTGGTTTTCGAGATTCGTGAGTTTTGCTTTGCGGTGTCTCATAAAATCGTTGTTAGAACTACAATGACGCTAGCGCCCCCTGGCGTCTCAGCGTGAAAGTGACGGAAAGCTACATGAGTTGCCTAATATATAAGCCTGTATTTTTATATAGTATGAAACTGCATTTATACTCAATTATAGGTACTTACATGTATACGCGATAAGTATAAGTTGATATCTTGAGTTATTTGTATTGTAAATAGTTAACGACTTACGCACGAATGTTTAGTTACTTATTAATAAGTTGACCTTTGATTTCATTTTGATCAGTGGCTGTAATGTTGTGTTATTTTATTTTGGGGTCACCTGGAGGCATTAAAAACGCCAGTAGGCGATGTGTACTTACCATCTTAAATAAATAAACTGAAACTAAATACGCAGCCGTTGTGGCCAGACAAGGGAGTACATCTCGATCGGGTTATTACTGTGTAATATTTTACCTTAAGGCAGTCCCACTAAACGACTACTCACTATACAGAATTGACTAAAAAAATCAACACTTCGTTTCACGTATTCAAGAATTGCTTTATTAACAATGGTGGCTTTATTCAAAGGCCACAACCAAACATAACAACAATGTACAGGTGTGAGTGGGAGGGACACATGTAAAGGTGCACCTTTTCTGTTTAGCCCTCCTTTTCACGGTCAGTTCTGATAAGCAAACGCAGGAGCACAGAAAAATACCAAACAAACGCTTCTTGAAACAAACACCTGAAATCTATACCACACCTCAGTACATTAAGCAAAACAAACCCATCACCACTCCTGATTACACAGCTGCATCTTAAGTTACAGCAAACTTGACTACAAATACAACGTTTCCATATAAACAGTCAAGGCAATAAGTTCGATATCTTCTTTCGTAAAACAAACCACACAATGAAGTCAAATAAAACAAACTAAACATATCATTTACACACCAAACACGACTACAATCAAACACAATGTTTCCGTATAAACAGACAATGCAATAAGTTCGATATCTTCTTTCGCAAAACAAACTCTACCACATATCATTACACACCATGGCACAAGTGGCCTCTCACCTAACAGAACAGCAATCATAACTAATAATCAGTACAGTTATGTCATTCATTAACATTCTGTTATCACATACCAATGGTCCTATTTGTGAAGGCGAACCAAGTGCTGGGTCACTTAAACATTATTGTATACAACAGTAAAACAAAGTTTTAACTTTCAGCCAAGAATTGAGATTGCAGTAAATGGTCTGTATTGTGAATATGTAAGTGTCTAGAATCTGGGCTTGGTCTCTGTAAACCTGTCAGACCTTTCAACATCCCGCATGGACAGGTTTCCTCAGAGTTTAACGTTAGCTCGTTGTGTCATCGGTAACGTTGGGAGCTGCTGAAACGTTATGGCTATCTGGCTAAGGCCTAGGTCCCAATTACCAACCCGGGGCCCGGCCGGGTAGCTTTCGGAAACGAAAAAAATATGATAAGAAAGGAAATAAAACACACAGGACGTAAGGAAATTAGTCAGGAGCATGATTTGTGTATGTATGTATATTCCTTGGTAAACACTTCTATTTTTCGTTTCCGCAAACATCCCGACCGGGCCCCGGTTTGGAGATGGGGTCTAAGCCTCAGAACCGGCTGTCTGTGTGTCAGGGGCAGGGATCGGGGCAGGGCTGGTTTTGCTGTTCCCTTTTGTGCACCAGATCACCGACAACACTGTCAGGATGAGGAGAACTCCCACGATCACACCCAGGAGACCACTCAGGAAAGATGGCAGAGAAAAACCGAGTGAAGTACCATTAACTGAACCTGGTGGGGCCGAGGTACCTGTCTCTTCACAGTTCAAGTCTTCAGGTTTTACAATATGTAATAAGCTTTTCCCTGCAATGTTAGCAGGTCCGGCACATATCATCTGGTCATCAAAGTTTTGGGCACCTGTCATTGCATGTTTAACGGGCAGCATGCTACAGTCACACTGCCAGGGGTTGTCACGAATGTTAACATATCCGCGCGATCCGATGGAGACAAGTGTGTCATACGCCGTTAGTGAGAGAGTAGTGATGCTGTTGTGATTGAGACTCAGTAACAGGAGCTGGGGCAGGTTTACAAATACGTCAGCATCGATACTGTCGATGTTATTGTTATTCAGGTAGAGATAAGTCAGGCTGCTGTACCTTGAGAAGTCGGACTGGCTTAAGGTTGTGATGTTGTTGTAGCTCAAGTCAAGCCCAGTGATGTCTGTTGGTAGGTACTGGGGAACACTGGTGAGCCCTCTGCCTCTGCAGTTGCAGTTTCCACAGTTGCTGTCACAGGCCATAGACGGTGTATTCCATGATCGACGTGTTGTCCTCCATGGACGTGTTGCCCATGATGGACGTGTAGTACCTGGACGTGTTGTCCATCCAGCCGTCTTCTGGACGATCAGTAAAAGACCCAGCATCATCTTCAACTTGTTGACCATTTTGTCTGTATAAGTAAATGTAGCAGATATATATCATATACATGTGGTCATGATATAATGCTGATATAATCCAAAACATATTTCAAGAATAGTACAGACTTCCGACATTGCAGTTCATTATATATTCATAATTCATGATAATGCGATGACGTAATTTGTAACATCCAAGATGGCCGCCATATCACTGAGTTGAAGAAATCAACTTCCACTGGTCATGACGTTCCACAGACGTTATGTACAGTATTAACATATTGAATACTAATATTGATCAATATTATGTTCTAAGTTATTTCAACAATAAACCGATCGTCAATATTCCAAGGCTGCAATACACGCTATGGCTTTTCACCACATCACTGTTTTTTGTTAAAAAAACTTTGTAGCAGAGATAGAATTTCGGCACTGATATAATCAGTACCCTTAACCATGCATGCACATGTACACAGACACAGAGCCTCTGATTCAAACTCAACACTGCGTGGCCGGGAGTACCTTCCCCGCAAAGGCACGGACAGGATAAATAACAACACCGCAGGATACAGGTCAGTGTAACCTGAGTTTCAAACTTGACAGCGTGAACAAAATACCTGTGACGGACAAACAACCCCGCAAAGAATGTTTTTTTCACAGCAAATGAAGAGGAAAGGTAAACAAAACAAATGGCATCACCGCCAGCACGTTGCCAAGGAACCGTAAACAAACAAAACAAAAACACTTAAGTTTCCGTCCCTCCAAGAAAAGAGGAACTTTAACTGTAAACTTTCCTTAAACTGTTAAGGCAAACAGAACAAATTACATCACCGCTAACACTTCGCCAAGGAAACGCAACAAATAAAACACCTGAGTTCCCTGCCACTAGGAAAAAAGGACCTTCAACTGTACCACCGTCTGTGGATATGTTGGAAGACATCAAAAGGGAAATAACTATATAGGGTAGAAAGCAAAGGAGAAACAGCTTCTCGGTGAACAAAGGAAAAAACCTACACATCAAAGCAATAAATAAAAAAAAAGTAATTCTGACTCCATCAGATTATGTTTTCAGGCCACAAATGTGACTGGTTGAGTTGAGCATATTTACTGCCGAAAATCTTACGGCATCAAAATCGTACGACATTCGCAGTAACCGCGACCTAAGATTGATAAATGACGTTCATGTTGTATACCTGAAGTTGGTTAAAGTACGGACGTACCCACCTGTGCAGCGCACCTGTATACCACACCTGTTCTGTACACTTATTCAGTATTCACCTGTTCAGTCTTTTTGTCGGCGGTCGTTTTACCAAAATCAGAAGGATATTTGAAAACTTACCAAGGTAGCTGTTCTTAGAGCAGATAATGAAGTTCCAATAGAGTCTCCAGTAGTCTAGTTCCGATCTAAGTTATAAGACTGATAATGCTATAAGAAAGACGTCTGATCTAACCTGTGTCCGTCAGTCCTGAACCAAACTTTGCAGGTGCGCAGCACGTGTTTTTGTACGGACGTGCGTTTGTGTTACCTTGATACCCCACCGGATATTGAGCTGAAGAGGCAACCATGTAAGTCTTGTAAGTACGCAGCACGTAATTTTGTTTGTGTGTACACGTCCTTGTGTGCCGATGCTAGATTTATTGTCCCTGGTACATGGTAAGCTACCTTGTCTATTTAGAAACAGTGACTAGAACAAGTTAGAGTTGAAGAAGAGACAATCATAAAACCTGACCTCTTGAACTTTTCCTAATAATTCCGTCGGCAGTGGCAGTTAGTAGGAGAACTTGTACTGAGGATGTTTTGACTTTCCAACTGGAAAAGTTATTGCTCAGTCTTTCACAGCAAATGAAGTTGACAATGTTTGAATGGATGTTTTGATTTTCAAACCTGACAGCGTGAACGAAATGACTCAACAACGTTGGACTTCTTTCACAAGAAATGAAACGGAACATCAAACAGAACGATGGCATCACCGCCAGCACGTTGCCAAGGAACCTCAAACAGACAAAGCAAAACACCTGAGTTTCCGTGCCTCCATGAAAAGAGGAACTTAAACTGTAAACTTGTTGGAAAGGGAAAGAACTATATCGGTAGGAAGCAAAGGAGAATCAGATCCTTGGTGAATAAAGGACAACAGATATTCACATGTCAAAAAAAAAATGACTTCGCCGGTTTATTTATGTCTATCACACACAGGTGGAAAGCCACCAACATGAATATTTGATTTAAGCATATTTACCTGGTTGGGCTCGTGAAATATACCACCAGGAGGCATCTTTCATTTATATTGGTATCTGCATCTGCATCTGCATAGGATACCCCCAAATGACCCCGCGAGGGGCAAAAGTAGGGGGGGGAGCTGAGGCTCCCGGGTTAGGGCGGGCAGGCCGCCTGCCTGGCACGGAAGTGCTCAACGTTGGGAGCGCTTACAACCGTGCCAGGCAGGGTATGAAGAACCTCGCGGCGTGTCTATTTTATCCTGTCCCTTTAGTAAGACAGTAGACATGGAATGTAACTATTAGTTTTGTTGCGTCAGCGAGATACAATCACCCTCCCAACAATATTCACCTACTTGTGGTTTGAATAGAGGCACCTGTTCTAACATCAACTTTTATCATTACACCGGGCGCCACAATACCACCACATAGAAAAACGTTGCCGTAGGGGCCTTTTCAAAGATCACCTAGATATCTGGAGTTTTTTTACACATATTTAACGTTAGATGTTCAATACAATCTTGATGAAGCCTGTATAACAAATGTTTCTTTGGTATGGCCGTATTGTGGCACCCGGTGAAATTATGAAAGTTGATGTTACAAACCGACATCAAATTTTCTTACGTTCTGACGCATTTTGCAACAAAAAGAGTGTTTTCTCGGGTGGGTTTGACATAGATAAAATACAACATGGTGTATTCCGCATCATCCTCGGTCCCAGCCCTCCCGCGGGTCGGATCTTCCTTCGGCCTTCGGGCGATCCTACCCACGGCCGGGCTGGTACGGAATGCACCGTGTTGTATTCTCTATATAAACAACAGTCGCACTTACCTGTTTTAATAGTCTTTTCACGTTTGGTGTAAGGTTGGACAAATGGATGACAAGCCTTGCTCGTGTAGAAACTTGCCCCAAAGATTGGAGGTGAAACTATCGGCCCCGGGTGTGGCCGCAACTTTTGTACCGAAGAGGGCACTGTATGACGTCAGTGGAATTCCAACCCGTCATGGATTTCCCCTGCCTGGGGATTCCCATCATGACGTGGCACTGTGTGACGTGTGTTTGGGGCCTGGGGATTCTCTCTGTGGATGACAAAAAGTACGAAAGATACAAAGGACCTTACTATGAAATGTGTGGCTGGATTTTAAGACTCACTTTTTTAAGAAGTCCCAGATGTAGCGGCACCTTTTGTAGCACGTTGAGATTAAACTAGTCCAACGTTCGTCCCTTGGGGAATGAAATACAATTCTAAATGAATATTTCTTTTTGTGGTTCAGTTAAAAAGGCTTTGTGTTCCGCAGCTAAGTCACCTTCGAGTACGTCGAGCACTTTCTAATCAAACAGAAAGATACAAAAATAATAAAATACAATGTTTGTTTCGCACGGTGATGTTACGCATGAAGGCCCGTTCACACTTGTGCGTATATTCAATTAAATTGTTCCTTGTTGACATTTTTTGGTTTAGGCGAATTTTGCGACCGAACAAGTCTTTTTTTTCGGTTCGTTAAGCACAAGAGTGGGTCAGAGTAAACAATAACTTCCTCCCAGCAAACTTGACCTGAAGCAGAAATGTCATACGGACTTGAATGTACGCATATAAGTGTGAACGGGCCCTTTAATAGGGTGTAGAATGTGGACAAATATAGACAGAATATCAGGAGTTAGCTAGCTCTCAAACCTCGACCAGCTAGCTGGCATGTTATCTGTCTACATTTGTCCAATTTCTATTATTTTCCAGTGACCTGTGGAGCCTGGTAGAGGCTAGGAATCCATACGCACCTATTACGGACCTCATACGGACGATGTGTGATGGGACCCTTACGTCCAGTCTGGTCCGTTTCACGTTGTCCTCGGCACTGTGAGGAATAGCGGCCTTCACCGCTCAAGTTCTATTTTCCTGTTAGTCGCCAGAGGGCGTCTCTGTACTATTCACAATGGTGCAAATGTCACGAGGAATCAAACTCATTTTCTTGTTAACCAATCAGGAGTGGTATGAAAATGAGCACCCGCCACAGGTGGAAAATAAAACAGATTTTCGGGTTGTCCAATGAGGACAGGTATGTAAATGAGTAGGTTATCATCAACCGTTATGCAAATGATATCAAAAGGTGCGAAGTTTGTACATCATTAAAATGGCTGCCGCAGACCAAGAAGCCAGCTCAGTTCGTCCTCGTTCCTACCAAGACGAGAGCTACCCGCACGGGTTTCTTGGAACTGTGGGTGACTTACAGAAGGCTGGGGTACTGCAGGATGTCGTTATTGAAGTCGAGGACCGTCGGTTTCCCTGCCATCGGCTTGTTCTGTCCGCGGCCAGCCCCTACTTCAGGGCCATGTTTACAAGTGACATGGCGGAGAGTCAGCAGAAGACGGTTGTTTTGCAGGTACGGTTGGTGAAACTAGAGGTGAAATTAGAAAAATACTGGGCCATTTTATTCAATACCAAGGGGGCATGTATCATATGAAACCATCAGGGAAGGCGCAAATCAACGACTTTGTTATTCAAATTTTTTATCCTCGTTTTGCCCCCCTTCCCCAATGCCCCACTAAGTGCTATATAATAGATTTGTTTGTTTGGGCCTTCGCTACTTAGTATTCAAATTTTAGTTATAATACTGACATTCTTGTAAAATGTAGTTAAAATAGCAGAATGGGATGAAAAACTGTAATTCATCATATCCTATATTTTTTTGCTAAGAGTTTTAGGATGGAGTTTTACATTGTCGTGTTGTTCTGCAGGGTTTGGATGCAGGCATGTTTGAAGAGATCCTGAGTTATATCTACTCGGGAACCCTCCATGTGTCCCTGGACAAAGTGCAGCCCCTGTACCAGGCAGCCGACCTCCTCCAACTGGACTATGTGAGAGACACCTGCAGCAGCTACATGGCCATGAACGTGGAGCGCTCCACCTGTGTGGACCTGTACAAGTTTGCTGATGTCTTCTCTGTGGACTTCGTCAGGAGTCGATCTATGCAGTCTATTCATCATCATTTTGCAGAGGTTTGTCATGGGATTATTTGTTAAGTCACAAAAATTGATTTATATGGTGAATAATATCCGTTAAAGATTATGTGTTTGCTGCAGATGTTTTACACTTCGTTTTTTCACCTTTTCTCAGTTTCACAAAGTGCACACACAGGCTAGTAAGGTACAATTGTTTTTGCACGGTACGTGTTACAACCATGGTAATGTAAGAAACATTTTCACACAAGCAGTGATCATGGAAATGTACTCTGCACCTCCACAGGTTGCCTGCAGTGAAGAGTTCTGCAGCCTGAGTGTGAATCAGCTGACTGAGATCATCAGCCACGATGAGCTGGATGTTAAAGAGGAGACAACAGTGTGGGAGGCTGTGGTGAGATGGGTACAGCACATCAGGGAGGACAGGTGGGTGGCAGTGTTACCGTTGTATTTGTTCAGCTGACATAACCACAAGGCTTAGTGGGACATATCGAATATATGTGACATATTGAAATTGATAGTTCTTCAATATTCATGAAAAAAAGAAGGCGTTGTGATACAGGAAATCATAATTCAGGAAATTATCTGAACCCCTACTCTGTACCCCACAGACTGCACCACCTACCCAGCATCCTTCCTCACATCCGCTTCAACCTGCTGACCTCAGACGACACGGCAACCATCTTAGATCACCCCCTGGTCAGGGAGGATCCTGGGAGTTCTGAGGTCATCAGGAATGTGGTACAGGAAGGGAACCCCGACCTGAAGCTGAGGCTTGGGATGACCACGGAGATGGTTCTGCTTACCAACTTAAAGTATATGTTTCCTCCCGGAACTACTTACATCAGGTTGTTAGAATATAAGATATCTTTATATTTCTTCTGCACAGCTAGAAATGTCACTCACCTCCTTACGTTTTAGCGCGGCGATAAGCACCACTCCAGTCACAAGCTCTGAGGAAGATGTCTGTGATAGACATCAAATGTAAGCAGGTGAGACAAATAATGAGAAATATACAAATATATCTCTATTCAAAGAAATTTCAAAGAAAAAAGACTCATCTGAATTTGAGTTGGAATGTGGGGGGAGGGGCGTTACGAACTTTGTCCCGGTGTTGACGTCACACGTGAAGTCACAAGTGATTTGGTGAGACCTTTGTCCTCGAGTTGGAGAACAGTTTATTTCTCACTATGTAATTTACCAGCTCGGATAAACTTTCATGCTAATACTTAATAGGTGAGAGACATAACTAGTTGTGCAAAATAAATCTTTAGTAACCTATGTATATATCCCTCTTTCAATATCATTGGTATGTACTTATTCTTTCTTTGTATTTCTGTCGGAAGCAACCCTTGTACGATGGCACTCCACATGTTGAGGTCCCGGTGCCATACACAGTTCCACAGCCATGTAATGTATATATAGTCTGCACCTAATCCCCACTTATTCTGAAGCACATTTCTCTTAGGCTAGGAGATCAGATGATCTGATAAATGACATCAGTGCATGTTGTGATAAAAAGTTTTATTGACAGTTTGTTGTGTATTTTATGCAGTACCTATACGCTCCTCTTCATGAACCCGCGGCAAGGGAAATACATCAGCTGCAGTTACGATTCTGACATCCTTTCTCGTGCCGAAGCCATGACAGTCACCAGTGATAACAACATCTACATCCTGGCTCGTGAGGTAACAGGTACCGACCAGCTGTCCCTGTTTCAGTACAGCCATAAAGTGAATGTGTGGGAGCGTGCTGGCATATCCCCAGTATCTGAGTTACAAGGACCAGGAGATGGTTGGATTTGCGACCACGAGCTTCTCGAAATTGATGGAATGTTATATTACATTGTGGTGGCAAAGAATAGGTACAGAGTGTGTGTGGTTGGGATGAGAAAGTATGACCGCCATGCTCACGACTGGCAGGGGGGTGACCAATGGCAGGAGTGTTCACAGTTGCAGCTTGACGGAGTTACTGGCTACACCCTTCAGCCATGCGGCCCCTTCCTGTACTTCCTCTCGGGGCCGGAAGTGCATCGCTACGACCCGAGCCAGAACCGCTGGTGCAAGCGGACCCCTCAAAACGTCATTCCTGAAGTCTTTACATCTGTTGCCATGGGAACGGAGATTTTCTGCACAGATTTTGACTTCTCCCAGACGATGGTGTACGACACAGAGCCAGACAGCTGGCAGACCCTGCAAGGCTGGCAGAACCCAGAAAATGCTACCAGTCTTGATATTGGCCCCACTCTTTTCGTACTGGAGAACCAGCTGCACGTTCATGTATTGTTGGAAGCTGAAGAGTCATCAGAGGTGGAATCAGCTGAGTACCAGGTATATGTGTACGACAGGTCTGCTGATGCCTGGAGAGACTTGGAGGCTGCCCTGCCTGACGGAGGCGATTATTATGTACGAAGGGGTCCCCACTGGCCTGTGGCACGTATATACCTACCATATCTCATGGGAGCACAAAAACACATCACTGAACTATCATCGTCATGAAATATCAGATAGAGAAATTACTAATTACTTTTATTCTGGGATACATGTAGTTGAGTACGTTAGCTGTAAATACTGGACTTAATTTCATACCACTTCAACGCGTGATTCAACGATGTATGGAGTCTGTTTTGTTTTGAATTGGCATATTGAATACTATAAGCTTTTGCAATCTCTTAAGCATCGTGTTTCGAATACAATTAGGTATGGTAGAAACAATTAAATGTACCCCTGGTTTTGATATAACAAGAACGTTTAACTACCCAAAAATATGTTTTTGTATAATTGACACGTAACAACAGTATATTGGCTGATCAAATCCAATATTGTAGGCAGATTACTGTAAATGCAGAAATGTTCGCGGTGGATTAATGTTCGCGGTTTTCGCGGTGACCACTTCACCGCGAATTTAAAACCACCGCGAACATTTTTCTATGATGATATTAGATTGCAGTCTATGGTGTTGCCGCGAACTTAAATCCACCGCGAAAAGTCCTTTTCCCGCTACCGCGAAATTAAATCCCCGCGAACTTAAAAACGTTTACAGTACCTGTTATGCAGTACTAGGTGGTGTAACTAGATGGTTCGGACTGACGCCTCTGCTGCTGCAGGCTGTGGTTGGTCCAGCTTACGTCAGTATGATAAAGCAGAACCAGCATCCTTTTAATATTGTCGAGCATTTTTCATGTATAAGAAAATTTTAACAACACGATACAATTTATATAGTTATTGGTAACTTCGTTACTAATATGACTTACAAATCCAGATATGGCTTGTGAAGTCATAATTATACCATTCAGGGCGTCTTTCAACAACTTGATTTCATAATTACATGTTTCATTATAGTTATTGAAAATACCGAATGTTGTGAAATGAGCATCGCTCACAATCATCATATGCATCGCTTCAAAATAACCTCCTCCCTCAACTTGTTTGCGTTTGTTCTATGTATTCAGCAACAAGTTTAACCAGACGTCTGCTTGGAGATTATGCAAATAGTAACAGTACTGTAACCTGCAAACCGCAGCAAAATGCCTTTAACCCGATAAGACAAAACGTTATAAGATAAAACACCAGCCGACCGAGCCGAACGCCAGCCCACCACTGCAGCCGACCTAGCTCTCGAATCACTCCCAACCATGGTCGGGGGAAAGTCGGGTGGCCATGTTCGGCTATGTGTAACTGGGGCTTTACTGGAAATGGCCTGTTTAGGAACATGCGAGTGAAAGAGAGGAACATGCATATATTAAAGGTGTTGATGCTAGACCCTTGATGAATCTGGGAAGGTAACCCGAATTTCTTTTCTGCAGTACCCTTGTTGGTCGCCTTGTAGCGCTTTTGGTCATCCATTAGTCATTCACCAAGAGGACCTTAGCAACAAGGAAAGTCTATTAGCAATTATTCAAGTTCATAAGAGAGGAAAGATGTACCCTATGACAACTAAATACATTCTAAATGGAGAAGTGTTGAAACCCAAAAATGTTTTACAGCAAATCATCTTCAAACAACGATCAAAAGTTCTCTGCAGAGATGTGCAATCATCAAAATAATTAAATGATAAAGTTGTCCCCTGGTTTATGTATGTACATATTGGTACTTTTATCCTTGGTCTTTTCTATATCAGAGAAAGACGTTATTTGTGATGAAAGTCCAGCCTGACATGTTGATAGACATCATTTCATACAATCATGCAATTGGATTTATTTGAACAAATGAAATATCACACCTGTACAACTATACATTGTCCACCAAATCTGTAGCCATAGCAACAGTTTCCACATATTGACCGCTGGGTCTACGTTATCAAAAGCCCAAGGAAAATTTCACAAATTTCAGAATACATCCAGTATTTCTTTCTACATATATAATACAAGGCCTGTAACCAGCTGTTGTCGTTATTAGATATAACAAACAGGAGCCTAATCTATATCTGTAAGACTGTATTATATTTTATCTGACCCTGACCTCCCTAATGACCTCAATGAAAAGCGGCCTGCTGGCCGATTTTAGCTTATCATGAAAAAATAAAGGTTCAAACAAACAAACAAACAAAGAAACAATCTGTCCAGTCTTGAGGTTGGAAGATACCATTCTGTACAATAAGAGAGGGGGGTTCTACTCTGTTTCTACGTGAAACAGAAACAATATTATCAATAAACTTATCACATCACTCCACATGCGGGGAAGACAAGTCTCATATCAACATCACATCAATCAAAACTAGACGTAAGTAACTGTGCGTCCTCAATGAATAAACTGTCCTCACTGTTCAATTGTCTTATTTATAAATTTCTCTGGTAAGATCTAACCCAAGTGCTAAGTCACTGATATTTTTACAACAGCAAACTTTCAAACTTTCAAATCACATCAATCAAAACTAGATGTAAGTAACAATACGTCCTTAATGAATATACTGTCACCAAATTTCAATGGTCTTATTGGTTAAGTCCATCCGTTAAGAGCCGACCTAAGCGCTAAGTCACTGATCATTTCAGTTCAGTCACTGATACATTATCAATACCACAGCAAAACAAAGTTTCAACTTTCTGCAAATGGACAGGGAAAATTTTACATTCTGTTCAGTTGCAGCTGATTTAATCTGTTTGATTATGTACAGATAATTTCAGTTACATGTCTAGTTGAAGTTGTCTGTGGAATGGTGATGGCACAGTGGGCCTGTTTTGTGAACAGGTTGGTGTCTGGTCTCGCCTATAAATCTACCTAAGGACCTGCTGACGTAAAGACCATGTGTAGCTACCAGTACTGATGTGTTCTTTTTTATCTACATAATAAAGACCTACAGCGTCATCACCATGTGCTGATGGTTACCTGCCTAAGGACTTGCTCCCGTTATGGGAGGAAGGGGAGGGCGCGCCGGCCTGTAACCTGAGTCAAAACTGTACGGAACCGGCTCGTGGGCTGGGTCTGACCCTCGCTCTACGTCATCAGGCTCTAATCCATGTCCTTTGTTGCCATGGTAACCGCCTGTGACGCGTGTGTCCGAAGCAGGACTGGTTTTCCCTTTCCTCTTACTGCACCAGATCACCAGGACGACGGCCGAGGTGATGATAATACCTCCTACCACACCCAGGAAGCCGCTGAGGAAGGTGGACAGGGAGAACCCATCGGGTGAGGTATCAACAGTAGAGCCTGGCGAGGGTGAGGTAGCTGTTTCTCCACAGGTCAGGTCTTCATCATCAACAACGTACGATAGGCTTTTCCCTACAAGGCTTATGGGTCCGGCACATCGAATCTGTTTTTCAAATTTTGAGAAACCTGTCATCCTCTGCTTAAAGGGCAGCATCCTGCAGTCACACTGCCAGGGGTTGTTGTGTATAGAGATGTCAACAGTTCTGACGGAGGCCAGAATGTCATATGCCGTTGGGGATAGCGTCTCCATTTGGTTGTAGGATAGGTCAACCTGCTGCAGCATTGAACTATTCAGATTTGACAAGGCCTCACTTGGGAAAGTGTCGATGTGGTTGTGCGATAAGTACAGCCATTCAATCCGAGGCAGAGTTACTAAAGCGTCAGCTGCGATGGTGCTGATGATGTTGTATTGAAGACTAAGATCGCGGAGCAGCGGGGTGTTACTAAACGTTCCTGTCTTGATACTATGGATGTTGTTGTTATCCAGGTAAAGGTACTCCAGGTTATCAAGTCCAGCAAACATGTCCGCTCGGAGACTGGTTATCTGGTTATTGTTAAGGGATAGGGTAATTAGACTGTTTAGATTGTAGAACGCTCGGCTGTTGATCACAGAGATATGGTTGTAACCAAGATGTAATTCTGTAAGGCTGCTGCTGTACCTGGTGAATTCGGACTGGTTTAAGGTTGTGATGACGTTGCCCCACAGGTTCAGGGAAAAGATGTCTGTAGGCAGGTCCTGAGGAACACTGGTAAGGCCTCTGATGTCGCAGTGACAGTCTGATGAACAGCTGCTGCTGCAGGCTGCGGTCGGTCCAGCTTCCGTCAGGATTATCAACAGAAGAACAGCCAGCATCCTTTTCAGCTTGTTTGACATTTTACCTGTACAAAGGATATGAGTCATGAAACGTGACCCCATGCTTTGGCTAGAGTCATGCTTTGGCTGTGATCGCATTCACACCATGATGATTGACAGCTGCCGCTGCAGGCTGCCGTCGGTCCAGCTTCCTTCATTATAACCAACAGAAGAACAGCCAGCGTCCGTTTCACCTTGTTTGACATTTTGTCTGTATAAAGGATATGAGTCATGAAAGGTGATCCCATGCTTTGGCTAGAGACGCCCCCCCCCCCCCCGACGAAACGTTAAGCTTGAGGCCTGAAGTGTTAAGAGAGACACACCTCGGAGCAAGTTAAAAAAAAAACCTGCACGCTTATCAAAAAAGTAGCGGTGGATAAAACTTTACAGTCTGCTCTCATGCAGATTGTACCTATTGTACAAAACTAGCATGTTGCGTTTACCGGCTTTGTCGGAAACAAAGACACATCCCCGAGCTGTTGTTGCTGTTCTGTGAATATAGATGAAAACTTACCAAGAAGCTGTCCCAGCAGTCTAAAGCTGTTTGCTTCCACTTGATCTAAGGTTATAAGACGTCTGATCTAACCTATGTTCGGCGTCCCTTAACCAAACATTGTAAGTATGATTGAAAGGTCACCTCTTTGTGTACAGGGCGTTGCATTGACACTCCTCAGTTACCTAACACCAGCGCATCCATTCAAACTGTGCAACTTGAGCCGCAGAACTAACAGTCAGCCGTCCCTGAACCAACCCTTGCAACTACGCAACGTGTAAGATTGTACGAACACGTCATTGTAAACTCAGTGTTGCATAAACACTCTAATGTTACCTAAAACCGCCGTGTCTATTCAGCCAAAGACGTACAATGTCTAATCCGTTTACGAACATCCACAGTTCACAACACGTGTTTTTGTACGAACGCGCCTTAATAGATACGGTGTTGCCTTAAAACTCCTCCGGTTAGTAACTGGCACCGGTGCAATGGCTGAGTAGGTAGTGTGTTCGCATTGCAGTCGGTAGGTCGTGAGTTCCATTCCCGGCCGAGTCATCCCAAAGACTTTAAAAATGGTACATGCTGCTTTCTCCGCTTGGTACTCAGCACTTTGAAAATGGTATGAAATATGAACACACATCGCTACCAGCGGACAAGCCCCCTGCTGAAGTGGCTTTTGTGTTAGAGCATGGGAGTTAAACACACACCACCTACCAGTGGACCTGCCCAAGTGCTGTAGTGATTGCAAAAAGTTATGTGGCCCAGGTCTACAGAAATGGAGATGGGTGCCACCCCATGCACCGGTGCGGAAATGACTTGAACTAAAAACACCAGGATGTCTGTTCAAAACAACTTGAGCTTGAAAATGCCACATTTGGGAGCAAATACTGCACTTCATTCCCCCCTCATATCAGCATTTTGCATAAACAGACAATTCCAAACTTACTTCTACCCATAATTGGACTATCCCAACATTACCCCAATCCATATTTTATTTCATGGAAGACTTGACTCTCCGACTAACACTCCCATGCAAAGTGGATTTTTCAAAGTTTACCCCCCCCCCTTTCATCTGTACTGCAAAAGCTACCCTATTTAGTTTATTGTATCATCATGTAGAACCCGGTCATTCTGCGTCTGAAGGGGAGCATCCTGCAGTAACACTGTCATGAGATAAACTCGCAACATAAATGCCTCATCCTCGCAGGTTTTCGCCCGGGCTGCTTCATTTTAAACAAAAGGGGTGAAGACATTTTCATGTTTTTTTAGATACGTGAGATTGCTTTCGCGGTGTCTCATAAAGTCGTTGTTAGAACTGCAATGGAAACGTCATTTGCGCTTGCGCCCCCTGGCGTCTCAGCGTAAAAGTGACGGAAGTCTACATGAGTTACCTACTATCTCAGCCTGTACTTTCACATAGTATGAGACTGTATTTATACTCAGTCATAGGTACTTACATGTATACGGAATCGTTATGACCACATACCAGCTGTAGGTAAACAATAGTAGGTACCCTGTGTGGGGTAGCCTGGAGTCCAGCCTTGTTCGCTTTGTTCCGCTCCCATACTCCTTGCTGACTTACGTGACTTGTTCTGTTCGATATGCTTTCTAAAGCCTTAACTCAACAGTAATGAACTTATTACTACATAACTATAAAACTTAATTTATGTTGCAAGCAGCATGGCATTAATGAAAAACCGGTGCAATGGCCTAGTGAGTAGAGTGTTCGCCTTGCATTCGGTAGGTCGTGAGTTCGATCCCCGGCCGAGTCATACCAAATACATAAAAATGGTACATGCTGCTTTCTCTGCTTAGCACTCAGCATTCTGGAAAGAGTATGGAAGTTGAACACACACCACTACCAGTGGACTAGCCCCCTGCTATAGTGATTGCGTTGTGTGACCCAGTGCTAAGGAAAAAGAGATGGGCGCCGCCCTATGCGCCATCAGTCGTGGGAAGGGTTAACTTTATGGCATTAATGACGACGACACACATATTAGATTGATTTATTTATATGGAGATTACCGAGAGCTGTGGTTATTGCTGCAACTTTCGCAAAAAAAAACACTTAAAACTATTGACTTGTTTTACAGGACACAATCAGAACACAGTATTATACACGGCACTCTATTTTCCAGTCTTACGTAACGTCTTAACACTACATGTTACTTTTTTACTTGTTGCTATTATATCAAATATCAAAGGTTGTCAGCAACCGCAAGTCATAGCTGAAGACAAACAGTTGGAAGTTCAAGCATGCAGTGCACAATGTACAGTTGGATAAACACATTATTTTACAGAATGTCAAGTGAACTCTAAGGCATTACGCCAGCATCACAGAAACAAAATAATACAATTCCGTTTTTCACTTGAAATATATAAACTTCTAAAGTCTCGAACAAACACGGAATTCATAAATCTTACACAAACATCACAACAATAGTTGATACAATTTCGTTTTTCCTCTCAAAATTCATGAAATTCTAAAGTCTCTCGAAAACATATCAACCAACAGTAAAACTCCACTTTCTCCCTCAAAATATGTAAAAGCTTAGTCAAGGTAAAATATAACATAGTAATGGTGATAAAGGGTCTTGTTAATAGCATTAAAGATCCCTTCTCAGTATAAAGTCATAGTCTGCTTGTATTCGTAGCTGGATATTTTAAAATGTTGTACTTCTATCATTGGTTTAAATCCGCCCGTTTTTGTGTTCAGAAAAACTAGCAACTCATGATTGACCAACCTTCGATTTGGATTGATGCAGAATTCAAACGAAGGAATAATACACAGAACGAATATGGCACATCAATATTGGGGACGAAATCGCTAGTTATTTAGCGACATCTTCATTGAATGGTAGTCGTTATTAGATTATAAAGGTTGGTGCAAAAACGTCAGAAATTGGCCAAATAGACAGAATTACATGCCATGGAGTTAGCAAGCCAGAGGAGTACACCTCAATTTAGAGACTAATTTGAGGGGTGCAATCGCCGTAACAGGATTACAAGGAAAATGGCCGAGGTGAGGATAGCACCAGCAACACCACCAAGAAAACCACTGACGAAAGCTGAGAGGGAGAAAAAAGCAGGAGAAGACGGAGTACCACCTTCTGTCACTGTTGGCTGATACTGGGTGGTGCTTTGGGTGGTACTTGCAGTGTCAATTGGAGAAGAGTGAAAGTTGGTGGTACTTGAAGTGTCAATTGGAGAAGATGCCGGGTGAAAGTTTGTGGTAGTTGGGGCGTCTATTGGGGAAGATGTCGAGTGAAGGTTGGTGGTACTTCTAGTGTCAATTGGAGAAGCTGGCGGGTGAAAGTTGCTGGTATTCGGGGCGTCTGTTGGGGAAGATGTCGAGTGAAAGTGGGTGGTACTTTTAGTGTCTGTTGGAGAGGATGCCGGGTGAAATTTGGTTGTACTCGATCCGTCTGTTAGGGAAGATGTAGAGTGAAAGTTGGTGGTACTTCGAGTAGCTGTTGGGGAAGATACTGGGTGAGAGTTTGTGGAAATCGGGGCGGCTATTGGGGAAGATGACAGATGAAAGTTGGCGGTACTTGAAGGAGTTATTGGGGAAGATGTGGAGAGAACGTGTTGTGTTCCATGAGGTACATGAGACGAGGTGCTCGGTATGGAGTAGGTTTCTGTTTCTGTTGTTGTCTCTTCACAGATCAGATCTTCGGGGTTTACATCCTGTAGTAAACCTTTCCCCTGCAGGTGAGAAGGTCCGACACAAATGATGCTGTATTCAAAAGTGTAGAAACCCGTCATTCGCAGTTTGAAGGGAAGCATCCTGCAGTCACACTGCCAGGGGTTGTTGTTAATCCTTATGTTCCGGTTAGAAGCCAGTATATCATAAGCGATGAGGGGAAGTGTTTCCATCTTGTTATAATCCAATCTGAGGTCTGACATCACTGAAATGTTGAGATTCGACACGATGTTGAAAGGAAAAGTCTCGATGTGGTTGTAAAATAATTGGAGTGTCTGAAGCTGAGGCAGATTTACAAAAGCGCCAGTTGGGATGGTGCTGATATCGTTATGATACAGGTACAGGTGTTGGAGCCCGGGAAGATTTACAAATGTCCCAGCTGCGATGGTGTTGATGTTGTTGTTTTGAAGTTTAAGTGTGCTAACCTGCGGGAGGGCATTGAAGGTTCCTGCCTGGATACTGTGGATGTTATTGTTCTCCAGGTCAAGGCCTTGCAGTTTATTAAGTCCCACAAACATGTCAGCTGTGATCCTGGTCAACTGGTTACGTTGAAGGACCAGGCGAGTTAAGTTGGCCAAGTTGTAGAACGCTCTAGGGTTAATGATGGATATTTGGTTGATGGTAAGATCTAAGAAAGTAAGGCTTCTGTACCTGGAGAAGTCGGACTGGCTTAAGGTTGTGATGTCGTTGAGTTTTAAGTCAAGGTAGGTGATGGTTGTAGGCAGGAACTGAGGAACAATCCTGAGGCCCAAACGGGTGCAGCTACAGTATGATGACGTGCATCTATCTCCACAGGCTGCTGTTGGTGCCGTTTCATTCAAGACGATCAGAAAAAGAACCAGCATGCTTTTCTCCGTGACGAACATTTTGACTATAGAGTTTAAAAAAAGTAAAAAGTTAGAAATCGTTCTAGCATCATTAACCAGAACTTCATGGCTACATTAGAGCAGACGTCGATGTTTGACGGAAATACGGCTTTATGTACACCGTCACAGTTACGGGTCACCACAGCTAGGATTATTTTGCACATCTTGCATGTGATGACAATGGTGTCCTAATGGAATCATGATTAGGAATTCATATTTTGAGTGGCTTTTCAAGAGTCTTCAAGCAAAAACGTATTCTGTCTCAGGTAAACTTTCTCTCACCTGATGTCTCTTCTGATTGCTAACGTTGTATAGCAAAATTCTTACTGCTTTCTGACCTCCCCGATTTTCTTCCAACCCTCTAGAAGGGGTGACTTTGTTCCCTGCTTGACACTTGCTTGAAAAGTACATTTAATCCTAGTGTTTTCTTAAACGTTTCTTTATTTACCAAGGCTTGACATACCACCTGCATTTGTAGGTTAGTGCAGGTAAAATTTGAGCTGTGTAGGTATATCTGGTGTCTACCTGCACCTAACCTGCACTGGTCCATGTACTGGGTTTTGTACATAAATGTTCTATGATGTATGTGGATGTGGATTGTTATTAGCTGCATTGATTGTTTACCACTTATAAAGTATAGAAGAAAAAATAGTGGTTCCCGAACAATTTTAGTATGATCCATTCTTCATAAATTCAGAGTGGTGCAGGTAAAATTTGTTTGGTGCAGGTAATTTTCAGAATAAAAAGGATTTCGAGCCCTGTTTACGTATTTTTTTTTGGACATAATACTCCAGCCTAGCCTAGCCAAGAAACAGAAATTGTCTAGTTATCTATAAACAGTCTCAAGTAGGTAGCCAATCAAAATCGGGTATTTTCTATCGAGCAACTTAGCACGACTACACAAAGGGGATAAACTGAGTAACTTACAAACACAGTCGCTCTTCCAGTAGTACAAACGTCCTAATGCTGCTCCAAACCTCATCAAAAACTATGCAAAGTTGATGAACAAAATGTTCCTCTACCCGGAAAAGGTTATCGTTGTCCAAATAATGCTTTGTTTGCTGGATTTTACCTAATCTAAGATATGTTGTCTGGTCCTAGCAATGTCCGACACAGTGTGGTCTGCAACTGTGCAGAACGTATTTTTACGTACGTCTTTGTTTAGGCGGTGTTTGGTTAACACTCTCCTGGTTACATGATACTACTGTGTCTGTTTAGCCAAAGGAACTTGAGAAGGCCTCAGTTGAAGAAGTAACAATGACGTAACTGACCTCTTGAACTCAAAGTAATAAAATCCGTTGCTTCAGTGAATAGGAGCTGATAGAAAAATACCAAACTTTAGAATCACTGAAATAGGCAACAGAATGAATACTTTTTTTTTTGTTGAAACATGGAGTCATTTTCCTCCTTTATTCTTGCAAGCCTTGAAAAAAATGAAGTCGTTGTCTTTATGATGTGCGTGGGACTATGACTCACTGACGGGTATTTGAAGTTCCTATCGTTAACGTTCAGGTATAGAAGATACATTTTCCTAAGATACACCATCGGTGGCATGTCTGGGGACATCTGTGTTCTGGGCCAGACAACCTAACCATTACTCTAACACTACGCCACAAATGAAATAATAATACCATATAAATATATCATCCTTGTTAGCTTACTAGGACGCCCATTCTCCCCAACCATTGGACTGCCTTACGGCGAATTTTGGCACCGTTTGATACCTGAACCCTCAGACATGCTCAGGTGACATCGCGTGAATAGGCTGATCTGCGGTATGTGCCTGCGTTGCAGGTAAACAATACCTGTACCAAGGTCACCACGCAGGTGAGTTCAGATGTAACGTGTATGCATAGGCAAACCGTATGTGTCTCACAGCAGGTGAGATTGGACAACTGGGGACTCTTTAAGGATCATCTTTGGGTTCCTAGGAAAATCTAGGTTCACAAGTAAGTGTCCTCCTTTCTCTTTTTCATACCTGAGTCTCACCCCGGCGATTACATGTGCCCGTGTGGCAGGTAAACAACACCTGCACAAAGGTCACTACCATGACTCAGCCACAGTAGTTTTCAGGTGTGACGTGCACAGTCAACCGTACCTGTCTCAAAGCAGGTGAGACTGGACAATTGGGGTCACTTTAAGATCACCTTTGGATTTTTCAGAGGATTCAGGTCCACTTGTAAGTATCCTCCCTTCTCTTTTTCATACCTGAGTCACGCCCCAACGACTACAGCGTGTGTACCGGGGGCTAGGCAAGGGCAATGGGAGGGGCACGCCTGGTTCGCACTAAGCAAATGTTAAAGTGGGACCATTTTCGTGGCACGATTTTTATTTTTGTGAGATTTAAGACAAGACAGCCGCATGTTGGACGATATACCCCTGACTGTCCTAAGAATGCCATATTTACGTTGTAGCTCGAGTTTTGTTAGTATTTCACGTATTTTCCATCGTTTCCGGGTCCTAGGTTTACGTTTGTATCAATTCTTGTACCCGATTTCTCTTTCTTCATAGATCATTTTGCCCAATCCATGTTGCTGAAATAATGTGTGCTGCTAGCTGCTTGATGGCAGAGCAATATTCACTGCATGAAAAGCTTCATTTCCAGGATGGAATTTGACTTACACATTCCTGGAAATTAAACATGTCCTTCAAAATCCGGAAGTTTCATGCCTGCAAACGAGACGTGTACAGTCCTTTACATGTCCTAGAATCTCGCGGAAACGAACCATTTCTGTGTGCAGGACGTGTAAAGGGCTTGAAATACCCTTACAGATTCCCTTGAAACAGCCTTACACAACAGGACATGAGCCGTGTGTTGCATTGTGTGTTGGCGGAATATGCATACATTAGCGGCCAATTACCACCTAATTATCTTTCCCCGGTCTGCCTCACCCAGTGCATCCCTTTTGTCATGGAAAGTGGCGTCGAGAGATCTGACGCCCCCCCCCCTTCTGGATTTTACCCCCTCCTCATTTATTCGGCAGTTTTTACTCGCATTTCTTATTCTGTAATAGCACCATATATTTATTCATATTGAAACAAGACAATTTTTATTAGTGTTTGTTCGTGTGTATGATAGGTTGAAGTCGCGAGTGCCTTTTGTATGTCATAGAATGCCGGCTGGTCTCTTGTTGTCTTCTAGTCTTCGTAGTCTACTAGTATGTACTTCTTGACGGCATGCAGGGTAGTACCTAGTACCTAGTAGACTCCCTTGCAGTCTTTGGAACGGGGCTGGGTTTTTTTTTTGGGGGGGGGTTGGTCCGCGACTTTCAACGTTGGCTATGTTCTCTTGTGCCGGGAAAGGGAGTTTGCCGTGGAAGGGAGTTTGCTGTGGAAGGGAGTTTGCCGTGATAGCGAATCTTCGGACGGGCCAAAGACTCGCTATCAGTATCACGACAAACTCAGTTCCATAGCAAACTCCCTTCCTCGGCAAACTCCCTTTCCCGGAACAAAAGAACATAGTCGACTAGTCAACGTTGAAAATCGCGGAACAACGCCCCCCCCCCCCTCAAAAAAAAAAAAACACAGCGGCCCGTTCCGAAGACTGCAAGGGAGTCTAGGTAATACAGTTGTTGTTCCTAGATGAGGGTGGTTTCACTACCCAAACATGAGAGCCGTTTCGATATTCCTCCGCACTATTTCCGTCGAAAGCATCCCTGGTCAAATCATCGCAATATCATCGCTACAGTTGCATACGGAAGCTCCTTGATCCATGAAGCCATGGGAGAGAACTTTGGCCCGACGGCGGTCCTGTCATTATTAGTTGCAGCTGACGTCCTGTCGTCCTGTTCCGCGATCTTGAGTAGAAACTCCTTGCCGATGTAAAATAATGACCAATATTCCTCTTTCCTCGGTACCATCACATAACGCACCCTGGTATCTAGACACACTTGGACAGCAAGAACGCACATCCACACGCAAAGACGCGGAATTCACAATACCAACTCAACTGAAGAATTTGAAAATTGTGACTGGCACGTTGATTGGCCGAAGGTTTGACCCTATAACTGTGCGAGGAGAAATTCTATTGGCTTTTTCTGAAGAATTTGCATGGGCACAGACACAAAGAGCTGTGAACTACCGCTAGTACCAGCCATGTCTATTGTTACAATCACGTCAAGGAGGTTGTTTGAGCTGCCTGATTACCCGTATTTCACAGTAAAACAATACCTGCCTAGAAAGATGTGAAACATGCCGCTGTGATTATCAACAGCTTGAAACATCGGTAGAAATTTAACGTTCAACGTTGTCATTTATTTTGTACAATCAAGAACATAATCTGGGACAAAAATTTAGTACATCGAGTCAAGGAGGTTATATCTGATAGATCATTTCACTTAGTTTGTGCGTCGACAGTAGCCAAAGTTAGAGACAGTAACCAAGAAAATGGACAGTATTTTGTCCCGTGTTCTCTCCATTCTTTTGACAAAAAAGCTGCCCATAAATTAGATCGCAGTCCTATTTTTTCCCTATGTCCAACGTCGTTTCAGTTCAACTTCCTCGCTATGACGCGACGGGCACTCTATAAAAACATCGTACATCACTAGTTTACGAATTTCCAAATTAAACTTCTTTGGTTAGTTTATTTTCCTAGCTCTTCATACAAAGGGGGCTGATCACGTAACTGATTATCGCGATACACGCAGAAGTCTATAGCAGCAGTTCAGATTTATGTATGTTGAAACAGAATCTCAGTGTGAGTGCAAAATGATTAAAGAAGAAATACGAATGATTCAATGAACGCTGGGTGTCTGTGGCCTTTGTCTGTGCTAGACAATGCAATACACATCCGGCTAACGAACTGCTGTTTATGTAATGAAAATGACGAGTTTGTTTAAGCAAGGAAGTTGAAACCTCCTTGGTTTAAGACATACTTTCCTATTTATAAGCCAAGATCTATCCCTAGCATTTATTTTTTTCCGACATGTAGAAATGAATATGAATGACCCGTTCAATACGCGCCGACCGTAGGATTTCCAAATAAGTTGGAAATATCGGGCCAAACAAATCACAGCTTCATTAATTATGATTGTTTTTTTAGTATTTTGTAGACCTTTCTTTCTGACCTTGATTGTATTCCTAAAAATGTGGATGCCGTTTCTTTTTATAGTTGTATTTTGTTCCACTTTGTTCTGTCAGACGATGTCACGGGTAGACATACCAACCATTCAATACCCCCCCCCCCTACACTCCTCCTTATTTTGTGTTTAAAATGTAAACCTCTGAGTCATTGCTTATTAATTGTCCAAGCATAGCCTAGGCTGGGTTGCAGAGGTAGTAGTTGCCGTAAACAGTAAACCCGCGACCCAAGCTTGGCTTTGAGAATAGGCGCCGCAAAGCCTTTGTCTGCCTATTTCCCCTACACGTCTGGTGTAAGGGTCCTAGAAATTCCTGTACAAGCGCGAGTCCAGGTATGTAAGAAAAAAACAAGGACATTACACGCCGAACCAGGAAAGTCATGTACACAGCCAGGACACAGAACATTTCACATGTGTGTAAGTCCCTTGAAACACCTGGAAATTAGGGATTTTGTGCAGTGATTGACATACTGTATAAGCTGGTGTGTTACGCCAAAGGGCGGTTATACTGGTTATATAATTTAGGTACATATACAGATACAGGTACTGACGACACACCCTGGAAACCGGTTGAACTACTTTCAGGGACAGTGATCACGTGAACAGGTACAACACGGCCATGGAAATGGAAGACTCTGCAAATGAGGTTAGTAGAAATGTTTTGGGCCTCTTCTGTGCCACAAGAATTCGTTACGTGGGTTTTCAGTTTGGGAAGGACGTCTTGTATGAACGTTTTAGGGAAGAAACCCAGAATGTTCCTGCATGAATGCTGGAACCCCAACTAGTACGTATAAGTGATCAGGAAGGACGGCGGAAGTGGAGAACCTTGCGGATATTGATAGAGAACCCCTATATGTAAACACACAAAGTAGTGGGAAGTGAATATAGTCTGAGATTAGGTTCGATAACGCAAAGTCCCCCCATAAAAGAAATAGGACAAGTACAAATACAAATACAAGTACAAATGGCAACAGAACGTGCCAGTTTTCAATTTAAGTGCTCTGTTAAGGCAAAACCGAATCATTTTCTTGCTTCTCGGGTCTTTTTTTAATTAAGATTTGATCAACAGAGCAAGCTGCAAAGGGGGAAGATTTACTTCCGAGATTCCCTGATACTTCAAGGTAAATGTGGCAACAGGGCAAGATAGGAAGATGAAAAGAAATACAAGTTCAATTGCCTTATCAAATCAGCGGGCAGGAGAATACAGAGCCAAATAAACATCTGAATTCTGTTGATGTGACTTGATAGTCTTTTTCTCAACGATGTTCCAGGGTATGGATGCCAAGCTGGACGACATAGTGTCTGAGGTGAAGCACAGTGAAGTGAAGAATATCGCAACTGGCGTTTTTCAAATGATGTCCCAGGGTATGGAGGCCAAACTGGATGACATAGTTGCTGAGGTGAAGCATATCAACAGTGAGGTGAAACGTATCAACAGATATTTAGAGAGGAGCAGCGGCCAGAAATGGTTCAGCAGGAGACCATTTGGAAAGGTGAATATGAACAATTTCGGTCCCAAACGTGGCTGAGTTTATATTCCGTCATTCTCCACACTACAGTAGTGACACCTAGCTGCAGTCTGAAGTACTGCAGAAGTGACACCTAGCTGCAGTGTGAAGTACTGCAGCAGTGACACTTACCTGTAGTGTAAAGTATCACCAGTCAGCATCGCCCCGAAGAAGGTAACAGAAAGTTACCGAAGCTTCGGCTGGTTATTATGTTTCCACGAAGGAGAAACATGTTGTTTTTGCTGGTGTGTTCTTTTTCTTTCTTCCTCCTGACAGAAAGGGTTTACGGAAAAGGCTGGGCTGTACACCAGGCACCAGATACTCAGTCTATGTGGGCTTTCTACCCGGGCTGGCTATCACGTTAGGCTACTCAGATACCCCCTTTCACAGCCCCAATTCATTTTTTTCTCTCGCACGCACTACTATGGTTGGGGCGAGCCTAATGGTATTGTATCGTATGCGAGTCAGTTGTGAGTAGCTTGACACAGGGCTAGAGGGAAAACATTCTGCATTTCTGAAAAAAATGTTGCTTTTCTAGTTAACTCTTTGGTTGTCTACCACGAACTTTGTGAACCTTTTCACCTAATTAACGTTAATTTTATATGTACAAATGTAAATATGCACTAATGTTCCTACCCCTTCACAGACCCGTGTGCTGATCACCACCACCCTGTTCTCGCTGAGGGATGTGGACACCGTCAAGCAGGAGTTCTCGGCAGAACTCTGGTTCGAGACATTCTACAAGGACTCGTATCTCACGGGACTGAAAGACAGGGATGTAAGGAAGATGGGTCAGTGACCCATCAAAGTAAATTTATTGGTTATTTTTTTTTAAAGAAGAAGAAAAGGACATTAAAAATAGAGCACGAAGTTAAAAGGGATGTCTTTCTACACTCAACTTTATAGGATCTACATTTTCGGTTCGCGCGATACAAACACGCGTTTTGCCTTGTGGAGTTATTTCTACATGAAAGCAAAATGGTTGTTTTAAGTCTATGTATTTCAGGAGGTGGACTGGGACAATCAGTGGGACCCATGGATCGAGCTGAGGAACACAGTGACCATTGAGAAGGACGTGACACGACAGAGCCTGATCCCGGTGGTGGGAAGGGAGGTGCCCATTGTGCACGCCTTCAGGATGGTTCGGGCAACATTTAAGGCGGACATGGACCTCACAGACTTCCCTTTCGACCACCAGGTATAGTAAATGATATACTCTAACGCACAACTCTGTCGATTATGGAATTTAGTGGCCGTTTGGTGATCAACTGATACGACAAAAGGTCGGACTGTTTAAAGGTCTACGGCGAGCGGGCGAGAGTAGTCGGGATTCTCTCCGCGACTTACGACCTCTTCAAAAGCACTATGTTGCTGAACACTGGGCTAAGCACGCTAACGTTACATTTCCATCCTTACTGTTCTAAATGATTGTTCCAGAAACTGACTATCAAACTGATGTCAGGCTGGTCAACTAAGAGGGTGGAGCTGAGAAAGAACCTCGGGTGCATCGACAACATTACTGGTGACGACTTTACAGGTAACAATCGGTGATGATTTTGTGCTTAACATAAATATGTTAGGTAAAGGATTTTCACAGTAACACAAACCCCGCTACCATTTGGATCATATTCCATGAATACGTGGGCCCATCTCGGACATGCTGTAAGGGATTGCATTCGTTATTTTGGATGCCATGGTGACGTAAATCTGGCGGCCTCGTGTAGTAGGCTGAGCTTCAGACGTAAGCCTGAAGCATCAAACCTCTGCACGTAAAAGAACAGCTTACCGAAAGAGTAGGTTGTGATGACCCGGTGTGCCTGGTTACAAACGCGTGTCGTGGCGAGGCCGCCGTGCAGTTGTACGAATAGCCATGAATTTCTACTTGAAGTCCCTATCTGGGGATGCTGTGGCGTGTCATTTGATTTTGCGTCCAATTTATTTATTTTATTTATTTATTTATTGGTTTGGCTGCACCGAACACACAGCCAGGGCTGCCCAACTAGCCTATGGCTATTACAAAGGGCTAGCCCTGCTGACAAACACATAAACAATACAAATTAAAAAAAGAACATTTGTATGTACATGGTGTAGGATAACTTACATATCATCTAAAATGGAGTATATAACATCATATCATCGACAACAATATTTGCAATGAGAGGTCAGGGTCTGTATATACATGTGTATGACTAATTTACCATGCGTAAGGGTTGCCTAGACATTCCCACAGTTTTCTTTTGAAAGAAGCAGTGGAGGTGGCTGTGCGAGTAGCAGTAGGGAGAGTGTTCCAGAGTGCTGTTGCTCTGTAGATGAATGTTAATTGCGTCCAATCCGAGAGGGTGCTTCTAACCGAAGTTAGGTAGTCATTTTCAGCTGAGCCGCAAGGATGAATAGGCGAAAAGTGCCTTTCACAACATTCATTTGGGGCATGCTAGGGATTCTGTATCTGTATCTATATACTATACAGCCGGTATAACCTCCCTTCGGCGTAACACATTAGTTTACACACCGATTTGAACACAGAACCTTTGCGCGTCAACGGGCAAACTTCGTACCACCTGACCGCCTGTTCAACCAAGGACATTATACACATAATGTCCTTGGTTCAACTGACAAAACTTACCTGCAATTGAAGTTATTCACGAAAGAGGTACAGACCAATACACGCGGTGGAAATGTTATCTGATGCTTTCTAATACATAATTATAAGAATGATGACTACCTTAACTAACCAACCCCATTCATCAGATGGCGAACAGTGGGAACTGAGTGAATATCTGGAGTGCAAACATGACGTCAAAGACATCAAGCAGTCCAAAACCTCCGGCGAGTACCCATTATACACCATCACTGCGCATGTGCAAAGGAAGACGGGTTTCTATATGTGGAATATCGTACTGATCTTGGTAAGTGTAATAAAGCCGTTCATGGGCCCAACTGCGCATGCGCAGGTCAAAGGTGACTGCCCTGGCTTGTCTCGACCATGATTTATGCATATCTATATATCCTGCGCAGTTGAATCATTGAATTTTCTTAATTGATTATAATGCATTTTACACCAGTAATGTTTGAGGGTCGAGCAGCACATTGCGATTTTCAACATCCAGCCATCCTCTCATACCAGGTTTTAAAGATCTGGCCCGCAATCCTTCTGTCTTGTGGCGTCACCAACCAACCAACCAACCAACCAACCAACTATGTCACCACCTACGGCCAAGATGCAACGTGATTGGCCAGTAACTTTCCCTCCAACAGCAAGAGGAAGAGCATCTGGGTGGTTGACAGCACCAGCCTACACATGTAACATTTAACACTATATACATACCATATATATCCCATATAAAATACGTTGTGAGGCAGATCTATATAGCTGAGGTGGTGATGTCTATCATATCTGATTACAGGCCATCATCACGACCCTCTCGCTCTCAGCGTTCTCCATACCATCTGAACAGCTCCAAGACCGCCTTGTCATCACCTTCACCCTCCTGCTCACCACTGTGGCTTTCAAGCTGGTAGTGTCCCACTACCTACCCACCGTCCCCTACCTGACTTTGCTGGTAAGTAGGAAAGTATAGCTGTCTTTTAAACTTGTGATAGTCCACAGGTAATCTGCTTATTCAATTTCGGAGCTGGGTGCAGCCGCTCAGTTGTGCGCTCGGCAAATGGTAAAAGAGTAACGTTACTGAAAGCAGTTTTGCACTGGACGTGGAACACCAGTGCTGATAGCTATAGGACTTCAGCACTCGAAAATAAGTACTACTACACTGTTATCGGGGCAAGGTTCAGCACTGGAATTCCAGCCTGATGGAGATTCAGCACAGGAGCAAAGCCGGTTGGTACTGGACAACATGTTTTGGAATTTCTTTTGAATCAGCAAAGCAACGCCAATACTAAAATGAAATTAGTCGATTGGAAAAGTCTGTACGTTGGCACATGGTTTCAATTAGTAAGTTAAGTCATATATAGACCGTTGTTTTCAACTTTGCCTCTTTCTATTTTTTTCTATTATAGGACAGGTATGTGCTGGTGTGTATCATCTTTCAGTCATTCGTGGCTATGGAGAACATTTTCGCCTCGGTTAGCGCCTGGCTGTCGGACAAGATCTGTTTGAGCATATTTGTGTTCGGGCTTCTCTGTGTACACCTGTACTTTGGGATAGTCGTTTTGAGGACGGTGCGTACACAGATAGAATTGTGAAATTGTGTAGAAAAATCTATGAAAGGAGGCCTTTGCTATAAGCGCCTCTCGTATTTTGCAATATGATAATTTCCATTAGTATGAAACTGTTAATGCTGGGCTGTGTGGGATGGGAATCTAGTTGTAATATAAAATGACATTTACATTTACCTGTAAACTTTCTTTACTCTATGTACTAGATGAACAAGAGCAAAGGAAAGATGCGACGGGTAGAAGAGGAGTTCAAGGTAAAGCTTTGCACCTCGTAGCAGCAACGAAACACGTTTATAAAGTCTGAGACGTCAAAATTATATGTTGTGTTTGTGTGGACACGATCAGAAATACATCATAGCTTTATCTTAACTTTCTTTAGTTTCAAGATTACGTTTCAGTTGTATTTATGCTAATGATAGACGTATATAGTTGTATATCTCTAATGAATTGCATGTTTATAATTTAGAATGAGTGAAATGAATAAAATAAAGTTTTTAAATAGTGTCTTCTGCCTTGAAATACTTGTGTTCAGAGTAATGTGTTATACTGAAATTTAAAAAGGACATTACACAATTTCCTTAGAAACACTTGAACTTCATGCCAATGCCTCAAGCTGATGCTACAATGTTCCTTATTTCTTACGTACGTGACCAACAGCGTGTCCAGAGACTAACTGACATAGCCTACGACATGCGTGACAAGACACAACAAGGAAGCACTGATACCAACCTCATCATCACAGGCTTTACTGAAGAAGAGGTTCAACAGGTAACGTTTACTTAATTCTGTAAGGAGAGAAAAGCATTCAATTCACTTCCATGTTGTTCTTTCTTCTCTTCTCAGCATGTTCTTCTTGAGTAAATGCAATGGTGTTTTTCAGAGGTAGTTTCAATTTGTATTGACCTAAAAGGCTTTTGTGTTTTAACAGACAGTATATGCCCATATCTATAGCCATACACCTTGGGAGGACAATTAATTTTGCTATACACCTTTAAGCTATATTTAAACCAATGATCATCACAAGTGTCCGGAAGGTAACTTTTTTCCCCTTTTCTTTCCCACCAAGTTTTGGGTGTTCGAGATGGAGATTGCGTTGGGCCCTACCGACTGAGTGAGCTCCACCTGTGATGATGCCGACACTTTTTTGCTTTCTCAAGAATATCATTGTTTCAGTAGTATTTGTAAGTATGTATGTTCGTGATTCAACAGCATACCTCAAGAAGCTATGAATAGATTGTTCTGAAATTTGGTGCGTGTTTTGGTTTTGGAATTTGCCCCTGGCAGCTTTCCAATTGTTTCTATGACGTCTTTCCATGTCGTGTTCTGGACATGTTTTGACTACATTTTTTGGTAGTAGGGTACTCATGTGCTCTAATGTGCTAAATAGGGTTGACATTTTTCCTTCTGGCTTAGATGAGTTGTTCTTTTGTGCACAGTCTAAAGCGAGTCTTGGCAGTAATGAACATATTGCGACATCATCACAAAAGCGAGTTTATTTAAAGTCCCAAGGAAACAACATGACTCACAACAATGACCGCTTGAACTTTAATGATAAAATCTGCTGCGTACTTGTCTGAAATGAATAGAAGTTAAACCAACAATACCAAATTACTGCAGAAATGCCAGGCTTTCAAAGCCTTGAACAATTGGGAAATACAGCCCTTTTGTATTCTAACTGTAGAAGCCTGTATGAAAGGAGTGTTTGTCTTTGTGATTCAGACACGTTTAGATAGATATTTACTATCTAATACGTAACGGGAAAGATTCGTTAAAGTATGTGAAAACGTTGAAGTCACGGCCGTTTTGTACACTTTATATTCATCATTTTAACCATTACCATGGCAACAGCTGAATCATATTCGATTATTGATAGGTAATAATCAACATTTCTGAATAAAGACATGTTACATACATGTATAACACTGCATCAACTTATGTAGTGTTCAGTATCTGTTGCCCTTTGGTTTTTGTGGTTGCTGTGGTGTTGATGTTAAGTGGATCTCAGAAGTCCAGGTTTAAGGTTCCTCAACGCAGCGTATATTATATGACGGTCCCAAGATGTTCTATACAATGTCCACTTTTATAAGTCTTTGATAATAATTTATGAGATGAAAAAGCAGCATGTCACCCAGTCTGGTCCAGGCATATAGTTGTTACACTGATGTTGAGCGGCGGGCGGGCGATCTGAGAAGCTCGAGTATAAGGTTCCTCCTTCCGGAGTAAGATTGTCCCAATATAGTCTTAATAAGACGTCTACGACCCCAGACCACTATGAGTCTTTAATGAAAACAGCATGTCGCCCAGGTTGGTCCCGGTTATGACAGTAGCTGTGGTGCTGATGTTGAGCCGACCTGAGAAGTTTCCTCACCCCGGCGTACTATGATGGTTTATACAATATTCAAGTCTTTGATAATAATTCATGAGTCTTTAATAAAAACAGCATGTCCTCCTGCCTGGTCCTGGCAGATAATTGTGACAGTAGCCGTGATGTTAGTATGAAGCCGATCTCCGAAGTCCAGTTATAAGGTTCCTCAACCTTTAGACGATGTCCACGTTTATAAGTCTTTCATTATCATTTAAGAGTCTTTGATGAAAACAGCATGCCCCCCAGCCCGATCCCGACAGATAGTTGTTACAGTAGCTGTAGTGCTGATGTTGCTGAACACGGCGCTGCGGTCCGGCACTGCCCCGGTCTTCCTCCTCATGTACCAGCACCAGAGGGACACGAACGCGGCGGAGGCGAGGAGAGCCCCGAGTAATATCCCGGGGAGGAATCCTGTCAGGAACACCTGCAAAAGACCCCAGAAAAATCTAAGAATATATTGTGTAATTTATTTATCTATCATTAGATAGGTTTAGCTGTTCAGGACTTATAACATCAGCCAGGGCTGCCCAGCTAGCCGGTGATAAAGGGCAAGCCTTGCTGGCAAAGACAATGACAACACAAATAATGCTGAGGCTTTGTACAGAATAGCAATTTATGATATATATTTAAGTACATCGAGACTATTATATATGTATGTTGCACTATATTCAAAATCAATACTCTCCATAGCCTGGTATCCAACTACATTGTAGCTGAAAGTAAATTAATAAGCAGACTGACAAATAGACAAAATAAGAAGGACAATCGATAGCTTTAAAGACAGATACAAAAGTAGATACAAAAACCCACGAGTGCAGGAAAAGACAAATACCTGAACGGGAAACTCGCCACCAGAAGCAGCCCCGGCGTTGCCTTCCGTCCTGCTCGGCCGGAAGTGGGAGGCCGTGCCGCCGGGAGTTGTTGGAGAAGGCGCCGGTGCCATCGGGGTGTGAACCGTGTCCGAATGAGCAGTTACAACAGCGGGACCAGGTTCCTGGGTGTTCCCCGTCCCCGTGTGAACACCAGATGGAGAGGCTGTTGTTGCTGTGGCCGTCTGTCCGCAGATCAGGTCTTCCGGATTCACCTCCTGTAGCAGACCTAGGGAGCAGAGTCAGACAACCGTTCACGTAATTATGTTTTAAACATTGTTTACCTTGTTTGGTAATAATGTTATGATGTTTCTACGCTATGACGTGTCCTTGTACAAATGTATTGTGTAAACAAGCCTGATAATTTGGTTTTCGGGCCGCAACTTGGCTGTCGCTTGAAGTCTATTACTATTATTACCACTACTACTGCTACTACTACTACAACTACCACCGCCGCTACTACTACTACTACTACTACTACAGCTGCTACTACTAATACTACTACTTTTACTACCATCGCTACTACTTTTACTACCATCGCTACTACTTTTACTACTACTAAAGAGGTATATGCAACGGAAAAGATGAGAGGATACTATCAGAGAAACGATAGGCATGACCAAAAAAAAAAAAAAACAGAAAATCGAGAAGGGTAGAGAAAATGCCAAATCATGTGTGGTACCCAATGGTTAATAGTTAGACTGAGGGATGATGATGAGCAAACCTTTTCCCTGCAGATGAGCCGGTCCGGCACATGTGATGGTGTACTCGAACGTGTGGAACCCCGTCAGTCTGCGCCTAAAGGGAAGCATCCTACAGTCGCACTGCCAGGGGTTGTCGGCGATGGACACGTACGACAAGGAGGCCAGGATGTCAAACGCCGCGAGCGGGAGGGTTTCGATTAGGTTGTTTTCCATCTGGAGCTCGGACAGCGCAGAAGTGTTCAGGTTTAGTCCCTCGGTGGGAAAGGCCGTGATTCGGTTGAACGATAGATCCAGGGTCTGGAGAACAGACATGTTCAGTCCGAACATGTCACCTGGAGGAATGAAGGAATAAATGAATGATTGAATGAATGATTGAATGATGGATGATCAAACAAGTGAATTAATAAATGTATGAATGATTGGATATATGAATGGTTGAATGAATGAGTAAATGAATGAATGAATGAATATATGAATGAATATATGAATGAATATATGAATGAATGAATATATGAATGACTGAATGAATCAAGTATTTGTAAAACATAGCAACTCTTATCTGGCTAAATGACACAAATAACTGAATGCAGCTACAGGACTCTTCAAAGACTGTAGAGGCAGAGCACAGTGGATGATGATGATGAATGACACGATACATGAAACAATTCAGAATTCTGCCATACCTGGAATGTTGGTGATCCTATTGTTGGAAAACATGAGGGTATTGAGCTTCGGGGTGTTGTTGAACGTTGGGGATTCCACGTTCTGGATGGTGTTATAGCGCAGATCGATGTAATCCAGACTGCCCAGTCCCACAAACATGTCTGCCCGGATGCTGGTGAGCCGGTTACTTGCCAGGTGCAGCGCCGTTAGGCTGCTCAGGTTGTAGAACGCGCCGCTGTTGATGGTGGAGATGTGGTTGCTCCGGAGATCTAGTTTTAGCAGTTTGTAATACCTAGAACCAACATAAAACAGAACAAGGATTGTATAAACAAATTCCAGCTGTATTCCACTCTTCTTCTAACTTCTAACTTTGATTGTAATATTCTTAGATATACTCAAACGTTTATCAGTACCTTTGCTAAGCAAATAGGTTGGCACTGTAGTTACGTATACCATAGCAAAAAGCCAATCTAAAGGAAAGATAACATTAAGTTACTTCGCCGATTGTGCTTTCGCATGGTCTAGCCTAACAACCTACTGGTGTGTTTAGTCACACTCAAACCGTATTCATATACATGATGACCAGCCCCCATACCCTGTCCTGCCACTTGCTACATTGTGCAACTGAACACAACAGGGTGTCGGATATACTTAACCAGTAGCCATATAGTGACAGCAGAGGAAAAGGAGCAAAAACAATGTTTCCCTTACTTAAAGGCAAATACAGCTATAGCTATAGGTGTGCAGGAGTTTAGAAATGGACCTGGTTAGGATTTATACTGCAGTACCTGGCAAAGTCGGTAGGGTTTAATGTTGTGAGGGCGTTACTGGTCAGGTCCAGCCGAGTGACGTCAGTGGGCAGGAACTGCGGAACCCTGCTGAAGCCCAGCCCGGAGCAGGGGCAGAACATGACCCAGCTGGTGTCAGACTCGTAACTACACCTGTCCGCACAGGCTGCGGTTCGGTCAAACCCCGCCAGGAGGAGCAGCAGAAGGCCCAGCAGTCTCTTCATCTGTGCGGGTTGCTTGTACCAATGAGAGTAGATACATATTAAAGCAACATTTGCAATACTAACCACAACAGATATAATTGCATATAAAAGCTAGCTAGTTGACGCATGAAAAGGACGTGTCCTCCCTGCAACGCGCTGTTGCTCATGTTAGGGGCTCTGTCACATTCTTTTTACAGCATGATACAAAAATAGGGCATACTTTTTCGTAACCTTTCATATCAATTCTTATGTATTTGATTTTGTAACAAAATTAGGTGTAAGTAGGGCGAAATGAACTTCACTGTGTTTTATACTTTTTGTGTATTATTTAGTATTATTTGGTAGGGCTAAAGTTAGGCTGTTGTTTTGAATAGTGCCACAGAGCTGTAGCAAGAGTGTGAAGTGTGGAGATTTCCATTTTGATTAGTGTCGTATGCAAACGAACGTTCGTCTCCTCTAGTGCCAGGTGTAATTGTTTCACCCCAACGCCATAGACAGAATTAACACATACACGGTAGTCGCCCAGCCTTTGATATCTAGAACAACAAAGGGACTTCAAAAACATTGTCACCTCTATAATATGTATGAATATGTGGATTTGTATGAATAATACAGGACAAGCTTGCTGGTAGGGAGGAGAGAGAGGGCAGTTGTGTCAGTCGTGCGTGGAGTGCAGACATGAGGATGTAGCTCTCCAGCAAGCAGTCCGTGTGTGTGCGTGGAAAATGGCCTGTGTCTCTGCGTGTTGTTCTTCCCTTCTGTCTTAGACTCTCGGCAGCAATTCCAAATAAGAACCCGGGGCCACAACATCTGCCCCACCACTTCTTACATAGGCATACAGAAAGAAGAAATGTAGTAATATATCTCATACAAACGCAAGTCACGGGCCCAAAAGATCACGGTGGGAAATACATGAAATACAAAAACAACTTGATCTACAACGTAAACCGGACATTCTGAAAACAGTCTTCGATATGTCGTACAACATGTAGCTGTCTTGAAGTGAAAGGGTTGTCCTTGATCACAATCAACGCTTCTTCTTGACTAAAGTATGACAATTACAGCACAAATCACACCACATGTGGCCACACCTTAAGATTTGACTAGTCAAAACCAAACATGCCCCTCCCCTTGTCCCTGTTTATCCCCTACACACCTTATGTTCACTGGAGGGTAACTCAGGTACGAAAGGAAAAGGGAGGACACTTACTGGTACACCTGGATGTCCTTAAGAATCCAAAGGTGATCATTAAAGAGTCTTCAGTTGTCTAATCTCACCTGCGTTCAGACAGGTATGATTTGACTGTGCACGTCACACCTGAGCGCACCTGAGTTCCCTTTATCCAGGTGTTGTTTACAGGCACATACCGCACATCCGGCTATTCACGCGATGTCACCTGAGAAGACCCGAGAGTTCAGGTGTAAAACGGCCCCTTATTAATCTCGGTGTAACTCCAAATATTGTTTATCAGACGTCTATGATTCCCAGAACAATGTTGTAAGGTTAGTGTAGAGTGTCTTCCTCCATGTAACTTACAAAAAGGCACGGTGAGATGAACGTCCTGTAGGCTGATGTCGCACACCGAGAGGTCACTGACCTGGGTGGTTTGTCGGCATGACGTAGTGCTGGGACGACCTCTAGCGATTTAAGGCGTTTCTGCAATGATATTTTAAGCCGTTACACAGTAGACGCCGAGGTGAAAGGCGACTATATCATAAACCAGCATGCAGTTTTATAGCCTTGTTACCAAACCCCAGCCCGATCTCAAGTCATATTTTTGAGGTTGGGGTATGGTATCCAGGCTAGCAGTTTTACCAAAAGGGGAGGTTATGTTTCCGTTGAAGTCCCGGTCGCTTTGTAGGCCCTTTATTACATTTTCAATCACTACGTATTATTATTATCATCTAAACTTTTTTTATTCAACATAAAAGCAGACAGGACAAAGTGACACTGCACTCAAGTTAAAAAAAAACTTATTTTAACAGTGCCACTTAACATACATTTGAATACATGAATACAGATATAACAACATTAGAAACAATAATTGAACAAACTAATCGTGTTAGAATGGCGCCACCTGGCGTCATTGTGGGGAATTCCACTCCATCCCAGACTGCACCGCGGCTCCAGCGCATGGAGCGGGACTGTAGCGTCAGAAAAGCGTCGGTGCCCCACGTGATAGCGAGCTACACAGCATAGTAGATCCTCCGGTCAAGTCTACAGACAAGGCGTGTCATTTACATGAGTTGGTCTACTCGTCCGGTCAATACAACTTCCAAGGACTCCGTATCCCCGTCCAGTCCAATCTCATCATACCGATTTGGAGGGCTGCTTTATCCAATTATCACGATAAGATCATCTGTGACTTTCTCGAGTTCGGCTGGCCAGTCGGGTACGTCAAGCACACCCCTCCCCAGCCTGTCAACACCAATCATCGCTCCGCCCTCCTCTTTTCTTCACACGTCAACGAGTTCCTGGGCAAGGAGATAGGTCACGGGGCGACACATGGCCCATACACCTCCAACCCCTTATTACAGCAATTGATGACTTCTCCAATGCAGACGGTGCCAAAGCGGGACTCCGACAGTCGTCGTGTAGTAGTGGACTTGAGTTTTCCACCTGGTGGGTCGGTAAATGATGGCATTCCCTCCGGTGAATATCTCGGCGAGCAGTTTCTCCTGACTCTACCCAGTTACGCCGCCTTTGAGACCTTGATCCGGCAAAAAGGTCCT
This sequence comes from Branchiostoma floridae x Branchiostoma belcheri, assembly GCA_019207045.1. Lineage (NCBI taxonomy): Eukaryota > Metazoa > Chordata > Leptocardii > Amphioxiformes > Branchiostomatidae > Branchiostoma > Branchiostoma floridae x Branchiostoma belcheri. The sequence goes on from CM033039.1 coordinate 969,524, forward strand.
GGCTGCATGCTCTTTGAACGAGACCTTAAGCGGGCTTATCGCCAAATTCCGGTCGACCCACATGACTACAACCTGTTAGGCTACACGTGGCAAGGCGAGTTCTATTTCGACAGCTCCCTGACCTTTGGCCTTCGCTCGGCAGCCATGTCGTGTCAGAGAACGACCAACGCAGTCTCCTTCATCTTCACAGAGAAGGGTTTCGCTTGTACCAACTATATTGACGATTTCGGAGGAGCTGAGACACCGGACAAGGCCGAGGCCGCCTTTGAGTCCCTGGGCACAACATTCCAAGAACTTGGCTTACAGGACTCTGCGGAAAAAGCATGCCCACCTTGTCCCTGCATGACCTTCCTGGGCGTAGAGTACAACACGGTTACCATGTCAAAACGGGTTCCAGAGGCGCGCCTCACAACCGCGATGTCAACGCTCAGCGACTGGTCTCTCAAGAGGACGGCTACAAAACAGGAGATAGTCTTTGGTCGGACAACTTTCCTTCATCACCGCCTGTGTAGCGCAGGGCCTAGTGTTCCTGTCACGCCTTATCAACTCTCTGCGCGGTCTGAAAAGGCATCATCACAGAATTCGGTTGAACACAGAATTCCAGAAGGATATTCAGTGGTGGCTACGGTTCTTGCCACAATACAACGGGATCTCTCTGATTCCAGATCCAACACGTCGGCGCCTTCTCGTACAACCCACGACAGACGCATGCCTCACAGGTTGCGGGGGCACGTTTGGGTCCGAATTCTTCCACACCCAGTTCCCTCCGGACATCCTGCGCGCAGCTCATCCCATACACAGATTGGAGACACTGGCAGTGATTGTTGCTTGCAAGTTGTGGGGACACTTGTGGGCTGGGTGTGCCGTTAACATTGCTTGCGACAACACGCTGACGGTCCAGTTGATACACTCTGGGCGCTCAGTTGACCACTACATGCAAGCCTGCGCCAGAGAACTTGTATACTTGCAGGCACTCAAGGACTTCCACCTAACTGCACATCATATCCCAGGCACGCACAACCGTCTTGCTGATTACCTCAGTCGCTGGCATCTCAGCCAGGAGTTTCCAGCAAAGTTCTTCAGCGAATCCGGGTCCGATTTGTCTCAAGAACGGGTGGTCCTACCTCAGCAATTCGACTTCTCACACACTTGGTAATGTTTGCTGTCGGCTGACATGCCTTCCGCAGAGTTCTCACCACTGCCTACCTCTCTTACAGACTCCCTCTGGCGGACGCTGGAACGGGACACCCTGCACTCACAGCAGCTGGCCTTTGCGCAAGGCACCCACGCCAACCACCAGACACAATTCCGTGCTTATCTCCTGTTCTGCTCGTTCTTCAATCTCCAGCCACTTCCCGCCAGCCCACACCAGCTCGCCTGCTATGCACAGTTCCTCAGTCGCTCCATGAAATCGCCAGCCACCATCTCCCATTACCTCTCCGCCGTCAACTTGCTGCACAGGATGCACGGTCTCGCACCTTGTCCTCATTCCACATTCGAGGTCAAACAAACTCTCCGAGGCATCACCAAAACTCTGGCCCACAGACCCAGGGTGCGACACCCCATCACTCCCGAGGTTCTGCTCCGTCTACGACGCCACTTGGACCTCTCCTGTCCGCGGGACCTCGTCGTCTGGTCTGCCATCCTCCTCGGGTTCTTCACATACCTGCGAAAATCCAACCTCGTGCCTCCTTCAACCAACAAGTTCGACCCCACGAAACACCTCGCGCGCCAGAACGTTCTGGTTTGCCACGCCGGCCTTCTGGTAACAGTGGCATGGTCTAAAACCGTGCAGGCTAATGAACGCTCGATCACAATCCCTGTGCTTGCCATTCCCGATCATCCCTTGTGCCCGGTGACCGCGTTTCGCAAGATGTTAGCTGCTCTGCCAGGGCAGCCTACGGACCCAGCCTTCCTACTCCCCAAAACCTCCAAGCAGCGCCAGAACTGTCTCACAACGTCCACGCTCGAAAAATCCTTCGCGTCTCTCATCGCAGCAGCAGGTTTCCCAAAAGGCTTCTTCACTCCGCATGACCTCCGAAGGGGAGGGTACACACTGGCCTTTGAGGCCGGCGTTCCGCGCGAGTTACGCAGGGCTCACGGCGACTGGAGGTCCGACGCAGATCTCCTGTATCTCCAGCTCTCTCTCCGGCAACGTCTTCGTCTACCGGCTGCCATGCGAACCGTCATACAATCAAGGCACGAGCGTGACAACCCACAAATCACGTGAATAACTCAAAATTCCGAATAACTATATACAACAAATCCTTCCATACTCTACACTACCGGTGTTTGGCCCGTGCTTCGCCGGATTGGCCACAGTTTGGTCAATTAAAGACCTCTGCTGCCAAACACCGGTCTCTGACTCCTTACCTGTCTCCATCAAAAACTGAGAGGTGTAATTGTGTTAGAATGGCGCCACCTGGCGTCATTGTGGGGAATTCCACTCCATCCCAGACTGCACCGCGGCTCCAGCGCATGGAGCGGGACTGTAGCGTCAGAAAATCTCACCTCCACCCGCCCAAGCTGGCAAAACACTGAACTCTAGCACAGCTAGCAGACAGACTCTAACAATCACATGACGCTAAAGTTTGTTGTTGTTTCCCAAGAGATTGTTACACGCAGTAGCATAGTCATATGGTTTACCTGGTTTCTAGGCAAGCCAGTAGTATATAGCAGACTTCTTGTATAACTAGTAGTAACCACTTTTACATGTTTCACCTTCTATCTTGGTAGTCATCAATATAGAACATCTGTATTGTTAGGTGTTTGTTATAGCTCTGAGTTCTTTAACTAGAAGTAACCTGTTGCCATGGTTCACTTTGTATCTAGGCTAGTCATCAAGATAACGCAGAAATTTTTGTTAATGTTAATCCTGTTCTAGCTTTTAAGCTTGTATAACCGACAGCAACCCGTTTATATGATCCATTGTATCTAGGATAGCCCGCAGTATAACGTTACAGCAGTATTTCCTAGCAGGCTAGTACACAGTCTAGCTCAGGCACAATCGGATGCCGACCGAATAGGTTAGGTTAGGTTGTTATTAGTGTAGTTTTCCGATATGAAGTTTTGCTAGCAACTCGTTTTAGTCTCAGTTGTTGGCCACAGTTTGGTCAATTAAAGACCTCTGCTGCCAAACACCGGTCTCTGACTCCTTACCTGTATCCATCAAAAACTGAGAGGTGTAATTGACTAACAACGTGTGTGCACAAAACACCCCTACCCACCCCATGTACAAAGTACACAATTCAATGATGTATAAATGTAGTAAATTCTACACATGAAATATCTAAACTTTATCATTTGATGTAGTGTATGGTAAAGTTTTATTATGATTGCGCAGATGATTTCAGTGGTGATGTGTTTGCATACCCGGTAGGCTATAAGGCGTAACATACCGGCTGTGTACCACTCACACTACCACAGTGTCCCTACTCTTATCAATAAGTGTGGTGGGTTCTTTAACGTACTGGTGGTGTGACTCTTCTTAAACACGGGACCTCCATCATGTTAACACCCTTTCCTTGAGACGCCCATAACCAAAGCTACATGTAAGTACTCATTTACACCTGAGTAAAGTGATGCCACTTATTGTTTGGGAGTTCTTAGCACAACAATGTTCCCCTATCTGGTCCTTGTGACATTGTGTTAATGAAGACTAAACATAGCGCTGTGTTCCGGTACAGACCCGGCACCTTTCCTCCTCCTGTACCAGCACCAGATGGAGAGGAACACGGCGGAGGCGAGCAGAGCTCCGACCAACACACCTGGCAGGAACCCCGTCAGGAACACCTGCGGAACAAGACACGTTTTATGAGGATTTCTTGCATCATTTATCTATCTGCCGGACGTTCCGCTTCAGTACCATAGACAGTCGTTATGTTTGGCCCCAGATCTAATCATTTTGAGGTTAAGAACTATTCACATGAAGTATCAAGGCAAAATAATCCATTCAGACATTCTTGAGTTATCTTGTTGACTAACCGACAGTACAGGCACACGAGGAAACACACACACACGGACGCTGCCGAAAACATAATCTTCATAGCGAAGATTAAAAGGCAAAGAAAAAGGTAAATAAATAGTCGCTGGAAAAATAATACAAATTGGCCAAATAGACAGACATCATACCAGTGGAGTTATCCGGCTGAGGATGTCACAAAATGTACTCCTCTGGTGTGTGTTATCTGTCTATTTGGCCACTTTCGACTATTTTATGAGTCCAGCCAGTGATCCGTGGAGCTTGGTACGGAGGCTATCAACACTGCATGAAAACCCTAATTTCCAGGTGTTTCAAGGGACCTGTGAAATGATCTGTGTCCTGGCTGTGTACATGACTTTCCTGGTTCGGCGTGTAATGTCCTGTTTTGTTTTCTTACATACCTGGACTCGCGCTTGTACAGGAATTTCTAGGACCCTTACACCAGACGTGTAGGGGAAATAGACAACGGATAGATACCTGTACGGGGAAGTCGCAGTGAGAAGCCCCGGTGCTGCCCTCCGTCCTGCCCGGCTGAGCCTGCGAGGTGCCGGATGTACGCACAGCTGTTGGAGAAGGTGCCGGAGTCCGCGTTGTCGTGCTCAACGTTTCCGGGTGAACAGTTACAACAGACGGGGAGCCTGTTGATGTTGTCGTCGTCACACAGACGAGATCTTCACGATTCACGTCTTGTAGTAAACCTTTAGATAGATATAGAATGGTTGATTCAGTGAATACCTTGAAGGCAAAGCAGAGGAACTCGAGTCAGGTCAGACTTGAGTCAGGCTACAGATGTGTCCTATTTGTCAGCGACTGTCATTCTCTTATAGGACAGTAGTGAGTGTCCAGCTATAGCTGCCGCTGTATGACTGACATCAATTAAGGTTTTACCATGGTCATTACTTAACGAGGGATATATAATAGTACATATGAGGGAGAGAGAGAGAAGAGAGAGAGAGAGAGAGAGAGAGAGAGAGAGAGAGGTAGAAAGAAAGACTGAGAGGAAGAGACTTTGACTTCTGATGTGCGCTCAAAACCTGGTACGTGTATATCGCACCTGCAGATGAGCAGGCCCAGTACAGGTGATGCTGTACTCAACCGTGTAAAATCCCGTCATCCTCTGCTTAAAGGGGAGCATCCTGCAGTCACACTGCCAGGGGTTCCGCTCGACGTTAACGAACGTCAGGGAAGCCAGCGTCAGGACGTCATACGCCGCAAAGGGAAGGGTCGTCATTCGGTTATATTGCAGATGGAGCCTGTCCAGCGTGGAGATGTTCAGAGCTGCCAATTCTTCAAAGGGAAAGGCACCGATCTGGTTGCTCTGGAAATCCAGCTCTTGGACAACGGACATGTTCAGCCCGAACATTGCACCTGGATGGATGGATGGATGGATGGATGGATGGATGGATGGATGAATGATTGATTGGATGAATGCATGATCCAATGAAAAAACTGATTGAATGTATGAATGAACGATTGAATGAACGAAACATTGAGTGAGTCCATGATCGGATGCAAGAATGAACGATTTTATGAACGAACGAATGAATGAATGCATGAGTGAATGAATGAATGAATGTATGAATGAATGATCGAATGAATCAATGAATGAGACTGAATGAATGAACGATTGAATGAACGATTAAATGAATCAATGAATGATCTGTAAACATGGTAACCTAAAGCTAGGCTGAATTGTATAACCTGTGGGTTGATTGTGCCATACCTGGAACCGTGGTGACCCTATTTTGGGCAACCTTCAGCGTATTGAGCTGCGGAGTGTTGTTGAACGTTCCCGGCTCGATGTCCCGGATGCTGTTCTGATCGAGATCTAGGAACTCCAGAACATGTAAGCCATAGAACATGTCTGCCCGGATGCTGGTGAGCCTGTTATCGGCCAGGTGCAGCGCCGTTAGGCTGCTCAGGTTGTGGAACGCGCCGCTGTTGATGGTGGAGATGTGGTTGGACTCGAGGTTTAGACTTTTCACCCTGGGGTACCTGGAATCAACATTCGACAAAAAAATGTATTCAAACTTTATTAGAAGCCTTGTCCTGCTGGGCCCGTATGTATACATGGGATGCACATAAATGATACATGTATCTTTATGATATCTAGCTGCGGCTGGTGGCCTTGGTGGGGCTTTGTGGCCGAGACTGTTTAGGGGCATGTTCGGGCATCACCCACCCGCCATGACACACGAGTCGTGCGATCGGGAGTAGGAGGAACTCCTTACATACTTGGTCGGAAGTCCTCCTAGGAGACGGATACTCCGAATAACAAAGCTGCATCTGCTGAAGCCGTCTCACACGTGTCATACAGTTCTGTCCCTGTGAGACTTAGTGCTCCAGTAGACGAGAGGGTGGAGAAGGAATTGCACACCCCTCCTTCACCATAAAAAGTCATGTGCAGGTCAGGCAAAAAGAGGAAAATGTCTGTCTGCCTGCTCATCTGTCGAATCGACAGGAGAACCATATCTTTATGGGTACCTATAGCTAAATGTGGCATACTACAGCTTCCATTGTCCATGGGACTACCTGAACCTTCCGTCTGTTCGTTTTATGTTGTACTGTTAAAATAAGTCACTAGAACTTGAGTGCATTGCCACATTGCCCTTGTCTGCCTGAAAGCAACAAATGAAAATAGAAATACCCCGTTTTAAAAACAACGGATGTAACGCTAGTTCACCTTTATTCACGGGGTAACCTTTATCCGTTGTATTTAACACTAGGGTATTTCGGGATTTCCAGTCGACTGACGGTGGTCTCAAACTGCATTAAGTAATTTGAAGCCAACGTCCATCTACGTGATATCCCTAAATATCCTGTTTTTAGGTACAACGGATATAGGTTACCCGGTGAATAAAGGTGAACCCGCTTTACCTGGAGAAGTCAGTCCAGTCTAAGGTTGTGATGGCGTTTCGCGACAGGTCCAGCCTGGTGACGTCAGTAGGCAGGAACTGTGGGACAGTGCTGAAGCCCAGCCCGTCACAGGGACAGTACATGTCAAAGCTGAACTGAGACTCGTAACTGCATCTGTCTGCACAGCCTGCAGATGGGCCGGATTCCGCAAGGAGGAGCAGTACCAGAACAAACAGCCTGTGGATCACCTGGGGGGCCATGGTGCCTGTAGAAACGAAAGCAGACTGCAATAAAAGTGTATTCTAACCTTTTTTTGGCGACGCCTCAGGGGCGAGCCTAATGTTTATAGTGTGCGACCGTTTGACAAGAATTCCCAGAATTTCGCAGGCATTTGTGGAATTTTTACAGGCATGCGTAGTAGAGTCATCTGAGTATTCCCTGGGGAATTTGTTTCGAAGACGTTTTTTAATGTGATTTGGAACGAAAAGGCCTTTGCTGATACGTTCCTTTCCGGAAACACAACTACTTTTTTTTTTATGGCAAATAAGAATAATGCGTTCACCTTACCATTTTAATGCATGTACCTTACCATCTTGATGCTATGTTTCTGTTTTAGATAGTATTACGTTTTTGTTTCACTAATTCCTTTTATTATAAAGACAAATATATTTTGGATTTTTCACAATCTATTGGATTGTTGGGTAGGTTGTCCAAATAGTCAAAGAATTATTGTTCAGTTGTAACCGTTCATCACCGGCAGAATAGCTGTACAGCATATTATCTTTTGTAATTTGGATTGTATTCAGGGACGTCTGGTGTATAGATGTCGTGTATGCCTTCCTTTTAAATATCCGTATTGTTTCGTTTATTTACTGTCCGTATATCTAGCTACTCAGACTGCAGTTGGTCCGGATTCCGCAAGGAGGAGCAGTACCAGAACAACCAGCCTATTGAGTGTTCACCTGGGGAGGGGGTCATGTTGTTTGTACATAGGAGAGTACATACATTCCTACAAGCAACATTAACTGCTGAAAACCGGCCCTATGTGGTCGTTAGAGGATAGCTCACGTAAGATCGACAAAAAATAGAGGGGTGGGCTCTACAAACGCACCTGGATCTTCTCAAGACTCCAAAGGTGTTCCTTAACAAGTCTCGAGTTGTCTTAGCTAGCTCCCAGCCACACTGTGGACACTGTAGCGACAAATCGTATAAGCAGGTGCAACGTAGATAGGGAAAGAAACTGTCAGACGGCCCTGGATCTTCTTGAGAATCGGGACGTGACCCTTAAAGAGTCTCCAGCTGTTTAATTACACCTGCTTTGAGACACAACCCCTGACTACGCACGGCACACCTGAACTGCGGTTGCGTCACGGTAGTAACCTTTGGACAGGTGTTGTTTACCTGCTTCATACGGAGGTAACTTACCTGCCGGGCTGGCAAGGTGACTTGAGCTGATCTGAGAATTTCAGGCATTATAGATCATTATACGTTCCTCAACGCGGCGTAAGACGGTACACCTGAGATGGTACACAAGACGTCCACAATTCCCAAGACGCTGTGGTTTCCTTTCGACGCTGTAAGGAATAAAGAAACGTACGCCTGATCATGAGTGTGTTCTGTGGATACATGCACAGAGGTCATTGACCTTGACGGTTTGTTCACGTAGGTGGTGCAGGGGATCGAATGACATGACGCCAGAGTGTCACGGGGAGGTTAATGCTAGTTTACCTTTATCCGTAAGGTAACCTATATCCCTTATTTTTCAAGCAGGGTACTATTATTTAGGGGTACCGAATAAACGGACGGTATTTTGAAAATATTGCAAGTGCATGAAACCACGATTGTCGCTTTGATATCCCAAAATACCCTGCTTTGAAAAACAACGGATATGGGATACTCCACGGATAAAGGTGAACTAGCGAACTACTGAGTATGACCAAGGTATGGTCACAGAAGTGTCAGAACACAACATTTCAGTAGTTGGAGACAGAAAACGGCTAATTATTGGATTATAAAACTCTTGCAGCACAAATGTCTAATTGTAGTTTCTTACAAAACCTTAGGATATGTTCAAAAGGTGGCTAACATCTGAAAAGCTTTTAGGTGACATAAGATTAAGAATGATAAATCAACATCTGATTAAGTAATGACACTAACAACAGACACACGTTAACTGCACAATGTACGCGGGTCTCATCCAGTAGTTTCGCACAGTAGGGTAGAGTGCGGTTCTTGAACGTGCAATGTATCCGAACTGCCTTCTGGCTTTATAGCCGCAGTTTTGTTTTGTTCAGTTTTTGTATGTTTTTGTATGGCCTGAAAGTGAGACCTGTCAGGAACGACCTCTAGCGATCTGAGTTATTACTGCCACTGCTGATGGAGTTATTTCTGCCATTTCATTTTAAAGCCACATGGAGGCGCTTTTGAACCATGTGTGCATGATAAAAATCTCCAAGCAGATCCTACTGCGGCAAAATGGTAGTCCCTATTACTCGAGTAAAATCGTCCCTGCCGACCATTACAGTTGCTATGGTTACGATTTTGCCACTGCTTGGAGATCATTAGTATACAACGGACCCTGTTATTTGAAAGAAACTTTAACATAACAGTTTAAGCAGGATGCTCCCCAAGCTGACGTGTTATGCCGAAAAGCGGGTTACATACCGACAAAACAATTAGCTATTCATTTATTTATTAGGATTCTCCATATACAATTACAATAGAAGGTATGGCGGAACAGGTGTCAAGGGATAACGTCACAGACAAAGCTATCACGTGATTTCCTCTTGTATCTGGTATGATTTGGAACGGAGCACGTCATCAAAATATGCAAGACTAAACCAAACCAAACCAAGACGGAAGTGAACTTGAACAGGAAACCCGTTAGACATCTATGACGTAGAGCAGGAAACAGGTGGCATAAATGACGTCATGGGTGACGTCACGTTGAAACGCAATCGCCCCAAATCTTACTTGTTTGTTTTCCCAGAAGCTGTAACGTTACAAAGAGCATGATTTAGCATAAGAAGAAAAGAAAAGAAGAAATAAAACATATGAACTTCGCTGTTATTGACAAACGTCTGATAACAACTTTAATTGCATTTTTTAATGAAGAAAATCTTTTTAGGACAGAGCTGGAGGTAATATTTTAGAGTATTTGTTTGATATGCTTGACAATATGAAGGTTAACAGAATATATTAGTTTGCAAATGTTGCCTTTCTTTTAAAAATTTGAATTTGGCGCGCTCAGTCCCCACATCTCGTATCCTCTCGCGCGGGGCGGCGAGACTTGCGGCGTCATGGCGGAAGTTGGCTCATTCGGGACGTCTCAGTCGCCAGGAGTGGAGCTGTTTGCTCTGGGAGGGGAAACAAACCGGGCCGCGGACGTACTTTCCTGATCCTGCCGCACAAATGAGACAGAAATGCCGCTTGTACGACTGAAAGAGTTGCCAGGGACTGTCGTTTGTTGTATTTTTGAGCAGCTGTTAAACTGACAACTACAGTTCAAGTCCCGCCCCCTCAAGTTTCCTCGTCTTTTTGTGGATCTGAGTTCGCTAAAATCTGCTTGTCATCTTATCGGTAAGTCTGGTATAAGTTTCTACACTTGTAGATGGACACATCTTGTACAAATTACACCCCAGAAATGAGATGTTCCTCCCTTGTTTATATGTAAACTGAGCCGCTTCTGTAGAAGTTTCCGAGCTCGGATTTCTTTCTTGGAAGTTCCCGAGTCGGGGTCATAGAGAGTTCACCGGGAGGAAGTCAGAGCTTTGGGTAGACCGGTGGGAATTAAGGGCTTTTTTTGTGTTCAGGTAGGAGCCTTAGAATTAAGGGCCGGCTGTTCGAACAGGTGGGTGAACAGGTGAGTTTACAGGTAGATCTGGGCGCTTGATTGGAATGATTTGTTTGTATTTTATGTTCGGTTCACGGTCAAGTTTAATATCCAGGTGAAGTTAACGTTACCTACGATCGTTCGAGTTGAACTTTGGTAAAGTCTGGAACAAAAGTCGTTAAGTCACGTACTGAGTTTGTGGACAGATGATGCCGTTGCCATTGTTACTTTTTTGTGTGCATTTTTCAAAATTTAGCTTTCAATTATCACTGTTCAGTTAACTGGTACTTAATTTTTTACAATTACAAGTTCTACATATTAATTGTTAGCTTAAGTTTGAATTCTGAGGTTGAATAGTGCCTTTAATAGTAGTTTAGATGGTTTAGGTATTGTATAAGTTTCAATGTAAAATAGACCATACAGTTGATATTACCAACATGCACTTGAAGTTGTGAATTGACATTGATTACAAGTGTTCTTACTTTAAGGAAAAGACCTCTGATGTATTACATAGATAAACCTTAAGGAGGGTCTGCATGCTCTTTTCCGTAAGGCGTAGGCAGCCTATTTTATTTCCCGTAATTCGTGGGGAAAACCATCTTATCTACGTAATTCGTAGCGAGGCGACCAAATTTAGCGTAATTGCCTTCCTTGATTTAGCATAATACGTAGGAGGCTCTTCTGAATTCAGCGTAAATCGTTGTCGGGACCCCCCATGCAGACCCTCCTTAAGCAAGTTTGGATCAAACTCTAGAATTTGATAAGCCCTTTCACAGAGACCAGAACGCATGTGCGGCGACAGGAACTCCAGGTCATATGTCAAAGGTGAAGTCCCTGAAAAAAAAAAGGATCCTTGTCACCACCATTGTTTTGATTTGCATAATGACGTCCAAATGGGTTTTGTTTTCTTTTTCAGGGCCTTTACCTTTGACATATTTATGATATTACCTAGAATTCCTGTCGCCGCACATGTGTTCTAATCTCTTCGAGAGGGCTTATATGTCACTCTTGAGTCTATGGTGTACTAGTATGCTCCCAAAGGCACCAGTGCAGCTAATCTTGTACTTGTCAAATAATTTAGTTATGCTTGATTGATTATAGCTTAGCTTTTTGATAATTATAGGATGTATGCATTATTTTTTGAGGTTGGACGTTTTGTTGTTTTCTCCCAACATTTTGTGGTTCAAGTTGCTAACTGAAGGTCTAGGAACTGCCATGGCTCATGTTATACTTATAGTCTAGGAACTGTCAGGGCTCATGTTATAGCCTAGGAACTGTCAGAGCTCATGTTGCAGCCTAGGAACTGTCAGGGCTCATGTTGCAGCCTAGGAACTGTCAGGGCTAATGTTATAGTCTAGGAACTGTCAGGGCTCATGTTTCAGCCTGTGTCAGAATTTTCACAGTATTGGGATCAACATTTTTGCCTTTTTTGTGCTGTTGCCAAGTTTGGTTAAAGTTGAAACCAAGCTGAAAATGTCTGTTTATGTTGAATATCTTTCAAGGCAGGTGTAAACTATATATTTGCAGTATCACCTTTATTAAATGCAGGTCAATGTCAGTGCAGATAAGATTGATTTGGGCCCTTTTTTTTACTAAGCTACACCAGCAATGTGGTTAATGTGATGCAGTAACTGCATATGTATCTATAGGGTCACATATCCGAACCTGCCCATTATGTTCAAATGGACAATAAAAGTGTTAAGTTAAAGGTTGCCCATGCATCTACAGACGCGTAGGGTGGCGCCCATCCCCACTTCGAAGCCCTTGGGCCACACATGTGCAAGCCACTACAGCAGAGGGCTGGTCTGCTGGTAGTGATGTGTGTTTAACTTCCATACTCTTCCTCATTAGTGCTGAGTGCTAAGCAGAGAAATCAGCATGTACCATTTTTAAAGTCTTTGGTATGACTCGGCCGGGGATCGAACTCACGACCTTCCGAATGCAAGGCGAACACTCTACCCACTAGGCCACTGCACCGGTAAAAGTGTATACCAAGAAACATACATATATTGTGCTCATTGCTTCTGAGTAATTTTGTTTTATGTGTTTTGATGCCTTCAATATCATACTTTTCGCCATGGCTAACTTATGCTTGCACACATTTCCAAACCGGCACACAGCCTGGCAGTTTGTGTGGGGGAAAAGTGTGATGTTTAATTTTGAAACAGGCCAACTCAGGAATGATGTCTGCATTGTTCATTACTGGTATATATATATATAGACTAAGGATCGGTACTGTAATCTGACCCTTTATCTCAGGAACTGTCGGAACATCCTGAACTCTTCCTGCTACAGCAGCCACCCAGCCAGGGGGCGGAAGTGGGCAGGGGGGATTCTTTTGGAAGGGGGGTGTGTGTCACATATTCCAGTGTTTTATGAAATTGAGAAGCCGTTTGGACTACTTAGTTGGACCAAACTTTTTTTTTTCTATTTGAACACTGATTTTGGGATTCCCAGAGGATGTCATCCATATAATCAAATCAATGTGGCCTTATCAGGAAAAGTTGTTTACTTTAATTGGAGTTACTGAGCTTCAAGTGAAGGTTAGACTCTTTTGTAAGCTTACTGTGATGTTGCACAGAAAAAGCACTTCAAGCCATGAACTGTGAGCCCCCAAGCGCATCATGGCTAGAAAAGCCGTAAGACTGTGAATCAACCCACAACAAACAGCGCCGTATTTTATTGTATAATCAGAGTTGTGACGGACTTTGGTGTGTGATTTACTAATTTAGCACAGAAGAAGTAGCCTGGAATCCAGCTGTGTTGTGCTCTGGTCGCTCTGCTTCCTGCCAACACGTCTGGCCTTTGTTAGGATTGGAACAATCGGCCCTTACGTCACTAATGAGTCGAAAGATAAAAGTGTTCTGTTCGATTACAAACTGTAAACATGATTGTTTGTGTTCGATTTCCACCTTGGTGGTGCTAACAGCCAATCAGAAATCTCGCAGATAAACTCTGCGAATATTCAAATGCCGATCGTTCGAATACTAACGAAGGCCAGTCGTATTGGCAGGAAGCGTACCTCAGGGGAGCGACCAAAGCACAATACGGCTGGATTCCAGGCTACAGAAGAAGCACTCCAAGCCCTGAACTGAGAGCCCAAAAGAGCATCAGGGCTGGAATAGCACGAAAGACTGTGAACCGACCTGCGACAAACAGCGCCGTATTTCCCAACCTGTCACCGTTGCTCGCACCAGGGGTGCTCTGATTGGCTGATGTCTCTCCTGACCTTCAGATGCACTCAGGACACCACTTCACTTCAGGATATCAGTTTACACTACAGTTTGTTTGGAACAGTCTATCTGTGTTGGAATGGGGGTGGTTCCAGAAAAAAAAACTTAGTTTCAAATATAGTCTACACATAAGGGAAGGGCAAGATGACTTGTAACTCGTTTTATACTATGAGGAATGTCTTCCATATCATCATTTGACAGAACTTGACTTACTTGAGAGAAACTTTCTATTAATCTACATGTACAAATCTCTAAGATTACTGAAGCTTTTGCCTAAAGTTTTAATGTTTTGGTCCAAAGAAACAATCTGTTGTCTGTCTTGCTGAGGGAAAAGTTGCCAACTTTGGTGTCTTGTTTCTGCACAAGTACAGGTCAGGAATAGGATGATTAATCTGTTTTTGTACGTACTGTTTTTGGTTTTACGGATCGCAACTTTCCCTTGTTCCTTGGTAAGCCTTGAATATTTGTAGGATTGTAACTGTTGGAAGTGTTAGAACTGTTGTTACCAGGTTCTTCATGCAAAGTGCTCAGATTTTACATAATTACCTTCTTGCATGTTATACCATGCAATAAGACAATATGTTAGCATAATATATAATACCGTAAGTTGGAGATTCTTTTGAATTCAGCAGAAGAAAACCCCTGGCAATCCTGTTGCAGATTAAACACTGTGGAGAGTGTAATGGCCATCTCTGCTACAGTTTATGCATTTAGAGGCAACAATGACATTGATCATGAACAATGTTTGCAGCACTTTATTTACTGTAAATGCATTTAAGTTTGCGGGGATTTAATTTCGTGGTAGCGGGAAAATGGACTTTTCGCGGTGGTTTTAAGTTCGCGGTAACACCATAGACTGCAGTCTAATGCCATAATAGAAAAATGTTCGTGGTAGATTTAAGTTCGCGTTGAAGCGGCCACCGCAAAAAACGCGAACATTTCTGCATTTACAGTATCTATCTATTTTGTATTCATTAAAGAACGACTGAGTGGTTAACGTTCTTTCAGTTGAATTGTTATTATGTTGAAAAATTTTTTTGGGGATTCTTGCTGTCAGTGTTTTTGTCATTATTTGCCAGAACAGAACTGCTAATAGTAGGTTTGTGTAGTAAGGGGTAGTAAATGGGTTGTTGTGCTATAGGTCAGAGGTCAAGTGCTTGTTGCTGCAGTTTAGTTTTTTATGGGGGGCGGATAGAGTTGACCTTGGCATTGAAACAGCTGGTTTGTTTTCATAAAGTCCCAGGTAGAACATTTTACAGTGTTGACTCAATGCCCTGGTCGTTTGACAAGGGGAATGTGGAATCAGATTTATAAGTTAGCACTTAGTAATAGCAAACATTCATTTATTCAAAAGTATTTCTCCTTTATATAATATTATATTGTCGAATGAAGCTAAACTTTTTTCATGTAACGTTACTACTAGCAATGCAAGTTTTGCTTTCGGAGTTAAGCACTTTTGGGTTGTTTCACTGTGCAGTTTTAACTGTTTATGTGAACTGTACTGCAGGATTGTTGCCAGCGCCCGTCCATTGACAGAATTTTGCAGCTGGGGACGGAAAAGATTTTTCCCACTGTGATGGACAAGAATCGACATGTAATTGTAAAGATATAATTTATACAAAAAATGGCGTCTCTGGCCTTTGGTGCTCGATATGATTTACAAAATGTACTTGAAAAATTGAGGGGATAGAAAATAATTTCAGGATGGATACAACCCTGCTGTACTGTTTTTGCTTTCCAGACATTGACTATGATTTATAAGTTGTCCTTACCTGGTATGTTAGCTATTATGTGTGGCGGAAACAGTTGCTGGGACCTGTGATTGGTTGTGACAGCTGACTATTGGTGCTGCCGTGTTTTTAGCTTCGACAGATCCTCTGATAGCAATGCTTACTGTGCATTCAGGAATTCAAACAAACTCCAAGACAAGGTGGACAAATTGTGCTGTCTTTCAAGAATGCAGAAGAATGTAACTTGTAAGAAACAAGACCTCAATCACTCCATGGCCAAGACCTCCTCTCTTTTGATAGAGAATTGTAGCCACGTATATACTAAGAGCTTTGTGCCTCAGCCAGCACCTTAAAGTAACAGTACAGTGTATATATAGGAACTGTACATCATACTCCTTGAACCTTGAACGTGGACATCTTCAGAGATGCCTTCACGGGTCACAATTGATCAATCTGAGATAAGGTTTAGTTACAGTTGGGCATGCACCTGTAACAGATGCTTAGGGGTGGCGCCCATCTCCATTTCTGTAGCCCTTGGGCCACACATTTGTGCAAGCCACTACAGCAGGAGGCTAGTCCAATGGTAGGGATGTGTGTTTAACTACGGTATCTGTACCTCATTAGTGCTAAATGCTAAGCATCTAGGAAGTAGCATGTACCATTTCTAAAGTCTTAAGTATGACTCAGGCCAGTATCGAACTCAGAAACTACCGAATACAAGGCAAACTCTCTAGATAGTCTACCGACTGCAACGCCCTTGCAAAACTCAGTTCAATAGTTACTTTGCGAGGGCGATGACAAGGTGGACAAATTATACATCCTGTCCTTCAGAGCTGCTGACCATCAGGAGTTTGTTGACTTGCAGGATGGCTGACTGAGGAGTTTTGTTTGTGTTTTAGATTAGAACAGTCTTAGAGTTAGACTCTGTGTCTTGGATTGATGTTAAGACATTTTCCAGACATCACCTTAGGAGGTAAAGGACTTAAACCCTCCCCTTGCCACATCACCCCTTAAGCCTTATCAGAGACAAAGTTGGTGCCAAGAGGCAGCCTTAGCAGTGAAGGGTTAACTTAGACTTTTGGTAATATTGCTGATAAATTTTTTTTTTTTTTATTCTGTTCCTCTCAACTATAATAGCTGTGAATAAATGTCAAAGCCCGGAAAAAAATGCCTGCAAAAAATATTCTTATTAACGTGTACCTGTGCATTTTGAACAAAACTATAAATTTTAG
Organism: Branchiostoma floridae x Branchiostoma belcheri; assembly: GCA_019207045.1. Lineage (NCBI taxonomy): Eukaryota > Metazoa > Chordata > Leptocardii > Amphioxiformes > Branchiostomatidae > Branchiostoma > Branchiostoma floridae x Branchiostoma belcheri. Next base: position 986,389 of record CM033039.1, read on the forward strand.
TTTTAAAAGTTGTAACATTGCAAGTGAAGGTAGTCAAGGGTTTTGCTATCATCAATGCCATTTTCTAAGTTTAAAGACAAATGTTAGAAAATAAGTTTATTTTTACCCACCATAGTTACAGGTGCCTAAAGAAAGCTTTTGAGCAATTGTCAAAACCTGAAAACTCTGGAACTGTACAGTCATGTAGATTGTAAAATTATAGAGTGAAGGTTTATTCATTTGCAAATTTACCATTTATTATCAAACACTCAAGATAAGGCCACACCGATTTAATTTCTTGGTTCACGGATTCGCTCGCTCCTATTTTTTGGGAAAAAAAATAAAAATAAAAATTACCACTCAGCAAATTTTCACCTTTAATGAAACCATTCACCAACTTTCTGGTGTAGCAAGTTGGCCTTTATATTATAAGCTCCTTAAAGTGTGGGTACAGGTGCTGTTACTGTACAAAAATACTGTTTTTGTATATAATTTTTCAAGCTGAAAACTTTTTTTCTTTATGTTTTGGATTAGCCGTTACCTTTACCCCAACCATTTTACAATTTTTATTTTTATTTCTATTTCGCCCTCTCGCTCCATATTTTGTATGAAAAAATCCGTGAACCAAGAAATTAAATTGGTGTGACCTAAGACAAAGAAGGTACAATCTTACACAGGTTTGAGACAAACATGGCCTATTTTTACCCAGAGATATATAGTGTATACAAACCCCTGGCTCTCCTATGTACATACTTGAAGAAGTGTACATACTGTTAGTCAGGTCTGCCCTGTGGTAAATTTACACAGAGGGTGAAGGTAAGGTGGAACAAGTATCTTATTTTATGACTTACAAATGGGTAAGTGTAGATTTTTGCAGTGTTTTTTAAGCTAGGTGCTACACTATTAGTATCTTGTTGCTTGCTTAGGAAGATATTGCTGAATGCGAACAAGAAAACAGACTCTGACTGTAAGGGGAAATTCTACTTTTATACACATGCACAGTTTCAGGTAGACTAAGTGAAGATAAATACTTTAAAGACAGATTCAAGACAGTATTCCTACCATCCTTAGAAGTTAGTATTTATCTAATAATATTATCATCACATCCATAAATACTATTTCTGGAAATAATTTTAAAATACCAGGGAGACAAGGAAGAAAGTTCAGAAAGATTGCTTTATTTCTTTTATCTCTTTATGTTTTTTTATGAACATTCAAAGTGAAAATGAAAGTCTTTAAACTGTTTTGCGCCAAACTTTTTGGAAACGGTTGATCAAAGCTCAACAGGTGGTTAGACTGTCCTATTTTGACAATTCTCTGGGTCCACTTCAGCTGTGATTTAGAAGGCTGTGTTGTGGTTTGGCAGGAGTTTTATGGAGCTGGCGGGACAAGTGTTTGCAGTGCTTCAGCTCACTGTGGACAGTAGTCAGTGTTTTTCACATAAAAGTGGTTCCAGATATCAACATTAGTTTGCTGCGCCCCTCCTACTGAGAGTTGGGGACTACAGATAGCAACCCAACTGGTATTGTAACATGTCAGTCATAATCAGGGTACATGTTGTAGACTTCATATAACAGGATAATCAGTCCTGTAAGTTTGTTTACCAATCTCTCTGATTTAGCCGTCATTTGAAAAGTCCGGGAGAAATCAGAAGAATTACAACACAATCTAGCACATAGCAAGTGTATGTATCATCAGGTCCATTGTATACCCCCTGTCCGCTTGAGGGCTTGGAACTGGCCGCAATGATGCATACAACTTTGTGTTTTGTCTTTTTATCCACACTTTACCATTTTGCATGATATGGGGAATCATTTTGCATCATGATATTAATTATGAAGTCGTAGGTTGCACAAATCCAATTAAGAATGCAAGAAGATCGCAGAGAAGTTGCTGTGAGTGGAATGGGATACTCTGGATGTTTTTTTTTTACTTTGTTTTTAGGCCACACCGATTTAATTTCTTGGTTCACGGATTCGCTCGCTCCTATTTTTTGGAAAAAAAGATAAAAATAAAAATTACCACTCGGCAAATTTTCACCATTAATGAAACCATTCACCAACTTTCTGGTGTAGCAAATTGGTCTTTATATTATAAGCTCCTTAAAGTGTGGGTACAGGTGCTGTTACTGTACAAAAATAGTGTTTTTGTACTTTTTTCAAGCTGAAAACTTTTTTTCTTTATGTTTTGGATTAGCCGTTACCTTTACCCCAACCATTTTACAATTTTTATTTTTATTTTTATTTCGCCCTCTCGCTCCATATTTTTAATGAAAAAATCCGTGAACCAAGAAATTAAATTGGTGTGGCCTTATATGGGAAAGGTTTGTGTTAGTCCACACCTTGTCCAGTTGCTGACGTCAGTAATATAATTATAACCCTCCGGCTGAAACATTTAATAAAGCCACTTGACGGCAGGTTTGCTGCACTAATTACTGTGATTTATGTAACAACAGGTTAACGACCTGAGAGGAGTTGTCATACCACTTTTTACAGCTCACAAGTGTTTGGTTAATCTACTCTGCAGGGGGGAAGTGATTAAGGAAGTTTGGGTCAACACTTGAACACTTTCTTTAAGAGTTTCTTATGATAAAGGGGTGGTCCTCTAGCTCAGGAGTTGAGTAGGTGAAGGTTTGTGTTGTTTCTTTTCTATGTCTTGCCACGTTTTGTTTGCTGTATATGTGACATACAAATTGTACTCTGAGGGGTGCATGATAAACAATCCTGGCTCTCTGTCAATGTCTGATGTGAAGCGAAGTAACAGTTTGTGGCTGCATGTCTTTCCATGTTTCGACGGGGTGTTTGGGGCTTTGGAATTGGTCTGTCAAGTCTATATATATAATATATATAGTGAGTATGACTGGTTGGCGTCTGGACTGCTTGTTGTCGCTTACCAACTTGCAGTATGGCAATCTACTGACTGCATTGGAGTTATGAAGTTACAGGCAGGATTTGAAATACTTTTCAGCAGATATATACCAGTACCTGTATCACACCAGTCATATTGCTGAGGATGGATTTCTTTCATCCAGAAAATTTCTCCTTTCTTCTTATTCTCTGTCTCACCCAGAACTTTAATTGCAGGTTCTTTCAGGATACATGTATTTTGAGCCTTGTAAAGGTTGCTCTAAAGATAAGAGTTCAGAGGTCAGATTGTGATTTGTGAACTTTGACAGACAGGCAGAAGCTGGGTATGTTTTGAAGGATACTGCGCTTACTTCAGGAGTTGTTTTGAAGAGTAGCTCCTGTCCCTGATACTGTATATGTAGGAGGGTCTGCATGGGGGGGTTCCGACAACGATTTACACTGAATGCAGAAGAACCCCCAACATATTACTCTAAATCAAGGAAGTTAAACTGTTAATTATGCTAAATTTGGTCGCCTTGCTACGAATCACGAACTAGAGAAGATGGTTTTCCCTACGAGTTACAGGAAATAAAAATAGGCTGCCTACGCCTTACGTAAAAGAGCATGCAGACCCTCCTGTAGTATAGAGGGGGTTGTTTTGAGAGACAATTCGCTACCTCCTGTCTCTGATACTGTCCATGTGTTGTGATAACCATAGTGAGGAGATAACACAGTTTGTAAACAGACCTGCCCCAGGCTTACCTTTGACAGTTCAGTCTCTCACCTTATCAGGCTGTTTAAATCTTCTGAAAAGTGCACCAAACTTGGTATGTGAAATTGAGAGCCTTTCAGCATATACATGTACCAGGGCTCAAAATCTTTTTTTCTGCATACCTGCACTGGTGCAGGTAACATTGAAAATTACCTGCACCAGACAAATTTTACCTGCACCATTCTGAATTTAGGAAGTGTGGATCATACTAAAATTGTTCAGGAACTATTGCTATTTTTCTTTTATACTTAATATATAGATGGTAACAGTCAAAGCAGGTAATAAGAATCCACATACACCTACACCATAGGATATTTATGTATAAAACCCAGTACATGACCCAGTGCAGGTTAGGTGCAGGTAGATACCAGAAATACCTGCACAGCTCCAATTTTACCTGTACTAACCTGCATATGCAGGTGGTATTTCGAGCCCTGAATGCAAAATGTACCTGTCCAGATTTTCTTCCAGCTTTCACAGTTATACTATTCCTTCTACAGTGACAGCTTCTTTCCTCGGAATGCCCAACTGTGGAACTCTCTTGATGACAACTGTTTTCCTCCTGTATACAGTCTGCAAAACCAGTGTCAACCAACATCTCCTAGCATTAAATTATTTCCACCATCTAGATCTAGCAACTTCAATTCATTGCCTGAAAGTGGTCAAATGGCCTTATATATATAATGAACAAATGCTTTAAGAAAATGGTGTTGTTTGTAACTTGGAGTTCAAGTTTAATTCTTGCCTGTGACCTTTTAGTGTTTAGGGGCAGTGCACAGCCCCATCTCAGTAGCCCTGGGGCCACACATACACAGTCCAGCTCAGTACAGCATGAGACAGGAAGACTTGAATCTGACTCTGTTTACCCCCTGAAACTATGTGTCGAAAAGTTGCAAGAAGTTGAAGAGACTTGAAATCTATGGTGCTATCTATAGTTTAAAATAATTGTAAATTTAGTTGTATTTCACAATCACATGCAAACCCACTAGCAACAATACAGTCGTGAGTGATTGACCCAATGCATTGCTTCCCTCACACATGCAGGTAGGTTTGTAGATCTAGCAAGTTCATTGCCTAAAACTAAAAGTGGTCATTAACAAATCGCAAGTACAGCGGGTTGTGCCCTAAACAGCCTACAGGGCATGCAGACCCTCTACTACTAGTAACAATACAGCTGTGAGTCATTGAGTCCCAATGCATTGACTCCCCCACACACGCAGGTACTGGTTTAAATTTGTAGGTTTGACAGGTGGGGAATGAGTCACACATTAGTGTTGACTCTGCTCACGCCTCGCAAGGTTTCCGCAAATAAGACTTCTCCAAATTAAGACTAAATCTCCGTAAGGTCGGTGCTCCGGGTCGGAGGTGAAAGGTAGAAGGGGTCGGCTCGACATATGGGAAGGGTGAAGGTAGAGGTGAGCAGGCGTCATCTGTTGAGGTGAAATGTGTTGCTTTTTATGATTACTGATAGCAGATTTGGGCTCTCATGCTATTATGGCTCTCATGCGATGTTGCATATGTGTATTCTGGAGAGGTGTTTGAAAAGGGATTTATGGAGTGAAACTTTACTCTTGTTTTCTTATAAACAGTTGTGGCAGGTTGAACATAGGGCCAGCAAGTTTCCTCCCTGTTACTGGCAAGAGTTTGGAAGTGTGATGTATAATTATGACTATATATAATTCATATATTATGAGAAAAGGTGAGGGGTTGCACTGCCAAGGTGCCTTATCACTTAGTCTAATAGACTTAGAGTTCAGCTTAGCCTAGTATTAGTAGTTACTGTTGTTTGTAGATGCCAGTAGAAGTCTGTCCATGTGACAGGGGCTGGTTCTGTTTACAAACACCCTTATCGCCTAAAGTTCATCTGCCTGGCTTATGTCACAGGACAGTACTAGTGTTCTTGGAACATCAGTTGGTTCTTTTGCTTCAGAACATGCTCCTTGCATCGTACCTATTAGTAATTAAAAAGATAAATGTAAGAGAACAGGTGTATTTAGATTTGATTTTTGAACCATTTATGTACATGTACAGGAACTTTGACATTAGATCATCTTCTACAATTATCAATTTCCACAATAAATTTCATTTTAGACTTCATACAGTATACATTACTTTACACTTTTTATGTCACCATGCCTTTTTCTGCAGTTGTTCAGAAACTGTTGTAAGTCATTGAAAAGACTTGAAATCTATGGTGCTCTGTAAATAATAGTAAATTTACAATGAATTACAAATATTTCACAATCATGTAGAAAATTTTAGACATCATTCAAGACACTTCTTTGATCTGTTTTTACAGCTGTGAAGAAATAGTTCCAGGAAGTAAAGTAGACTCGGAGCAGACCGTGAGCCATGAGTGCCACCCAGAGATCCAACATGGACTGGTCCCCTACAGAACTACACGACTCCAAGCAACCGACAGAACACTTAGGACTACAGAACTGTCAATCACACCTGTCGTCACGGAAACGTGTTCTATCCGCTCCCCACAGTCCCGCCGGTATCCACGGAGTCTACGACTACAGAACGTCAACTCCTCACTTCAAACGGAACTGCACAGAACAACACAGAATACATTATCAACCGACTCCAACAGAACAGCTCTACCCGGTTAGACCAAACGCTATGCAGAACCACGTTGCTATGCAACCAACTCTGTCCCACAGAGGCGTAGAGTACCCCCACAGTGCCTTAAACATGCTGTACACACAGGTACAGAACTCCGTAGAGCAGCACTTCGCTATGCAGAACTCCAGCTCTAGAGAGCCGCCTCCCCGGCAACCGTTTCCCGTAGTAGAACCGCTGGTTACCATGACGACGCAGAATTCTGTGGTAGTAGAGCCGGCGGCGTACACACAGACTAGTTCGCGGTCGAGCACACCATTGTCGTCCAAACCGAGCTCTCCCGAGCAGCCAACCATAGAACAGTTCCAGAACAGGATCTTCGCGGACCAGCTGCGTAACCCGAGACTCCCGCCGCTACGCAGCGAGGACGTGAAGCTGGCGCTGCCGCCCAAGATGGCGGTCATGCCCGACCTGGACGACTTCTCGGATTACCAGTGCGCGGTGTGCGGGGACCATGCCTCCGGGTACCACTACGGGGCGCTCAGCTGCGAGGGATGTAAAGGTATGTAAACAAATAAACAAAACGGTAAATAAAAACATTTAGATATTGCTTATCACTGAAGTTACAGTATGCTGCAGTTCCAGTAATTCTACAGTTGTAGCGTCCGTACCCCCTTAGTGATCCATTTATAAAAGCCCATGTACCGAAGTTATAAAAGCTCGTTGTGCGGAGATCCTTTAGGATAGTATGCCCAAGGTGTGTACCTTTGAACTGCTAAAAACAAAAAAAGAATAAAATGGAGTTGAATTTTCACCCCTAGTGACCCCCTTTTGGTACATTAGATTGTGAAGTAGCCGTATCTTCTTGAAGGTAGGTTGACATTTGTTTGAGATACAATGTACCTCATTTATGATGGAATACAATATACTGTACCTCTAAGCAAACTATCAATACTTCCAGTAGATGTCAGTAACAGAATAGTCCCTGGGGTACAGTAAGAGTTGAACAGTAGCTGATAGTAAAAAGGGAAGTTGTCTACTTTCAACGTAGCATGTCAGTACTGTGAACACAGCTACAGATTGTAACTTGAAAGTCTAAAGGAAACCATTACTACTGGTCAGTACCATGTATCTGAATCTCATACTACGGGACTGACAATTAAGCTGATCTACTGAAATGTGACTGCTAGTAACTTAACAGTTTTGACAGCCTTATTCAGTACTGATAGTTTGCTATGGGACATACTGGTTACCCCAGATTAGTCACTTCTACCCTTAATTCTCTATCCTAACACAACAAGACTAAGACCGGTACCTGGAGTGTGGTTTAGAAACAGGCTTGGCACCTGTACATGTGTTGTGCCAAATAAAAAGTGTTGTTAGACTACAATACAGAGACACTAAGAAACAGGCCTTGGCTCCTGTACAAGTGTTCAACTTGGTACAAATAAAAAGTCTTGTTGGACACTCTGCCCAACACACGCCCTGTAAATCTGCCATGTGGATTTTACAGCCCTAAACACACCCTGCTACCCTGTATAATAAGTCCCCCTGTGAGCTGTAGTGTTGTTACTAAGGATTATATGAGTCACGCACCACAGATATAAACACACACAGTCACACTGGGGCACTGCTGCTGTATGATAGTAGCATGGGTACCATCTGGATAGTTGTTTGCTTCGATATACAGCGACTGTCGCTTCTCGCTCTGACTTTTATAATACACTATATACAGTTGCTTTTCTGCTATATTCCTTCTGGGAACTTTGACATCTGTAATGTTTGGAATCGTCCAAATTTTGGACGAGAGCGTTGATTGGTCCCTAAACACGAGGGAATTAAGAAATGGGTTCAAGCGCTTGTTTTAACAGACGTTCCAACAGCTGAAACACCCTTAGTCTGCTTACGTAAGGACCTGTTGTCATTGAACAAGCGCTCTACAACCGATTCCTTAATTTGCTCATTAACTAATTATAACATTATCACCAAAAGGTTTGAATGTACGGGTAGCAGAAGTGAATTTCCTCAACTTCTGGCATATTTCAATTGTGTTATCTTACTAAGTAGTTATGACATAAGTAAAATGTCTACAACCCGGTGAAATTGAAAGTTACTCTCGAAATTTAGAGAAACCCAAAAGGCAGATAATTCGTATGAAACCTGTAGTGCATGCTTGTCTCCCTTTTGAAACCTGAATCCTAAATGCTGACATGTATAACACATCTATCATAGCTGGTATTTCCCCTGTCCTGACAGTGAGGACAGATCGGGTACAGTAGGGACAGTAAAGAGGTGTTGTAAGTTTCCTCTATTTCCTGCATGGTAGGACAGTCAGACATCTGTTTCGGTGAGAGTCGGCCATCAGATTTTTAGCTAGGATTTTATTATAGGGGTCCAAAATTCTTGGTAATTGAGACTGTCTCAATACTTGTGTGTGTGTGTGTAGGGGGGGGGGAGGTCTGGAGGCATCTACCTTCTAATGGTTTGGAGTTTAGTGACCTAGTAGCATCCCTGCATGTCAATCAGAATGTCATGCTTATCAGATAGAGGATCTGCTCTGCAACTTGTAAGGACCTCTTCCTGGGTCTAGTGCATCCAGTTTCTTATTGTTTTTAGAACATTGCATCCAAAAATGTATTTGTTTGTTCATTTATTCATTCATTCCATTCATTTGCTCATTTGTCTATTCATTCATTCACTGATGTCATGATAAGGTTTCGTGCTTGTCTGTACTTGGTAAACCCACCCCTAATGCCCAATCTATACACAGTTTTTGCCGATATCTGTGGATGTGTCGGGAGGGATCTGGAACGCTGGCCACGGGACACCTGTGGCGCTTGCAGTCATAAACAGCTATATAGCCTAATGCGCCCGTGTTGTATGCTAATGAGCCTTCCCGAAGTCGGGACACACGCGCGCGGAAGCTGTCGGGGACCCCTGCTAAGCTATCGGGGACCCCTGCTAAGCTATCGTACGAATGGTCCGGACCTTTCGGGAGAAATTTTCCCGATATCTTTATGGCGATATTGCAGTTCCATCTAGAAGCTGAAAAAAAGCTGTCGACGAGAGGTTGTTGGCTCGCCGATATCGGGAAAAACAGTGTCTAGATTGTGCCTAAGTAGAAACTCTTACTGCAGCAGGACTGATTGAAACTTTTCATTGTAATTATAAAATCCTCTCTGGACTTTGGACAGCAAATAAGGCGACATTCCAACTATTGGCGGCATTTGTTCAGGTCCGACACATAATCATGATCATTCCTTCATCTTGACAATTTGTAACAATTGGTAATGATTCAGACATGGAAGGAATATTATTAAAATTCAATAAAATGTATCGTAAATACAGTCGGCAGTTGTTCCCAGTATTATTTATCTCGCAGATAAAATTAATATGTAAGAAGAAAATGTAGAAGTGAGGAAAGAAGTCTGGCCCAGATCCAGGGTAGGTTGTAAGTTTAACAAGTCTGCTGAAGTGAAGTGACTTGTACCTGCTTCTTAGATGGGGTACTTTCACTTTTCCAGATGTTCCAAAGGTCACCACTTTCCCTGTTATCAGAGTGAGATATGTGAGATGTGACAGTGTTTACTGGGTAGTGGGGGGGGGGGGGGGGTCTGGGTTCTCACTGTGTTATTTAAAACCTCCAGGCTTATAAGTTTATACAAAGTGTTCAACTGATACCTCTACTGTTGGTTTTCCTAGCTGGGATCTTATATGTGCATTTGTGGGGTTTTAATTTTAAGTGAGTGAGCATGCTCTGTCACTGTCCCTCTCTCTCTTTCTCTCTCTCTCTCTCTCTCTCTCCCTCTCTCTCTCTCTCTCTCTCTCTCTCTCACACACACACACACAAACACACAAACATACAAACATACTTTATTATATTCTCTGCCTCTCTCTCTTCCTCTCTGCCTCACTCTCTTTGAAGGATGATCTGAAGCAAGTTTGGGACTTGAACCCTTGAGTCCTGACAACTGGGTTTCCATTCATTGCATAAAAAGTTTGCATGTAGTAAACTAAGAGCACCACATTACAGAGATGTACCAACACCAGAACATCCCCCTGTTATCCATCCCTGACCTGCCCATGACCCCATCCCTGTACCATGCCTGATTACCTCACTAATCCTGGAGATGGTTCCTCCCACTTTTACTGCCTGGTCTTAAAAACTTAATCATCCATGGATCGTACCACAGGACTTCAGGAGAGGGGTGTTTGTGTGTGTTTTAATTTATGACAATCATAAGATAAGAACTCCAGTCTTAACTATGTTTCATGTTGAATTACATAAGTACAAGTTGATTAAAATTTACTGTTCTAGATGAATATCAAAAGTAAAAAGAAAGAGTAAGTGATCAAGTGCTAAAAATAAAAAAGCCCCCCCCCCCAATTATCGCAGTGTTCCCTGCCTAATCCCATAATTATCTCCGGGGAAGTTTATGAGCTGCTCAGAAACACTGTAAAAACTTCAAACAAACAGAGCCCCTACTGGTGCCACTGTGTGCCAATATAACCTCCCGGAGTCTGTATATATGGTTTAGTCTGTGTAACACAAACTCTGCTGTATGGGCTGTAACTGCCCCTCCCTGCAGAGGCTGGCAGTTATTGGGTGGGCTGTTATAAGCAAGATTTAATCAGGCTTTGTGTGGTTCTGCTCTGCTTTTTCCATACTGTTCACACATATTTTTTTGTGATTAACACTGATTTACATTATCATATGGATGATAATAAGTTTGATATTCCGCTCTGCATGCGATTAAAACTTGTGCAATTCTCGGTTAAATCACAATTAAAAGTTGTGCAATTCTCGGCTTTCACTGAATTAGTTTTACTGCAGAATGTACTATCAAGAAATGAAACTTTGTACCAATATAATCTCCAGTCTGTGTGCGTGGTTATGCTCTGCTTTTTCCCAACTGTAAATATTGAAATGTTCACACATTTTTTGTGTGATTTAGTAGCTGACACTCAGCTTTCAATGAATTAGTTTTACTGCAGCTGGACTTATTTATAATTTGTAAAAATTTATTTTTGGTAAATGAAACTCTTTTCCAATTTTCAGTCCATGTGGTTCTACTCTGCTTTTTTAAGTACTGTAAATATGTAAATGCTTGCAGTGGTTTGGGGACCTTCCCAATTTGAGTTCATGCCACTACTGTCAATGTATTGCATGCAGCTATATGATTTTCAAAGTCAAACCTCTTTTTACCCCTCTACTGCGAAATTAAGTTTGGGAAATAAATGAATCTACAGTATGAAGTACACAAATCTGTGCACATTACTTTTTTCATCCTTTTCATTGGGCAACCCCAATTCAAATCCTCGTGTATCAGACATTATAGATGAAAAGTTGATAGAGATGCTGAAAAATTAGAAGTGTTTTACTTCTTCTGTGTAATACTATTCAACAGTCAGATTCATGTTTTTTTTCCTTAAAGTGGGCGTTGACGTTGTGTAAGTACTTCTTAAGATGCGCCCGACTGTTCCTTGACCTTCAGTTCACCTTGAGCGATGTTTGGACGGGTGTCATACTGCCCATACGCAGGGTAAACAGACTGTCAGCGCTGCGTATGGCCCATACGGTTGGGTAAACAGTGATACGTACAGCCCATACGCTTGGGTAAACGGCCTCTCGACACCGTGACAGTTGCAGTGTGCACTTGGAGCAGAAAGTGACGCAGGTTCATGGGTCGTTATCAGACGACAATGGCAGCTATGTCAGGCTTTCTGAATTCAGTAACAGTTTAAGTTTCTTTATTGTCAGTACCTATAATCATGGTATTCTTTAGCCTGAGTATCATCCTCCGTAGTAACCGCTGGCTCACGACTTTCGCTTGCTAACCACGTGGTTAGCAAGCGAAAGTCGTGAGCCAGCGGTTACTACGGAGGATGTTAGCAAGCGAAAGTCGTGAGCCAGCGGTTACTACGGAGGATGATACTCAGGCTAGGTATTCTTAGCTGTGAAAGTTCAATTCAGGTTTATCGAAGATGGGCTTAGATTATTGTGTCAACCCAATGTTGTATAAAAAAAAACTATGTATACTTAATATTTATTTGTGATTAGTGCCCCGTTGCAAAGCAGTAACAGAAAATAGATAAATTAAAAAAATTCCAAGAACATCTTAAGGAAGCTGTCACATTTGTTTAGGGAACATCAATTTTGTCCATCATACATAATTACATCATATATATCACTTTGCGTCTTTTTATTCTTGATTTTTTATTTTATCAGATTGTTGATTAATCATCTCAGGAACTTTGGTTCATGTGTTTTAGATCTGCACTGGAATTTCTCCATTATATGATTTTGACATGCACTTAACTATGAACCCCAGAACCGCCCTAACCATGCCCATTGCCGCCCACTACCACCCCCCCCCCCTCACACACACACACGACTCCTGCACTATCATCATTATTAGAAGCTGTCAGGCACAAGTACAAGGTTATTAGCTGAAGTGATGCCCCTGATAAAGTCCTGTAGGTTCTGTACACTACTTTACACATTCAGGTGTTGACAGATAATAATAAACTGTAAGGCTCACAGGACAAAGGTGGCTTTGAGTTGTCGTCTGTTTGTCAACGTCTATTTTTGGCAATCAAAAAGAGATTGCTCTTTCAGAAGTGAAAATTGTGGTTGGGTGAAATCTAAGGTGTTGTTAAAACATTTTATAGGGTATACACACACTCACTCACTCACTATCCGGTTTAGCATCTGTTGTTCCCTGTCTTGCATAGGTTGGACATATATAAAAATATACAAAATGTAAGGATATATGTATGTTTAAGTGTGTATCTCAAATCAGTGATGGTGTTGATCAGGGCTAACTCCTGGACCTGTCCCTCTGTCCCAGGATGGAATTTGTTTGTTGGGAAGAAAATATTACACAATCCGTCCCCAAAAATCTGAAGTTCATGATATGAAACTGTAACAGTTGGAAAACTATTTTCATGACCTTAAAATGACACATTTAACATGGAATAATCCATAACATGGGCTCCCATGACTGGGACTGGATATTGGAGAATTCTTTTTACACAACCAATAGGTTATGTTTTGATGTCTCTCAGACACCTTCGTCAGAACTTCTAACTGGAGTTCTGCTTCTCACCGCTATATGAAAAAAGACTTTCTCCTATATCCTATGTTCTACCAACCTGATGAAACTATTCTCGGAAGTATGACTGGGACTGAAAAAAAGTTTAATGAGTTTAAAGCCACCTGTTGATGCAGCCATTGGCTTGTAAAACATGCCCATGTCGCCAAAACCAACTTATCACATAAGTGTCGCCCAGTGTCTGTCTTCTTACACCAAACCTGTATCAGATGTGGTTTTATAAATAGTTCAGTGATTTACTGAATCTGTGCCTTCGCTTGTTTGTGTAGAAGATGGGGGAGGGGGGCGACATTGTCCAGACATCATTCCAACATGACACCAACATAAAACTTCCTTACTAGTAATCAATGGCTACTTTTAATTCCAGTCTGGGTACTGACTGGGCCTCCTATTCCTAAGTTTCCTCTTCTACTTCTGTCATCCTTGATTGAGATGAACATAATGCTTTTCAAAGCGTATTAACTATAGCAAGTACTTAACAGCTCAAGTCTTCAGCCATATCACACCGGTACTGGGTCACTACAATGTCATCTTTTCCATAAGTGTCCTGGGTTTTTGTGCAGGGAGGTTTGACGCTTGGGGCTAGCATCTGATGAAACAAAGTCTGGGCAAAATCTAACCTCCAGATGACCTTGTGATAGTTCAATGTTCACAAAGGTCACGACTTCCTCAGAGCACCAGCAGGTGAAAACGGAATCCACAGGTGTGTCCCGTAACCACGACAACGGGACGTCGGCACAGAACTCCGCATTCTGGCGTGACAGCGAACATGTTACACGTGTGACATGATTTATTAGGCACTTCCTGGGGTGCGACATGGTGTTGACTCAGGGGCGACATCGAGAATGGCTGGATAATTGTCACGTGTGGAACATTTGGTGTTGGATGTGGGGAAGAATAGTGCTATGGGATCCACACAGCCTGTTATTAGGGCCTCGCTAATTTTGTTTGTTGGTTCATGAAATTCAACAATACTAGTGCTCAAGTGGAAAATACTCAGTGTAAATATTGCTTATTTACACTGAGTACTAGTATTTTCCACACTGTAAGACCTGAGTGGGGGGAAATCTGATCTTTGTTTTGAACAGTGAAATCTAAGTTTTTTGTTAAATTCTTGCATGGGTCCAGAGTTTTATCCATTTTGTTGCCTACATGACTGTATGTTTAGTGCATTAAGGAAAAAGATTCATGTTCTATTTAGGATAAGTTTGTCGAGAATTTTGTTATTTGTTTGCATTCTGAAGTTCACAGTGCCATGCATCTTTTACATTAAAGTGACCGCAACCGATATACTGCTTAATTCTGCCGTGTACAGCACATAAACTGAGAGGGAAGTCTTTTCTTCATGTATTTTGAATACAGTCAAATGCCAGTTTTTACAAGACTTTCAAGATCTTTAGTCCGTTTACAGGACTGGTCTATTCAGATCTGCAAACACAAAAAGAAACTTTCCAGAACATTCTTTTTCTCATATTTGTATTCTCCAATTTGGGCGACCCCCATCTTCTGGTCTCTGCCTGGTCTTCCCATGCAATGATGACTCTTATGTTGACTGCATGTTCAGACTTAAACTTAGGTGCCTCCAACCCTGAACTGCTTTATCCCAGCCCATATAACAGTGTGTAATCCATGGTTATATTTGACCCATCAGCCCAGTGGGTCAGTACAAACAGCTACTAAATCATCCGCTACACATCAGCAGGGCGGATAAAGGAGTCTATAGACACACTGATGAAGCTTAGACATCCAGGTAATAAGATACGCCAAAAGGTAGTTACTCAAGCAACTGGATATGGTTCGGGAGTCTATAGACAGTGTGTGACTCCTGTGACTCACAGTGGGAGCTGGGAGAACAGTTTTGTCAGATGATAAACAGATCATTCTGCAAAAACAAGTCCGACTCAGTACACAACAAATACGTTTCATTGGTTCAGATGGAGAATTTGAATTACAATCTGACAGGATTAAAATTGAGGTACTCTCCAAGCAGAGGTTAGGCTCCAGCTGTTTTGTCAAGTTTTTTTTAGTCGTTTTTATCGAGCTTTCTATTTTGTCATTATTTTTTTGCTGTGTTGAACCTAACACAAGAGGTTAGGTTGGACACAAGAAACGTTGAAAAAACAGCCGGAGCCTAACCTCTGCTTGGCTCTAGTATAAAGGAGGAAGGTAGATCATTCTGCAAAAACAAGTCAGTCTCAGGACACAGCAATATGTTTCATTGGTTTAGACTGAGAATTTGAATTACAATTTGACAAGATTTAGATTGATTAAAGGAGGAAGATAGAGGCCTGAAAGAAATTGTGTGCACCAATTGCAAGGTACAAGCTTCCTTTACAACGGTTCTACTGTTATACACACACTTATTAGCTTCTCTAGACCCTAACAATTACAGTTTATAAGTTTGTACAGATTCTACAAACATACCTACCATTTATTTTTATGCTCCCCATTTAGCAAGAACCATCAAATCAAATTGTAGCAGCCTTTAAGATGTTATTTGCTGAAGTGAAATGTTGAAAGAAACACACAGTGAAATCTTGGCACTGTAATTTTGTGATGATGAAGCCAGCTTTGTTCCTGATAATCCGAGGATAAACACAAGGATGTGACTTGCCCAGGTGACAGGCCATCAGCTTACAAAAACATGTCAGACTCGCCAGAGGGCAAAAATGATACAATTTGTTGTTTCTTGCATATTTGATTTGCTGACTAGCAGTTTTTGGAACAATCCTACATAATTTATGTAATGCATTTAGCCACATTGGGGCATGAACATGCAATAAACATCATTGTCATTGTCATTGTCAATAAATTGTTCCATCACTACTTTGTTCCAACACCCCTTCGTTAGGGTAAGAGGGGGGGGGGGGTGAAACGGATCAGGGTTAGGGTTAGGGTTACCTACCTACCTACCTACCTAGTCCCTTGACCTCCAGGTCGTTGGGGGGACAAGGTAGACATGAAGATCGAGATTTGCCTCCAGGTTAGGTGGTGTTAAAACATAGGAAAGTCACAGGTTTCAGGTCCTCATATAGTGTTATCTCAATATGGATGAAAAGCTTTGTTTCCTCCTGCTAGTCCTAGCTCTCTTGAGCTGTTATCATTTTACTTACTAATAGCCTCCTGCTGAGTTTTCACATTGAATTTGATATGGATTGGATAACAGTTTCATCACTTGCATGTACTTTAAGTGATGGGAGAGAACTCATCCATCCATGCATTCATCCATCCATCCATCAATTCATTTATTCTAATTGAAAGAAAGGATAATTCCAGTATCCGTCTCAGTCTTCTGTTTTATTGTTGGTATCGTCCAAAAGTTTTACCTTCAAATAAAACATAATTTAATGTGTCCAGCTCTACCATAACATCTCTGTCACTATCCACAATCGTAACAGGGAGAAATATGGAAAGAAAATTAATGGTCGGGGGCAATAGAATTAAAAGCTGGATGATTTTGTATAGAAGTGACGACAGTTTCGGTCACGGTGCATCCGTCAGTAGGGACAGTCTGCACACAGCTGAGTGTGCGGTCGCCAGGTGCGGGGGTGGGTTTGGGAAAACATGTCGCTTCAGGACAGAAGTAAGAATAGAGGTCATTTTTCACGTTTCAAGGTCATCAAGTTGAAAGTTTTAGTATTAAACACATTTTTCAGTGTTCAGTTAAAGAAGCACAGGCCTAAGTTTGTAGCATATTATTTTATGATGTAAAGATTTAGCATAAAGATGTATCTGGAAGACATGTAATTGCAGACTTTGCAAACTTCCAAATTCAAATTGTGGTCTTATTCTAATGTCGATCTTTTGCTGAACACACACACTCTCTCTCTGATTCTCTCTCTTTCTCTCTCTCTCTCTCAATCTGTCTCCCCCTCTCTTTCTTTCTCTCTCTCTTGACTCCTCTCTTTCTGGTGTCTCTCCCTTGAACTAGAGTCTCCCTCCCCTCTCTCTTTTATGTACAAAATGTAATCCTTCTGTTCAATCAGCTAAAGGTCCACAAACATGGATCAATAATTTCAACAAACCAATCTGTAATTGAAACAAGCTCTGGAGTGGGATTGCACAAACTTTGCATTTCAGACCCAGCTCTACTGAATGTAATACCTTTGGCCTTTTTTTAATTCCCTGTCATACTTTAATAATGTGCAGGAAGCGGTTCCAGCGTTTTGGTTATTTAAATTTATTTGTCCCCAATCCATGTCAGATCCTAATCAGTCCATTAAAGGCAGCACCAATCCAGCCTGTTGGTTCTGTGATTAGGAAAAATGATAGCAGAAGGAGCGTGTCAACAAAACAGACTTACGTACATGCATGTAGTCTTGAGGGGAAAGCCTGGACTTTGGTAACAGGGCAATCTCAAGGACCAGTGCCTCTGTCCTGGTATGAAAAAAAAAAAAAAGCTTCACCCAGTCAAAAGCAAAAAACTGAACTGCATTACTTCCATATAAGCTAAAATGACAGGTTTAGGAACAAAAATCAACAATAAAAAAATATTGTGCTCTCCCTATCAATAAGTGAGACGGAATTAAATCTAAAGCCAGCTGTGCTTGGAGACAGTTTTACTGTGCTTGCGGTAGACACATACAGTTGCAGGGAGTTAAACCCACCCTTCTGTTTTCATGTTGACCTCACATCATATCACATCACATTACATCATAATCATACAATCATATATCCAGCGTGCAAAATACCCACTTGCACACTTGCACATTGCAACCACTTTTTGCTTGGAGCAACTTACTTCTAAACTCAGGTTGCACAGGGTGCAACTTAGATTTTGAGCCTTAGAACTCGATTTTGTTGTCAATGTACTTGATTTTTAGTTTGAAACAAACATGCTTATATTACTTATAAGTGACATGATAGTAAAAGGTTATGTATTGTACCTTTTTTTCCAGAAATTAGTAAATTGTGCAACTTGAAATTCAGTTGCGCAACCTAGTTTTTGCCCCAGGTTGCACGCTGTGCAACCCGGCTCAGAAAAGTATTTTGTACACTGTATATCATATCATATATCATATCATATGTCATACATATCATTTCATATCATATCAAATATATCATGTCACATCATATCATATCATATCATATCATAATTATCATATTATTTGTTAAATCTTTACCTTAAATGTACCAAGAACCTAGGAAATAGTTTGACGTGGCCTCTCACAGATTTCATTTGATATAAGGAGGTCATCGCTTTGCTCTGTTTGAGCAGTTTTAATCCACAGCATTCCACCCAATAGGAGCGGCTTTAACAAACAGAACCCTTTTTAGTTATGTTTGCCTCTCCTGTTGGCTCTTTGTTAGAGCAAACTCTGCTGATTTCTCTCCCGTGTTTTTGGGGACGGAATTCTGTATCAACCTTGGCATAGATAGATCAGCGTGTGTCAGCTGTTATACATGTAGTTTGTTTGCTTAAAAGAAAATAAAGCCTGTATGAAGAATCTGTTTTGTGTAATGTGTTGACAACTAGACCTGAAGACTTGATTATTATACATTATACAATGTCATAGTGAGACTATCAAGTTTTGTTGTATTATAAAATAATAACATCATAGCCTTACATTAAGTTAATATGCTCCTGGTATATCACAAGCTCCAGAATAACTGGTTTCAAATTGACTGTTACACATAAATGTACACAATAAAATAGAAGACTTTAAACACAATGGTAAAGGTGGAAAACGTGATAACGTGTACGCTTTCAGTAACCAGGATTCTGAAGTGTGATTAACAAGGTGAACTACACGCGTAAATACGTGGGAAATGAGAGATGAATATGCAACACTGTACACCAGTCCGTCCTGTAATTTGATACTTAATTTAATGTAATTCTATCTCTCTTCCTTCTCCCCAGGTTTCTTCAGAAGAAGCGTGATCAAGAAGGCGAACTACACCTGTAAATACGGCGGGAACTGTGAGATGAATGTGCGGCTGCGAAACACGTGCCAGGGATGCCGGCTCAGAAAGTGCAGGGATGTCGGCATGAAGGCAGAATGTGAGTTTCAAACAAATTCCTTTAAAAAAATTAAGTTTTTCAACTCCTAATCCAAGGGGACAGAAAAAAATTGTAGAATTTCAGCCCAGAAATTTTTAAAAAATACCAATATCATTTCTTAAATGAGAATTCAAAAATATGTTTTGATATCAGAAACATGTTAATGACTGTACCAGACAGCTCCCCCTGTTGAAAAAAAACACAGAAAACTTGTGTTCCATGAAATTAATGAACAGCCCTTTTTGGAGGAAAAAAGTAACAAAAAGAAATTTCGGTTTTTCACTTTCATAATGACTTGTGTATTCCAAGCTCTGAAAAGCGCCACCTGTTGGAGTAAAATGGTATTGCATCAAACACTCAATGGAGTTATCAAACAGCTCCCCCTGTTGAAAGAAAATGATATTGCAGTTAAAGAGATTTTTTTATTGACAGAAGCTCAAATGAAATGAAAGGAAAGTTACACAAGTAAGACTGCTTGGAAGAAAGTGATATTGCTTCACCTGTACATGATTAAATCATTGATTGTTTTTGCCACAGGTTTGTTAACGGAAGCACAAACGAAGTCCAAATTCCGCTGGAAGTACCCAAAGTCCGACAACTCCCCGTCCTCCTCACAACCAGGTTCTCCCAGCTCCTCCTCTGCTACTGGGTCCAACGGCCACGCCAACCAGCTGCTGAAGCTGAGCACAGAGCAGAAGGACCTTTGCATGGAGGTGGTCTCAGCGTTTCAGATGATGTGGGCACAGGACCCGAAAATTACTACGGTAGGACTGATACCCCTCCTATTCAGTATACCCCCCTCTTTCCTGTACAACCCATTTTCTTTAGACTGCCTTATATATAATTATAAGCCCAATAGGACTTGTGCATGGAGGTGGTCTCAGCATTCCAGATGATGTGGGCACAGGACCCTAAAATCACTAAGGTAGGAGATCCCCCCTCTGACCCGACAACCAGCCTTGCTAGTAGAATTAGTAACCTCTATCTCAGTCTTCTCACGTTTTAGTCCATACAGTACTCTGAAAGAAATGAAACCTTAATTTTCCCCCAGTTATGGCCTAATGAAGACGAGGTCCTAACGAAGTCTGATAAGGACCTGCTGGACAGTGTTCAGTTTATCCTGCCAATAACGCCAATGTTATGAAACCTTTTTTTTTCCCCAGTTATGGCCTAACGAAGACGAGGTCCTAACGAAGTCTGATAAGGACCTGCTGGACCAGAAGCAGCAGCATCTGCAGGAGGGTATGACCGTCACCATCGAGAAGATCGTGCTCTTCTCCAAACAGCTGAGGGGCTTCATGACCTTGAGCCAGGAGGACCAGATCGCACTTCTCAAGGTCATTCATAGAACGTTCATTTTTTAATCTATTCATTAGTACTGGTCAGTAGAATCACCAGTTATTGCCATGTCTGGCTTCTGCCGCTGTGCCTGAACATTATACGTAGACAACCAGATACACAAAGTGGAAGTCCTGCTGCAGTAGGATGCAGAACTGCTAGGGGCCTATAATCTAATCAGCCAGCCCCTTTCAACACACAATGTACCAACAATCGTCAAGAACCATCCACAACTTCTCAACAACACAAGTTATGCTGTTCACAAAATGTACAATGCACTCCCACAAATGTTCGTACAGATTTCTCCACATTCTAATACCAACTCAGATGTGCTTGTTGACATAACTTAATTGTGAACCAATACTTTATGACCTACCAGAGGGAACTTCATAATTCACTGAAATCGCAATCTGTTTTTTCTTGCACTCTGCAGGGAGGAGCGATAGAGGTAGTGATGCTTAAAGGAGCTGTGTACAGGGACGACAGTCAGCAGAACGCTGAGAAGTGGATCAACGCAGGTTCGTTCAGCAGCAGTTCTTTGCACTTTGTGTGTCTGCTCTGACAACGTTGCAAATTCTGTACAAGTTTAATCTGTTTTCTCTCTGATTTGGAAGTCCAAGAGAAAGTCTGTACCTTACATTTGGTGCACATAGTTTCACTTACTGACTAATAGTCTCAGCCTTCTGTTGTCAGAATGTTCCATTGTTAAGTTATTCTTAAGTTTTTAATTTGAAATGTGTAACAACGAGGGAGTTATTTTGTTGTGTAGGCAAATAATAAAAGCTACTGTAAGTACAGTGGAAGCCAGTTAGTTGCACAATGGAGAACTGCACACTTCTGTTAATTGCACAGAATCCCAAAGTACCATAGTGATGCGGTCCAGCTAAATAACATCACCCAGATAATTGCACAAAATGTGCTGGCAAATGGTGAGTGCAATTAAACGGCTTCTACTGTACATCTTTCCACTGAAGAATGTCTTGAGACTGCCAGTGAAAGTTCTTTTCTCTTTCTTCAGGAGTTCTCGAGACGTTTGTGCACACCTTCATGGACTTTCTACACAGCATTCAGCAGCTGAAACTGGACTGGTTCGAGTGTGCGCTGCTCACGGCCGTCGCTCTGCTGTCCCCAGGTACGATTGGTCCGTTTGAATACAGGTTAGCCAATAGGAGACCAGCTGGACTGGTTGGAGTGTGCGCTGCTCACAGCTGTCGCTCTGTTGTCACCAGGTACGATTGGTTTAAATTTGACTGGTTAACCAATAGGAGACAAGTGTGAAGTGGTATCTGTGAATGCATGCTGACAGACATCACCATGATGGTCAGTTTGAATACAGGTTAGCCAATAGGAGACCAGCTGGACTGGTTCGAGTGTGCGCTGCTCACAGCCGTCGCTCTGCTGTCGCCAGGTACGATTGGCCCGTTTGAATACAGGTTAGCCAATAGGAGACCAGCTAGACTGGTTCGAGTGTGCGCTGCTCACAGCCATCGCTCTGCTGTCCCCAGGTACGATTGGTTAGTTTGAGTACAGGTTAGCCAATAGGAGACCAGCTGGACTGGTTCGAGTGTGCGCTGCTGACGGCTGTCGCTCTGCTGTCGCCAGGTACGATTGGTTAGTTTGAATACAGGTTAGCCAATAGGAGACCAGCTGGACTGGTTCGAGTGTGCGCTGCTCACAGCCGTCGCTCTGCTGTCGCCAGGTACGATTGGTTTAAATTTGAATACTGGTTAGCCAATAGGAGACCAGCTGGACTGGTTCGAGTGTGCGCTGCTCACAGCTGTCGCTCTGCTGTCGCCAGGTACGATTGGTTTAAATTTGAATAC
The DNA here is from genome assembly GCA_019207045.1 of Branchiostoma floridae x Branchiostoma belcheri. NCBI lineage: Eukaryota > Metazoa > Chordata > Leptocardii > Amphioxiformes > Branchiostomatidae > Branchiostoma > Branchiostoma floridae x Branchiostoma belcheri. The sequence goes on from CM033039.1 coordinate 1,008,828, forward strand.
TGGTTAACCAATAGGAGACAAGTGTGAAGTGGTATCTGTGAATGCATGCTGACAGACATCATCAGCTGTGGGATTGGCCAGTTTGAACACAGGTGAACCAATAGGAGGCCAGTGCCATTACCAGCACTAGTGGCTAATGCTGTCATCAGCTTTGGGATTGGTCAGTTTTAAAAGAGGTCAGCCAATGGTTAGGCAAGAGCCTTCATCCCATGCCTGTCATCACTTAAATGTGGCTGATATTTTATATGGATTTTGCTTTTTCTGTTATGAGTTTCTTTAATGAAATACAATAAAAGCAATTTTTGTCCACAGACCGCCAGTACGTACAGAACTATGTTGCCGTAGAGAAGGTCCAGGAACCTTACCTCTTCGCCCTGGAGACGTACTGCCACGCCCGGCGACCAAACGATCCCATGTTCTTCCCAAGGCTGCTGAGTCGTCTCACCCAGCTGAGGACCATCAACTTCTACCACTCCAAACACATCCTCTGTTACAAGGTAACAACTTCTACCACTCCAAACACATCCTCTGTTACAAGGTAACAACTTCTACCACTCCAAACACATCCTCTGTTACAAGGTAACAACTTCTACCACACCAAACACATCCTCTGTTACAAGGTAACAACTTCTACCACTCCAAACACATCCTCTGTTACAAGGTAATAACTTCTACCACTCCAAACACATCCTCTGTTACAAGGTAACAACTTCTACCACTCCAAACACATCCTCTGTTACAAGGTAACAACTTCTCTCACTCCAAACACATCCTCTGTTACAAGGTAACAACTTCTACCACTCCAAACACATCCTCTGTTACAAGGTAACAACTTCTACCACTCCAAACACATCCTCTGTTACAAGGTAATAACTTCTACCACTCCAAACACATCCTCTGTTACAAGGTAACAACTTCTACCACTCCAAACACATCCTGTGTTACAAGGTAACAACTTCTACCACTCCAAACACATCTTGTGTTACAAGGTAACAACTTCTACCACTCCAAACACATCCTCTGTTACAAGGTAACAACTTCTACCACTCCAAACACATCTTGTGTTACAAGGTAACAACTTCTACCACTCCAAACACATCCTCTGTTACAAGGTAACAACTTCTACCACTCCAAACACATCCTGTGTTACAAGGTAATAAGTAAACTAAGTGTTCAAATACAATTCAGTCTCTACAACGGGATAAAAAAATGGATATTTACTTCCTGACATTTTTAGTAAACTAAGTGGCTCAAATAGTTGGAAACTTGCACATTTGGTCAAACACCTTTCCATTGTTTCTTTGGTTGGGTACAAGGTAAAAGGCAGTGGAAGGAGAAAGATAGACTTTGCTTCCAATACAGTAACTGTGGATAACTAGCAGGCTTTTAGCTAGTATTTTATAATTGGGAGTCCAAACTTATTGGTGAGTCGTGGTAAGTGACTATTGTAGGGGGGGTCCAGGGGCATTGAGTTTTTGATAATTTAAATTGAAACAGTGCATTCTAAGGTATCCCAAGAGGCAAAAATACTGTTACAGATGTCACAGTAGAAGACTGTGACCACAGATGACCTGGTTGCCTCCCTAGTCAATCAGAATTTCATGCTTGTCAGTGGATTTTCTCCCCAGTATAGGGCGTCCAGGGGCATCAAATTTCTTGTTATTCTAAGAAAAGTGCGTCCAGATGACGCGTTGACGCATGCCTGGCTAAAAGCATGCGTCAACTAGCTAGCTACTGCCTCTATGGTCTCACTAAGTCCACTCCATTGTACCATGTTTGGGCTGTTGGTGTTAGCTTTGGTGGACAAATGAAGGGAGTAAGCCCATTTTCAGACCATTGGACATCTGTGGTGGAAAAAAGGACTAGGGTCCATGGTGAGTCTTATGTCCAAGGTTTGCAATTTGCAATAATGAATCTCTCTGCCCCATTGCTACAGGTCTAGGACAAGATGATGCTGTTATAGGACCTTATCTTTGTACTAGTTAGTATAATGATAGTTGGTTACTATTAGATAATAATAAATCTCCCTGCCCCATTGCTTTAGGTCCAGGACAAGACAATGCTGCCGCTACTTCAGGAGATTTGGGACTGGAACAAACTGGACGAAGGTATGACCACCGACGTTTCTCACCTGCCTTAGGACAGGTGTGACAAACACCTGGACAGACACACCTGTCCGGGAACCCACCTGTTGGGTGTGCAGTGTCGTCATGGCAACGATCCTATGATGTTACATATCTTGCAACTTTCGCTATGTTTTATGAACTTACATCAGGAGCTGATATTGAAGTTGACTGAGTTAAACCCAGCAGTCTTCAGTGTACATGTTATACTTTCAATAAGAAGGGAATGAATAATCTGGTGACTAGGGCTGTGTACCTAAACAAATTTTCAGGTACAGGTACAAGGGTTTAGGTACAGGTCCGGACCTGCACCTGTACCTAAAAAAGTTAAGCCAAGTATATGTAAGTTAAACATGTAGCTAACTGTCTTTTCTCGTGATAAATTGTCATCTTTGTATGGGGAATTACATATTTGAATCTCAAAACAATTTCTTTGCAAGTTTCAACTGCAATAATATTATCACCATTGCCATTGTTGATTTGGGATTTACTTGTCCAGCAGTCTTAAAAAGATTTAGTTTGTTTAGGTACAGGTACATGTTCAGAGATGTTTAGGTCCAGACCTGTACCTAAACATTTTTTTAGGTACGGTACAGGTACGGGTATTTAGGTACACAGCCCTACTGGTGATTGTTTTATCCAGGGCTGTCTTCAACTTAACAATATTTTTAGTCCCACTCATTGTTGGGAGCCCATGCTGTCGACATTTGTAGTGGAAAATTTAAGCTTCCAAAAATATAATTTCAGCAGATTTGTTAGACAGACAGGGTGACATTTTTGCCCGTCCTGACAAGCAAATTTCCATCTTGGGCAGGGCTCTAGCCAGCATCCGTTTTCCCGTTAATTGACGGAAATTTGCTGCGTGTGACGGAAAAATTTTAAAACCGTCAAACCAATCCGACAAAAATTCTTGGTGTAAGCTACAGGCAGCTTGGGGACGCTGTCCACGGCCATAAATGCCACACATTGTTTGTTTTGCTATTGTTATGATTGTTGACTTAGTGTGTCGGCGCCCTTTCGTTAAAAACCCGTTTTTCAAGGTCTCAGTTCCGTCTTTCTAACTAAATTTTCGCGGTTTTCCCGACAATGGGAATTGGCTGACGGAAAAAAATTTCGAGCTGGCTAGAGCTCTGGTCTTGGGACAGAGGGACGGTTTCTGGAGACAGCACTGGTTTTAACCTAGTTAATTCCGGAATTAGGTTTTGTAGATACCCGGCACGGTTGTAGCCAGTACCCGTCCTTCCGTCCTTTGACGGAATCTTGCAGCTGGGGACGGAAAAATTTTTGCCCATTCCGTCCTCTGTGAGCAAAATGTAACCCTTAGAATGCAGGAAATAGCGTTTCAGTGGGTCTAGATTTTAAAATTTTCCAGGGGTGCATGCCCCCGGACCCCCCTAGGAATTCTGCGCCAAAGCCATTCAAAATGGAGGGGACTGAAAATGATTTCTGGCTGGCTACAACCCTGATACCCGTTACTACTTACATTTACTTGTACATTTGCTACTCAGTGCATAAGATTTGTATTTACGCACTGAGCTCCAGGAAACGCAGAAGCCAGGTGGAAAATAGCTGTTTAAGTATATAAGATAACTGTACAAAGAAATGTGTGGAAGGTTTTATAAAGATTGTTTATGGCCGAGGGAGCTGATATTGTACAAAAGTTATACTCAGGACTTATAGGACTGGTTTATTTTAGTAAAAATGTTTTACAGCCAAGAGCTGAATTTGTAGCTTATCTGCCAGTATCTTTTAAACATTGTGTGTGTTCAGGGTTGGACAAGTTTTTATATACAAGTTCACAATAAATCAACTTTTGATGGCCTTAAATGCAAATATTTCTATGCAATTTTACTTACAGCAAGGAAATCCTTTATGATTATCATTAAGAATTACTTTAAAGCATGTAACTGGACCAATATCTACCCACATTTCCCATGGAAAAATCCCACTGTCCTAAAAAGGTATAGTTAAGGAAGGACACTCACTTGCCCGATTTGTACTTTTACTTACCCTGAAGGAGTTTGGCATATTGTCTTGTCCAACCCTGGTTTTTACATGTATGCATCCTTAGGAGGTTAAGGGTTAATGTCACTCAGTCTTTTTTTGACTGTTCCTTGTTTTTGGGAACATATTATTAAGTATATGGAGCTGCACCAGAGAAGTATTTCTGTAGATCCACATTGTGTACATGAATATGCAGGAAAACACAGTATAGTATATTTGATGGTATCATGAAAGCTAGAAGCTCTATATAATGTTAGATGGTAGTTTATTTTTATGGATAACAAAGTTTTTTGTACACAACCAAGTGATTATACCTCGTTGACATTTCGGTGACCGTCTGTCACCTTTGACAGGGCAAAACTGACTGGCGATACTTCACACTGCAGCTAGGTGTTGATGTTGCAGTACCTCACACTGCAGCTAGGTGTCACTGTTGCAGTACTCCTCACTGCAGATAGGTGTCACTGCGTCACTGCTGCAGTACTCCACACTGCAGCTAGGTGTCACTGCTACAGTACTTCACACTGCAGCTAGGTGTCACTGCTGCAGTACCTCACACTGCAGCTAGGTGTCACTGCTACAGTACTTCACACTGCAGCTAGGTGTCACTGCTGCAGTACTTGACACTGCAGCTAGGTGTCACTGCTGCAGTACGTGACACTGCAGCTAGGTGTTGCCACTGCAGTACCTCACACTGCAGCTAGGTGTCACTGCTGCAGTACTTCACTCTGCAGCTAGGTGTCGCCACTGCAGTACCTCACACTGCGACTAGGTGTCACTGCTGCAGTACTTCACTCTGCAGCTAGGTGTTGCCACTGCAGTACCTCACACTGCAGCTAGGTGTCACTGCTGCATTGTGAAGAATACAGTCCTAAACATGACTGAGTCTTCTTGTGTAGGAGTAGATATCATGATCCATAAAGCCTTTTTAATCAAGTGCATCCCAGTCTATTATGCATTTTTTTTTTCTTGTGATAATATTACTGTCACAGTCGTTTAGTTATAAACGCTTAGTTGTGTACAAAGAACTGTGTTATCCACTGTTTTTACCAACCTGATGAAACTATTCACATATTAATGTTATGCATTAAACAAACAGGTGAGTTCTTACTTTCTGCTTGTACCAATGAAAGAAATCAGGCCTTCCGATGATCTCAAATCTGGAATGATTTTCCCGAAAAAGTTAAGTTTAAAAATCATCTCAAATACTAGATAAATTCTCTTTAATGGGAATAGTACACTAACATTGCCGATCTAGCATTACTGTCCGTAGTCGGGGGTGGTACACTAACAACACTGTTCTGATTGAGTAGTCCCTGCATTTGGGGGTTGTGCACTAACACTGCTGGCCAGGGGTAGTCTGTGCTTTGCTTGGTGTGCCTTCGGTGTTCTTACCAGCTATGACTAAAAGATTGTATGATTGTATAACCTCTTTAATTTTGGATGCAAACCTAGAAATGGCAGATTATTTTCATTTTAAAGTGGATTATTGAGTTTCATACAAATCAAAATGTTCCGCATCCTTTTTTTTGGTCATATTCGACTAAATATATTTTTCATGCAAATCTCGGGCAGCTTATATTTTGTTATATCCAAACCATGGTGAAGCTAAAGGAAGATAGTGCAGTTTGTTAGTACTCATTTTAACTTTTTAGTGCAAATCCAATTGTCATTTTTTTCTGCAAAACATAAAGATTTTTATCATTTTTTTAATTTTTTAAAAATTGTTTACAAAATTTTCTTTTCATTCGTAAAGTGCTGTATGATTTCTGTACTTAACGCAAATCTAACCGAGAGGGGTACTTGTGTTAAAAACTTTATTTCTGGTGGCTGCCTTTTCTGTCTGTAACCCGAGTTTATTTCTTTTTTTTTCTGCATGTTTCTTTCAGAGTGTAAGGCCACTCCGATGCAAGGCCAGCCGGTCTACACTAGATGCAACCTTCACAGCCCCGTAGTACACTAGGCCTCCTGTCGCAACTTAGGCTAAGGGAGCACTGTATACTACTAACTTTTACAACACAGTCTAAAAGAGCTTTGTATACTACTAACCTGTTGGGTCCTCCTGTCGCAACTAAGGCTAAGGGAGCACTGTATACTACTAACTTGGTCCTCCTTTTACAACAGTCTAAAAGAGCTTTGTATACTACTAACATCACAACCCTCCTGTCGCAACGTAGACTAAAGGAGCACTGTATACTACTAATTTACTGGGTCCTGTAATGCATTATGATCCTCCTGTCGCAACATAGGTTCAAGGAGCACTGTATACTACTAACTTGGTCCTCCTTTTACAACAGTCTAAAAGAGCTTTGTATACTACTAACATCACAACCCTCCTGTCGCAACGTAGACTAAAGGAGCACTGTATACTACTAATTTACTGGGTCCTGTAATGCATTATGATCCTCCTGTCGCAACATAGGTTCAAGGAGCACTGTATACTACTAACTTGGTCCTCCTTTTACAACAGTCTAAAAGAGCTTTGTATACTACTAACATCACAACCCTCCTGTCGCAACGTAGACTAAAAGAGCTTTGTATACTACTAACCTACTGGGTCCTGTATTGCATTACAACCCTCCTGTCACAACATAGTCTAAAGGAGCACTGTATACTACTAATCTACTGGGTCCTCCTGTCGCAACATAATCTAAAGGAGCACTGTATACTACTAACTTGGTCCTCCTTTTACAACACAGTCTTAAACAGCTTTGTATACTACTAACATATAACCTATTATAGTATGTGGCCCTCTAGTGCATTCATCCTCCTGTCGCAACATAATCTAAAGGAGCACTGTATACTACTAACTTGGTCCTCCTTTTACAACACAGTGCATTATATACCTGCTGTCGCTATATGGTCTAAAGGGGCACTCTGTACTACTAATGTACATGGTACTATGAGTGCATTTGACCTTCTGTCGCAATGTAATCTATGGGAGAACTGTATACTACTAACCTAAATGGTCTTGTAGTGCATTATAGGCCTCCTGTTAGTCTAAAGAACTGTGGACTACTAACTTATGGTCCTCCTTTTGTATATAGTCTAAAGAAGCACTGTATACTACTAATCTATGTCGTCCACTACCAAACCCTTTGCTGAGTTTTGTGTAGCAGTTGGCCCTGTGTACAAGGCCACACCATTTTAGTTCCTTGGTTTTCAGGCATAGAAACCTAGAAGCAAGGACGTTTATATATATGAGCTCATATAACGTCCTTGCTAGAAGTGTATGACGGAAAACTTGAATCTCACTAATATGCAAACATTCCCCAAAAACTTTCAGTTTAGCATATCTTTTTTTAAAGACTGAGAACCAACAAATTAAGATGGTTTGGCCCAAACCTGTCCTTGCTTATCATGTATGGCAGCTTCTTTCTGTTTTGGGACACTTAGGAAAATTAGACACAACTGATACACAATATACAGCAACCTTAAGGACAGTTGCTAATGCTGAAGATTGGAGACTAACTGCATTAAGATAAAAAGAAAAGTAACCAATGAAGGAACTTGGTCACATTTAGATAGTTGGTCACTGTATGCATAGACAGGGTGCTTAATGCTTGTTTCAATGGGGAAAATTGTCTAAGGGACCAACAAAAAGTAGCCACATTGGCCAGGTGGTCCTTACAATATATGCACAAGGACTGTGTGTTTGACAGGTTTGACTGTGTACACGTAGAAGTCAGTTTCTTACAGTCAGCAAATTGTGTGCAGTTTACTGTGAAGTCAAAATTCTGTCTGGTGTGTCAGAAGGCCTGATTTCTTTTTTGTCAGATTGACCTTTGGTGAATGTTATTGTCAACAAAAAGTAAAGAAATGTTGTACACTTGTATAATTTGTTTTCATGTTTAAAGTCAGTGGTAAAATCATGTCACATCCTTGAAGTCGTCACAGTCATGTTAATCTACATTTATCTATAATTTTGTTTATCATGCAGTTCTGTTTGTATAAAATTCCATGTGTTTCCAAGAATCTCATTGCTTGAAAAACTGAAAAGTTCAGTTGACACGTACAGTTACAGTATATCGTGTACTTCACAGCAAATTAGGTTGTTACAACGTTAACACTGTTTTACACGTTTTCATTTATCTTAAACACAATCGTTGAATTTGTACATTTTTAAACTATTAATTCTAAACTAATGCAAACCCATTCCATATATGAGCAAATATATGACAGTGTGTATATATGTAAGCTGTTTAGCGCTTGTTGACTTATTTTTTCACCGTAACTGTTGTAAGCCTGTGCTTTCCTTCCTACAAGTTTTAATTGTAATTTGACATCATTATAATTGTAATTTGAATCCCTGTTACCATGTTGGCGGGTAATTGACCTAAGCAAACTTAAGGCATCTTCGGTCAAGCACTATGATCCAACATGGCACAGCTGATGTTAAAAAATGAAGAAGCCTGTATATGTAATTTACATTATCTTTTTCTGTCATAAGAGGAGGGAAAAATATAGATATTGTGTATTTACTCACATTGGGAATACTTATTGTTTGATTTGAGTAGCCAAACCTGTCTTTTTGTATCCACCTCGTATTTTTAGACCAAGAAAGGGCTACAAATTAAAATCAAGTACGTCGTATGCAGTACGTTTGGGTAAGATTCACCCAAAGTTGGGTATGCTGGCAACTTACATAATGCAACTAGAGTGAAAAGTCTCTCCAGTTATCACAAAATAGGCCTCACTGTATATTACATGGAGCTTAAGTAATGTTTAACTATTGAAATTAAATCTTACATTATTATAAATTTTATATATCAAATGCAATAATTGTATATTCAGAGTCACCTAGTATATCTAAGATTACATAATAATATGAAATTACTGTTTTGTAATCAAACCATATTATTCTGGTAGTAGATTTATTGTCTTTACTTGAATACAGCAGTACTTTATACTAGTAATGTACATTGTTTATCTCTTCAAATTAACTGGGACATTAAAAAAAAAATCTTTCTCAATAGATGAGGTTTTCTTGTTGTGTCTGCATGCATATAGTTATCAATAAGTACTTATTTTCTGTTACTCAGTTTTTATTAGGCTGGGTACCATCCGTATTCTACCTCCTTACACTCGCTACCCCTAAAAAATAAATAATTTTTTTTTAAAGTGTAGTGAGTGTAAGGAGCCCCGGTAGAAATAGCATGGTACCCAGGCTAAGTTTTTATAAGATACGAAGGAACTATCGTTGAAGAGGTTCATCAGTCACGTATGTTTAAGTTACTATCAATTTTCTTCGAACAATGACTGTTTATTAAAGGTAGAGATAAACGAAGGAACTAATAACTGAGTATACTAGTTTTTAAAGACCAACAGACTGCCACACAAAGACATGAGTCAACTCTGTCTCATAAAAACATTCCAGAGTCTGACACAAAGACAAACGGACACATGACTGCTGTCATCGGCACGTAAACCTTGGTTCTTATGAACGACCTACTATGGACCATAGTCCTCTTTTCACCCACAGTACTCAGGGAGGACTGAAGATGGACTTACTGCCTAAATTGGTGTAAAGGGCTTACTAGTTACTCTGGATAATAGTCCACCAAAACTTAACACCAACAGTTTTTTAACATGGCAAAATGGGGTGGCCTTCCTCCGGGAGTAACTCCCCCTCTGACACAAGTAAGTCCACCTTCAGTCTACATTCATCCTATTTTAGGTCCAAGGTTTATGAAATATGAACTGACTTTAATATATCAAGGTCACATAAACAAAGATTGAAATGTTATACAAAACGATTCAAGCAACTTCTGAAAAGATCCCTTTTTTTGTCAGTGACTGAGAATGAGAGTTAGGCTAATGATTCTCGCTGGAATTAAAGGTTAGTGGATGCTGTCTGAAACATCTGACTTTTTCACAACCTAGAATATATAAAGGGAGAATTATGTGATACTAAATAAAATTTTCTCAGGATGTCTAACTAAACCATTATCAAGTTTTGTATGAATTGGCAGCATATATGTATATATTATACACTAATAGTTCCATTGTCATCAGCTAATTTTGTCTACTGGTAGTTGAACCACCAACCCCTTACCAAAATGAACCTTCCCCACTGGTATGTGCTCCACCCTCTCCTCATCAAAATGGACCATCCCCTCCTTAAAGAACTCCGAGTGTTCCTTCCACCATGTTTTGGCGTCGAACTCCGGGAAGAAGATGGCGATCTCCCGCCGAGCGGAGTCTTCGGAGTCGGCGCCGTGCGTACAGTTTCTCGTGTCGGTAAGTCCAAACTGTCCCCGTATCGAGTTTCGGTGCGTGAACTGCGCACGGAATGTTTTGGTCGGACCCATCAGTTCCCGCCATCTTGAAATGGCATCTTCCCCTTGGGAGAGAGAGAAGGAAAAGGATAAATAAGCAACACTTAAATAAAAGTAGTTTTACACAGTTTTCATATCAAGTTTAATTGCAAAAAGACTACTACTTCGTTTAGACAACAATTGCTGGTATCATGGCCTGCAAATTTCAGACTGAACATATCAAATACGCCAGATTCGAGTGTCATAGATACAATCCTAATACACTGTTTCAGTCATTGAATATTATTCAATGTACTATTCATTTCAATCATGATTATCATAGTATTTAACATATTACAGGGCTCGAAATTCATTTTGGGGATTAGGTACACTGGTGCACCCAGCTTAAAAAATTGGGTGCACTAGAAAAATTTTGGGGTGCACCACTTAAACTTAAGTAATAACCTAATAATAAAACTTAGTTACAAGTTATCAAATTGTTAAACAAGTACCATGACAGAGAGATTTATTATCTTTCTAACACTTAGATGTCAAGAATATGATGTATAATAGTACACTTTGATATCTTAACATACATGTACATAAACCTAAGAAAATATTTGGGTGCACCCTGTGCACCCATAGAAAATGATTGGGTGCACATCTCCAGTTTTGGGTGCACCTGGGTGCACATGCACCCAGTATTTTGAGCCCTGTATTACCAGTATTGCTAGCCTGACTAAAATCGCGCCCCTAGCGGCCAGCCCTACAATTGCCTCCGCCCTAGGATCTCGGGGAGGGGGTTACTCCAGCCAGCGAGAGCTTGTGTAAACACAGGCTACCGGTGTTGCTACCTTCCTGTGTTTGAAAAGAGACTCTGACCTCGAGCATGGTATTGTTACAGAACTAACCACACTTATCAAGAAGAGTCGGGGTCCTTTGCTTCCTCACACTTTTTTCACAAATCATGTGACGTTTGGTTTTTCTCCATAGAACACAAACAAACCTGCTAGAATGTGTGCGCTCATCTGCCCACTAGCCATGAACCCGACAAGTCTATGCTAGAAGAATCTCCCCTCTTGTTCTCTATAGAACAAACAAACAAACAAACAAACAAACCTGCTAGAATGTGAGCGCTCATCTGCACACTAGCCATAAATCCAACAAGTCTATTGTAGAAGAATCTCCCCTCGTGTTTTCTATAGAACAAACAAACAAACAAACCGCTCATCTGCCCACTAGCCATGAACCCGACAAGTCTATGCTAGAAGAATCTCCCCTCTTGTTCTCTATAGAACAAACAAACAAACAAACAAACAAACCTGCTAGAATGTGAGCGCTCATCTGCACACTAGCCATGAACCCAACAAGTCTATTGTAGAAGAATCTCCCCTCGTGTTCTCCATTGAACAAACAAACAAACAAACAAACCTGCTAGAATGTGTGCGCTCATCTGCCCACTAGCCATAAACCCAACAAGTCTGTTATAGAAGAATCTCCCCTCGTGTTCTCCATAGAACAAACAAACAAACAAACAAACCTGCTAGAATGTGTGCGCTCATCTGCCCACTAGCCATGAACCCAACAAGTCTATTGTAGAAGAACCTCCCCTTGTGTTCTCCATAGAACTGGCCACTGTCTTTCTGGGACCATCTCAGAACCCTGCTTCTCACAAACAGAAGTCGGTTCTGCAGGACGGTGTCCACCAGGTGGCGGTACAGCCGAGGGTGGCCGTGGATGTCGGGTTTGATGAGGGCAAGGGTCAGCTGGAGGCGCCTGCACCCCATTGGTCCAGTCTCAAAACCCCAAGCTGTAGGAAATGAAAGGAAACACCATGTTTGAGTTAATCTCCAAGCAAATCGTGGGGTGGCATAAGACAGTATCATACCTGGGGAGTTTAATTGGCCATTGCCAGCTACACTGCTTCTCCAGCTTATGATACTGTCTTTGATATGATGCAGATTATCATTGAGTCTCAAGGTTACACCTTCTTTCTTAAACTTTAAGATAGATGTGCTATGTAAGTCACTACTAAGTGCAGTAACTTTAACAAGAAACACAAAGCTAGACCACGAGATCGCTGAAGAAGACATCAATATTTGCAGGATAGCCAAACTGAACAAGGCAAGCAGAGATGGCAGTCTTCACCCCCTTACGTATGTATGGTTGTCATTTTTCTGTCTTCCTTCACATTATAACAGACATCAAAGACAACACACCCATGACCTGAACTCACCCTAAAACACTACAGACGTGAAGACAGTCACGTACACACCAACCTTGGCCATCGGGACTGTCAAACCCGGAAGTGGATATGGGGAGATTCTATTCAATTAGTGGGTAAGTCAATTTTGTTTGGAAGATTATATTCAGAGATTTGCTATTGGGGTTGACATTTGTTATGAGATTAACTATAGTATTTCTAATAAATGTACCTCTTTATATGTCAACATTTCATTTATACATTTATTTGAGAATTGATTGGAAATTTAGACATGGCATCACCCCGCTTTTTAGTGGTATGGTTTTCAAGGTGAAAGGTTGTTAGTCTATTTCACTTTAACAAGGGAGGGGTGATTTTTTTTAATTTGAGTGTTACAAATCTTATATAATGCTTTTAAATAAACGATGTATAAGTTTTGGTAAGCTTCATTAAGATGTAGATAATTTGATATTGAATTTCAATTACCACAAACGTCAGCATTCTTAAACTGATAAAACCAACTCACCCCGAGAAATGCACTCACCCAAACTATTCTACTTGTAAACACTCGGCCTTGTTTTTGTCCCAGAACTAGCTGCAACTGCGAACCTGGTGTACCTTTTGCGACAGAGAAGCTACAGGTAGGAATTACTGACCAGTTTAGAATATTCGATAAATTTATTCAGTTAAATCAATAGAAACGATACAAAATATGACTCTGATTTTGATTCAATACACAACATTGCTTGTTTTTTCATGTGCACGGACAACCTCAGCTTTCGCAAATTGATAATTGTTATAATGTTATGTTATGTTACAGCAATGGACATGTACTATGTTGGGCTATAGTTGACACGACTACTTTTCACACTTGTTTCTTGTAATGATAATAACCAAGTGTAACGACCTTAGAAATTATTTGGTCTTCATTGTACAAATTGCAATTTCTTGCTCAAATACTAGTATGTCGTCGTGGTTCTCTTGTCATTCACGACGGATGAGCGTCTCTGACACCTCATATCATGATCGATGAATCTGTCATTTAGTAGAATGCTATCGAAAACTAACGAGCACTGTCAATATCTAACATTACGTGTTTCTGACGCCGAACTGCCCTTTCTTATGTTGCTATTTTATTTCACACCCAGTAACTCAGTCATGTAATTAAAATGTCTTGTATTATGTCCCCGTTAGTGTGAGAGTCATTGTGACTGTAAACTGTAATGTTGATGTTACATGTTTGTCCACTGTTGAGCACCATGGTGTTCAGTGATGATCCCTGAGTAGTTTCCCCATCTGTGCATGTCTTATATTATAACCAGAAGTTCCCCACCTGTGTGTTCATTCACTGTTAAGCACCACCCCTCCCCTTCTCAGGCGTGTTAAGGTGTAACCTGATGATCCCCTTAGCTATTTCTTCTTCTTCTTCTTGTTTTCCCTATATCTGTGCATGTGTTGTACACCATGGCCCCCTCCTGGTGCCCCTGCTTAATCTCCAAGCAGATCCACGGTGGCGTAACAAAGTATCAAACCCACCGTAGGTGCCCGTTTGACTCCCTTTGGCCGGCTATAATCCTTGGCCAGCTTTGATACTATCTTATGGCACCATAGGATCTGCTTGGAGATTACCCCTGCTGGTGTTAAGGTGTAGTGATCATCCCTTGTTATATCCCTATCTGTGCATGTGTTTGTCCAGTGTAGAACACCATTCCCCTCCTGGTGTTAAGGTGTACTGATCATCCCTTGTTATATCCCTATCTGTGCATGTGTTTGTCCAGTGTAGAACACCATTCCCCCTCCTGGTGTTAAGGTGTACTGATCATCCCTTGTTATATCCCTATCTGTGCATGTGTTTGTCCAGTGTAGAACACCATTCCCCTCCTGGTGTTAAGGTGTACTGATCATCCCTTGTTATATCCCTATCTGTGCATGTGTTTGTCCAGTGTAGAACACCATTCCCCCTCCTGGTGTTAAGGTGTAGTGATCATCCCTTGTTATATCCCTATCTGTGCATGTGTTTGTCCAGTGTAGAACACCATTCCCCCTCCTGGTGTTAAGGTGTTGTGATTATCCCTTAGTTATATCCCTATCTGTGCATGTGTTCGTCTAGTGTAGAACACCATTCCCCTCCTGGTGTTAAGGTGTTGTGATTATCCCTTAGTTATATCCCTATCTGTGCATGTGTTTGTCCAGTGTAGAACACCATTCCCCCTCCTGGTGTTAAGGTGTAGTGATCATCCCTTGTTATATCCCTATCTGTGCATGTGTTCGTCTAGTGTAGAACACCATTCCCCTCCTGGTGTTAAGGTGTAGTGATCATCCCTTAGTTATATCCCTATCTGTGCATGTGTTTGTCCAGTGTAGAACACCATTCCCCCTCCTGGTGTTAAGGTGTAGTGATCATCCCTTTGTTATATCCCTATCTGTGCATGTGTTTGTCCAGTGTTGTGAGCACCATGGCCCCCTCCTGATGTGTTAAGGTGATCCCTTAGTGATCCCCATCTGTGCATGTGTTTGTCCAGTGTTGTGAGCACCATGCCCCCTCCTGATGTGTTAAGGTGATCCCTTAATTATCCCCATCTGTGCATGTGTTTGTCCAGTGTTGTGAGCACCATGGCCCCCTCCTGATGTGTTAAGGTGATCCCTTAGTTATCCCCATCTGTGCATGTGTTTGTCCAGTGTTGAGCACCATGGTCCCTCCTGATGTGTTAAGGTGATCCCTTAGCTATCCCCAGTCTGTGCATGTGTTTGTCCAGTGTTGTGAGCACCATGGTCCCTCCTGATGTGTTAAGGTGATCCCTTAGTTATCCCCACCTGTGCATGTGTTTGTCCAGTGTTGTGAGCACCATGCCCCCTCCTGATGTGTTAAGGTGATCCCTTAGTTATCCCCAGTTTGTGCATGTGTTTGTCCAGTGTTGTGAGCACCATGCCCCCTCCTGATGTGTTAAGGTGATCCCTTAGTTATCCCCACCTGTGCATGTGTTTGTCCAGTGTTGAGCACCATGGCCCCCTCCTGGCTCGCCCCCATCCTCGGCACGCTTCACCCCCTCATCGGCGTTGCCGGCAGCTCCATGATCCAGGGGAAACACTCCATGAAGTGGTACGACACCCAGATCAAGAAGCCCTCGTGGACACCCCCAAACTACCTGTTCCCACCCGTCTGGACCTGTCTGTACGCCTCCATGGGGTAAGCATTTACAGTCATTCTTGTGTCTTTTTCTCTCTCTTTCCAGCTGTGTTGAACTCTGACCACCGACCCTTCAAGTATTGGACTCTGAACTCCGACCCTTCAAGTGTTGAGCTCTGAACTCCAACCCCTTCAAGTGTTGAACTCTGAACTACGACCCTTCACCATGGCTCCATCCTGGCTGCCCCCGGTCATCGGAACGCTCCACCCCCTTGTAGGGGGGTTCGGAGGTTCCTTCGCAGGGAAAGAGAATATGAAGTGGTATGATAAGCAGGTTAAGAAGCCATGGTGGACCCCACCGAAGTACGTCTTTGGTCCTGTCTGGACCGGGCTATATGCTAGCATGGGGTAAGACTTGTTTGTTTATTTGTTTGTTTGTTTGTTTGTTTGTTAGTGGTGTGAGAATATGAAGGGGTACAATATGCAGGTTAAGAAGCCGTGGTGGACCCCACCGAACTATGTCTTAGGTCCTGTCTGGGCGGGACTGTACGCTAGCATGGGGTAAGCCTTGCTTGTTTGTTTGTTTGTTTGTTTGTTTGTTTGGAGTCTGAGAATATGAAGTGGTATGATACGCAGGTTAAGAAGCCTTGGTGGACTCCCCGAACTATGTCTTTGGTCCGGTATGGGCGGGACTGTACGCTAGCATGGGGTAAGACTTGTTTGTTTGTTTGTCGTTTGGAGTCTGAGAATATGAAGTGGTATGGTACGCAGGTTAAGAAGCCTTGGTGGACTCCACGAACTATGTCTTAGGTCCGGTATGGGCGGGACTGTAAGCTAGCTTGGGGTAAGACTTGTCTGCTTGTTTGCTTGTTTGTTTGGGGTCTGAGAATATGAAGTGGTACGATACGCAGGTAAAGAAGCCTCCCGAACTATGTCTTCGGTCCGGTATGGGCGGGACTGTACGCTAGCATGGGGTAAGCCTTGTTTGTTTGTTTGCTGTTTGTTTGTTTTGTGCCACTGGTTAGTTGGCATAAAGCACACATTCATTCATTCTATTCAGTCTATAGGAACTCTATAGATATGTATGTATGAAGTACCGGCCCTAAGATTCAAATAAGGAGTCGAACCCAATAACCCAGGATCTAGAGTTAGCTCTCACTAGTTTTAGACTAGACACATGTGATATTGTATTTTACACTGTTTGAATCTTGTATGTTACCTGCAATTAGCCCACGGGCATGAATTTGCAATAAAACTTACTTTTAATGTGGGTTAGGCCACACCAATTTAATTTCTTGGTTCTCGGATTTCCCAACACATTTTTTTCTGATTTGGAAAAAAAAATTAATCCCAAGAATAACAATATAGGTTTTGCTATCGCAGACCTGTAAAAAACACCCATTCCAGGGGTACGTACTGCTGATAAACCAATCAGAGAGCTTCCTTTTATTCAGAACAGTGGTATCAAATCAAAGGAAGAGATTCCTTGGATAAGTCATGCCATGAAAAGCTGAAAACTTGACTACTAACCTTGTTTTTTTGTGTTCTATAAGTCTCATATGTTCTCCCCAGACTTTTTTTTTTTTTCGACCGCCCGCCCCAAAATTTTTCTGAAAAAATCTGACAACCAAGAAATCGAATTGGATACTAATACTAATATGAATACTAATACTAATCACAGTTTTGCCGAATATGTTGTGATTTCATAATGTATGCTTTATGAACTATTTTAGCAATGCAATACAATGTTTAATATAGTTGTAATAAGGCTGAAAATAGTCAGTATGATAAATTGCTCTGCCTTGCTTATTGCTTTGCATGACTGGAAAGTTGCCTTGTAGTGTCGTGCAAAAGTTTGGTACTCAAAGAAAGAATCAAACTTGTCGTATAATGTAGGCACCTTTGATTAGTATGCAAATAACAATTCTGCCATATGCGACGCAATCTCTTAATATATATCAATTATAATGAACAGAGTGCAATTTTGTTAGTAGGCTTTGCAGTTTTAACGAATAGAGTGCAATTCTATTAGTACAGTTGTAGCAACCTTCATAATTCCTTAGCAACCTTATTATGGAGTAAAGTCAGGGAGTGTACCAACCAGATTTGCAGTCTATTCTGGAAAATCACTCCGTACACTCCAGTCTGTGTGAGGTCACCCCTTTCCTGCCGAACTTTAACCTCCTAATCAGCTGATTGTGTTTACCTGGAGTCACTGAACTCTCAGGGACATGATAAGGTAGCAGAACACAGTTTTCGGCCTATGGGGATTTCTATATAGTTAAGGGCCTCAAGGTGACTAGCTTCGACGCAATGAAAAATATAGTAGGGTGCACACACATATGTTTGAGTTGAAGGTACAAGCCACAATATATTAAAAAAACAAAAAAATACTGTCGGCGTATCGTCTTCTCACGCCCTCTTTGAAATGCCCCTCTGCGGAGGTCACAGAACTGCAGCCGGCTCACGCTAGAAAGGCAGTTGCGTAATGGAGCGCATTTATACACAAAATAGAAAACTTTCACAATCCAAACCATGCAGTCTCAGAGTCGACACCTTCCGTGACCACGTAGCACAGGTTATCTCTGACTGCCCCTCAAATAAGGCTTTTTACCTCTCCTTCAACAAGCTTATCCGTACTATTTTATGTACCCGCGTCATACACCCCGGGGTTCGCCCACTAATACTGTGTTCTGCTACCATAAGGCTGGACTGTACCACGTGAGACGGGGGTATTGAATTTTTTTCTGATGATACCATGTGTCTTTGTACAAGATTTGTTTATATAGTAATTATTGACATGTGATCAGATTGATATTTAGGACATTTTCCTGTCTATCTAATTACCATAAGGCCACACCGATTTAATTTCTTGGTTCACGGATTCGCTCGCTCCTATTTTTTGGGAAAAAAAATAAAAATAAAAATTACCACTCATCAAATTTTCACCATTAATGAAACCATTCACCAACTTTCTGGTGTAGCAAATTGACCTTTATATCATAAGCTCCTTAAAGTGTGGGTACAGGTGCTGTTACTGTACAAAAATAGTGTTTTTGTACTTTTTTCAAGCTGAAAACTTTTTTTCTTTATGTTTTGGATTAGCCGTTAACATGCATTGGCATAATACCGGTCATAAGCCTTATACCGGTCAATTAAAAATAGTGGAACTTAAAGAGATCTACACATGCAACAATAGTTATTTCTGAGGTATGCACACTTCAGACATCTAGGTGTCCAATACATAATTTACAAAGCATCGATAACAATGCATTCGAAGACAACAAGGTCAAAAGTTTTCAGGTCATTTTCGGGGCAGGCGAGCTCGTCGTGGGACAAACACACTGTCACGTTCATCGCCAGATTTGTAGATAATAATCACATGTGCTCACGGCACAAGACGAGCATGAATCGACAACAGCAATCTTGAATTTCTTTTGGTGACCTACAACTCGTGTAAAAGTGTGAGGAACCGTTGCATAATAGCCCGGATCTACGGCTGAATGGGTCAAATTGAACGTACGCCGCCATTTTCCCGCCATTTTTAATGCTACGGCCAGCAGTAAAGTTTTACGTCATAGCGGTTGTGACGGACCAAAATTAAATGAAAATTCTTGTCAGTATACGCCCATTTTCTCATGACTTTTTGTATGCTCATGCAGATTTTTGTTTTGTGCAACTACTAACAGGAAAGAAAGGAACAACAGAGGATGAATAAAGGTACATAGCGGCAGTTAATTGTGCCGTGTTTCGTTCGACCGGCATAGTGCACCCCCTTCCAACCACGCGCCCGTTCTCCGTGCAATTCCGCGGTGTGTTCCAATTATGATATTATGTTTTTAGCAGGACTAGAGAGACAAAATAATTTACACAGAAGAAGTGGCAAAGGTGCTGTAACAGCAACATGTAACTGGAGAAAATGATGCGTTGATCATTTGCCAAATTAGCATTGCTTGAGAAATTGCAGTAAACCGACCGGTATTATGACAATGGATGTTACCTTTACCCCCACCATTTTACAATTTTTATTTTTATTTTATTTCGCCCTTTCGCTCCATATTTTTTATGAAAAAATCCGTGAACCAAGAAATTAAATTGGTGTGGCCTAAGGAGTTGAAAAAAACAGCTTTAACAAAAAAGTAATCTTAATTTTTCTGTCTGACCCATTTGGACCTGCCCAGGTCACATGAGGTCACGACTTTGATCAGCAAAGTCAATTGCCCCTTACACAACCACCTGTTGTTGTCAGCTCTACTACCGTGTGAGGAGTTCGGACTTTAACTAGCGGTGTCTTAAGATATTTGAATTAAGGTATGTCTGACGCTATACTTCAGGTGTGACTGTATTCACTTGTCCCGATATAGTTTGTTTATTTGTTTCTGGTCAAGAAGTGAATAAGATAACTGTTTAGTGGGCTTAAGCTGTGCTTTTGGTCGGTCCCCAGAGGTATGCTTTGTTCGCAGAAGCACAGCAACTACAGGCTAAGGCTTGAGTTTTTCATTGACCTGGTTTTGTTCTGAATAGATCTTATCCGGACCTAAGTACCCTCCATTGTGTCACCTTCGACCTGTTGCACAACTCTTACACAACTGGGACAACTTTATTATGTAAGATCTTGGAATACCCCCCTTTATATGGAGTGGGATGACCCAATGACCTGAGGTCAAACTGACCCCATAGAGGCTGTACGTACACTGGTACCAGGCTCAGTCCAGGTTAGACTTTACACCTGAGTTAGTCTTCACTAGCTGACCACCTTTGCACAGGTAAGGGACAGGTGAGATTTAAGGTCCTCCAGGTGTAACTTAAGTCTTAAGACTCTCAAAGTCTGACTCATGAGAGCCTAGTATTATCTAACCAAGGATGTTGATCTAACATGCCCTTTGATAGGTGACCTACATACTGAGTAGAGTAAAGTACATAACAATTACTTCTCAACGCGTACACAGCAAGAATACTGTAATTCCTGATTTTTTCAATGTACTTTTATGTTCACGGTTTTCACGGTGATGACTGTAACATGAACTTATCATTACTGGTAACAAATAATACAAGATACTTTTTTATACACACCTGCCACCACCGTGAACATTTAGTTCCGAGAACAAGTTAAATTTTCTCAGGGCGTGAAGTTTGGTACCGAGAAGACAAAGTGAATTACAGTAGTGTATTCAGGTCACTGTAACAGTTATGTAAACAAACCAATTGTTAATGGAAGTTAGAATTTAGTCTTATTTTTGGATGTATTTTCCATAAAGTATAGAAGCACTCTAATTCTGGACTTCTTTTAAATTCCTGTGTGGATTCCATAACTAACTTTTAATTTAACTCCATAGTAAAAGAAGGCCGCATTATATTTGTCTACTTCCCATAGGAATAAATCTAATTGATTCCAGCTTTTGTGCTGCATCAGTCAAGGAGCGTTGAGAATATTGTTAGTTAACAGGTGACCACTATAATTATAGAAAGGCTTCTTTGAGGAATTTAGTGGAAGCCAGTTATCTTGTAACTAAAATTGTATCTAAAGTAAATGACCAACAAAAAGTAGTCATATTTGCATCATAGGTTTTATTGCAGGCTCAGGGATCACTTGTCAGCTTGTAATAGGTACGACTTTTGAGTCTGCTTTATTTTGATAACCCCTGTTTCTGTCCCTCAGTGTCATCTCCCCCCTCTGTCAGAATGGTACTTCCCACCTGGGCCCCTTTGGGGAATACAGTGGAAGCCAGTTATTTACATTACATATCTGTAATATACTACCTTACTAGTAAGTAATAACCAACAAAAAAAGTAGTCACATTGCATGGTTTTAATGCAGAGGTGGTAACCTTTCAGCTTGTAGCCGGTATGACTTTTGAGTCTGCTTGTTTTGATGATAATAATTCCGCCTGTGTTTGTTCCCTCAGTGTCATCTCCCCCCTCTGTCAGAATGGTACTTCCCACCTGGGCCCCACCTGTCCTAGCCTCCATCCTGCCCCACTTTGGTGGGTTCGGGGGCGCAATGATCACCGCTAAGAACGTGCGCACCTGGTATGACACGGAGATAAAGAAACCGTGGTTCCGCCCCCCGAACTGGCTCTTCGGACCTGTCTGGACCGCGCTGTATACTGCCATGGGGTAAGGTGGGAGGGGGAGATGGAAATAACAACAAATCAACACGATCATTGAGTTAAATAAACTGCGAATAATAGTTAAAAACAAATTTTAAAAACATACCGTGTGAAGCAAATGAAAAATAACAACAAATCAACTTGATCATTGAGTAAAGTAAACTGTGAAGAACCGTTAGAAACAAATAAAAAAGAAATGTCATACCGTGTGAAGGAAATGGAAAATAACAACAAATCAACTTGATCATTGAGTAAAGTAAACGGTGAAGAGCCGTTAGAAACAGGTAAAAAAGAAATAATCATACTTTGAGAAGAAAATTGAAGGGAATGGAAAATCACAACAAATCAACCAATCATTTATCAACTAACCATAGAGTAAAGCAATCCATTAAGAACCGTGAGAAGGGAATGGAAAATAACAGCTTATCAACCAGATCATTTATCAACTAACCATGGAGTAGAGAAATTGAAAAAAATAATCTTAGCGTGAGAAAAATCGAAGCGAATGGAAAATAAGTACAATTAATCAACCAATAATTCCAACTATACCAACTATAGAGGATAGTAAATCATAAAAAAGCACAGAGTATCTGACACCCACTGAGATTTAAAAAGTTTGACTATAGAAACTTGTTAGAAATGACTCTAAACTCTAAGTTACTCTTGCAAAAATGTATAAACCCCCGTCAATATAATCTGTTGGTTTTCTACTCGGTCCAAAATCAGGTCCACTGATTTTTTTCTGGTCTGTTTTTGTCGGACCGGTCCAACAAGAAAGAAAACTTAACGAGAATCACATATTCCAGCTTTGTCCTGTCTTTGTCATTAAGCAGTGTGCTCATGTCCGTAATGGTCTCTGATGGTGTCATTAGCAGGTCCATGCACTCGTTAGCTTATTATAACGTCTCCCCTGAATAAACACAATAGATCATCACAGTGTCTTCAAAAAAGATGGGGGAAGATCAGCCATGTCTGAATTAAACGCTATGGATGTGTCTTCAAATGGACAGGGAAAGATCAGCCAAATTTTAGATTATTGAGAAATTCTCTCACTCACTCACTATCCGGTTTAACGTCTGTTGTTCTCGTCAGGTGAGGGTTAGAGGCTTAGAGTCAAGTTAGACGTGCTTTTACAGTCTTATCCTTCACCTGGTCCCAGTCTAGTCAGTGCCCAGATCAAATTACTTCAATTGCAAGGGAGGGAAAAATGTCAATTTCTTCGGCTTTTCTGTGTGGTTCTCTGATATATATAATACAACACAAC
Source organism: Branchiostoma floridae x Branchiostoma belcheri (assembly GCA_019207045.1). NCBI lineage: Eukaryota > Metazoa > Chordata > Leptocardii > Amphioxiformes > Branchiostomatidae > Branchiostoma > Branchiostoma floridae x Branchiostoma belcheri. The sequence goes on from CM033039.1 coordinate 1,031,916, forward strand.
ACGTTGCTACATTGTCTATGCCTCAGTGCTACTGTTTTGGTAAGGGTTTGTTCAATATTGGTAAGGGTTTATATAACTTGATGTGTTACATCATACATTTTTATTATCATGTATACTTAAATGATTCCTCATTGTGTCATGATCCTCATCCTAACTACTCAGGCCTAGTGCTGCCCCCTTTCTTCTCTTACCGGTACTGCAGCCTGCCGATGGTTTAATCTTCCTTATTAATCTCGCATCCTTCAAATTCTACACACCCCTAAAACTGGTGCTTAGTGGTATGGCCTGTCTTGCATTTCCTGCCTTGCAGTACATGATCACCCTTATGTTGCAAATGATCATAAGTCCTTTGTCTGCCCACAACTCAGTTCCATAGTGGTATGTCCCTGCTTGCCTAGTATTTTGGTCTTCTACACAGTCTCAGATTGTTAGTGGTACGTCCCATCTAGCTAGTGATGTTCCACTGACCCCTAACGTAATTAGTGGTAGGTCCCATCTTGCTTGTCTTGTGTCTTCCCACCCCTAAGATCGTTGATGGTTTGTCCCATCATATTGTTTATTGTTTATTAACTCCTTTAGTTGTTGACAACTTTTGACAGTCTGCAACATCTACTCTTCCAGGAGTAATCTTGCTTGCTTGTCTTGCATCTACCCACCCCTAAGATCAATGATGGTTTGTCCCTTCTTGCTTGTCTTGCACCTACCCACCCCTAATGTCGATGATGGTTTGCCCCTTCTTGTTACTCTTGCATCTACCCACCCCTAAGATCGATGATGGTTTGCCCCTTCTTGTTACTCTTGCATCTACCCACCCCTAATGTCGATGATGGTTTGCCCCTTCTTGTTACTCTTGCATCTACCCACCCCTAAGATCGATGATGGTTTGTCCCTTCTTGCTTGTCTTGCATCTACCCACCCCTAAGATCGATGATGGTTTGCCCCTTCTTGCTGGTCTTGCATCTACCCACCCCTAATGTCGATGATGGTTTGCCCCTTCTTGTTACTCTTGCATCTACCCACCCCTAAGATCGATGATGGTTTGCCCCTTCTTGCTTGTCTTGCATCTACCCACCCCTAAGATCGATGATGGTTTGTCCCATCTTGCTTGTCTTGCGTCTACCCACCCCTAAGATCGATGATGGTTTGTCCCATCTTGCTTGTCTTGCGTCTACCCACCCCTAAGATCGAGGATGGTTTGCCCCTTCTTGTTACTCTTGCATCTACCCACCCCTAAGATCGAGGATGGTTTGCCCCTTCTTGTGTGTCTTGCACCTACCCACCCCTAAGATCAATGATGGTTTGCCCCTTCTTGTTACTCTTGCATCTACCCACCCCTAAGATCGAGGATGGTTTGCCCCTTCTTGTGTGTCTTGCACCTACCCACCCCTAAGATCAATGATGGTTTGCCCCTCCTTGCTGCTCCTATCTTGGCCTATTATTCAACATGGCTCCCAACTGGGTCCCTCCGTTGTCTTGCATTTACCCTCCCCTAAGATCGATGATGGTTTGTCCCTTCTTGCTTGTCTTGCATCTACCCTCCCCTAAGATTGATGATGGTTTGTCCCATCTTGCATGTCTTGCATCTACCCACCCCTAAGATTGATGATGGTTTGTCCCTTCTTGCTTGTCTTGCATCCACCCTCCCCTAAGGTTGTTAGTGGTAGGTTCCCATCTTGCTTGTCTTGCATTTACCCACCCCTAAGATCGATGATGGTTTGCCCCTTCTTGCTACTCCTAGCCTGGCCTATTATCCAGCATGGCTTCCAACTGGGTCCCTCCGTTGTCTTGCATCTACCCTCCCCTAAGATTGATGGTGGTGTGTCCCTTCTTGCTTGTCTTGCACCTACCCACCCCTAAGATCGATAGTGGTTTGCCCCATCTTGCTGCTCCTAACTTGGCCTATTATCCAGCATGGCTCCCAACTGGGTCCCTCCGTTGTCTTGCATCTACCCTCCCCTAAGATTGATGGTGGTTTGTCCCATCTTGCTTGTCTTGCACCTACCCACCCCTAAGATCGACGATGGTTTGCCCCTTCTTGCTACTCCTAGCCTGGCCTATTATTATCCATCATGGCTCCCAACTGGGTCCCTTCGTTCGCCGCGACGCTCGTTCCCAACGTCGGGGGGTTCATCGCCCACATGCAGACCCAGAAGGGTCGGTGCTGGTACGTGGGGCTGAACAAACCGTGGTGGTGCGCACCCAACTGGCTCTTTGCTCCCATGTGGGGGACCATGTATGTCGGCATGGGGTGGGTACAGTACATACATATCTGTTACTGTACATGTATGTAGGAATAGGGTGGGTGCAGTATATATAAGTTGTGTGTAACTGTTAGTAGTGTTACTGTACATGTACGTGGGACTGACCAAACCCAGGTGGTGCGCACCCAACTGGCTCTTCGCTCCCATGTGGGGCACCATGTATGTGGGCTGCTTGCATGGGGTGGGTACGACTACACAATGATACTGTGTGTAACTGTCGATATTGTTACTGTACATGTAAGTGGGCATGGGTACAGTATATTATACAGTGTCTAGTTGTTAGTGCTGTTACCGGGTACTGTAGTAACTGTACATGTGCGCTGGGCAGAACAAACCCAGGTGGTGCGCACCCAACTGGCTCTTCACTCCCATGTGGGGGACCATGTATGTGGGCATGGGGTGGGTACTGTATATAACATTACATATACCGGTACTGTGTGTAACTGTTTATACTGTTACTGTATGTGGGCATGGGGTGGGTAAAGTAAAATACATTGTACATATACTGAGTGTAACTGTTACTGTACATGTATGTGGGTATGGGGTGGGTACTGTATATAACATTACATATACCGGTACTGTGTGTAACTGTTTATACTGTTACTGTATGTGGGTACGGGGTGGGTAAAGTAAAATACATTGTACATATACTGAGTGTAACTGTTACTGTACATGTATGTGGGTATGGGGTGGGTACTGTATATAACATTACATATACTGGGTGTAACTGTTAAAACTGTTACTGTATGTGGGCATGGGGTGGGTAAAGTAAAATACATTGTACATATACTGAGTGTAACTGTTACTGTACATGTACATGTATGTGGGAATGAGGTGGGTATACTGTATATAACATTACATATACCGGTACTGTGTGTAACTGTTTATACTGTTACTGTATGTGGGTACGGGGTGGGTAAAGTAAAATACATTGTACATATACTGAGTGTAACTGTTACTGTACATGTATGTGGGTATGGGGTGGGTACTGTATATAACATTACATAATACTAGGTGTAACTGTTACAGTACATGTATGTGGGTATGGGGTGGGTACTGTATAGAACATTACATTTACTGGGTGTAACTGTTTGGGGTGGGTAACTGCACATGTACTCTTTGTGGATGTTAGTACTGTTAAAAAATATAAAATGGGGATGGAGTGGGTACGTTCCGTTTGCTGATATTTGTTTGTGTGCAGTTGGAAACTAATACATATACCATAGTTTCACCATTATATGGTTATCCAATGAAAGAGCTATCCCATGTGGGGAACCATGTGTGTCGGCATGGGATGGGTAGCTTCAGCTACTAAATGCTGTGACTTCTGTGGGTGTTTTGATGATGTTAATGTTGAAACTCATACATGCAAATATGGTTAATGTCAGTGTAGCTATGAAGGATTGTGTCCTTGGATATTGTGACTAAGGATTAATGTGACGTAGAACAGTTGCCAAGGTAATAAGGATGGTGTCATGGTTGAAAATAGACACTTTCAGGGAGAAAGCTTCTTCTCAGTTTCTTTGGGTTTCATGAGAGGACAATTAACTCACATCATTGCTTGTTTTTCAAAAAAATTTTGTATGGAAATGCTGTGATATTTCTAAAAAAAAAGAAGGTCGGTTGTGATGGAGGTGATTTCAAGTTGCACTATCATGTTATATGTAGGTTAATTGACTTTTTCCAAAATGCATTGCCTAAAAGTAAACTTCACTTCAGTTTACCAAAACTTGTTTATTTAATCCACTCCACTGGGAAGGACTTTTTGATAAATGTGGTGGGTTCTTTAAGGTGCTTGAGTTTAAGTGTGGCTCTTCCTGAACAGGGGACCTCCTATCTGGGAGACAGCCCAAACTGCAGTTAGGTACTCAGTTTCCTGTGAGGAAAGTTGTGTAAATCGCCTTTCAAAAGGGCACAACGTCAAAAGGGCATGGCGAGAGATTCAAACTGATTAATTTGGTACTTTAATTAATTGCTATGCTGTTTTTGATCCTATGCTGAACTTAAGGTCTTGAATGTTGTCAAATGAATACTTAGATACTATTTTGATTGACTAATTTTTTATGTGGCAATTTTTTTAAAGGTTTGCCATCAGTACAATGTTGATAGCTTGGTGTAATTTCGCATTCAATGGATAAAAATGCACAGAAATGAATAGAGTACTGCCCTTAGGAAGCTTTTCCTGAGGCTTTCTACAGCATTTATCCAATGATCCCTTTTGGTGGGTGTGATAAGCTGAGACAGCAGACCTACAACCGTATCATGTTACACTTAATGGACCTTCAGAACCCTGGAAAGGTCAGCTCTATCCCCTAATAGATCCTTCGAACCATAAAAGGTCTCGTCTAACCCCTAATAGATCCTCAGAACCATGAAAGGTCAGGTCTTTCCCCTAATGGATCCTCCTAACTGTTATTAGGACATGGCTAACCCCTAATGGACCCTCAGAACTGTAAAAAGGTAATTACCAGGTCTAGGCTGCCTACATGCACAGCCTTTCTTTTGAGCTCTTTTGTGCAGTGGATGAAATGTCCTCCACAGTTTGTGTAGGTGTGTGGAGACATAAGGACATTTGTAACGTTGAGCTTTCATATTTCAAGTAAGGTTTATATGACAATTTGCTGGAGCAGGTATATTGCCTGTTTTGATGTCTTTTCATACTTGGTGATCATTTTGTTATAGTAGAACATATTCATAAAATCAAGACCTAGTACATTTTCACTACTTTTCGTAGCCACCAGGTCAAAGGTTATAGAATTGTTGAATGAAGTTGGAAGGGAATATAATTTTTTTTAAAAGAAGAAGAAATAAATGCATGAGGAGAAATAATTTCTTGGGAAATCAAAATAGAATGGTGCCATGCAAAATTGCACATTAATCCATTCAAAGTTTTAGGATGCAAATCTTGAAAATACTGTGCATAATTGCATGTTGTAATTTTTATAGCTTATAGACTATAGTCTACCAAAACACGTTTTCTGGTCCTCCTACGTTTGGTCTACAGAAGAACATTCAGTTCAATTTAGTCACAGAGGCCTTACAACAGCCAGCAGCAGTGTTTCTTTTGAAGAAAGTAATTGGACCAATTTGCATCCGTATTATCCAGCCAGTATAATGGCCATGGGGCAGTCAATGGTAGCCCATTGTATAAAAGCTTCTTCAGACTCAGAGTGTTAATGAGCTTTCAGCTGTCCTTGTTACTGAGACAGTCGCAGAAGCAGGGGTCTAAGTAAAAACATTTTCTACCCTATTTAGGCTTCAGTAGAAGCCAGTTAATTGCACAACGGATAACTGCACACTTCTGTTAATTGCACGGAATCCGAAAGTCCTGTAGTGATGCAGTCCAGCTGGATAACTTTGCTTTGTTGCACCATCCTGATAATTGCACAAAATGTACTGGTAAATGGGAAGTGCAATTAAATGGCTTATACTACTATGTTTTTTTTTCAACTTACACTGATATGGAGCCTATACTGTTTGATGGAAATATGTGTGAAGAAATGAGGAGAAAATGCCACTTAGATGTGTGGACATTGTAGACAACAGGTAGTTGCTCTCTGTCCTTAGTGCTGAATATTCGGCCACTATTGTTTGGCAAGACAAATTTCAAGATTTGCTTGTGGATGAAGTTTAAAACGAATTCTTGAATGTATATGGATGAAGACAAAATCAGCATATACACTTACCTTATTTTAATGTTTTGTTTCATTATAAATCTATCTGCTGGACTGTTTTCATAGCGAATGAGAGTGAGGGAGTATTTCAAGGTTCCATCCAATTGTAGTTTAAAAAATAAACCTACAAGCAACCCTAAAATAAAACATAGGCCTATGTTTTAAAGAATTGCATACTATGAATACCTTGCTTTTTTACAACTTGGCTTGGCAACAGTTTATTTCATTATTGGGGCCCAGCAACGGTCCTTATTTCTAAATAATGAGTCCTTATGTTATAACCCTTTTACACACTATAATTTCCATCTGAAGAACCAGGCTGAACCTTCTTATACCAGTGACATTATTGGTTGTCATCCTTGTGAAAGCATCAGCCGGAAAAAAAAAAATTTGCTGACAGACGACCGAAACAAGCCATGGTTCTCCTTATGGGGACTGCTAAGATGTGGGCAGTCTATTGCAACCTGTACACTAATTACCCTCATTACTAGACCTTCCTACAAACTCTCATGGTGTATCATGAGCTTTCCCTTTGTGTATTCGTGTAGTAAAAACAAAACTTGCTTGCTGAACAGACAATGTTTTTTGTTTGTTTCTTTGTTTTTATTGGGGACTGCAGTAGTAGTGTGGGTGGTCTATTCCAGTCTGGTTTAATTACCTTCATGACTAGACCTTCCCACACCCTCCCATGCTATATGATGATCTTTCCCTTTGTTTATGTGTGTAGATTTTGCTTACAGAGCAGACAAATGAACCATGTTTTTTTTGTTTTTCTTTAATGGAGAATTTAGCCATGTGGGGGGTCTATTCTAGTCTGGCTTGTACAATAATTACCCTCATGGCTGGACCTCCATCCCCTCTCATAGTGCATAATGATCCTCCCCTTTCTGTAAGTGTTCTCCACCAGTCAGAAGCACAATTAGCTGACAAAGAAGAGTCCTTCTCACACCATGCTTCTGCAATTATAACTACTCGTGGCTGGCTCTCTCTTGATGTGTATAACGGTCCTCCCCCTTTCTGTAAGTGTATTAAACAGGTCAGAAACATGATTTTCTGACAGAGCAGAGCAGACAGACGAACCATGGTGTTCCTTATACAGGTTGTTAGAGTGTGGGAGGTGTATTCTTACCCATCGTTTTATGTATAGAATAATTGGTGCCTAGCAGCGGTTTGTACCGAGACTCGATGGTGGTCTCGAGGTGGCAGTGTCGTGCGGCGGTTGGTGTTTCCACGCTGCTACCGTGCGTGGGAGGGGTCATTGCGAGGGTCGTGATACGGAAGTGGGGCGTGGCGTGGTACTTGAGGCTCATCCGACCGAAGTGGGAACCAGCGTCGACCGTTTTCCGTTCTCTAAGCAGGTTTCTCTTCGTCATCAGCGGGTAAGAATGGTGTTGTTATTTTCTGTCCTTAGTGCTGAAAATTTTGCAGCTTTTGTTTTGGTAAGACTGATAGTAAGATTTGCGTTTTGGGAACTGGTGTCGACTGTTTTCCTTTCTCTGAGCAGGTTACTTTTCGTCATCAGTGGGTAAGCATGGCGCTGTTGTTGTTTTTGCCTGTCCTTAGTGCTGAAAATTTGGCTGCTTTTGTTTTGGTAAGACTGATTGTAAGAATTGCCGTTTTGGGAACTGGCATTGACTGTTTTCCATTCCCTGAGCAGGTCACTTTTCATCATCAGCGGGTAAGCATGGTGTTATTATGTTGTTGTTGTTGACCTTAGTGCTGAAAATTTGGCTGCTTTTGTTTTGGTAAGGCTGATAGTAGGGAACTGGCATCGACCGTTTTCTGTTCCGACCAGGTTACTTTTCGTCATCAGCGGGTAAGAATGGTGTTATTATGTTGTTGTTGTGTTGTTGTTGTTGTCTGTCCTTAGTGCTGCAAATTTGGCTGCTGTTGTTTTCTTAAGGCTGATAGTATGGTACTGGCGTTGACTGTTTTCCTTCCTCTGAGCAGGTTCCCCTTCATCAGTAGTAGGTGAGCATGGTGTTATTGTTTTCTTGTTGTCTGTCCTTAGTCCTGAAAATTTGGCTGCTGTTGTTTAGGTACTTAAGGCTTATAGTAGGGAACTGGCATTGACTGTTTTCTGTTACCTGACAAGGTTCCTCTTCATCACCAGCGGGTAAGGATGGTGTTTTTATGTTGTTGTTGTTGTGTTGTTGTTGTTATTGTCTGTCCTTAGTGCTGAAAATTTGGCTGCTGTTGTTTTGGTAAGGGTAAGAGTTCTTCCCAGAATGAGATGAAGTTTTTGAATAGCATGAGCATTGTGGGGTCATGTGGCAAACAGTGGCATAAGTGCATGCAAGGGGTTTGGCTTGGAACCAAGTGGTCCTGGGTTCGAACCCTGTCGTACTATCGTCTTGTGCACTTTGAAAATGCGCTTAACATGACTTCCCTCACACCACCCAGGTGTAGGAAGGGGTACCTGGCTTCAGTTGAGGTGAAATTTCTAGATATTTTCATTTCAAAAGAGTAATTAAGATACGATAATTTTTTTATTAATGTGTCACACATGAAATATATTCACGATTCGATGCCTTAAAAGATCCAATTGCAAAACAAGGATGATTATTTATAGAAAGCGGATAGCTGAGGTTGATGTTTATGATTGACGCCGCCACATAGAGTTGACGTTATCTCTCTTATTCACCACCTGTTAACAACCACCGTTCTCTGAGCAGGTTCCTGTTTGTCACCAGCGGGTAACCATGGTGTTGTTGTTGTTGTTGTTGTCTGTTCTTAGAGCTGAAGAAAAAGGGTCCGTAGTAAAATGCCGACAACTGAGGTTGATATTTTTGATTGATGCCCCCACATGTAATTATGAAGTCATTATCGCTCCTATTGACCACCTGCTGACAACCACAGTGGCAGTGCCTTCCTTTGTGTGTCAGATATAAGGGCTTATTTACATGTCCATACCTAAGGCCATATCAATTTTATTTCTTGGTTCTCGAATTTGAAAGAAATAATGCTGAATTGAAATCATCAGTCACTGTGTTCTGCATCTATAGTCTTTGGAAAATCCTATAGCAGCATTCAGTCTTTCTTCATGAATTTAGATTTTACCTTGAAAATATTGTCTGTGTCTATGTACACACAAGTTTCTGGAAGTGAATGTACATGTTCATGTGGGAAGATGCAAGTTTGTGTGATGGATATAAGGGCTTATTTACATATCCATACCTAAGGCCATATCAATTTTGTTTATTGGTTCTCGAATTTGAAAGAAATAATGCTGAATTGAAATCATCAGTCACTGTGTTCTGCATCTATAGTCTTTGGAAAGTCCTATAGCTGCATTCAGTCTTCATGAATTTAGATTTTACCTTGAAAACAGTGTCTGTGCCTTCGTACGCACAGTTTGAGGGAGTGAATGTACATGTTCATGATGGAAGATGCAAGTTTGTCTGGCTGATATAAGGGCTTATTTACATGTCCATAGCAAAGGCCATATCAATTTTATTTCTTGGTTCTCGGATTCGAAAAATGATGCTGAATTGAAATATTACCTTGAAAATATTGTCTGTATCTGTATCTATATAGCCGGTATAACCGCCATTCGACGTAACACACCAGCTTCGCAGGCACGCGGCGCGGCAGCAGCTGGTTATATTACACCGAACGACCCGTCACACCTAACTTTTGCACATCTATCTGCAAGCGTTCTTTGAAGCTATTCAGAGAAGATGCCCCTCCTGTGCTTGGTGATAACAAATTCCACTCTACGATAGTTCTGGGAAAATACGAATTTTTGAACACATCAATTGTGTACACACAGTTTCAGGGCATGAAAGTATGATTATGTTCATGTGAGAAGATGCAGATTTTCCTTCCTGCCCTCTGGCTTCATCTTAGCTAAATTTTTCCTTTAAAATGTTTGTGAAACAGCAAAGTAGACAGGTGGGGCCCATGCGGCTGCAAAAGTAGGATGTATAGAAAGAAAAATATCCAACATATGGATTACATGATCCAAGTCCTGATAAATGACATGTTCAGATATCGAAATTTGAGAAAAAATTCAACAGGTTTTTGCTAACTATGAATAAGTATGAAAAAAGGGGAGAAACACACATTTTTATTAGTCCAAAGCAAACAAGGGTAAGACAAGTTAAGGCTATGTTGAATTAGTTAGCTCCTGTTGTTTGAGTCCTGTTGTACTAGTAGTCAAACACTTTCAGCAGCATTTGTATGCAACAGTCCATATATATGTACACAATAGCATGTTATGAATGCTTTGTGCAATTTGCTGCATACATACTACACCACTTTGGGCGCAGATCTGACTGCCTGGCTAGATTTTCAGAAATTAGAATTTTTACAGGAATTCAGGTTTTAGATCCAAGAATTCACAGTTTTTTTCCCCTTGAATTAGGATTTAGTTCCATCACTGAATATGTAAAGATGTGGTGTACAGCAACAGTCACATTATAGATTGGACATTTCTAAAACCCAGAGTACAGATTGCAGAGTATTATTTGACATATGGGTTTCCATACCCGCGGAAATAAAGAAGAAATAAAAATATCTTATTACCTTGATGTCTAACCGTTGTTGGCATATCCAGAATTATAATCAACAATAATCCGACGTACAGTTTCAATCTGATTTTTTTCCTGTACTGTTCTGTGAAACAGAATTACAACTGGGAATTTGATAACTGAGGAGAACGTTGTTTAATGTGAACACCAAACACGACATTTACGTTTTCTTTTGTGACATTTGTAATTTACTTACAGCAGAAATGTCACCAGCTGAGCTCGGGGTGGGCCAGACTAAGGGAACTACATCGTTTGTGTTCCTCACCAAGTCCAGTTTCTCTTGTGTTGGAAATTTCAGACAAATTAGTTTTCATTTAGAAGGGACTTTTTGTTTTCCTTAAGAACTACTCAGTTTGCTAAAGTGAAAAGTAGTCCAACTGATCTCGAACCAGTTTTACCACACTGCAGAGCTATGCTTCCACTGGTCCTGACAGAGCAGACAGATGCTATTTTACAATATTCACAGGTCCATTGTACCAGAGAAATTCCCCTAGCTCTTTTCATGATCAACATGTACAATGAACAGTGGACCATGTCTTAATGTCCGGTTCTAAGTACTGCGACCTCTGCAGTCAAAGTTATCCGTATCTTGTGTTGTCTGTATAACCTAGTGTATCGGTAAATGGGATGTTAATGCTGCTATTGTATATTGTATTGTTAGCAGGGCTAGCCCTTGATAATACCCTCTGGCTAGTTGGATAGCTCTGGCTGTCTTTCTCACTACACAGCCGAATGCAGTAAATCAAATCAAATCAAAGTACTGCAACAGTTTCCGCTAGATTGAGTTACACGTTTTTCAGAGAGTACCCACCATATTTCAGTGCCTAACAGCTAGTGCTAGTGCCCCCCCCCCATGGTTGTTAGTGGTTCTCCCCCTCCCAGACATGAGTGTCTCCATCCTGCATCACATGAAAGTCAAGATGAGTCTATTCCTGGCCGTGTTGCTAGGCAACGGCATGATAACCCATGACGTGTGCAGACAGGTGAACGACCTCCAGTTGTTTTCCATTCAGGCAGCTCCAGGTTATGTCCTTAGTTCTTAGGTGCTGTACTAAACTTTTTGTACTGCCTTTGCCAAGAATGATACATTTTTTGCTTAGAGGCGAGAGAAGCCGTTCGTTCAACCGTTCATCAACGGTTTGGTAAATGCATGGATGCAGGGATGCATGCATGGATCGGTCAATTTAACCAAACTCTTCTTATAGCCCCTCTATATGCACGATTACGCAATCAGCTAGCGTGGCCGAGCGGTCTACGCGTGGGGTGGATATAGTGATTAGCTTTTGCAGCCGTGGATTGTGGGTTCGAACCCCACTTGTAACAATTTTTTTTCTTTGTTAGACAAATCTCATGTAATGTTTTTTAGTAGAAGACAGACCAATTTAGTAATTCGATGTTTAAAAACTCTTTTTTCATGTGATTTTGTTTAACATCCAGGCTTTTTCCAGAATACGCACTGGCCAGCTTTCTTCAGAAGCTTTCTTGTTTCATCATTTGTATCTGTTCTGGTTTGTGTATGGTTTAGAGCATGGTTTTGTGAGTAGTTGGCTTCAACAGTGACATACTGGCTCAAGCCGGTTGGTGGGTTTGTGCAGCACAAAGCTGGTACTAAACTGATCATTTATTTTCTCTTAGTTTTACAGTCAAATTTGCCCCTCAACTGCTCAAAGGACTGAGGAAAATGGTTGCTGACTGGGGGTTCCAGACAAATGGGTCTTAATGATGAAAAAAACTTTGACAGGAATGTTTTTTGACTGTAAAATGAATGAATGATTCTTCTAATAAATAACCAATAACTATCATTTGTATCTGCAGGTATGCGTCACCTGGTTTGGGAGTCGTGTGACGGATATAACGACCAATCATTGTGATCATTCTACCCACTTGGACACTGTAATGGTTGTGGCGACGAGACTGTTTTGATTTGTTTAACTACCTGTCCATTTTTTCTGCAGGTATGTGTCGTACCTGGTTTGAAAGTCGTGTGACCTTTTAAACGACGTATCATCGCGAACAGTACCCAGTTGGACACTGTTACGGTTTTGGGACTGTTAATTATGATTCTTCTGACTAACCACCAATCATTTTTGCAGGTATGCGTCGCACGTGGTGTGGGAGTCTTGTGACGGATTTAACTTCGCGGACATTCTACCCACTCGGACACTGTAATGGTTGTGGTGGTGACGGGACTGTTTTAGTTTGGTTTCTCATGGTTCTTCTGACTAACCACCTGTCCATTTGCCCTGCAGGTATGCGTCGCACCTGGTGTGGGAGTCATGTGATGGGTTCAATGACCGATCGATCGTCCTGTTTTGGTAGCCCAAAGGTCCAGGGTTCGAATCCCGTCATGCTACTGTACTTTCACTTATTACCCACCTGTCCATTTGCACCTGCAGATATGCGTCGTACCTGGTGTGGGAGTCGTGTGACGGGTTTAACGACCGCTCGCTCGTCCCACTGGGGCTGTACGGAACACAGCTGGCACTGAACTGGGCCTGGACTCCCATCTTCTTCGGCTGGCACAAACTGGGACTGGTGAGGGTTTGTTTGTTTGTTTGTTTGTTTGTTTATTTATTGTTTGTGTGATCGCATGGACTCCCATCTTCTTTGGCTCGCACAAACTCGGACTGGTCTGGTGAGGGTTTGTTTGTTTATTGTTGTTTATTGTTTGTGTGATCGCATGGACGCCCATTTTCTTCCGGTGGTACAAACTCGGACTGGTGAGGGCTGTATGTTTGTTTGTTTGTTTGTTTGTTTATTTATTGTTTGTGTGATCGCATGGACTCCCATCTTCTTTGGCTCGCACAAACTCGGACTGGTCAGAGCTGTTTGTTTATTTGTTTGTTTATGTGTTTATTGTTTGTGTGATCGCATGGACTCCCATCTTCTTTGGCTGGCACAAACTCGGACTGGTGAGGGCTGTTTGTTTGTTTGTTTGTTTATGTGTTTATTGTTTGTGTGATTGCCTGGACACCCATTTCTTCAGCTGGCACAAACTCGGACTGGTGAGGGCTGTTTGTTTGTTTGTTTGTTTGTTTATTTATTGTTTGTGTGATCGCATGGACTCCCATCTTCTTTGGCTGGCACAAACTCGGACTGGTGAGAGCTTTTTGTTTGTTTGTTTGTTTGTTTGTTTATGTGTTTATTGTTTGTGTGATCGCATGAACTCCCATCTTCTTCGGCTGGCACAAACTCGGACTGGTGAGGGCTGTTTGTTTGTTTGTTTGTTTATTTGTTTATTGTTTGTGTGATCACATGAACTCCCATCTTCTTCGGCTGGCACAAACTCGGACTGGTAAGGGTTGTTTGTTTGTTGGTTTGTTTGTTTATTTATTGTTTGTGTGATCGCATGGACTCCCATCTTCTTTGGTTGGCACAAACTCGGACTGGTGAGGGCTGTATGTTTGTTTGTTTGTTTGTTTGTTTATTTATTGTTTGTGTAATGGCATTGACTCCCATCTTCTTTGGCTCGCACAAACTCGGACTGGTGAGAGCTGTTTGTTTGTTTGTTTGTTTATTCATTGTTTGTGTGATGGCATGGACTCCCATCTTCTTCCGTTGGTACAAACTCGGACTGGTGAGGGCTGTTTGTTTGTTTGTTTATTGTTTGTGTGATCGCAAGGACTCCCATCTTCTTCGGCTGGCACAAACTCAGACTGGTGATGGTTGTTTGTTTGTTTGTTTGTTTATTTATTGTTTGTGTGATCGCATGGACACCCATTTCTTCAGCTGGCACAAACTCGGACTGGTGAGGGCTGTTTGTTTGTTTGTTTGTTTGTTTATTGTTTGTGTGATCGCATGGACGCCCATCTTCTTCTGCTGGCAAAAACTCGGACTGGTGAGAGCTGTTTGTTTGTTTGTTTGTTTATGTGTTTATTGTTTGTGTGATTGCATGGACTCCCATCTTCTTCGGCTGGCACAAACTCGGACTGGTGATGGTTGTTTGTTTGTTTGTTTGTTTATTTATTGTTTGTGTGATCGCATGGACGCCCATCTTCTTTGGCTGGCACAAACTCGGACTGGTGATGGTTGTTTGTTTGTTTGTTTGTTTATTTATTGTTTGTGTGATCGCATGGACTCCCATCTTCTTTGGCTGGCACAAACTCAGACTGGTGATGGTTGTTTGTTTGTTTGTTTGTTTATTTATTGTTTGTGTGATCGCATGGACGCCCATCTTCTTTGGCTGGCACAAACTCGGACTGGTGATGGTTGTTTGTTTGTTTGTTTGTTTATTTATTGTTTGTGTGATCGCATGGACGCCCATCTTCTTTGGCTGGCACAAACTCGGACTGGTGATGGTTGTTTGTTTGTTTGTTTGTTTATTTATTGTTTGTGTGATCGCATGGACGCCCATCTTCTTCGGCTGGCACAAACTCGGACTGGTGATGGTTGTTTGTTTGTTTGTTTGTTTATTTGTTTATTTATTGTTTGTGTGATTGCCTGGACTCCCATCTTCTTTGGCTGGCACAAACTCGGACTGGTGAGAGCTTTTTGTTTGTTTGTTTGTTTGTTTGTTTATGTGTTTATTGTTTGTGTGATGGCCAGGACTCCCATCTTCTTCGGCTGGCACAAACTCGGACTGGTGATGGTTGTTTGTTTGTTTGTTTGTTTATTTATTGTTTGTGTGATCGCATGGACGCCCATCTTCTTCGGTTGGCACAAACTCGGACTGGTGAGAGCTGTTTGTTTGTTTGTTTGTTTATTTATTGTTTGTGTGATCGCATGGACGCCCATCTTCTTCGGCTGACACAAACTCGGACTTGTGAGGGTTGTTTGTTTGTTTGTTTATGTGTTTATTGTTTGTGTGATTGCCTGGACACTCATTTCTTCAGCTGGCATACACTCAGACTGGTCTGGTGAGGGTTTGTTTGTTTATTGTTGTTTATTGTTTGTGTGATCGCATGGACTCCCATCTTCTTCCGTTGGTACAAACTCGGACTGGTGAGGGCTGTTTGTTTGTTTGTTTATTGTTTGTGTGATCGCATGGACTCCCATCTTCTTTGGCTGGCATACACTCGGACTTGTGAGGGTTTGTTTGTTTGTTTGTTTGTTTATTGTTGTTTGTGTGATCGCATGGACTCCCATCTTCTTTGGCTGGCACAAACTCGGACTGGTGAGGGCTGTTTGTTTGTTTGTTTATGTGTTTATTGTTTGTGTGATCGCATGGACTCCCATCTTCTTTGGCTGGCACAAACTCGGACTGGTGAGGGTTGTTTGTTTGTTTGTTTGTTTATGTGTTTATTGTTTGTGTGATTGCCTGGTGAGGGTTGTCTGTTTATGTGTTAATTGTTTGTGTAATTGCCTGGGCACCCATCTTATTTGGTTTTCTTTGGATTGATTAATTGATTGATGGATTGATTGCTGTTCAGGCAATAACAGGATTGGTGCCACCTAACTGATTGATTGATTGATTGATTGATTGATTGATTGATTTATAGATTGATTGATTGATTGCACCTCTCCAGGCCACGATAGAGATCGGTTGCACCTGGCTGGCCATTGTGGGCTGCATCGTGACCTTTCACCCCGTGAGTAAGACGGCGAGTTACCTGATGCTGCCGTACCTGGGCTGGGTCTCCTTCGCCTCGTGCCTCACCTTCTGGATCTGGCGCAACAACCCCGGCAAGAAGGTCGACTAGACGGCACCTGGGACCTTCGAAATATGCCTGAAAACTGCCTGGGAACCTAGATTCATCCCAAAACTGCCCCAAATCATCCCAAACCTGCTCCAATCCATTCCAAAACTGCTCCAAAACTGCCCAAAACCACCCTAAAACTGCTCCAAACCACACCTGCAGCAACTTCAGCAAAATGGTCAACTAGACGACTTCTGGAATTGTTGGGAACTGCCTAAAAAGCTAGAATCATCTTTAAGTTAGAACTGCTCCAAAACCATCCCAAAACTCCCTCAAAACCATCCCAAAAATGTCTGAAACCATCCCAACAACCCCAGCAGAAAGGTCGACTAGACGACGCCAGGAAAGGGCCGCAATATGTTTAGACCATCTGAGAACAGACTGGAAACATGGATATAGGAGAATTCTTTTACACAACCAGTTTTTGCTCACTTTGCTCACATTTCAATGTCTCTCAGACATCTTCATCAGAGCTTCTGACTGGAGTTCTGCTTGTTGTCACTATATGTAGTGGATGGAGATGGCGCTATTGTGGTGAGAACACGATTCCAAACGCGGCTAAGTTCTCACTGCAAAAGTGCCACCTACATCGACTACATATAGTGGCGAGAAGCAGAACTCCAGTCAGAAGCTCTGAGGAAGGTGTCTGAGAAACATCGAAATGTAAGCAAAGTTAGAAGTAACTGGTTGTGCAAAAGAATTCTCCTTTATTCTGTATTCTGCCAACCTGACAAAATCATTTTTGGAAGACTGGAAGCATCTCCAAACAAGATTGGCTGACCTTAGAGCAGGGTAATTAATGGGATAAGGTGGCAGGGATAAGTTAAACTGCCATGATTATAGTCAAAGCTGGTGAGAGAATGCCATAACTTTGTGTCTTGCCAAATGTTTAGTACATGTATTTTAACAGCTACTTTTTGTAGTCTAGAACAAGGGACCAATGTTAAAGATGAAAACTTGTGAGAATGTAGCATATAGTAAAGGAAGCTGAATACACAGATTAACAATTTGTAAGTGCTTGAATTACAGATTTAATCAATGATGATATTTCAGAGCTTGACTTACATGTACATTGTATGTCCATTGCCTAGCAACAGTTCCAATGAATTTGGATGCTGATATAGTTTGCAGTTATTTGTTATAAATTGTCTAACATCAGATTTGTGACATAGTTACATTTATGAGCATGTCATTTGCAACTGCAGTGGATGGAGTAAGGAATGCACAAGCAGAATCCAAAGCTCAATATATGCGCTAGGTCTTGAAATGGTAAATGTTTATGTTTTGTGTGTTCAGTCATTTGTTCAATTTTCTTGATCACTAAGGGATCATAAGTCTTTGGGTATGAATTTTCAAAAAAAGTTCTCAAAACGAAGGTAACTTTGTTTTTTTTTGGGGGGGGGGAGTTTTCTTCCTTTCTTTTGTGCTCTTGCATTACTTTTTAGATACCGAGAGGATGTCATCTATAGAATGAAATTCAGTGTGGCTGAGAAGTCAACTAGGAAATCTGCGGAGAAAATATCAAAGTTGTTATCAATGTTAAGAGTTTTTGTGTTGTTGCTGTTTACTTGCACGGTTGACTTCCAGTTCGTTTTCCAAATTCATTGATATAAAGGAATTGAAAAAAATGATTTTCCTTCCTGTTGTATTAAACTAATTTTTGTCATGTTTATGAAAAAAGTATCTTCATATCACTTTCTAATTGTTGAATAGATAAATGAAGAGTAAATTTCCCATAGTGAATCATCCTGCTGTTAGATTCTATGATGCCATAAAAAGACAAAAGTACAAATGTAAGATTAACTTTTGTATGTAAAGCCCCTGTCAGATGTGTTGTATGATGGTTTAGCACACCAAATGAGGGGCGTTCTTGTTGTACTCATGGATACTGGCCTCCATAGCAGGCTCCCTGGGCCTTTTGTTTTTCATTTTTGGGGGAGAGGGGGGCTCGTAATACACTTTTACTGGCCATTTCCTTCTTTTTGTACAAAATCAAATAATGGATACTACCATATATAGATACTACTACTGCGTTGCTTCAGCTGCCTTGTGAAAATGGAAAAGACTGCCTAGAGCCTTATCAACAATCGATTCTTGCTGAAAAAACTTGCCTCAACTTTTTTTTGCCGTTCAGTTGTTTCATACTGTGATTTCTTCACACAAATATATGACAGTAACTGTTTGAAAGCCTCATTAGATTAAGGGCCCAACCACTCTTCTGTGCCCTGATAAACTTAAGTCTGAGAGGTGGGGCAGATAATGACCTGAAAAGTAAGGAATCAAAGAATAAAGTATTGTAGGCAGGGTGCCAGATAGTTTACTGGGCTTGCTCGACTCTTAGGTCAAAATGCCCCCAAGGAAATTTTACCATGGATACCCATGAGTTAGGATGCTGTTTCAGGCCAATCGTTGAAGAAGAGGGCCAATAGTATTGCCGATTGTCTTTTCTAGATGCTAATTAACTTGCAATTATATGACTTAAGTCTATGTTTGTATGGTGGCAATAAACTATATGTTAGTAGAAAATTTTGAGTACGCATTTTCATTTATCCTATTTATCCCGGTAAACAAAAGGGACCTAACCGGGTCGCCTGTGACTGGTCGGAGGGGAAAGGTGCACATCTGCCCGCCAGCAATCCTGCGATGTCCTGGTGATTTTTCAAACCCCGTACGTAATTTTGTAAAATAAACTATGACTCCGTTGTGTTG
Source organism: Branchiostoma floridae x Branchiostoma belcheri (assembly GCA_019207045.1). NCBI lineage: Eukaryota > Metazoa > Chordata > Leptocardii > Amphioxiformes > Branchiostomatidae > Branchiostoma > Branchiostoma floridae x Branchiostoma belcheri. Next base: position 1,050,728 of record CM033039.1, read on the forward strand.
TTAAACTTATCAATCTTAAAGTGTTAAGACTTGCTGTGTATGAAAACGACCATTTGGTACTTTTGTATCGGTTGAAGCGAACCCTTCTTGACACCGGGTGGCGCAACGGGGATTCTTACGGGAGACCCTATCACTGCCCCCGAGGAGATTTTACTTCCTACACGGTCCAGTTTTGGCGTGTATTCGGTTACTGGGGTCACTACGAGTCAAACATTTGCACAGAATATCTACTAATGAACACTTGTGCACCGAAATCCACTATAAAGTTAAACGTAGTTTACCGTGTAGTGGCTCTTGTGTGTGACAGATTTGTGCCCTCCCAAACGGCCCAAAAGAGACACTCTACGGCCGGGTAAAGTACTGCATCCATAGCTCTTCGCAAACTCCTTTATCTTCACAGTTACAGTGCCTTAAAGCAACGCTTACAAACATACAAACCACAAAGACGTGGTATCAATGCCTCTTTTATTTAATAGCTTTAGGTACAGAGAATTGCGTTATCGATTACAGAAAAGTCCCTTTCGGTCTAGATGGACTGAATGGGGGTAACCAGGACACCAGGTCATAGGGTCAAACTGCGATGTGTCCTGATTACCCAGATAGAAATTATACTGCACCGACTGTCGATCTTAACGCAAGTGATTGTCCTTATCAGTTCAAAAAACAGTATTATTACAGATTGTCTTGCCATCATGTAAGATGTTACCATTTTGGGCTTCCTGATCACAACATGATAGTAGTACAGGGCAAAGCGCATTTCAACATTCTGAAAACGTAGTAATGTTACTGCAAGCCACGGTTGTGCTTCTAATCAAGATCATCATGATACAACTGTACATTGTAAGAGAGACATCACGTACAAAGGTATGACTGTATTAAGCTGTAATCTAATTCTTGATAATAGCCATTACATATTATTTGAATCACTTAAATGTATGTCCTTTCCATACTTTTGGAAATAGTAAATGTTATCTTCTGATTACAGTAATGAAAAGAAGTATTTTCATGTATTCGTTTAATAATATCTAAGTTTCGTTTACCGTTTGCTCTGTTCCATGTGAAATATAATGCAAGCAGCAACAGGAAAATGCTACAACCATTGATTGAGTATATAATACAAAACTAAAAGTCTTACAAAACACTTGGAGCAAATTATCAGTGCATATATGCAAAATTTAATGTCCGATCATGAACAAACAAGTTTTATCTGTTAATCATAAGTTATTTGATAGAGGGTTGGCCATGACCAGAAAAATAATATTACTGGGTTTATTTCATAATGTTGGTGTTGGATAAATTCATTAAAAACTCCAACAGATTTTACACAGGTAATGCAGAAACTATGCTGTTTATGGCCTGATCTTCATAGACACAGACTTCAGGGAGTAAGAGCCTCTCCAGTGGTACCACACCACACCTTGCCTGTCTGCACAGGAGTTCCCACAGTTGCCCAGGTAACGGCCGTTGAGGAAGGAGGCGCCGCAGTCCCTATACCACCAGCCGCCCTGTCCGAACTGCTGAGAACAGTGGCTGTACCAGTCATCATTGTCCCTGTCCACAGTGGAGAACCTCTGCCCGTTGTTGTAGTGCCTGTCAGCCATGGAGTCTCCCGCGGTGCCTGAATACCCGGAAATGTGCAGCCGGTACCCGTCCGACTCACCGGACACCCTGGGTGGAAATATCAAACCAGCGAGATTTAATGAACGATAAAGATTTGCATCATAAATTTATGTAATAAACAACTACAAAAATAATTTGATTCAACGTATAGTAATCATGCTGTTATTGGTTGAGGCTGCACATTCATACACACTCATGCATGTAAATACATACATACATACATACGTACATACATACATAATTATATACATACGTACATACATACATACATACATACATACATACGTACATACATACATACATACATACGTACATACAGACAGGCAGACAGACACACATATGCAATCACGCACACATTTGTTTACATAAATAAACGGACGCATACACATTCATGTATACGTCAATGTATACACATTCAAATATACTTATACAAATAACGTTATATATAGATAGATAGATAGATATAGATATAAATACAGACGGATATAACACACACACACGCACACATATATATGAATACAGACGCATTGAACTGCGCAGATGAGAGCACAGAAGTGCACAGACATTAACGCGTCGATCGGACACCCGAATAATTAAGTACACACACACATGCGCATAACAACACACGTTAACACTCATAACTACACGCTTACACATGCATATACATGCACAGAGCTGTTCACATTACTTTCCACTTGCTCTAAAGACTTTGCTACTCTCTGTTCGATAGATAAATTCAAGTACATTCTGGGAGGCGATAATCCACATTGTGTACAAGTAGGCAAATATATCCACGATTGTTTATACCGTAGAACCAATAGTGTAAATGACATGCTAGACCCTTTATGTTGTTTGTTTGTTTGTTTGTTTGTTTATTCGCACACAAGTATTACATTAAAACACAAAACGAAAACAATGGATAAAACAGTTGCAGGAGGAGGGAAAAGCTTGTCAAGCTTATACTTAGCCCTCCTCCTTTAAACTAAACAAAATTGATTATGATATATAATAATAAAGTAAAGTAATACATAGAATAATAATGATACAATAAGGATAAACAGGTAATTAATGGTATGAATTAACGATGAATGATAAAGTAACGTAATATGTAGAAAATGATAATGATGCAATAAGGATAACCATGTAATTAATGGTTTGACTTAACAATAAATAATAAATCAGCATAATACTTAGAAAATTATGATAGTGCAATAAGGATAATCAAATAATGGAATGAATTAATATAATATGATTAAAAAGAAAAAAAATGTGGCTACTACAGGGGGCTCGGATGGATTAACAGATGGATTTTCAGATTACGTTTAAAAGTCAGGAGAGAAGAGGTAAGATTCTTAAGGGAGGGGGGAAGATCGTTCCATATTTTAACACACATGTATTTAACAGACATTTGGGCAAGAGAGGTTCTGAATAGGGGGATGTGCAGATTTGTGCTTTGGCGAGTTTGATAATTATGAAACTGCGAGCGAAAATTAAGAAAGCTGTCAAAGGTATCGGGGAGAGTATGGTTTATGTGCTGGGCTGTGAATAGAGCAAGTTGAAATTTGTTAACGTCATAGATATTCAAAATTCTAAGTTTCTCAAATAGTGGTGAAGAGTGAGTATAGAAACTCGAACATGTTGCAATGCGTAGAAATTTTTTCTGTAGAATTAATAAAGGGTGTAGAGAAGTTTTGTAGGCGTTTCCCCAAACAATATTACAATAAATGAGATATGGATAGATTAGACTGTTATATATGGTTATTAAGGTTCTCTGGGATAAAAGATGTCTAATTTTCCCTATGATCGCGATAGTTTTTGAAATTTTATTTAATATCATAGCAATGTAGGGTTTCCATGTTAGTCGATCATCAATAAGTACTCCTAGGAACTTAGCCTGGCATTCTTGGGAGAGAGGAAGGTTCTTTAGGAAGATATTGGTATTTTTCTTATTATAAGTCTTGTTTTTACTACAAAAGATAAGATAGTACGTCTTTTTGATATTAACAGATAGCTTGTTGGTTTCGAACCATGTGATGACTTTTTCTAATTCCTGATTGGTTAGACGTATTAACGAATCATAGTCTGCATGTGAGAGGAAGAGATTTGTATCATCAGCAAATAGGATAAAAAAGAATATTTTGGATGCTTCAGCAAGATCATTAACATATATTAAAAACAATAAGGGTCCCAGAATTGATCCTTGGGGAACTCCACAATTAATCAGTTTGCATGAAGATGTATAGCCATTGAGGGTGACATATTGTTTTCTATCAGCTAGATAGCTCTTAAACCACTTGAGTGCCGTGTCATTAATGCCATATTTATTTAGCTGTTGATGTATCCATACCTATAGATATCCATATATATGTGTTTAGTTGTACTGTAAGTAGTTGTTATACATGTAGACCTTACGAAAGTCGCTGTACTTTTGTCGTGTCAATAAAGATTGTTGTTATAAACACACTTATATACCCACACAAGCACGCACACATGCATATAAACACACTTATACACTCATAAACAAAACATGTGTATGCACGCATGTGTGAGTGTGTGTGTCAGTATTTTCGTGTCTGAAGGTGTTATACTCATCTAAAGGGTTTTTTACTGACTAAAGGTTTTTTCTCATCTAAAGGTTTCTTCTCACCAAATTAATCTCCTGAATTTGTTAAAGATTTTTTAATCAACTGTTTTTTACTAACCTGAAAGTGATTTGCTCATCTGAATGGTTTTACTCACCTGAAGTTGTTTTTCTTCACATTAAGTGTTTTACTTACCTGAAGGTTTTTAGTCAACTGTTTTATTTAACTAAAGGTGTTTTACTCACCTGAAGGTGTTTTACTAACCTGAAGGTGTTTTACTAACCTGAAGGTGCTGTATTCTGCGTAGCGTGATTCATTGTTCCAGTCCATCAGGTCCACTCTGAGCGAGTAGTTCTTCTGATTGGTCAGGAGGTGGATGTTCTCGTTCCCCAGCCAGTACTCCCCGCTCTTGTTCCCAAAGCCCAGTTTGTACTCCTCCCAGGTCCGGTTGAAGGGAACCGACCCGTCCTGGCGCCGCTGTATCACGGTCCACCCGCCTCCTGTGGGGAGAAAGTAAGGTTAGCAAATAGGAAAGACTTGTAAGCAATTTGTTAATGAAAGGGAAATAGACAAACACGCACACACACACACACATACATACATGCATACCGTGAAACACGAACACATACGCATACCATAACTCATACGCCCGTACATACACTCGCACACACAAACAAATATACAAACACGCACACAGACACGCACACAGACGCACACACACTCAGAAACGAGCAGACATACATGTAGAATAAAAGATAGAAACGTGAACTTGGCAAAAACCCTACCTGCGGTATTCATGTCACAGAACGCCTCCACATCAGCGGAGAGGAGGCCGATTGGATAGACTCCACTTGTCCGTCCGGACGAGTAATACCCAGCACAGTCTTCCTCTGGAAAATGACAAGAAGACAACTTTTTTTTTTCAATTCCAATATCAACAAAATTTAATAAAAGGTTAGGAAACAACAGATGCATGCATCATACCTGCAGCACCACCGCAGACGACTCCTGCGTCTTCCTTGTGGGTACAGTCGTGGTCTCCCCACCTGTTGATCTCACAGTCCGCTACAGAAGACTCGTTCCCCGCGCAGTTGAGATTGTCCAGCCAGATGTTTCCTGTCGATTCTGGAAAAACTCCTCCCACCCTGGCGACTCCACCCCGATACCCGAGCTGTCTACAGACCACCTGGGCGTCCCTGTCGTCAAACCCGTCATCACAGACCGTTCCCCAGTCTCCATTTCCGGGATGGACCTCCACTCGGCCTTCTGATGAACTCTGACCTCCGGTAAGTCGGACAGACACGGCGCCTAATTCGTAAGATTGATGACAATACATTTATGATTGAATTTCCCTTTGATGTAAATCTTTTATGTAAAGGAATTTACGATTCATTTCAGACACTTTTCTTCTGATAATTCAACACTAATTAATCATTACACGACAGCTCTTTTACTCGTCTGTCTTATTATTGTCCCTAATTCTAGATCCAAGTCGCCCATAGTACCATAAGTACTGACTCTTTACTCAACATGTATTCCGACTACTTTTCTGTATAATATCATGAAGTAAAAAGTATATAAATAAATATCATCAAGTTGCATTGTTTATCGTTAATTAAGGGATGTTTTTTTCAGCATAATCTAGAGCTAAACTGTTTCGGTTAATTAAAGTCGATAAAACAGACCTGTACAGACAACTACAACACTCTGGCCATGATGACAGTCAGAAGATTCCCAGCTGAAGCCACAGGACAGGATGTTGGTCTCGTCTCCGCTGCAGGTGACGTCACCCAGCCAGATGATCTCCGACTTTTCTCCGATGTCTGCCTGCCCAGATGACGTCACCCCGCCGGTATAACCCATCTGTCTGCACACGAACCCGGCCTCAGCCTCGGTCCAGCTGGTGTTGCACACGGCACCCCACTCCGACCTCTCTCCAGGGCGGGCCTCCAGTCGGCCTTCCCAGGGCACGTGGCCGCCTGTAAGCCGGACCGATGATTTTTCTAATTGCACAACGGATAAGCAAAATGAGATCAGGTTATTAATGGACTATACTATCTAGAAACATGCTATTAAAGCATTGTAAAGGCAAATAAAGGAATCATAGGAATCGCTTACCAAGGGTCAAAAGCTCTCTAAAACTCTCTTTCAAAACAAAAAGCAACTCTCAGGTGCTGATGAAAAATTAAAAGAAACACAAATATTTATAGAAATACGTACGTTTTTGAATAAAGATCATGAAGGTGCTATCTAAGTTAACGGTTGCTATGACGTTGAGCTGCAAACTTTCAGAGCTATTCATAACTTAACAGAGTGGTTTGTTCATCGTAGCTACCCTTAAATCAAATCGGTAAGACAAAGTCACAACAACGTGGATGTAAATCAATAAGCTCATGTTGTTTGAAAACTGGTTCTACTTCTCGCTTTGGAACGTCTATAATCAAGCAAAAATGCCTTTCAGTTATCATCTTCTCAGCCTTCTTATCGGACCATACCTTAACATACGTTTATATATCTTAGACACTCGTACCTGCACAGACGACTCCTACGTCCTCCTTGTGTGAACAGTCACTCCGTCCCCAGGAGTCAGTAGGGCAGTCTCCAAGGTCCGTCTCGTTGCCCCTGCAGGCCACCTCGTCCAGCCAGACGTTCCCCGAACCTTCCCCAAAATGACCCGCCAGTTTCACCTCCAGAGCCGCCCCGAAGCCGAGCTGTCTGCAGACAACATGAGCGTCCTGCAGGTCAAAGTCGTCATCACAGATGGAGCCCCATTGGCCGGTACCGTTTCGGACCTCCACTCGGCCTTCAAGTGAGGTAGAGCCGCCGGCAAGACGGACTTGAATCCCTAAAAAGGATGAAGTTTTTTTAACTTAACATGCCGAAATGTATTAAGTTATTAGGTTTTTTATATATATATAGAGAGAGAGAGAGGGGGGGAGACAGACAGAGAGACAGAGAGAGACAGACAGACAGAGACAGAGTATGCATACCTACATATATTGACAAGATAAATAATAAATGATAAAGGAGTCGTTTGTGAAGGTACAGGTAATTTGTTCTTAGCTCCGTTCAATTAACATTATTATAAACCTTTACAGCCAGAACTTGAAAACAGAAGACGTCGTTGAACAAAGGGAAAGCAAAGTGTACATATTGTTGGATGTCTTCATTTGTAGAGACACTGTGTAGATTCCTCACCTGTTGCAGTTCCAGCGCCGGGAGTTGGTTGGGTTGTAGTCTTGATCTCAGCAGCTTCTGTACTTTTGGCGCGTGGAGTGGTGGACAGTGGCTCTGTGCGTGACGTCATCCTAGTTAGCGAGACGACAGCGGACACTGGCTCACTGGGCAGCGGGGCTGCAGTTGTAGGGATGACGTCACCCGGTACAGGCCTCTCCACGTGACAGGTACACTGACAGTTAAAGTGGGAAACAAGAAGTCATTGCAAATGCTTTCAACTGCAGAGTTTGAAGAATTATTTGGAATGTAGAAATCATTCAGCGACAGTTTGTAAGGAATTGTACATGATGTTGCAAAGTCATGATCATCGTAGAAAGAAAGACGATAAAACTACACAGTAACACTGGTACACTGTAGAAGCAAAAATTGACGGTGGAGGGGGACGTAATGAAATGTGACTTGTGTTTTTATTCGTATTGCATACCCGGTAAACGGCCTCATGGCGTATCACACCAAGTTTGTACTGAACAGTACAAGCTGCATATACAAACTTTAGGTTGTTGCTCAAGTGTGCATGGCCTGTACCAATTGACCTGTGAACGCTCGAATGAACCTGAAACTTTCGCACAGGGTTTGTCTATGGCGCATTTGTAACGGATCCGTATGGGATGTAGCAAAGCTGAGGGTGAACTTTACAGAATGTGACTTGTGTTGTTGCTAGAAAAGTGTGCATGACCTGTGTCCATTGACCTGTGGACGCTCGAGTTCACCTGAAAACCTGCCACAGGGCTTGTTTATGGTTCAGTACAGCAGTTAACAATGTTCATGAATAATTCTGTTTTGGGCCGTGAGTGAACCGACATTTTTTCGTGCTTGTTGTCAGCCGAGTTACTTCAACTCATGATTAGGTATTATTTACTGATCTGTTTTCTTTTGATAAATCGCCCCATAACGCATTCTTAAAGGTCTGTTTAAAGATTGGGCTTCGTACCTGAGTTTGGAGACGGGTTTCTTGCTCTTGAAGCGCCTGTGTCAGGTTCCGTTCCAGCTGTGCACTCCTGACTTTCTCCTCCGACAATTCAGCACACAAACTATCCATCCTGGACAGCAGAGTTTCCACCTGATTTTTCAAGCGGCCCGTTTCCTCCTTGGTCTCGGCGAGCTGCCGCTCGAGGCCTGGCGGTGTGCAGCCCTCAGTACGGGACCCAGGCGGAACCACATAGGTGTAGGTACAGTAGCCCTTGTCTACATACTCTCGCAGAACGGACCCAGCCTGGTCGGTTCTGGTGTCTTGGGCTCGGGCAGGGAAACTGCCGGACAGAAGGAAGACAGCGAGCAGTACGCCACTCGCCATCTTGGAGGAAGTAAACTAAAACACCTGCGTCACACCTGATTTTGAAGCTTCTCACGGACGGTCTGTTTACCCAGCAACACAGGAATGTCTCATATCTCGGGGAATATTAGGACCTAAGGGCAAAGCACAAGCACAGGCTGGGGAAGGGTGTAAAGTTGCCCATGAAAAAAACTCAACTTTTTGGTAACATGATTAATAATTAGAATTTTTCTGACTATTGATGATTTTGAGAAGCTGACCTGTAGACAACCCATACCTTCCAAAAAGTTGAATTGAGCACTACGTCACACTTGGTTCTTAACGACCGTACGGACGTTTGGCTCACCCCCACCACACACAGGTGGGTCTTAACGCCCCCACATTATAGAATATCCATAGTTGTAACGGCGTCTATCATCATTGGCTGTTTCTGACACTCGATATTGCCTGGTTGATATTAAGAACGTAGGCGATTTCAGGTAAGAAAATCATTGGCTTGGAGTAAGCCAATTTAAAGACGCACGCTACACCTGATTGAGAACGACCTGACGGACGTTTGGCGTACCTGCACAGGTATGTCTTCGGCTGCTGTCTATGTTAGAGGCAGAACCTCGGAACGGGCAGGTGTTAATAGCGGGGATTGATTCTTCCATTCTCTAATGGGAGAGTTGAGATTCCACAGTTAAGATCATACTTATTTTTTTATTTATTTATTTATTTGTTCAGCTGTTAACAAACAGCCAGGGTTGCCCAACTAGCCAGTGGCTATTACTAAGGGCTAGCCCCGTGTCATACTTCATACCTGTACTTGAAAAATTGTCGATGGAGTGCCACTCGAGCACTGATAGTAAAACTTGTTCATTATCGAGAAAGACACACCTATTATGTCTGCAGACAACCCCAAGACAGGCCTTCTTACTGGCTAATGGTATTAATTTTATTTATCGCTAATTGTGTCCTTCTAGAGGCTAAATAATCTGCTATTACATGACTTTAGTCTATGTTTGTATGGTGGCAATAAAGTTTATTTTAGTAGGAAATCGTGAGTACGCATTTTCTTTTGCACAAGTCATACAGATAAACAACAGGGACCTGACCGGGTCGCCTGACATTAGCCGGCGGGGGCAGGTGCAAATCCGCCTGTCAACAATGCTGCCACGTCCGGGCCATTCTTCAAAATCCGTACGTAGTGTTCAGACTTGTTACGTATAAAAACAACCATTGGTGCTTTCCAATTGGTCGAACCGAACCTATCGTGCCACCGGGTGACGCAACGGGAAGTCTTACGGGAGACCCTGCCACTACCGCCGAGGAGATCTCGGTCCCCACACGATACCGGTTTTTGCTTGTATTCTGTCAGGGGATTACTACGAGTCGAACTTTTTACACTTTCAACACAAGGGCACTTATGTACCAAACCTACTGGCTTCAAAAGGTAGTTTTTCTTTTTTTTCTCTTAGTGTAAAACAATCAACATGGCTTGTGTCTTCCGAAAGTGACTTGTGTCGGCCCAAAAGAGACTAACTACGGCCGTCAAAAGTACTGCACCAAGCGCTCCTCGCAAACTCGCTTATCTACACGGTTACAGTGGCCAAAAGCAACGATAACAAATGTATAAACCACAAAGACACAGACTTCAGCAAGCCCTCTTTAGTCTGGATTGAAGGAATAATCTAGAGTTAACTGATATGGTTCATTACGTCATAGATCGACAGTCGGGCGCACTGTGCCGGATTGGATAACCAGGACACGTTGAACGGAGTAGGGGTCATAGGGTCAAGTTATGTCGTGTTCTGATTACCCGATTGTCGATCAAAACGCTATAGATTTTCTTATCTTATAGTGTCAGAAATAATCATTATTACAGCTAATAAAGATAAAACTACAAAGAATGGAGTTATCTTATACATGAAAGTTCATTCTGTTATAGATACAGTCGGTTACACTGTGCTGGATTGGGTAACCAGGACCTACCTGCCCACCTACTTAGTCCCTTGTCCTCCTGGTCGTTGGGGGGTGGGGGGTGGGGGGCAAGGTAGACAAGAAGATGGAGAGTTGTCTCCAGGCCCTTCTGTCTTCTTCTACAGCCAGTTTCTCCTGCAGGTTGAGGGATGTCCAATCTCTGATATTGTCCTGACGCCCACGGACACGCCGATTGAAGTCAGAAGGTCATAGGGTCAAATTTTATCGTGTCCTGATTACTCAAATCCATTTTACACTGCACCGACTTCGATCAAACTGCAATGGATTTTCTTATCTTATAATGCTAGAAATCATAATTATTGCAACTAACAGACACTGCAGCAAGCCCTCTTTCATTAGTTTTGGGTACAAAGAATGGAGTTATCTAAATACAGCAAAGTCCACTGGGTTTATACATGTAGATCGACAGTCGGTCGTACGCGTAGTGTGCTGATTGGATAACCAGGACACGAAGGCAGGTCAGTTAAGGTCATATGGTCAAAGTTTATGGAACCCTGATTACCCAGATCAAAGTTTTACTACACGGACTGTCGTTCTAAACGCAAAGGATTTTCGTACCTTTCCTTTAATCTCAAACGTGAGTGTTATTACAGATTTTCTAACCACCGTGTAAGATTTAACTCCTAATCACATGGCAGCATTACACAATTATGAAAACTTTCTAATGTCACTAGACGCCACGATTGTACTTTTAATAAAGATCATCGCAGTACAATGTAATAAAATGTCGTGAGTTGAAAATGGATGTTATCATGAGTTGAGTTTAACTCTTGATGATAGTCAATATACCTCCTAACTCACTTCAAAATGCATTTCGTTACACATTTCGTACTTGAGTATTTAACACTGTCTTCTGACTAATGCAGTCAAACACATGTATTGATATATCTTATTTAAGTTTCCTGTAATATTTACCCTGTTCTGTTCTATGCAAGATATTTCATAACCAGTAAAAACCCGATTAGTAAAAACACTTACAGCAGATTATTACCATATGTATATGTGAGTTGAACTGTGAACTTAAGTTGACACAATATCACTGTGTTCATTTCATAATTTTACTGATCAAAAAATTCATCAAAACACAAACAGAGTCCACACAGTGCAGAAGGCACGTTGTTTATGGCCTGATCTTCATGGACACAGACTTCAGGGAGTATCGAAGGCCTCTCCAGTGTTTCCACACCACACCTTGCTCGTACGGACAGGAGTTCCCACAGTTGCCCAGGTAGCGGCCGTTGAGGTTAGAGTGGCTGCAGTACCCAATTGCAAACCACCAGCCGCCCTGTCCCCACCGCTGAGAACAGTGTACGCTCAATACATCATTGTCCCTGTCCACAGTGGAGAACCTGAACCCGTTGCTGTGCGTCATGGAGTCTCCCGCGGTGCCTGAATACCCGGAAATGTGCAGCCGGTACCCGTCCGACTCAACGGACACACTGGGTGGAAATTAAACGAGCGAGATTAAATGAACGATTAAGATTTTCATCATAAATTTATGTAATAAACAACTACAAAAATAATTTGATTCAACGTATAGTAATCACGCTGTTATTGATTGAGGCTGCACCTTCATACACACTCATGCATGTTTATACATACATACATAAATACATACATACATACATACATACATATATACATAGCGTTCCATACGGACACGCATATGCAATCACACACACATTTGTCAACATAAATAAACGAACACGTACACATGCATGTATACGTATACACACACATATATATATATATTTGTGTGTGTGTGTGTGTGTGTGAAGAAGTATATTTGAAACTTTATACATTAACGTATACACGTGTTCGCTTATTTATGTTTACAAATGTGTGTGTGATTGCATATGCGTCACCGTATGGAACGACATATATAAATATATATATCTATCTATCTAGTCTTTTACGTGGATAATATAACCGTGGCAACAATCGTACTCGTGGTGGTAACGTTTGTTACCGAATTTGGCGAAAGGCATAAACCTCCTCACACAGCCTCAAGATCAGTGATAGTAGCGATCTGAGAGAGGGACTGGGTAGCTGGTTTCATCTGCCGAACAATCATTTTGGGATCTGAATTGTTTCCTTTTTGGCTACCATTTGAATTCTTCATATCTTCTCAGGCGACAGCCATTTTTGGGGGGTTGAAATCCCACCGAGGCCATAATAGCCTTCAAAGCCAAGAACAAATATGAATGTTGTGGTGCATCTTTGTAAAACATTACAGGGGTTGTGGAAAAACAAAGGGACCAGTCATGCTGTCTATAATTTGCTCAATATCAAGTCGTAAAGTCAGGTGACAGCATTTTCGACAATTCAATGAGTGTGTGTGTCCGTATTTGCGTATCTTAAGGTGTTTTACTCATCTTAAGTATTTTAATCACCTGAAAGTGTTTTACTCACTTCAATTTTTTACTCACCTGAACGTTTTTCTTTACTCACATGAAGGTGTTTTACTTACGTGAAGGTGTTTTACTCACCTGAAGGTGCTGTATTCTGCCCACCGTGACTCCCCTTGCCAGTCCAAAAGGTCAATTCGTAGGCGATAGTTCTTCTGATTGGTCAGGAAGTGGATGTTATCGTTCCCCAGCCAGTACTCTCCGTTCTTGTTCCCAAAGCCCAGTTTGTACTCATCCCAGTTCCGGTTGAAGGGAACCGACTCGTCCTGCCGCCGCTGGATCACGGTCCAACCGCCTCCTGTGGGGAGAAAGTAAGGTTAACAGATAGGACAGGAATGTAAGCAATTTGTTACTGAAAGGGAAACATACACGCACAAACATGCATACAACAATTCAAACACACATACGCCCGTACATGCACACGCACACACTAAACATACACACTAATACAAATACAAACACACACACAGACACAGAGAGACGCACACGCACACACATGTAGAATAAAAGGTAAAGGCATAACTGAATACAATCGTTCGCATAGTTCGCTTCTACTGAAGTTAAGCGTACCTTATTCAATGCGTATTGTTCTTCTATGTACTGTGCCCAGCTGTGGAGACATCATACTCTGGGTACTCTTCGCAAGCTACGAACGGCTTACAATAACGCCTTCAGAATTTTGTTTTCTTATATGGAAGATACGAAACTGCCAGCCTAATGTTTGTGTCAATGGAAGTAGACACCCGTTTGATGCCCGTAGAAGGAAACTGACTCACTCTTTTGTTACTCGCCTCTTCAACTCAAACAATAGTATCATTAAGCTTGCAATCCATTCCGACATGTTCTCTCTCTATGTTGATCTGGTCTACAAGCGCTAGTGCTTTCATTTTGTACATAGCTTTAACACCATCCGGTCGTACCCATTCTGTATTTATATGTATATGTCTCCCGGTTTTTTATTGAATGTATTGTTATGGGCCTGTAGTGCCTGATATAAAGAATAATAAAAAAATAACTTGCCATGTTTAGCAAAAACCCCTACCTGCGGTATCCATGTCACAGAACGCCTCCACATCAGCGGGGAGGAGGCCGATTCTGTAGACTCCACTTGTTGTCACTCCTGATGATTGGTACTCGGCACAGTCTTCCTCTAGAAAACGATGAAAAAAGAAAATCAAAGTAAATATTTGTTTTGAATTCCAATATCAAGAACACTGTCCTCATAGACAGAGCTCACTGGCCCGTAGCGTTTCGAACCACAACCGGCCTTCAAGTGGATTGAGTTGGATGTGCTAGCCAAATTTGAGTACCTCCAACTCCTTGAACGACACCAATGTATCAGGCCTCTTGATATATCTGACCACTTTCCTATCTTTTATATGACAAAAAACACTTGTAAGAGTACAAATGAAAACCCCATATATATATATATATATATATATATATATATATATATATATATATATATATATATATATATATATATATATATATATATATATATTGGGGGGGGGGGTTATTGGGTGGGCTTGGTATCCAGGGGCTGAATTGCGAGGAGCTTACAATAGGCGGGGCTAATTCGCAAGGGTCTGGATCGAGCTGCCATTCGGCGCCACTCAGGTGACCTCAATACGACAGTAATTGCCCCAGGTGAGGCCAAGGGACTGTGGGATTTGAACCACTCACACTGCACCATCGCACTTGTGATGGGTTCTTTAACGTGCTGGAGGTGTGGCTCTCCCCAGACACTGGACCTCCATTTAACGTCCTATCCGATGGACGGCCCAAGCCGAAGCTAAGTACTCATTTTCACCTGAGTAAAGCGAGGAAAGCCGTGTAAAGTGCCTTTCCCAAGGGCACAAGATCGGTGACAAGCAGCCGGATTCGAACTCGCGACCTCTCGGCCCCGAGGCAAACACGCTGCCGCTGCGCCACGCGATCTCACTAATCGTGCAATTAACAGCGTTAACAGAAACAAATTTAAAGCACTCTTAAACGATGAAACTTGGGACGACATATATATATATATACCAGAGTACCAATGCTAATACTGCTTCATATTTTAGTAAAATCTTTTACTCCCACTTTACGAAATGTTTCCTCTAACATCATGTAAACCAAAGCGCAATTTATTTGAAAATAAGCCATGATTTACGACTGGCCTGCTGAAATAGTCAATTAAGACAAACAAATTGTATATAAAGGCGTACATAAAAAGCCCGACTCCAACATCCTTAGCTAATTACAAAACCTATCGGAACAAGTATAACTCGCTTATTTGTTTTTCTTAAAGGAATTATTACGACAAAAAGTTTAAAGCCGCATCCCCTATCCTCTGATATATCGAAAACCTGGAAAACAATCAATGAACTTCTTAATAGAAAAAGGGCAAGTAATATTATTCCAAACACATTTTGTGACCAAGAGACCTCTATAAATGATCCTCATAGTTGATAGATTCAACGATTTCCTTTACTAATATTGGACCATCTCTTGCAAATAAAATTGACAAGACCGACTGTTCCCCCATGGAATATTTTGACCACTCCTACCAAAAATCTGAATACCTTAGTAACTGTTATGAATGATGAACTAGACAAAGAAAGCAAATGGGTCAAAACAAATAAACTGTCATTGAATGTTAAGAAATCAAATTTAATAACTTTTGCATAATCAATAGTATAAGGGTTCCAAGTATTATGCATAATTATGCATACGTTCCCAATGGTTATTCATAATTATGCATAAGCATCCAGTGGTTATGCATAACTATGCATAATACTGGGAACCCTTACGCACACCCCTTGTAAGAAGCATAGTTATGCATAGCCATTGAAAACGTATGCATAGTTATGCATAACTATTGCATAAGTTTGCATAACCATTGGAAACTTATGCATAATAATACATAACCATTGAAAACATATGCATAATTATGCATGGTTCTGTGCAGTTTTGCCAACTTAGATTAATCCCCAGGGGATCATTTTTGGCTGGTACGTATTTCTTACATCATTTTTACTTACAGCTTACGTTATCAGCCCATCTGGGTGCACGGTTGCTGAGAGCCAGGAGGTCACTCCAGAATAAAACTGGAATTCCCAAATTAAACCCGATAGTGTTTAAATGTTCTTGCCTTTCTGAAATTTACTATGATACCTTTTAATCAAAGTAAGATATCCACAGCCATCACACAAGAAATAGCAACTATTTAAGGCCTATTAATGCAAAAACTAACAAATGGTAATACTCCTTTATGTTCAGAGCCCGCATGTTGGAAACAACTTGAATAGCACGTTAATAACAAACACCCGAGTGGGGTCCGTTTGGATCCCAAGCGTAAATTTTTTAGTGCCATTTGAATATTTTTAATCTGAAGAAAAATTCCTTCCGTGACTTTGTCAGTCAATATCTGCTATACCTTCTCCTAAGTTTTGACGAAGGTTGGTACAATGCTGTGGAAGCTATAAAGGGAAGTCTGTGTTCAGTCCGTCTGGGGTCCATACGAACTCCAGGCAAAATATGCTGTTTTTAAAACAAACTTTTGAGACTAACTCCTTAAATACTTATCGTATGACCAACAAACTTTCAGATATTAGTAAACATGTTAAATTAAATTCTCACAAAAACTTTGTGTAATTATGACGACATTATGACGTAATTTAGCTAACAAGGGCGACCATCTTGTATTTTGACCAATAACGTCATGCAACGTTTTCACACTTCCTTGTTTACTACTGGTATCCTTTCAATCTATAACTCAATGTTACCTAAGTTATGGTTAATTATGTTTTGCAATGTGTTTTCCTTCCACCGGCTACGTTACTTATCATCCATACTTATTTCTTTTGTTTGATTTACATAAATTGTAATACGTTAGTAAAGTAGGCCTTCCCATAAGCAGAATCTTTCGGCCTTCCTTGCACTGTTTATGTTTTAAAATTCATTGTGATGTCTTTTTTTATAGTGTGAAACAAATTAATAAACAAGTAAACAAACACCAAAAAAGTAGTTACTCAAGTAACGGTCAGACGTTTCAACTGCGATCTAGCAGTATCTGTCAGTGACACTAAAGAGATCTAGTTGGAGAGGGTTTATATATCTTAGCTGTGAATTAAAATGTAAAAGAGATCTAGTTGAAGAACAGGTTTATCCAATTGCTCGAGTAACTACTTTTTGGCGCATCTTATTACCTGGATGTATGACCTACATCGACGTCCAGAATTGTTCCAGAATTGCATTTACTGCATCAGAAGGCCATATCTCCCATTGGTTTTATTCAATACGCGTATTATAAAAAAATGGCATGAGTTAATGAACAACCAAGTAAAACATAACAGGCATACATGCACATGTCCATGTAAGTACATTATTGATGATGTAAATAAGATGATACTGAATACCACACGTGTACGTGCTCCATTCATGCTAGAAATCATGCAGGTATGGGAATTATTAATAAGGTAAATAGTATTTTAATGAAGTAATGATAGTGACACCCTACCTACCTGGTGACGTATCGTTGAGACGCTGCTCCAAGGCGGCGATTCGGTTTCGCTCCTTGTGCAGGTCGAGTTTCAAGGCATCAACAAAGGCTGACATGTTGTCTAGGTCGCGCTTCAAGGCGTCAACAGTGGCGGACATGTTGTCTTGTTTGCGCTTCAAGGCGTCATCAGTGGCAGACATGTTGTCTTGGTTGCGCTTCAAGGCGTCATCAGTGGCGGACATGTTGTCTTGGTTGCGCTTCAAGGCGTCAACAGTGATGGTCAGTTCAGATATCCCCTACGAACGTATAGACATATATGTACGTTAGACCGAACGTTATGAAAAAGCAGAAAGATATGTCATGATGGACTAAATAAACAGAACAGAAGCAGTGTCGAAAAACTGCTTTACAAAAGGCCTTTATGATACGAGAGTGTTTGTTTACCCCATTGTTGATGAACGCCAGGAGGGCAAATACCATAGCAACCAGGCTTAGCAGCACGGCAATACCCGCGGCCATGTATATAAGCTGGGAGCGGAGGAAGCTACAGAGAGCACAGCGGCCGCTTACTCCACCCGGATACGTGCGGTCTGTTAGAAAACAAGAGGATATAAAACAAGGAATTTTTTTCAAAACTTTGAACTTCAATTTCCAACACGAAAATTAAACACGAGGGTTCAGACTGTCCAACTCCAGTCTTTGTCAAAGACATACAAAGACTGAGAAAGAATGGAGATGGACAGTCGAAAATTTGGGGAAGTCCAGCTTACAGCTTAACTTTCATGCAAAATAAAATCGAAAATAACACACAGTACAATAAATTACATTATCATATAGCCAGGCACCGCGGACCAATCAGAAGGCCCCGTTCCATGTTGGTTATGACGCCGTAACACATAGTTTCCAGCCAGCCCGGTGTGTATCGCTCCTTCTGATTGGTCAGAATGTATTTGCATCGACACTGATTGATGCGCATCGACACTGGTTGATGTCGATTCATTCTGACCAAACAGAAGGAGCGATATCGATACGTAGGCATTGGCCAATCAAAAGGAGCTAAACATATGCCAGAGCAGAGGGAATAAGTACAGACTGCAAGGGGTGGGGGGTGGATAGCTCCTTCTTTTAACATTGATAGTGAGTTTTGTTGTTCTAAAAAGCGAAAGACTACAATGTTTCGAATATTTTCTTTAGAAATTTTGGTTTCAAAATGCAATCTGTAATCTCCTTACAAATGTATGTAAAAAAGAACAAATTTTCAGAAATTCAACGTATAGTATCAAGGGATCTATGCGTCATACAGGAGTTTGCACATTTGGGTAGGCCATATGATAATAACGTTAATTACTCGCCTGCTACTCGGTGTATATGGTGTCATAACGCCTGGGCCTTTGCGTAATCATCTTGTTATCGTACGGCAATCGTACGACGAATCTGACAAAGGATTATAAAGTCTTACCTACTCCGGAGGCGTACAATAGGTTGGGTATATTCGCAGCGGCGTCGGCACGTGCCTGCCAATCAGTCTGCTGCATGGGTGTGGTGTCTGGAGGAAAATTACAAAATTAAACTGCCGTCGATAAACTTACTTCCCGGAAGTGTTTCCCAGACTCCCCTTGAAATTGAAGTACAAGTACGTTAATGTTGACATATCATCTTACCGCCAGCTGCTTCCCGAGGACCGTGGGGAACACCCTGTGCGTGCCTGGGTTTGCGAGTGCCGCGCTTGTTCCTGTCATTCCTTCGTGGGACTGAAGTGCGAGCATCATTCCCGGAAGTGCCAGCATCATTCCCGGAAGTTCCAGCATCATTCTCGTAGGTGCCAGCATCATTCCCGGAAGTGCCAGCATCATTCCCAGATATGCCAGCATCATTCCCGGAAGTGCCAGCATCATTCCCAGAAGTACAAGCAGCTCCTCTTTCTTGTGACATGCTAAAGTCATCATCAGCATCTTTGTCCTGATATGCAACAGCATATGGCTCCATGCTAGCTGGTTGATGGTCAATATCATCATCAGCATCATCTTCCTGATATCTGACAGCATCTGGCTCGATGCTAGCCGGTCGCAAGTTGGTATCAGGATCCGTGCCCTTCAGGTCATGTCCGTACACCGGGTTGGAGGCGCCCAGGTCAGGCCCGTACACCGGGTTGGAGGCGCCCAGGTCAGGCCCGTACACGGCATATGGTTGCATGCTAGCTGGTCGAGGGTATCTATCATCAGCAGAATCTTCCTCCTGATATCTGACGACATAATTCTCCGCTAGATGATAATGCATAATGCTAGCTGGTTGATGGTCTTCATCATCATCAGCATCTTTATCCTGATTTCTGACGGCATATGGCTCCATACTGTCTGGTCGATGGTCTTTATCATCATCAGCATCTTCCTCCTGATATTTAACGGCATATGGCTCCATGCTATCTGGTCGCAAGTCAGTACCAGGAAACGTTCCCTTTAAGTTATGTCCGTACACCGGGTTGGAGGCCAGTATTTTCCCTTCCTCAGTTACAAATGTCACGTGTTGTAATATTCCTATAATGGACGAAAGCGGGTTTAGACGATTTCCAAATTAATTATGCAAATTTTGCGTGGCAGGCTCGACAGGTAGTTGGCAAATATAGACAGATAACATGCCGAACAAGTCAGATCGCAACTCATATTCCTCGGCCAGCTAACTTGTTTGGCACATGATCTGTCTATATTTGTCCAAGTCAAGCTGAAGACAATTTTCAAACGTTTAACTCCTGTAACTTAAACAGGAGCTAATTGTCTCATTTGCATTGACTGTGTCTTACCTTTGTTTTCCATTGAAATCCAACATTGTCTTCAGCTTGACTTTGTCTTACAGTGTCTCATATTGGACATGTAAAATTGTCTTCAGTAATAGTTAGGGTATAAAAGACCCGTTTCTGCCAGGTCACTTCAGTGTCACTGACGAAGGATATTGGATACTATCTGAAACGTCTGACCGTTTCCAAAATCATATCCAGCTGCTTGAGTAACTGTTTTTGGATATCTTATTAAAACCCGTAGCACTTGTAAGGGTCAGTGAGACGTCAGGTTGCGCTCGCAGGAGCTGTAATGCTGTAAGGCCCACTAGCTCATCAACTCAGCTACAAGATCTTGCAGTTCAGACACTGTTCAGCGCTGGGGGTAAATCATACTGGACTCCCGTCTTATATATCATACCGTAAATACTTATCCAATAGGGTAATGCCACATCATCGGTATTGTATGAAACAATACACACGCATAGTTATACCCAGTTGACCAAGACGAAGCCATACTTAATCCCATACATTTTTAATGAATAGTTAATCCTTTATTTAGTGCCAATCCAATTTGCCGTCAATCCCACGGTAAGCCTATAAGTAGCTACTTATGTCAACACTCCCCTGGTGCAGTGACTCCTAGCGGCGGAGTCAGAACTGCCGTGGTCCATACCCTCCCTTTCTCTACTGACCTGAAAAGTCAGGAAAATTGGCAGGGATGAGATATGGGATGATGTGTTTTGACATGGATTATATATTAGCAGGGAAATGATGATCCACCGTTCTTCATGTACTGGGTGTGGTCTGGTTTTGATGAGTCTGACGAAGTAAGGCCACGTTTACTTATTCTGGAGGCATGACGTGGCATCATGTGGTGCGAATGAAATTTTGTTTTTCTGCAAATGACAGACTAATTTTCTGGGAAAAGGAGTTCATCTGGAGTGGGAGGGAGAAACATCAGAAGGTTGGTACGTGAGAACTCTTAATGTATAGTCATTGAATCTCTGTGTTTTTCTGGAGACGTCGCGGACTTACTTAGACTTAGAATTAGGGGCTCCCGTGTCGTCCGACACATGAGGCAGTCAGGTTGGCACAGCAGCAGGTTCTGTCGCAGACCCTTCCTGCTATTTCGGGTAAAATACATAAAATGTACCCTGGCATGGCCCATGTCTTCCGTGCGGGTTTGGCGAAAGAAGTCTTTGGAACCAAGCTTTGAAATTAACGGTGTCCCGATGGCCCAGGCCACCAAGAATTTAGGCTAATGCCACTAGAACATCACTTTGACACATTTGTTGGGACCGTAGAAACCCACCATAGGTTTTTCAGGCGCGGGTCCCAGCTTTCGACTCCCGAATTTGATCTGTGACAGCACACGTGGGAATCGAACACGCCACGCGCTGATTCGTGACTCCGCCCATCGCCTTTGATCTGTATTTTGATAGCTATTTCCACTTTCCCGCCAGATCGCCGACATTTTATCCATGTTAACAACATTCAATCAATCACAGGTAAAATACAAAGAAATCTGTTTTGTGGAGTATTCGACTCCCATTGTCGTTTTACTAGTATATTCCTACAAGGCTAACTGCCTCTGTACGATTGACGTTAAAACTTGGTAGAAATGACTATTGACTGTACTTTGCTTCGCCCTTGTTATTTTCTTCAACCAGAAATTATACGGTCCACCGATTTTTTTCAGGTCCGTTTTTTCCAGACCGGTCCAATGAGAAAAACTGGTCTTGTACCGTTACACCGCATCAGTACCCAGCCCTAATCATTACAATTAACCAATCGCACCAGCTTACGCGTCCCTCTCATGCGCATATGCAATCGTCAAGGCAACCGACTAATAATAACTGCATGATTTAGTCAAATTGAGAGAAGCCATAGCACATCATGTGAAACATGCATACTTTATCCCTTATGCCCTCCCGATCTGTCGGCATAAAACTTTACCGTATAAAATCCTGGCCCCAATATCTTGAAAATAGCAAATCAGCGCCTCCCCAAAAATAAACGCTAACGCCCGTGGAAGGCTGTGAAGGAGGCTGGGAGCAGCAGACAAATCTAATCAACACGGAGCTTTGAAGTCCCCACCTACTGTATTAGCTGGGCTTGTTGCTGACGTGTACTTTTCAGACATGCTTGTTCATGAAATGTTTTTCCTGAGATATTGTACTTTTCTAAAGTTTGGGATTCACCCATCTTTCTGTGTAAAATGTCATGAGGGACAATAAACTCAGATAACAAGTATTAATGTAATCCAAGTAAATACATACCAAGAAGCAGCTTATCTGGTTTGAAACTGTTGTGGAAATGCCACGCCCAAACCATTTTGTTAATGAAAAAAGCTACTTCAGAATTAGACGCGCAAGGTAAAGTGTAGGAAAAACAATAAAATGAAGTAGATTTCAGATATCCCTACTCACGCGCGATCTATACAGCGGTTCCTACCGACCTGCTAGGACAAGACGTTACCGCTTCCTGAAGATGCGACTCAAGACGTTACTGGTTCCTAAAGATGTATCTCGGTTTGTAGGTAGCGACAGCTTTCTGGGTGTGTTTACCGTGACTGCGATCTGATCGCTTATCATCAGGCAAAATGCAGTGTGTATATATATTCATGTATAACATAATGCATTTGTGATATCATACATGTAGGTTTAACATGCTGACTGGACGTCATTATGCTAATGATGAGATGTGATTGGTCAATTTAGTTGGCACGAACTATTCCTTCAGGGGGGGGGGGCAGACACAGAATTTTACTAACTAGGATGAGTCTGAAACAGAATAATATTTGACAGAGTTAAAATTTGCCAAAAACCTACAAACACATGTCCTCTTGAGATTGAAGTTTTTAAAAATTTAGGCTTTATTATTTTATGAGCAACTGAGATGATTTCAAGATGACACCTTTTGATGTTTGTCAGACACTCAGCTGCTCTGAATCTGACCCACTGAAAATTACTGTAGGAGGTTGAAATTACACATATATGATAACAATTGTATCTATAGATTGCATGCCAATTTTCATTTCTAAACTCTCAATGGTTCCTTAATCACAGCTGCTAGGATTTAGTAAGCTGAGATAGAGCCAGTTGGATTTATGCACGAATCCATGAGCTGTTGGTTTAATAGATTACTTTTCCATTAAGCAAAAGAAACGAAGCTGTACATGGTTATTAACTGTTTGATTAAAATTTTAAGATATCTTTCTCGATCCCTGTTTGCTTGAGCTCGGTATTTGTCTTCATATAAAAAGCCAAGAAATGTCCCTTGGGATCCTGTGGACTTTTCGCGTTTTCTTTCGCAACAACAGAAATATGTCAACTTTAGTCACCTAGTTGGTATCATTAACGAATTGACAATTTGACGATTTTGTCAAACGTTGAACCTCCTGACATCATATTTGGTTTCTCAATAAATCTCTACAACATAAAAACACAAGATCGAGATGTTTGGATTTATCAGTACAATTTCACACTTAACGTACATTTGTATTGCAGGTTAGTTTTACTGAGGATTGCCGGAGAGCCGCTGTACAGTGGTGGCGAGAGTTCCGCCTGTCACCTATGGACGACCTGAAAAGTGAGCAAAATTGGCAGGGACGAGATATGGGATGATGTGTTTTGACATGGTTTATGACTGGGTTTTAGTCTGGTTTTGATTAGTCTGACGACGTTAGGCCATGTTTGCCCTTTCTTGAGGGATGACGTGGCATCAGGTGATGCGAATGGCATTTTGTTTTTCTGTAAGTGACAGACTAATTTTCTTGGAAAAGGAGTTAATCTGGGCTGGGAGGAAGAAACATGAAAAAAAGTTCGTACGTGAGAACTCTTAATGTAGTCATTATATCTACATGCTACAGTTTGCACGGCACGAAAAAAGGTATTTAAGCGTGCTGAAACCATGCGTAATGTTGACGTATTTTCCTTCTTTACAGACCTATACACCACTTATACGAGTACGTAAATATTGCCTTTAAGTGGTATTTCCGTAGGTCCGTGTTAGTCCTTATTTTCCGGTTTTCCAGTTGTCTTTCAGCAGCTTAAAGATGTCGTAAATGATTATTAAAACCCCCTTAAAACTTGTTTAAAGTTCACGTTTATTTGATCTAAAGCCTCTTTACGTCTTATATACGTGTGCATTAAGAGGATTATAACGTGTGTTTAGGTGCCTTTTCAGCAGCTTAAAGTTGCCATAAATACTTATTAAAACGCCCTTAAGACATCTTTAAACTTCACGTTTATTTGATCTAAAGCCTCTTTACGTCTTATATACGTGTGCATTAAGTGGATTTTAACGTATGTTTATGTGCATTTTCAGCAGCTTAAAGTTGCCATTAATACTTATCAAAACGCCCTTAAAACATGTTTAAACTTCACGTTTATTTGATCTAAAGCCTCTTTACGTCTTATATACGTGTGCATTAAGAGGATTATAGCGTGTGTTTATGTGCTTTTTCAGCAGCTTAAAGTTGCCATAAATACTTATTAAAACGCCCTTAAGACATGTTTAAACTTCACGTTTATCTGATCTAAAGCCTCTTTACGTCTTATATACGTGTGCATTAAGTGGATTATAACGTGTGTTTATGTGCCTTTTCAGCAGCTTAAAGTTGCCATAATCACTTATTAAAACGCCCTTAAGACATCTTTAAACTTCACGTTTATTTGATCTTAAGCCTTTTTACGTCTCATATACGTGTGCATTAAGTGGGTTATAACGTGTGTTTAGGTGCCTTTTCAGCAGCTTAAATTCGCCATAAATACTTATAAAAACGCCCTTAAGACATGTTTAACTTCACGTTTATTTGATCTAAAGCCTCTTTACGTCTTATATACGTGTGCAGTAAGAGTCTATATTTTTCGTTTTAGCAGCTAAAAGTTGTCATATATACGCACTAAAACACCCTTAAGACATGTTTAAAGTTCCCTCTGTACGTCTCATATACGTATGCATTAGGTTGATTATAAGGTGTGGATAAGTGCAATTTTTGGCAGAATAATCATAAGCACATTTCAAAGCAAGAAAATACAATGGATGACACTTTGACATTTTATTGAATCACGAGAAAATGTTACATGGAAAAGTAAAAAAAAAACTACAGCCTACTAGGTATTTGTGGCCTATTATTCTGATGTAGTCGGCAGTTGAAGCAATCACAACGGTTGTGCAATTCCGTGCAGCATCCAAGTCCACAGTAACATTTCCAGTGTCGGACGAAGCGTCTCGGCGTAAGTTAAGAAGAGCACACAGTTCTATCTGGCCACCACAGGAATAAGAATCCGGTAAGATCTAGAGTAGTGGCCGATATGACTCGTGTTGTTGGATGGTCTTGGGCTCTTGGATTATTTGGACGCGAAACATGTTCAGCTTGCAGTCTCGGCTTCTATTAATCCGGATGGTACAATGGTCGTGATTTCCCATTCTGTGTCGATTTCCAGCAGCATCAACTTGTACAGAATGATAGCCACCTCCTCTCTTTGCGTCAAATTCCGTTAACGGGGGTCCTAGGCGGTAACGGCCACAACTTGCGGATTAGAACAGGTCCAAACGTTCTTCAATACTTCTCTTCAAATGAACGCCTGGAAAATAACCGCTCCGTGCCGGTAAATTTGAACCCCCACTCTTTTCTGCCATTGGATACATCCTATCACATGACACAGCCGCTGTGTATGTATAGTATGCCGGTCACAGACGGAGGCGCGCCCCATGGCGCATACGCGTACGAATTAACGCTGAATAAATTTACATCTAGCCTGCCCACGCATATCACAATAACCAAAACAAACACAAGCAACACGGGAAGACACTGCCTGTGTGCCCAAACTGTTCTTTCTTGACGCTTGCTTGCAGATAAAGAAGTAAACATCATTCGTACATTTACTTGTAGAAATGCTCGCCGTTTAATAGTAAGAAAAAACATAGAGAAAACACCACTCACTACACAAAACGCTATGTCTACTACATCCGTATTCTTCAAGCAGAGGTTGAGTCACGGAGATATTAATAGTGTAGTAGTCGGGATTTCTACCGGCGCTTAGCTCTCGGCTCAACTTGCCACAAAAAAACAGGCGGCCTGAGTTAGACCCTGGAAGTTCAGAACATATATGCGGTATATTAAAAAGTATATATTCAAACAAAGGCGACATTTCATAAAACCTTTGTCTTTGAGACTGTATAAGCCAATAAATAAAACGGGGGTGGTGCCCCCCGTTCGCTTAAACTACACGGATTCAAAGATTAAACATGTCGTATGTTCAACAGAAATACGTAACATTTCATATACGTCTTGGCAACATATAAGCTAAATGGGGGAGGTCTCCCCGTGTTCGCTTAAAAGTGCGCGGATTCAAAGATTAAACATGTCGTACGTTCAACAGAAATACGCAACATTTCATATACGTTTTGGCAACATATAAGCTAAACGGGGGTGGTCTCCCCTAGTTCTCTTAAACTGCGCGGATTCAAAGATTAAACATGTCGTATGTTCAATAGAAATACGCAACATTTCATATACGTTTGGGCAACATATAAGCTAAACGGAGGAGGTATCCCCTAGTTCGCTTAAAAGTGTGCGGATTCAATTGAAAGATTAAATATGTCGTATGTTTGACAGAAATACGCAACATTCCAGATACGTCTTGGCAACATATAAGCTAAACGGTGGGGGTCTCCCCTAGTTCGCTGAAAGTCTTAAACTGCGAAGATTCAAAGATTAAATATGTCGTATGTTCAACAGAAATACGCAACATTTCATATACGTTTTGGCAACATATAAGCTAAACGGGGGAGGTCTCCCCTAGTTCGATTAAAAGTGCGCGGATTCGGTTGAAAGATTAAACATGTCGTATGTTCAACAGAAATACGCAACATTTCATATACGTCTTGGCAACATATAAGCTAAACGGTGGAGGTCTCCCCTAGTTTGCTTAAAAGTGGGCGGATTCAATTGAAAGATTAAACATGTCGTATGTTTGACAGAATTACGCAACATTTCATATACGTCTTGGCAACATATAAGCTAAACGGTGGAGGTCTCCCCTAGTTCGCTGAAAGTCTTTAACTGCGTGGATTCAAAGATTAAACATGTCGTATGTTCAACAGAAATACGCAACATTTTATATACGTTTTGGCAACATATAAGCTAAATGGGGGAGGTCTCCCCTAGTTCGATTAAACTGCGCGGATTTAAAGATTAAACATGTCGTATGTTCAACAGAAATACGCAACATTTTATATACGTTTTGGCAACATATAAGCTAAATGGGGGAGGTCTCCCCTAGTTCGCTTAAACTGCGTGGATTTAAAGATTAAATATGTCGTATGTTCGACAGAAATACGCAAAATTTCAAATACGTTCTGGCAACATATAAGCTAAACGGTGGAGGTCTCCCCTAGTTCGCTGAAAGTCTTTAACTGCGTGGATTCAAAGATTAAACATGTCGTATGTTCAACAGAAATACGCAACATTTCATATACGTTTTGGCAACATATAAGCTAAATGGGGGAGGTCTCCCCTAGTTCGCTTAAACTGCGCGGATTTAAAGATTAAACATGTCGTATGTTCAACAGAAATACGCAACATTTTATATTCGTTTTGGCAACATATAAGCTAAATGGGGGAGGTCTCCCCTAGTTCGCTTAAACTGCGTGGATTTAAAGATTAAATATGTCGTATGTTCGACAGAAATACGCAACATTTTATATACGTTCTGGCAACATATAAGCTAAATGGGGGAGGTCTCCCCTAGTTCGCTTAAACTGCGCGGATTTAAAGATTAAACATGTCGTATGTTCAACAGAAATACGCAACATTTTATATACGTTTTGGCAACATATAAGCTAAATGGGGGAGGTCTCCCCTAGTTCGCTTAAACTGTGCGGATTTAAAGATTAAACATGTCGTATGTTCCACAGAAATACGCAACATTTTATATACGTTTTGGCAACATATAAGCTAAATGGGGGAGGTCTCCCCTAGTTCGCTTAAACTGCGTGGATTTAAAGATTAAATATGTCGTATGTTCGACAGAAATACGCAAAATTTCAAATACGTTTTGGCAACATATAAGCTAAACGGGGGAGGTCTCACCTTGTTCGCTTAAACTGCGTGGATTCAAAGATTAAACATATCGTGTGTTTTACAGAAATACGCAACATTTTATATACGTCTTGGCAGCATATAAGCTAACGGGGGGAGGTCTTCCTTGCGTACACGACGGTTCGAAATGAATTATACATGGCGTATATTCAACAGAAAAACGCAACATTTCATATAACGTAAGGGAGCGCATATTAGCCAAACGTAAGAGGTCTTCCCTGTTCGAATTAAACCTTGCGAGTATTGTATTTGACTTTGCTGAGGTATTAACATAACATTTTGTACCGGAAAACGCAATTGTCAGTTTTGACTGTAAATCTTGCCACTGTTTTAAAACAGATGACGCAATGCTTTATCAAACACCAGACAAAGGCTTATCATATTTGACATAGCCGAGGTAAGTTTGGTAAACATGTATTTTGTAACAGATCTAGAGAAACGGTATTTGTGAGTTTTGACAGAAAATATAACCACAGTGGTAAAACAGTAATACGGATTAATTTTTATAACTTTTTAAGACATTTAAGTTGTCTTTTCGGCATACTAAAATAGATTTAAAATCCACGTAAAGAAACACGACAGATTAAGTTACATTTACAAACACTGAAATCTTACGTAAAGGCCAGATGTATGTTTCCGATGCCTTTAATAGATCTTAAAATCTTCTGAAATATTTCACCACCTTTAAGGGCTTTATACGTATCTCTGAAACTTTGCTTAAATAGTTGTTTTCGTGCTGTGTTGGGGATACATGTTGACATAATCAGCTTTTCCATAACAGGTTAGGCCTTTTTCTAATTTGTCCATTCATTAATTCAATAACAGACCACACCGATATATACCTGACTATATAGACTGGTTTAATAAAGGCATAAGCTGTGTTGATTCTAACTTAATTCTTTACTCCAATCAAATGTTGTAACATAAGTTAACAACCATTAGACGCACGGTCAGTCAACCCTCTAAATATATATTACTATAGGCTTTCTTACAGTTCTTGCAGCCTTTCTTACAACGTTTTATAAGTTTTCTTACATCTTTCTTACAGAATTTTTTACAGCTTTCTTACACCCTTTCTTACAGCCTTCTTGCAGTCTTCTTGCAGTCTTTCATAAAGCTTTCTTGATGCTTTGATACATTCATTCCTTACAGTCTTTCTTAGAACTTTTTACCAAGAACCAATATTCAACAAGACGCTCAAAACGAACAAAATATAGTTACTGCAATCAAATGTTGTAACATAACTTAACAACCATTAGGGTCAGTTAACCCTCTAAATATATATGTCAACATTACACATTACTATAGGTTTTTTACAGCTTTCTTACAACCTTTTCTTGCAGCTTTTCTTACAACATTTTATATGTTTTCTTACATCTTTCTTACAGCCTTTTTACAGCTTACTTACAACCTTTTTAAAAGCCTTCTTGCAGGCTTTCTTAAAGCTTTCTTGTAGCCTTTCTTACATCCTTTCTTACATTTCTTCCTTACAGTCTTTCTTATATGTAGGTTATATTTGTAAAAAAAAGTAAAAAGGTCAGTAAAATTAGTGTTGGTTGAATTATAGGAACCAATATTCAACTAGACTTTCAAAACGAAGAAAATATGGTTACTTCAATCAAAAGTTGTAACATAACAACCATTATGGTCAGTTTACCCTCTAAATATATATGCCAACATTACACATTACTGTAGGTTTTTACAGCGTTCTTAAAACCTTTTCTTGCAGCATTTCTTACAACATTTTATAAGTTTTCTTTCATCTTTCTCACAGCCTTTTTACAGCTTACGTACAACATTTCTTACAGCTTTCTTACACCCTTTCTTATAGCCTTCTTGCAGTCTTTCTTAAAGCTTTCTTGTAGCCTTTCTTACATCATTTCTTACATTCCTTCCTTACAGTCTTTCTTAGAACATTTTTTATTCGGATTTTTCACCTAGACATTATTTACTGATCAGCACGTAATAAAAAAACAGCGTTAAAAGATCCTACAAACTTCTGAAATCCCACCAAGCATTAAAACAATAAAAAGACACATCATACAGAATATTATGAATCATACATGTAGTTGTAAGTTTTAAAACTCTCAAAAAGCTGCATGTAGGTTATATTTGTAAAAAAAAGGGAGTAAAATTAGTGTTGGTTGAATAATAAGAACCAATATTCAACTAGACTCTCAAAACGTACAAAATATAGTTACTTCAATCAAATGTTGTAACATAAGTTAACAACCATTAGGGTCAGTTAACCCTCTAAATATATATGTCAACATTACACATTACTATAGGTTTTCTTACAGTTTTCTTACAACCTTTACTTACAACCAGGATTTCTTACAACATTTTATACGTTTTCTTACATCTCTCTCACAACCTTTCTTACAGCTTATTTACAACATTTCTTGCAGTTTAAAGCCTTCTTGTAGCTTTTCTTACATTCTTTCTTACATTCCTTTTTATAGTCTTTCTTAGACCTTTTTACCCCCTTTTTCCTACAGCCTGTCTGTGTACCATGTTAAATTTTCACCAAGGTCTTCTGCATTGATCAGCACATTATAGAAAAACTGCATTACAACATCTTGCAAAAGTCAAAAGGTGCTTCTGTGGTGCTTTCAATAAAAAAGACACACCATATATAATCACGATTATTAATCTATAGAGTTGTTATTTAACCCTTGGTAAAAAAACTACATGTATGTTATTTCCTCTGGTATGATGCAACTTGTTTACTTCACGTTCTAATATATTCACATCGTTCTTACACCATGCCCAAAGGTCCTTACAAGTCATCAAATACACCAGATCTTGACAGTCTTGACTTAAGATTTGCACTCGGCCAACCTTCCAGCCTTCTAGTCCAGAAGTTCTCAATCTCTTAATTTCCTCACTTGTTTCTAACCTCTCTGGGCCATACCATTCATTTGCCTACAAAGGGAGGTTTTTTTCAACAAATAACACTCCAATTGTAAATCTTTGCATCTGATTAGTGAAATGAGTATTTATATGTATTTTCCTGATAGCTGGCTTAGGCCTCACTGTCTACATGGTATCGTGTAAGCAACAACAACATAAACATTACAACAAATGGGAAATAGGGCAAACATTTTTCAATCACCTGCAGCATGTAGTCAAGATTGAATGCTTCTATAGTTTGATATTATGTGTATAAGAAACACGTGGTAAAGTTTAATAATGAATCATGTAGTTAAGTGTTCTTGTTATTTTGATGAAACTTGAATATGTAATACTTTGGGGTACATTTTCTAGTTTTACTGATTTGTAAATTCCTTTTAAGTAAAAAAAAAAGATTTTACACGGGTTGTGCAGAAAGAATGTTGTTTATGGCCTGATTTTCATAGACACAGACTTCAGGGAGTAATGCCAGCCTCTCCAGTGGACCCACACCACACCTTGCACGTACGGACAGGACTCCCCACAGTTGCCAAGGTAACGGCCGTTGAGGAAGGAGTAGCTGCAGCTCCTAAACCACCAGCCGGCCTGTCCGCGCTCCTGGGAACAGTGGCTGTACCAGTCATCATTGTCCCTGTCCACAGTGGAAAACCTCTGCCCGTTGTTCTGAGACATGGAGTCTCCCGCGGTGCCTGAATACCCGGAAATGTGCAGCCGGTACCCGTCCGAATCACCGGATACACTAGATGGGAATATAAAACCAGCGGGCTTATATGAACAATAAAATTCTTCATCATAAACAACTACAAAAACAATTTGATTCGAGGTATACTTAAATGAGGCTACACCTTCATACTCACTCATACATTTACATACATTACATTACATACAGACTCAAATAAGCAATCACACGAGATTACCTGTATGCAAACATACAGTATATATATATATATATATATATATATATAGATATAGATATATATAGATATAGATAGATAGATAGATAGATAGATATAGATAGATAGATAGATATAGATAGATATATAGATGGATAGATAGATAGATAGATATCTGCACATATGGGAGCACAGAAGTGCCCAAAAACGCATTGATCGTGTATTCACACGTACACGCAAACATGCACACAAACACACTTATACACTCATAAACACACATATACATATACAGACACTTATGCACTCACATCAACACACACACACACACATGAACACTTATATATGCATATACGAGTATTTGCGTGTCTAAAGGTGTTTAACTCATGTAAATGTATTTTACTCACCTAAAGTCGCTTTATTCCCCTCAATGTGTTTTATTCACCTGAAGGCGTTTTACTCACACAAAAGTATTTACTCATATGAAGGTGTTTTACTCTCCTGAAGGAAGGTCCATGTTTTGCTCACTTGAAGCTGTTTTACTCACCTGAAGGTGCTTTACTCACCTGAAAGTGTTTTAATCACCTGAAGGTGTTTGACTCACCTGAAGGTGTTGTATTCTGCGTAGCGTGATTCGTTGTTCCAGTCTACGAGGTCAATCCCCAGGCGATAGTTCTTCTGATTGGTCAGGAGGTGGATGTTCTCGTTCCCCAGCCAGTACTCCCCGTTCTTGTTCCCAAAGCCCAGTTTGTACTCCTCCCAGGTCCGGTTGAAGGGAACCGACCCGTCCTGGCGCCGCTGGATCACGGTCCAACCGCCCCCTGTGGGGAGAAATTAAGGTTAACGAATAGCGTAAGCGATTTGTTAGTGAAAGAGAAAACATGCACGCACACACATACATACAAACAAACATACACACACGCACTTATACGCATACAATAATTCATACACACATACGCACGTTCATGCACACGCACACACGAACATACACACAAACATAAATACAAACCTGAAAGTTTAAATCTGAAAGAAATACTCCCATTCGACCCTCTCCATTCATCTGTCTGCACCGTATGTACCCTACTTCTTATGGGCAACCTCTCCCTTCCTCAATCCATAAACTGTCAAATGCTAGACCACGTGTTTAACTACATTTCAGAGACTGGAAGATTCTTTTAGTTCAATTTGATTGTCAAGCCAGCCTTATGTCTGTGCAGCCGTTATCTTGTTTTTAGTTCGTTTTAATTGTAACTCTGCAATTATTCCTCCGTTGATTTTCATTTAGCCTTTTCAATGTGAACCTTTGTAATTGTTGTAGTTCCCGCTGATTTTCACCGTTACTTGTTATATGTTACTGACCAGAAGACTCATATAAGCAATTATGCTTCTTGTCCCATGCTCACAAAACAAAATAAAATGAAATAAAATAGATAAATACAAGCACACAGAGAGAGGCACACACGCACACACACATGTAGAATAAAAGGTAAAGGCATAAGTTGCCTAGCCTGTTGGCGAGTAGCGACCTTCGGGAGCGGAACAAAGCTAACAAAGCTGGACTCCAGGCTATAAGTTGCCAAGTTTAACAAAAAATCCGTACCTGCAGTGTCCATGTCACAGTACGCCTCCACATCAGCGGGGAGGAGGCCGATTCTGTAAACTCCACTTGTCGTCCATCCGGATGAATAGTACTCGGCACAGCCAACTAGAAAACGATAAAAAAGAAAATCAAGTAAATATTTGTTTTGAATTCCCTTAACAAGAACGCTGTCCTCACCGACAGACCGCACTGGCCCGTAGCGTTTCGAACCGCCACCGGCCTTCAAGTGGATCGAGTTTTGCCAGCCAAATTTAAGTACCTCCAACTCCTTGAACGATGCATGCTTATGTATCAGGCCTCTTAGTGACTGATATATCTGACTACTTTCCTATCCTTTATATCAACCACTTGTAAGAGTCAAAATAAAAGCCATAAATGTAGTTATCGTGTATTTAAAATCGTTAACAAGAACAGTTTTAAAGCAATATTAAACCTCGAAGCTTGGGACGACGTATACCAGAGTACCAATGCTAATATTGGTTCCAGTTATTTGAGTAAAATCTTTTAATCCCACTTTACGAAGTGTTTTCCTATAACATCAAACCAATGATGAAAACTAGAGTTCCACGAACACATACCTTTGCCAAATAAACCAGGTTTGTTATGTAGAATGATGTCTGTAGACATAAATGTGTTACTCATTACATTTTATTTTATATGCCCGGAGTTGGTTCATAACATTTCGCATTGCTTATACAAATTAGATCCCTATTTACATACTGACATTAAATTGTATCAAGCATCACTTAAGCTATCAGCATACCAAAAACCATGATGATTCTTTCATCCCTTCTTGACTTATTCTCTTTCAAAGTAGGAAACTAAACCGACTCCTGCAGTTCAAGAAAAGACCTTACCGGACCCAAACATACACCTCTTACTCTCTGCCATCTTTCTCAGTTCCATATGTGTCAAGTTTGAAAGTCCTATCACGGAATGCAGTGGATTTATCAACTTTCAGCATTAATTATGCAAATTGTTAATTTACATCATTATTATCTCATTATGTAAGTTTTTACTTAAGGTATCTACATACCAAAAATCATGACAATCCGTCAACATGTTCATATTTTGCCATTAATTATGCAAATGAGATCATCATCTGCATAATTGATATGTATAGATATTTCTTTCTTTCTCAGCTACAAATGTGGCAAGTTTGAAAGTCCTATAAAGGAATGCAGTTGATTTACAAACTTTCCTCATTATTTATGCAAATTAGCTGTCGATTTGCATAATAAGAATTCCATCATGTAAGTCTTCCCTTTGGCTATCTACATACCAAAAATCATGACGATCCGTCAACACGTTTATATTTTCTCATTAATTATGCAAATGAGGTCGTCATTTGCATAATTAATATGGATTGATTTTTCTCTCTTTCTCATCTATATATGTGACAAGTTTGAAAGTCCTATCATGAAATGCAGTGGAGTTATAAACTTTCCTCATTAATTATGCAAATTAGTTGCTGATTTGCATAATAAGTATTCCATAATGTACATTGTTAGTTAAGCTATCTCCATACCAAAAATCGTGACGATCCATCAACACATTCTCGAGTTATTCTCGTCCAAAGTTTGAAAGGAAATCGGCGACTGCAGTTCCAAACAAGCCGATAGGGGGTCCAAACTTATAGTAGTTACTCACTGCTCCAAGGGCTATCTACCACTCAAAAATCATATTCACAGCATGTCCAGAACACGAGATATCAAAAATTGAGGTTCTGCTGCAGTACCTTAGCAAGCCGCTAGGGGGCCCATTATCGAACTTGACCTTCGTTTTCCCGAACCCTATCCACCTACCAAATATCATCGGGATCCATCCAAGGCTTCTTGAGTTATGCTGTTAACACACACACAGACAGACAGACAGACTCACAAGCCTAAAACATAACCTTAGCCATTCTGGCAAAGGTAATAATAATAAGCCATGGTTTACGACTGGCCTGCTGAAATCGTCAATTAAGAAAAACAAAACAAATGAAGCGTACATAAAAGCGTACATAAAAAGCCCGAATCCAACCTTCTTAGATAATTATAAAACCTATCGGAACAAGTAAAAACCGCATCCTCTGATATATCGAAAACGTGGAAAACAATAAATGAATTTCTTAATAGAAAAAGGGCAAGTAATATCATTCCAAACACATTTTGTGACCGAGGGACCTCTATAAATGATCCACAAGACATAGTTGATAGATTCAACGATTTCTTTACTAATATTGGATCATCTCTTGCAAATAAAATTTGCTCTTAATTTCGACTGTTCCCCATAAAATATTTTGATCACTCAGACTACCAAAAATCTGAATACCTCAGTAACTATCATGAATGATGAACTAGACAAAGAAAGTAAATGGTTCAAAACAAATAAACTGCCATAAAATTTTAAGAAAGCAAATTAAATAATTTTTGCATGATTATGCATCAAGTTTTAGGGTTATGCATAATCATGCATACGTTCCCAATGGTTATGCATAATTATGAATAAGCATCCAGTGGTTATGCATAACGATGCATAATACTTTGAACTCTTAAGCATAACCCTTGTAAGATGCATAATCCTTAGAAGCCTTATGCCTAACCCTTGGAACAAGCATAGTTATGCATAACCATTGAAAACTTACGCATAGTTATGCATAACGATTAGAAACTTATGCATAGTTAGAGTCCATTCCGAGATACCACGAGGGTTTTTAGACAATAATTGTAATAAGTTGGAATAATTTTGAATAACAGAATATCTAAGCCCCAACAGTTGTGATTTAAATAAAATTGATATAGAATTTTGAATCTATTTGAATTCCTTTGAATACTTTAAAGGTCTACTACGTAGTTTTTTTGCGCTCAAATTTGAAATCTTCTAGAACTAAGAAATTTCAGGTTTACTACCACTTTTTGACAGTTTTTGACAGTTTTGTGTCATTTTTTCACGTTTGCAACGTAAAGGATTAGCCTACAAAACATTCTGCTCTAGGCCCACTGTAACCTGTTGACCTCCCTAGCTAGACCCTCCTGTTTGTAAAACAGCTTGCCACCTGTAGGTCCCCCGGGGTGCATCAGTTAGCACATGGCAGACTGGAGATAAACAACACAACGGAGATCTTCTTCTTTGGAAACACCCATATCTAATCATCCTAAAATAGCATATAATCATGAACTTATTAGTCTATTGTGTAGGGAATCAACAAGCTGAGGTCATATTCCCTTCAAAACTGCAAGAAACCTTGTACAGAAAACTAACCTACTGTACTCAAAGGAAACTGTCAACTGCCCAGCCCCCCCCCCCCCCCCACTGGGAAGCCAGGCTGATAAGGAACACCAGCCAGGCAGTGACCAGGTCTGAACCCATCTGTTTGTAGGAAGATCACAATTTTTTATACATGCTTATTTGGTGCAATGATGTCGCAGCGTCTCTCCCTAAATATTGGTCTGCAATGCTTTAGGGTTGATTGAACTAACAATGTCAAGAAAAAGTAGGAAAAGCTACTTTTCGTTTTGTTCAAATATTACGTAGTAGACCTTTAAAAACTATCAAGCCATTACATTTACTGGATCAGAAGGCCATATCTCCCATTAGTTTCATTCAATACCAGTATAATAAGTAAATGGTATGAGTTAGTGAACAAATAAGTAAAACATAACAGGCATACATACACAGTGTCACGTACATGTAAAGACATTACTTGATGAAGTAATTAAGATGATACTGAATACCACACGTGTACACGTGCTCCAATCATGCTAGAAACCCTGCAGGGATGGGAATTATTGATAAGGTAAATAGTTTGATCATTTAATGATGTAATGATAGTGACACCCAACCTACCTGCTGGCATATCGTGAAGACGCTTCTCCAAGGCGGCGGTTCGGTTTCGCTCCTTGTCCAGGTCGAGTTTCAAGGCATCAACTAAGGCTGACATGTTGTCTAGGTCGCGCTTCAAGGCGTCAACAGTAGTGGACAGTTGGCACATGTCGTCTTGTTTGCATTTCGAGGTGTCAACAGCGATGGACATGTTGTCTTGGTTGCGCTTCAAGGCGTCAACAGTCGTCGTCATTTCAGATATCCCCTACGAACGTATAGACGTATAAATGTACGTCAGTCCAAACGTTAAAACAAACAGAAAGATATGGCTTGATGGACTCAATATACAGAACGGAGGCAGTGTCTAAAAAATGCTTAACAACAGGCCTTCATGATAAAAGAGTGTTTGTTTACCCCATTGTTGATGAACGCCAGGAGGGCAAATACCATAGCAACCAGGCTTAGCAGCACGGCAATACCCGCGGCCATGTATATAAGCTGGGAGCGGATGGAGCTACAGAGAGCACAGCGGCCGCTTGCTCCACCCGGATCCGTGCGGTCTGTTAGAAAACAAGAGAATTTAAAACAACGAAAACTTTGAACTTTAATTTCCAACACGAAAATCAAACACGAGGGTTCAGACTGTCCAACTCCAGTCTTTGTCAAAGACATACAAAGACTGAGAAAGACAGTCGAAAATTTGGGTTAGTCCAATTTTCCTGCTGGAAATTACGTATACAGCTTAGTTTTCATGCAAAATAGGCAAACCGAAAATAACACACAGTACAATAAACTAC
The DNA here is from genome assembly GCA_019207045.1 of Branchiostoma floridae x Branchiostoma belcheri. NCBI lineage: Eukaryota > Metazoa > Chordata > Leptocardii > Amphioxiformes > Branchiostomatidae > Branchiostoma > Branchiostoma floridae x Branchiostoma belcheri. The sequence continues at coordinate 1,089,207 of CM033039.1, forward strand.
AGGCGCCACGGACCCATCAGAAGGCCCCGTTCCATGTTGGTTATGACGCTGTAACACATAGATTCCGGCCAGGTCGGTGTGCATCGCTCGTTCTGATTGGTCAGAATGAATCGAAACTAACCGGTGTCGATTTGCGAAGGAGCGATACGCAATCATTGGCCAATTAAAAGGAGCAAAAAGTTTTGGTTTCAAAAAGCAATCTGTAATCTCCTTACAAATGTAAGCACCAAAGAACAAAGGCGAATTTTCAGATATTCGACAAAGGAATTCACACGTATAGTACCAAGGGATCTATGCGTCATACAGTAGTTTGCAAATTTGGGTAGGCTATATGATAATAACGTTAATTACCCGCCTGTTCCTCGGTGTATATGGTGTCATAATGCCTGGGCCTTTGCGTAATCAGCTTTTTATCGTAAGTCAATCGTACGACGAATCTGACAAAGGATTAAAAAGTCTTACCTGCTCCGGAGGCGTACATAGGGTTAGGTATACTCGCAGCGGCGTCGGCACGTGCCTGCCAATCAGTCTGCTGCATGGTTGGGGTGCCTGGAGAAAAATTACAATATTAAAATGGCGTCGATAAACTTACTTGACTCCCCTTGAAATTGAAGTACAAGTACGTCGTAAATGTAGATATATCATCTTACCGCCAGCTGCTTCCCGAGGACCGTTTCGATCACCCTGTGCGTGCCTGGGTTTGCGAGTGCCGCGCATGTTCCTGTCATTCCTTCGTGGGACTGAAGTACCAGTATCATTCCCGGCACTGCCAGCATTATTCCCGGAAGTGCCAGCATCATTCCGGGAAGTGCCAGCATCATTCTCGTAGATGCCAGCATCATTCTCATAGATGCCAGCATCATTCTCGTAGATGCCAGCATCATTCTCGTAGATGCCAGCATCATTCTCGTAGATGCCAGCATCATTCCCGGAAGTACCAGCATCATTCCCGGAAGTACCAGCATCATTCCCGGAAGTACCAGCATCATTCCCGGAAGTACCAGCATCATTCCCGGAAGTACCAGCATCATTCCCGGAAGTGCCAGCATCTTGTGACAGGCCTTTGTGATCATCATCATCTTTGTCCAGATATCTGACGGCGTATGGCTCCATACTGTCTGGTCGATGGTCTTTATCATCATCAGCATCTTCCTCCTGATATTTAACGGCATATGGCTCCATGCTAACTGGTCGCACGTCAGTATCAGGATCCGTTCCATTCGGGTTAAGTCCGTACACCGGGTTGGAGGCCAGCAGTTCCATTTCTCAGTTACCGGATGTGACAGGTTGCAATACTCCTATAATGGACCAAAGCGGGTTTAGACGATTTCCAAAGTAATCATGCAAATTATGCATGGCAGGCACGATACGTAGTTGGCAAATATAGAAAGATAACATGCCGAACAAGTTGTCTGATCGCAACTCATATTCGTCGGCCAGCTAACTTGTTTGGCTCATTATCTCATTAAGCTGTTGACAACTTTCAAACGTTTATCTCTTGTAACTAAAATAACAGGAGCGAATTGACTCATCTGTATTGATTGTGTCTTAGCTTTGTTTCCCATTGAAATCCAACATTGTCTCCAGCTTGACTTTGCCTTACATTTGTTTCTATTGGAATCTAAATTGTCTTCAGCCTGACGTTGTCTTACAATTTCTCATATTGGACATCTAAAATTGTCATCATTCATAGTTAGGGTATAAAAGACCATTTTCTTCCAGATCAATTCAATGTCACTGACGAAAGATAGTGGATACTATCTGAAACGTCTGACCGTTTCCAAAATCATATCCAATTGCTTGAGTAATTGCTTTTGGGCATATCTTATTACCTGGGTGTCTAATCTTCATCGACGTATCTAAGAAATATTGATAAAATGGTAGTAGATATGACTATGTTTAATATATAACTCTCTCCCATAGACAGGAGTATTGAAAAGATTAATTTATCTGAACTAAAACTTACACTATTCACCCGGACAGAAGATCAGGCGCATAACCGTCTTGTAATTAGCCATAAGAAATGATATATCACCCCGTAAGGGGAGGTCGTATAACCCGGTCGTGTGTAAGCACATCGACCGATGATGATGACTATGCTACCTGCATGCGCCGAATATCATTTTACTCCTCTGAAAATGGCTTGGGGCGGGAGCACAAACGGTCTCCCTTACATTAAAAGCTATGTGCCTCTCAAAAATCAGGAGCACAGCATATCCGAGGCAGAAGATACAAAAATCGGTGATGCTGCAGTACTAAGGTCAACCACCATGAGGCCCAATATCGACCTTGAACGCTGCGTCAAAACACCTACCCACATACTAAATATCATCACAATGCATCCTGAGGTTCTTAGTACAATCCGTCCTTGCTCTGGGTGCAAGCACACACACACACAGACACACGGAGCCAAAACTATACTTCCATTTTTCATGGAGGTAATGATCATCAAACACGTAAAGAAAGCGTGCAGCATTACATAGCGCCGTCGAAACACTAGTCTGTGTACCATTCTCCGCTGGTCGGCTTTGAGGTGCTTTACCCGGCCCAGTACTAAGGCACCGACCTGCTTCTGTCAGCCTGTCTGATTAGCTGCCCTTTGAGATTTCGCCGCTAAAGCTTGAAGCCGGCCTTTTGAGTTTAAGCGACGAGATCAAACCCCGCAAGCACTCCCCCGACCTGCGCTTATTAACCCAACGGGCCGGCCACGCCTACAGCGCCGAAGAGCATACGCGAGCGCCTCGATGGTATGGTTACCAGGCTATCGAAACACAGAAACGCCTGAAAGTATCACTAATATATATGATTTGCACATAAAAGGAATGCGTATCTGTATATCTGTATATGTATCTATATAGCCGATATAACCACCCTTCGGCGTAACACACCAGCTAATATGGTAGGTAGCGTAAGCTGGTGCGATTGGTTAATTGTAATGATGATCAATTGATGAGCCAGGCAGGAGAATCGGCCAGGGGCTATATATATATATAGCCCCTGGCCGATTCTCCTGCCTGGATCATCAATATATATATATATCGGCCAGGGGCTATATATATATATATATAGCCCCTGGCTGATTCTCCTGCCTGGATCATCAATTGATCATCATTACAATTAACCAATCGCACCACCTTACGCTACCTACCATATTAGCTGGTGCGTTACGCCGAAGGGTGGTTATATCGGCTATATACTATTAGATACATATACAGATATACAGATACGCATTCCTTTTATGTGCAAATCAAATCGTCATGGCAACCGACTAATAAGAACTGCATGATTAAGTCAAATGGAGAGAAGCCATAGCTCATCATGTGAAACATGAGGCGCACCGCATACTTTATCTCTTATTCCCTCCCGATCTGTCGGCATAAAACCTAAAAGGTGCGAACCAACTTTGTATCCCATTGGCAAAAACTAACCGCTATAAAAACAACAGCATCCCGTATATCACGCTACTTCTGAATACAAGTACCTGAAAACATCTTCCATATCTATTTATCAACTTTCCTGAGATATTGTACTTGCATTGCAGTCTTCTTTTACTACTTTGTATCAGAAGAAGTTTTTGTAGTTGTTATCTTATTCCTTGTATGAAAACATTCACTTATAATTGTATCGTATGTTTGTATAAGTATTATTCTAAAGTGCACAATTCAGCGTCTTTTGCTGTGCAGATGACGCTGCAATGTATTCTAGTGTTCTTGCATTGAACCAATAAACCAATTATTATAAGACCTTATCGGTATAAAAACCTGGCCGCATTATTTTGAAAATAGCAAATCGGCGCCTCCAAAAAAATAACCTCCAACGCCCGTAGAAGTCTGTGAAGGACACTGGGAGCAGCAGACAAATCCAATCAACACGGAGCTTTGAAGTCCGTACCTACTGTATTAGCTGGGCTTGTTGCTGACGTGTGCTTTTCAGACATGCTTGTTCCTGAAATGTTTTTCCTGAGATATTGTACTTTTCTAAAGTTTGGGATTCACCCATCTTTCTGTGTAAAATGTCATGAGGGACAATAAACAAGTATTATCTGGTTTTAAACTATTGTGGTGGAAAGGACACGCCCAAACAATTTTCTTAATGAAAAAAGCTATTTTAAAAATTAGACCCGTAAGCTAATATGTAGGGAAAACAATAAAAATAATGTAAATTTCAGATATCCCTACTCACGCGCGACCTCTGCAGCGGTTCCCACCGAACTGCTAGACGTTACCGCTTCCTTAAGATGTGACACAAGATGTTACCTGAAGATGCGACTCAAGACGTCACCGCTTCCTGAAGATTCGAATCAACTTTCAGGTGGCGGCGGCTTTTTGGGTGCTCTTACCGCGACTGCGATCTGATCGCTTATCATAAGGATAAATGCAGTGTGTACATATATATTTATGTATGACATAATACATATGTGATATTATAGGTTTAACATGCTGGCTGTATGTCATTTTGCAAATGATGAGATGTGATTGGTCAATTTAGATTTAAGAGTGGGCACGAACTATTCCTTCGGGGGGAGGGGGCAGACACAGAATTATACTTACGAGGGTGAGTCAGAAAGTAATGCAAATGGTTTCATAACCCGCACATTTTTGACAGAGTTAAAATTTGGCAAAAAAGTACAGGCATATGTCCTCTTGAGATTGAAGGTTTTTAGATTTAGCCTTTATTATTTTATGAGCGACTGAGATGATTTCAACATGACTACACCTTTGTAAGCTCAGTTTCTCTGAATCTGACCAAATGAAAATTACTGTAGGAGATTGAAATTACATGTGTGATAACAATTGTATCTGTAGATTACATGCCAATTTTCATTTCTGAACTCTCAATGGTTCCTTCATCACAGCTGCTAGGATGGAGTAAGCTGAGATAGAGACAGTTGTATTTATGCACGAATCCATGAGTTGTTGGTGTAAAAGATTACATTTCCATTAAGCAAAAGAAAAGAAACTTTACATAGTTATCAACTGTGTAAAGGCAAAAAGTATGCTAACTTTGATTTCTCTTAGTTGCTGGGAAAGTAGTATACAGAAACTTTTAATCATACACGAATCAATGAGTTGTTGGTTTAAAATATTTCAAATAAGCAACAGTTTTCAACTGTTTAAAGGCAAGAAGTGTTATTAAGTTTTATTTCTCTTAGTTGATGGGAAAGTAGTCTACAGAACCTCTGATGTACTGAGTTTAGCCTGGTTTTGATTAGTCTGACGAAGTAAGGCCACATTTTCTTTTATCTGGAGGGATGACGTGGCATCAGGTGGTGCGAATGGCATTTTGTTTTTTTGCAAGTGGCAGACTAATTTTCTGGGAAAAGGAGTTAATCTGGGCTGGGAGGGAGAAACATCAGAGGGTTGGTACGTGAGAACTCTTAATGTATAGTCATTGAATCCTGGTGTTTTTCTTGAGACGTCGCAGACCCTTCCTGCTATTTCGGATAAATTACATGTATATAAAATGTACCATGATATAGCGCACGTCTCCCGTTCGGGTTTGTGCGAAAAAGAACGAAAAGGAATGAAAACAAAAGTACCGAAATTGCGAAAAGGAACGAAAAGGAGAGCACTGAAAGTGCGATAAGGAACGAAATGAACGAAAATGAACGGAAAAGGAACGAAAAGCAAAGTACCGATAGTGCGAAATGGAACGAAGTATGAAGCAAATTGAAATAAAGTCAATCGGAATATAAGGGTATACTGTGGGCGTCAACAGCATGAAACTATGAATCAATATGCAAAAATGTGAGGAAGACAATTTTTCCAATAGTCCAAAAGCTACAAAGGCAAGACAACTTAAAACTAAGTTGATGCAAATGAGTTAATTAGCCCCTGTTGTTTGAATCACAGGAGCTAACTGTTTGTCGGGGGGGGGGGGTGTAGCGCCATGTCCCAAGTACCAGATAGTTCCATACATAGGCCCCCCTTCTTGTTTTGGGGAGGAGGGGGGGCATATTCCTTCATTTCCAGTCTGACTCACCGTTCGAACCAGCGAGGTTCGCGGTCTAGTATAACGGTGGATTGGTGATTGAAGTAGTGTCCCTGCTTGTGTTTTAGGTGGTTGACCATCTAAAACGCAACCAAGGTTTTCAACCAATCTTTTAGAATAGAAGTTTATTATAGGATAACATTAATTTGCTTGACTGTTCAGCATGCACTGCCAGGTGTGCCCAACTATAGCCTGTAGCTAATTCAACAGGGGCAGAAACAATACAAACGTAATTTGCCATGCGCAAAATAGCAATCAATGACAACACCCTATTAAGCCTAATACAGATTACATCAAATGACATAATCCAAAATTCATCAACTTTTTTAATGTCTCATCATATTCAATTTCAAAATCTTAAGAACATTGCATGACTCCCTGACCTATGTCTGTTGAAAGTCATATCTAACGTTGACCTTGAGGCAGATGTTTCCTGAGATGCTGTTGGTGTGAGAAGTGGCCAGGACGGTTACGGAAGACTCATCTTTCTGTAAAACTCTCTTGAGCTCTCTATCTTGAGAGAAAATTACTGAGGTATTTTTGTCGAAGGTCATATCTACCAGTTGACCTTGAGGCAGATGTTTCCTGAGATGCTATTGGCGTGAGAAGAAGGTACAACAGTGACGGAAGACGCGTCTGTCAGGAAAGCCGTCCCCTGATTGGTCTGTTTGTGCCTGATGTAGAGGAGGCTGTGGTCCTTCTCATCCACCCCACACTCCAGCTCCGCGGAGCTCAGCACGGTGTACCCTGCCTCGTAATGCATCCTGGGTACAAAAATCTCCGTGGGGGCCTTGATGGAGGGGTCGGAGGTGAAGGTCAGTTGGAAATGTCGGGTTTCGATGTCGAAGGTCATCTCCGTGGGAATCCCCGCCACTGCGCGTGCGTAGGTTCGGGCGAAAAGGCTGATGGATTCTGGGATAGCACGTCCGGTGCGGTCCCAGAACACTCTACTTCCAGGAGTCGCGTCCCAATAGGTCCACGACTGTAAGAAACTGTCCGCTTGCTTCAAGACATACCCACATTCCACCGTGTCCGGGTAAGTCGGATCGCTCGCGTTTGGCCAGCATAGTCCGAACTCCGTGAGGAAAGACCCTCCACCGAGTGTTTCTAAGTCCTCCTGTACAGCTGAGAACAGCTTGGGGCCGTATATGTCATCACAGGCGACTTTCTTGTACTCTGGATACTGCTGCTGGTTGGGCTGTTGGTACAGCGGGCAGTAGTAGTGATATGACAAGACGCTACGGTTTCTGTACGCCATTCCTCCCGGCACGTGCTCGAATCCCGAGCCCAGCACGCCGTCCTCCGAGAAGACGTACCCCCAATTCACCGCCTCGTAGAAAGTCAGTGTTTCGTCGTCTGCCGTTCGGATGACTCGGTTTACACGGTCGTACAGAGGAGCGAGGTTCTTCTTCCCAGCATGCCCTGGGAGGAACAGTTCCGGATCCTTTGTCCAATCGCCGACCCAGGGCTCGTTGATCAGGTCATACCCCAGCACCGATGTCTGGTTTGACAACTCGGACGCGACAAACTTCCAGAAGCCCGCCATCTTGTCGGCAGCGCCCTTGTAGTTGTCATAGAGACACTGAAAGTTGTGGCTGCAGCGCTGCGTCAGGTAGTTGGCGTCCCATGACGTCACGTTTTTCAGCGGCCAGGGGTAGGGGTGCTCTGGTGGCGGGAAACTCGCGACGAGCCATGGAGGAACGCCGTCGTAAAAGGAGTCGAGACTGTCCTGGTGCATGTCCAGTATGGTGTAGATGCCGCGCCTCCCCAGCTCAGCCGTGATGTTCCGGATAATCCTCATGTAGGTCTGGTTGTACCTGGATGGGGGAAGGAGGTCCGAAATTAGGGTATATGTGACTTGACTGAAACATGATAGCCTCTGTACCATCCTTTGTAGAGAGGCCATCTCCTTTTGAAGCAGTACTTTATCTAAAGACATCAGGTGCCAAACAAATAAACAAATAAACAACAAATAAACAACAAACAGTCACCACCTCCCCTCCTGTGGTTCTGCCCCTGCCCACATCATCCCCAGCCGGAGGGCGTTGAACCCCCAACTCTGCAGCTCATCTAGTCGGGACTGGTTCAGCATCTGGGTCGGGTACCTGCACACAGGAGAGTAAAAACTACTAAAAAGACACATAGCAGCCCCTGTTGGTACTACATTGTAATGCTGACGGCAAAACTGCAAAGGGGAGGGTAAAAACTAATGAAACACAGTTAAAAAAGGTTAAAGTTACCAGGGACTTCCTGGTTCTGACCTTATGCTCCACCCGTTACGCCACAGTGACCCAATACCTGAACAGGGGAGGGTAAAAACTACTGAAGCGACACCTAGCAACCCCTGTCTGTACCACATGTTATGATGACGGAATAGCTGTACAGGGGCGCGAAAAACAAATAAAAAACCACCTAGCAGTCCCTGTCTTTACTACGTGTTATGATGACAGGATACCTGCACAGGGCAGGGTAAAAACTACTGAAGCGACACCTAGCAGCCCCTGTCCGTACTACATGTTTTGCCGCTGGCCCGGAATTATCATGAATTGATTCAAACCCTTTTCAGCCGTTTCTAAACAAACGGACATAGACATAGTCAATGGTAACGATACCGATAACATAGCTTCCTTCTTTTGCCAATGAAACATTTTTATTATAGTTCAATAAACATGTAGTTACCATGGAAACCCTTTCTGGATGGCGTTGATGCCGTGAAAGATGCGCACGCGGCCGGAGGAGTCCAGGAACCAGTGATTGTCCGGGTGGACGTGGATCCGAGACCGCGCGGCGGCACTCACACTCGCGGTCAGGAAACACACACACACGGGCAGGGCACAGCTCAGGGCCAGGAGATACCGGACTCCAGCCATGGCTATTCACATGTACCGTAACAAAAGAGACACACAGTTAAAGTTTTACCTACATTCACCGTAAGATATCGGCGTGGCGGCACTCATACCCGCGGACAGGACAGGAAATACCGGACTCCAGCCATGGTTCTTCACTTGTACCGTAACAACAGAGACACACAGTTTTACCTACATTCACCATAAGATATCGGCGTGGCAGCACAAAAAAACGCGGACAGGGCACAGCTCAGCGCTAGAAGGTACCGGATTCCAGCTATGGTTCACCCACTTCTGTAACAACAGAGGCGCACACTTTTCACACCAGCTTCTGTATCTATATCAGTACCGCGGCACACCCACGCCCACAGGACACAGCACAGCGCCAGAAGGAACCGGATAACAGCCATGATTTCTCACCTACTGTAACAAAAGAAGCTTACAGTGAAACAACGTTTTGTCCACAAACATTCAACTAGAGTCCCACGACCGCATACATTCTCTTAAGCTTGGGGCACAACCCGCCGTACGTGCAATTTGTCCGTACGTTTTTTGTGGAGACCACGTCCGCCACGTATTCCTGAAAACGTTGAGGCTGTACATAGCAGGCGCTTCGCCTACGGAGGGCGAATCCGCAGCCCGAACGCAGAGGAAGTTCTGCATGCACTTAAATTTCTACGGCGTGTCTGCGTGCTCCAAAATCCGTCGGATTCCCTACGAGCTCGTACGGAGACGGTACTTACCACTTACGGACACCAAAAGATTTCCCACGTTTTGGCAGGTAGACAGCACGTATTTGCACGTACGGCGGGTTGTGCCCCAGGCTTTAATAATTTGTCTCATTGCACTGCATTTGAACAGAAAAGAAAAATATAGAAACTGCAGTTGTGAAAACAGGGAACTGATTTTTTGCAACTTTTCAATTTCCTTCTTATTCATGCTGGTATCGTTCACATATAGTATCCGGCTACTGTATAATTCAAGAGTTCCAAAGACAATGCCCTCGATAAGGTTGCGTTTTGCACTGAAGGTGCCGAACTCGCACGATTTTGTCTTTCTTTATCTGTTGTTTGGCTTAAACCAACTTCTGACAAATTTGTATAAGGGTTTTGCAAAGTTGTCCTTATCATGTGCAGACACCTATGCCATGCGTATCTCCGCAACAATGTTTTGTAACACTAGGGGACCTTTGGACCCATCGATACCCTGTTCACTGTCACCCCGTGAAACGTTACACAACGTTCTACAATTTAGTGTACATACTTAAGATGCATAGGAGTACTTCCTAAAGACTCGTGAGACATTAGCAATGGTTTAACTGTCGTGTATGTACAAGTTACTACTGTAGCCGTAGCAGGCACTTCGCAAGGTAACCTCTACATACACGACAGCTGTTGTGCAAAAGAGTTCTTTCTCGCTCCTAAACCTCAAACACAACAACGTACTAGACAGGCTATTGAGATATTTCTTCCGTCATATAATGTGGCAAACATATTAAGAGATTTTGAAATGTGTCTAGGCAATTAATCAGTAACTTTTCTTCTGCTATCGCCCTTCCCACTATAAAACAACAACACGGTATCACTTCAAGTAGCAGAGATCAGGTATCTTCAAATCTCTTCCCATATTGTCTGATTTGCAAGCCAAATAAACAGAATTAGACGGACATTTGACCTAAGAAACTTACCTTTACTTCTAAGGTTGTTTTTGCTCTTCAGAGCAAACTCCAGGTGTCCCACAAAACGTGACAAACTTCTGTTTACACTGAGAGTCACATGACTGGATGGTGTTCACAAGTTACCTTTGACATACCTGGACTAGTCCACATTCCAATGGGGTGTTTTGTTAAAGATGACAAACAATAGACTTCAAGCAGGTGTTTAATCAATTCTTTCACATCATTCAGAGACAGTTTGGTCTGTACAAAGAGACTATTACAGTATGGCACTGTATGCATTTTATAGTAGAATGTACAAGAAGAGATACACTTGCTAGGCAAATTGGTGATGATAAAAACCTACGATTACAAAACATATTTTTTATAAATGTCATTCAAAATTCTCTGTTCTATCTAACAAAGATATTTCCTAGCACAAAAATGTTACCTTTAGATTCTCATAAAGTATGACTCATAGTATTTTGTTGAATTACCAAAATATATAGATCTTGTATATAAAAGCACGATCAAGCATAAATGACACGACTGTGTACTAAACTATTTCATGATCTGTTTAAGTATTCATCATCATTCACTGTACCGGTACATAATTTTCTCCAGTTAAACACTGATATACATGATTGTTTCATCACTGTTGGACGCTCATCTTGCGATGGAAGAACTGTGGCACACTTTGCGAAGTAATATGAGACGAGAGTTCAGCTGCAGCTTTCACTTCAAGCCTCTTCCTCATCAGATTCGGCTGGAAACAATTGAAAGTGAGGGTCATGAAATGATAAAGGCAAAAAAATCATGTAAAAATGTTTGCAAAACTTTGCGTCTGAAAACGTCAAAGGGTTCTCCTATTGGATTAGTTATTGAATAGTTTTGCTGATCTGATGAACTTTATTGCTCGACATTTGTACATGGTACAATGTATGGCAACGACTGTTACACCAAGTACAAAATCTCAAAATACAAAAAAGTACAAAATCTGCTCTCCATCACGATGCTTCAGACGAGATACTGTTGCAGCCCCATTAATGTAACGCTTATCATTGGAGTGGCATTCGGTTCTTTACGTGGCGACCATTGAGGTATCAGATAAGAAAGTTTTATGAAGTCAATTTGCACTGATGAGGTCTGAAGATTTGTAAGTTATTAGAGAATGTACAATCGTTGACCGGGGAAATCCCCCCCCCCCCGCTCTTTTCGACAAGCACAATGAACACTGGACCACAGTTTAATGTCCTGTCCTGAGGACTGCAGCCCGTTCCAGTAGCGTGCATGTCGGGTGAGAAACACCGGGGCTCAAGGCTTCTTGTTCCAGGGCCGCTAACCACTGAACTACGCACGCTACCGTCTAACCACTGAGCTTCGCATGCTACAGCTACTACTAGTATACTGTCAGGTAACTCACCTTTTGAGAGCATGTCCACGACGTTAAGGAGTCCGATCTGTCTCAGTGCGTCCAGCAGGTTCTGTACGGTGGCGTTACGGGTTCCCCAGGCGTTCAGCAGGGCTCTGGTCGGGCTCCCGCCGGGTTTTAGGTACTCCATTTCAAACAAGCTGCAATCATTAACATATCCGTTTATCTTGTTACTGTTTATCTTGGTACGGAGGTTTTGTTGTCAGTGTGTTTGTATTCTTTAGCTTAATCTGAGCTAAAGGACATTCCAATAAACTCAATATTCTCGTAAGGGTGTGTATATGTATCCATAACTATTTGAATAAAAATTAGAGTGACAGGATGTAATGGGGAAGATGGAGACAACGGCCAGATTTGCGAGGGTGACAGGAAGTGGAATTCAGAAGCGGTAGAACCAGTCGTTTATGAGACTAAGAATTGAATACTAGTATAATGCATAAATTATTTCGCACAGGTAAGAGATGTATTCGTTGGCTAAAACTTTATCTCACGGAAGAATCAGAAGCAAATGTATCTTTTTATTTATTTATTCCTTTATTCATTTATTGTGTGTATCGCCATACTGTGTTTACCTACAGATTCCAAATGGGTCATCACCTTGACTAGCTCTCTTCAAACACCGAATCAAACATGGTTAACGTCTCCATGTGGAAGTAACTCCATGCTTACCTTATCTCCTGCATGCTGAAACCATCACATGCGGCCAGGTCCTTCCAGTTCACCAGCTGTCCGGGCGGGTCCAGCTCCATGGCGATCTCCTTCACCAGTCTGAACGGCAACCTGCGGAGGGGGGTCCGGGGGTCCACCGGGGGCTTCTTCGGCTTCCTGGGCTGATGAAACACCGGGACGGCCTTCTTCAGCTGGGTAGACATCTGTCAATCAGTCAGTAAACCAATTAATCAACCAATCAATCAATCAATCAACCAACCAACCAATCAATCAATCAATCAATCACCGGCATCAAGTTCTGATGCTTGGCGGCTGTAGACATCTCTCTCCAGGATGTTCAAAGGACAGTAGCCTGATACAAATGATGCAATGAGTCAGTACAGTAATCAGTACAGGAAATACCTTCTACATGCTGACAGGCAAAGAGCACAAAGTCCCAAAATAGAACGCTCTCTATCTTGGTTGTAAAGACATCCTTTAGTACCTCTAGTAAGGCTTCGGCTGGCCATTTTAAGTAGTAAGGTACGATGTCTCATGTCTCATGTCGATGTAAAAGACGTAAAACTTACCTCCGAATAATCATCTTCAAACGCGCTAGCCGCGGGAACATGTGGGGCTGTGTGACTGGCGTGTGAATCTGTGGAGAGAAATTGTTATAATTCTAATTCAAATAACCTTGCATATACGGGTATTTTTTTCCTTCCTATATTTACACCTTTCTTCAGCGGATTATTGTCACCTGTGATTCAAGATTCCGTTATAAAGCAACTCGTCAATGTTGAATGGAGTTCACTATTGTTATACTACAGTAGGTTAAGCACTTCACAAATAGACAAACAACTGAGCCAGACGACTATGAGATGATGTGAATGGCACCTGATTGCAGGAGCTCCACCGCGAAGTCATCCCGGCCGCACGCCTCCAGGGCCAGCAGCAGCCCGTGGAAGTGCTCCCTGTAGGACGGACCTTCCCGCCACTCCTGCAGTACCCTCACCCGCAGGTGGGTGTCGTCGGCGGAGAGGTCCTTATCGGGCTGCTGGACGCGCAGGGCCTGCGCGACTTGTTTCCATTCTCGCCTGTCCAGGGCGACAGCCAATCGGCGCAGCACTTTCGTCGTTTCGTCATCGCCTATACGAAAGATAGTAAGAAGGTCAATAAATCGACTTGTCTCTAGCTCTGTTCCAAGCCAGGTAGTTTTTTTCATAAGTTTTGTTTTCTTTTTTTTTGTCTACCTTGTGTTGATGATTCATTGTCCCGATGACTGCTTTGGTCTGAATGTATCATAAATGTAGCCAGGCCATTTCTTTTTGTACTGGGTCACTTGATTGCCGGCCCCGTAGAAATGCCCAGTAAAAGTGTATCATTTATTTGTACAAGGGCTGGTGTTTTAATAAGCCGACGTTTCAGTCATCATGCATCTGGCAAACAAGCATCGCCCCGTCGGCTGGGTACAAACACATGGCTTTGCACAAAGAACTTTGTCATCTACTGGTTAATATAACAGTTATACACATGAAATATTATGCTTTAATGATATCGGAAATGCATGTTATTGAAACTTACCTATCTTCTCACTTCCGCTTTTATCCGAAACTTGGTAACTTGTGACGCCAGATGTTCCTTCAGGATGAGCCGATGAACTAAATGCCTCAGAGTTTGGCTCTTCTTCATGTATGAAAAATATAAACTCTTAGAAGATATCTCGAAAGGAATTATGAACCTAAGACCAAAGGTATCTAATATTAAACCATCGTTTCAATTTATTTCTTTTTTAGCTATGCCTTTGACATTGGTTTACCCATTTACAGGAAATAGAACATAAAGAGACCAAGTACAGAGTGTTCGGCAGACATACCTTGTGTCAGAGATTCATATCCAACTGAATGGTCGTAGGATTGGTCATCTGTCTCAAGGTGCTGGTCATTTGACGCATGGCGTTGGTCAGCTGTTGTGAGGCCTCCGTCATCCTGGGCAAGGACCTCAAGACGTTGGTCGTTGGTCTCAAGACGTTGGTCAACTGGATCGAGGTCATCTGGTGCGGGGCGTTGTCCATCTGCCGCTGGGCTTTGGTCATCTGCCACAGGACATTGTCCATTTGCCGCTGGGTTTTGGTCATCTGTCGCTGGGCTTTGGTCATTTGCCGCTGGGCTTTGGTCATCTGGTGCAGGGCGTTGTCCATCTGCCGCTGGGCTTTGGTCATCTGCTGCTGGGATTTGGTCATTTGCCGCTGGGCTTTGGTCATCTGGTGCAGGGCGATGGTCATCTGGCACAGGGCGTTGGTCATCTGACACAGGACATTGTCCATCTGTCGCTGGGCTTTGGTCATGTTGATCTTCGCCAGGCTCTGACAAGAGTCGCAGGAGTGACGTCAGCTGAGAAATGTCGCCTGGGTCGGAAGCAGGCGTCCTCCTCTCAACACAAGGGCTGCCTTCGTCCGGAACGTCCATCTGGTCTGAGTTGGTACAGAGTGATATGTATATGACTATGGATATGTATATGAATATTAATAAATTTATATATACAGTTGATTCTCTCTCACACACACACTCTCTGTCTCTGTCCCTCTCTCTCTCTCCCCTCTCTCTCACACTTTCTCTAGTATTGTATCTACTAACTAGAAATTGTTTGTAACAATAGATCTAGATGGTGACATTAGCCGTAACACTTACCAACGTCGGGAGGACCTTCAACTACTCCCACGTGGTTTTCTGGCTGCTTTTGCCCGTCGGTTTGATCCGGGTGAGATTCTGGTTGTCCCGGTGTCGAACTTCCGTCTGTAACCGCAGGCTCTGGGATCTCTATCACTTTTACATCCTCTTTGTCTTTATCGATGAGAATAGTGGAAACAAAAGTCACCTTTTAAATGTTTGCAACAAATGCATGATAAAATCATAGAACTCATAGAACAGTAATTATGTATAAAGGATTAAATCTACACAGAACAAATGTAAAATGTTGTTTATAGATACGTTATTTCATTATCTATGTCGAACAACATTGTCTGGAACAAATTTCACTCACCGCTTGAGGACACAGCCCCCTTCAGTTCCTCCACCATAGCCTGTGAAGGGTTCCTCACGCCGATGGCCAGGTTCATGTTCACCGCCCTTCCGTCGGCCGCAAACTCCGGCAGGAAGGTCTCCAGGAGAACCTGCTGGAAGGTCCCGTCTCTGGCCATGCGGAGGAGCTGCAGCCGGTCCTCTTCTGTAGGGACCTCCAACTCCAGCAAGATGCACCCTCTGGTAGCAGCTCTTATCCTGCACGTCAGGTTGAAACTGTCCGCCATTTTCGTCGCGAACTGACGCATGACGTCATCATGACGTAGCCTCGCGAGTATGTCGTCTGCCCTCTCCGGGTCAATGCCGAGTTCACAGCAGACCTTCACAAAGGCTGAAAAATAGTACAAGAAGACGTCAATTTGCATTGGAGACTTTTTGCGATGTCTTCAGGAAACATGTACACACGTTTGTCCATCCATGAAACACGAATTGTTATGTCTAGTGCATCTTTTCTTTAAATTAAAAAAATATTATTTCAAAAAGTACATTACAAAGCCGTATTGCGTTAATGCGTTTAAGAACTTTAAATTCGAGCTAACCGTTTTCCTGTGGTATCACTTTGTTGTGGTTCCCAACTTGCACGACGTCACAGTTCTTGATGTACACGGCCACTATTTCAGCCTCGTTGCGTGACTGCCACGCGCCGACACCTGATGTAAGTGTGGCGTTTTCACTCCCCTCTATTTCGGCAGAAATCAAAACGTTGCCGTTTCCAACCTGCACAGCATACGCGTTCTCCACCTGGACTGTAACAGGAGTTGGACCTTTTCTCGGACAAGCTTGTGGAGGCAACGATACTGTAGATTCACAAGCTCCCTCAATGTCGTCTGTGGCGTCTGTCCCTGACGTCAGACTTGATTTGGTGGTTAGCGGCTCTTCCTGCCCTGTATCCGTAGTGCTTGTAGTGCAGGAAATTGCTTTGGTATCCTCCTCTTCTTCATCATCCTCATCTTTAGCATCAGGTTCATCATTGTTAACAGCATCGTTGTTGTCTTCCTCCTCCTCCTCTCCCCCTTCCTCCTCTTCTTCTGCATCACTCAATTCCACTGGAGAATGCTGTGTCTGGCTGGAGGGTTGAGACTCTGTACCAGTGTTATCCCCATCTTCATCACCTCTACCTGGGCCCGGTACCTCCGAGCTTTCATCCCCATCAGAAGGGATTTCCAGAGGATCCGTTTCTTCTGGCTCGTCGCTGCTGACTTTACCAGTTTCCACCTCTTTTCTCCCTTCGTCTGTATGAATACGGCCGGCATGGACGTCGCCGGGTACCTTTACTATGTTCTCATGGTTATTGTTTTCCTTGTATGCCAGCAATGCCAGAAGAGACCCCATTTCATTGGTGCTCGCACACGATCCTTAGGATCAAATGACTACAATGACTGATGAGCTGCAAGTTGTCTGGAACAGGTTGGACGACTGAGCCGACTTCCCTCTACTTTTCACTTGTCTTAATATCAGCAAGGTTTAGATTTTAACTTGTCTCCTTTGACCTGGAATGCAAATTTTAGTTCGTGAGGCCAAATCAGTACAGAAACCATTAGAAACAGGAGTTCATGCAAATAATTGATTTCCACTTCTAGCAAAGAAACGAGAAGCGCGTTCACGTTAAACTCTTTTCTGGCTACTTAACTATGTATGTTTGTCACATGATGTGTTTGTTAAGTCATAAAGTAGATGACCTGTACCTAGCCCCGTGGAAGTATGAAATATTCAATGTATGATAATGGTCTTTCATTCAATATTCCTGGTTGACGACGATCACCATTAATACCAATCGGTATTTGCCTTGGCAAACGTAATGGGGGGGGGGGGGGTATCTATGGTTACAGGAACAATGCCGGGATATAAGGGCATAAGCTAGTGCTTTGGGACCGGCTGCTCATTCAGAATACCTCAATTGAACGTCAATATGGCACCACAAGACGGCATGTGTTAAGCGAAAAATGTCCAAAATGATGGCTCATGTGCAGTTGACTATTACGTACAATGCCTTTTAAGTTAATTAAGGACAATCGACTGGCCCTTCAATTTCATCGTTAACATTATTGCAACGATTTGGAAATGTTACAACGATCCTACAATTCATATCAACTATAACACGTTTCTTTAGGTCTCAACAATTACCACCATGCACCTAGCCCCAAAAGACCTGCGTAATGGTACAGTCCAACCTTAGGTGACACCTCATACCTGTTAGGTGACCTTATTAATGGACGTTGACCCAGAGAATGTAGCGGAAAGTCCCACACCTGAGGTCATGGGACTTCCCCAGTTCAAGCCGGTGTTCCTCTTTCTATTCATGTTCTTACAAAGAAATGCCACGCCTTGTGAACGTCCAGACATATGTTTGTCACATAATTCAATTATTGTCAAACTGTTAAACTGCTAGTAAGAAGTTTAAAACAAATTGGGGGGGGGGGGGGGGGGGTACATTACTGTTACATACAAGTGCAATGTCAAGCTATTGATCGTTTTTCACCAGACACCAAGCCAGTATTAAGCAATACTACCACTAGAGAACAGGGACTGAACTTTGAGCAACTTCGCCACATCGTAGCAAATGTACTTTGGAAGGCTTTGTTTTACAACGCTAGGTCAAGAGTGAAGAAGAAAGTTTGGTGAACATTTTGGTTCGCATTTTCAAACCTACATTTATCTGAAGTCACTGTAAAGTCCGCAGTTTTATGTCTTGAAGCAATAATTGGTTGCTTACCTAAGAAGGGTCCCACCTCGCCAGGTGTGTTAGTGAAAGTCTACATGTACAGGTGTGGCGCACCTGCCGTGCTGCGCGGGGGTGCATGGGAAGGGGGATTCCCCTGAGACTGTCCCATGTAGACCCGGGGGGTCAGAGGGGGGGGGGGGGTGCTAGCTTCGTGCTGGCTAAGTACGTGCTGTTTCGTGAATTTGAACTCTGACATTGTAATTTGTAGCAGAAAATAACATGAAAACCTGAACCATTATCTATTCATGTACAGCTATAATGACCGCTTTTTATTGAAATTGTCAGATTTTTAGTCTAATTTTTGAAAAGTGCAAGGCTCATAACGTACCAGCCCACTTTCCCCGCTGAAAAAAGGAGACGAAAAGAAAGAAGAGTATAGTAAAAGGTATACAAATGCAGTGAATGGTAATTGTCCGTTACATAGTTGTCAGCTCGAGGGTGGTTTATGTAAAGTTATGTCGGTGGCCCTTTCAGTTTTCATCAAGTATAAACTGAACGAACAAGTATGAATCAGACAGAAAATATACCAGTGCAGGTTATCTACTGCCGGTATCACCGCCTTTTCAAATGAGTCGGTCCTATAAGACGTTACATCACTCACTTGCCATGTCACGTCAGATCTTAAGGTAGACCAAGAAAGAGGAACGGAAACTCACCTACTTGTCAAATCTTAGGAAAGAGGAACGGAAAGCCGCCCACCTGCTGACGGTGACTCACGGGACTCTGTTGGTCTCAGTTCCTCTTTTACACCTGTTTATGTGGATGACACAGAAAAAAACACAAAACTGTCTAATCAAAAACGATGCCCGCACGTTGAGAAATAGAGACAAACATCACAACTCAAATAGTCGACCGGAGAGCAGACTTCTGAAATAATTCAAGTTACAGGTGTCTTTGAATTCAGTATGACGATAAAGTTTTGATTTTCAGTATGATAACGGATCTGTAAAATGTGTTCTGTGCGTTGTGTTAGATATGAAGGACAGTAGAAAGTATGGAAGTGACAAAATTGATCAAATAAGGTTCTGACAACCAAGTGTGAACTTTTTCCTCCCACCTGTTTCCCAGAAATGGTACGGCCCGGATCGATCGAACAGGAAATATGACGTCATGTTTTGTGCAGCCGCAAATCTTGTAAAAATGCTCATCAAACTTGTTTGTATGTCAGACTTGTCGCTTCTTTCTTTCCACACAGAAGCCCCAAAATACTCACAAACATCTACTCTGATTCTAGAATTTGTCACTGATAAACAAATTCCCTGTTTAATAATGTTTGGACTAGTCCAGGTATGTCAAAGGTCACCATGTGAACATCATATGACAGTGTCTCGGTGTAAACAGGACTTTGTTTGTCACCTTTTGTGGGACAGTGAGAAGTTTGTTCTCAAGACTAGAGCGGCGACAAACAACCAAAGAAGTAAAGGTAAGTTTCCGAGGTCGAATTCCTGCGTAGTTCTGTTCCCTTGGCTTCCAAAGTGGACAAAATGTAGGTCGAGTTTGGGGACGTCTGCGCCCCCCTCCCCCTTTCGAGAACCGGTGGTTGTTTTACTTTTACATGGAGGAAACGAAAAAAAGCAGAAGAAGAAGTTACCGATTCAATGATTACTTGAATACTTTGACACGTTTCGAAATCAACTTTGACATGTTTCTAACGTGTTTTTTTAAAATAATTATTGTGTTGTGTTTGTGTTTTAAGTTATATGACACGGGAAGCTAGCCTCCCTTGAGATGCTCTCTTATGCAATTTACACCAACATAGATTTAGTTCTCAAAATGGTAAGCAGTAGGGATTTATGTCAAAGTGTTGGTAAATTTCTCATAAAGGTACTGGTGAAAACTGCACGAGCGTACCATTTATACTAGAGGTAAGCTGAGGCAGGTCCGAGAGTGGGGACATGCTAGTCCGTTCCTGTCTGTTGACAGTGGGGCACTGTCTGTGGCATGCATATGTGACCAAATTCTCACAGGGCCTAAGAAGTGAGTTCACCCGTGTACCCGTGTATGAGTAACGTATGTAATTTTACGAAAACAGTGGTCAGTAACCTAATATTTATGTTTGCAAATTTTACATGAATGTGTGACTTACATATACCCTTCATATAACTTTATTCAAATGAAAGGGTGTGTGGGATAAGGATTGTGAGAAAAATATCCTATTTCCATGTTTAAACTAGATGGTAACGTTATCTAATATCACCAGTTTGTATAGACCTCAGGTTGACACAGCTATACTACACTACAGTGTGAGAAAATAGTACTTTGCATGTGCCTGGTTACAGATAAAGAAACTGGTGTGTTATGCTGAAGGGTGGTTATACTGGCTATTATCATATAGCCAGGCCCCGCGGACCAATCAGAAGTCCCCGTTCCACATTGGTTATGACGCCATAACACAAAGATTCAGGCCAGACAGGTGTGTATCACTCCTCTGATTGGTCAGAATGAATCGACACCGGCACCAGTGTCGATGCAAATCGACACCGGTGCCAGTGTCGATTCATTTTGACCAATCAAAAGTAGCCTTACACACGAGAAAGTAAGGTATATGCAGGCATTGACCAATAAAAAGGAGCAAAACATATGCCAGAGCAGAGGGAATAAGTACAGACTCTAGGGGGAATGGCTCCTAGGCCTTCTAACATTGATAATGAGTTTTGTTGTTCTAAAAAGCCTGCAATGTTTCGAATATTTTCTGTGGAAATTTTTGGTTCCAAAATGCAATGTGTAATCTCCTTACATATGCATGTACCAAAGAACAAATGTGAATTTTCAGAAATTTGACAAAGGAATTCACACGTATAGTACCAAGAGATCTATGCGTCATACAGGAGTTTGCAAGTTTGGGTAGGCTATATGATAATAACGTTAATGACCCGCCTGTTCCTCGGTGTACATGGTGTCATAACGCCTGGTTCTTTGCTATAACCACCTCATAAAACCACCTCGTTCGCTTCGCTCACATCGGTGGTTTTATTCGGTGGTTATAGCAAAGGACCACGCGTTATGACACCATATACACCTCGGGGCGGGTCATTAACCCTTAATTCAGATACAGATACAGATACAGAGGCTGATGTGTTGTGATGAAGGGCAGTTGTACTACCTACTACTACTAGTATACAGATACAGAAGCTGGTGTGTTACGTTCACGGGCAGTTATACTGAATATACAGATATCATACAGATCAGAAGCTGGTGTGAAAACCCTATTGACTGTGAACCTCTGTTGTTACAGTAGGTGAGGCTGCCATCTGCGGCCGGTTAAGGTGTTTTTTCCCACCACACTGATGTGTTATGGTGACTGTTTGTAGGTAAAACCTTGTCAGACAGTCTCTGCCTCTGTTGTTACAGTACTAGTAGATCAGGAAACAGGGCTGGAGTCCGGTTCCTACTAGCCCTGTGTCTGTGTCTGTTTTTTCTCGCCGCACTTATGGTGGATGTTTGTAGGAAAAACCCTGTTTGATTGTGCACCTCTGTTGTTACATTAGGTGAACCAAGGCCGATCTCCGCTTTCTCCTGGCCCTGAGTTGTGCCCTGTCCCTGTGTTTGTCCTGTCTGTGAGTGTGTTATGGTGAATGTTTCTAGGTATAACGTTTGATTGTCCCTGTCTCTCTTGTTACAGCATAAGTGAGAAACCATGACTGATCTCCGCTTCCTCCTGGCACTGAGCTGTGCCGTGGCCGCGGGATTGTGTGTCCTGTCCGCGGGTGTGTGTGCCGCTGCGCCGTCCCGTATCCACGTCCACCCGGACAACCACTGGTTCCTGGACGCCTCCGGCCGCGTGCGCATCTTTCACGGCATTAACGCCATCCAGAAAGGGTTTCCATGGTAACTAGCTATTTATTGAATCTTTTTACTTAAGCCAAGGGGGCTATGTTTTCGGTGCAATGGATTTGTGTCGTGTCCATTTGTTTATGAAACAGCATCACTGAAATTGGTTTTATTGATTTTTGGTAACGTTATTGGCTTTTGGGGCCGCTTTAGTAGACCAGAATGTTTGCAGATCTTTTATCTAGAATTTGTTATTGTCATGAACAATTTTATGGATTGTACAAAGGTTATCCATTCATTCCGTAATACATTAATCCATTTATTAGCTTCCATGTTAATTGTCCTCCATGATTGTATAACATGTAGTTCAGACAGGGGCTGCTAGATGGCATTTCAGTAGTCTTTACACTCCCCTGTGCAGGTATGGAGTCTGTGTGGCGTAACTGGTAGAGCATTAGGTCAGAACCGGGTTCAATACTCAACATGCACCAACATTGTGCCCTTGGGATTCATGTTAAGTGCCAGTGCAATAGGTCATGGCACTTCGGTAGAGTGCTTGCTGGTACATGAGAGGTTGCACTGTGGCCGGGTCATACCAAAGACACATGGCGCAAAATGGTAAGACAAATGGTACAAACTGCCTTCATTGGCCTTTGAACACAGGCCTAATGAGGAAGAGTATGGGAGTAAAATCACGTCTGTTACAGACACACAAGTAACTTTCACCTTTATAACTGTGCAGGTACCCGGCCCAGATGCTGAACCAGTCGCGACATAACATGTAGTACTTACAGGGGTTGCTAGGTGGCGTTTCAATAGTTTCCCCCTTACCTGTGCAGGTACCCGGCCCAGATGCTGAATCAGTCCCGACTGGACGAGCTGCAGAGTTGGGGGTTCAACGCCCTCCGACTGGGGATGATGTGGGCTGGGGCAGAACCACAGGAGGGCAGGTGGGGACTGTTTGTTTGTTTGTTTTGATGTGGGCAGGGGAAGAACCACAGGAAGGGAGGTGGGGACTGTTTGTTTGTTTGTTTGTTTGTTTGTTATGATGTGGGCAGGGGTAGAACCACAGGAGGGGAGGTGGGGACTGTTTGTTTGTTTGTTTGTTATGATGTGGGCAGGGGCAGAAGCACAGGAAGGCAGGTGGGGCATGTTTGTTTGTTTGTTTGTTTGTTATGATGTGGGCAGGGGCAGAAGCACAGGAAGGCAGGTGGGGCATGTTTGTTTGTTTGTTTGTTTGTTATGATGTGGGCAGGGGCAGAAGCACAGGAAGGCAGGTGGGGCATGTTTGTTTGTTTGTTTGTTATGATGTGGGCAGGGGCAGAAGCACAGGAAGGCAGGTGGGGCATGTTTGTTTGTTTGTTTGTTTGTTATGATGTGGGCAGGGGCAGAAGCACAGGAAGGCAGGTGGGGCATGTTTGTTTGTTTGTTTGTTTTGTTATGGTATGTTGTGGGCTGGAACAGAACATGTTTGTTAGTTTGTTTTGTATCACACACCACACCACATGAGAGGTGTCAACATTTTTCTTTTGCATCAACACTTTCAAACTTATTAAGTTCTAACTGAGGGATTATTCATTCGTTTATCCATTAATTTTCTGACTCATTCATACATTCCATCGTCCAAGTACAACCAGACTTACGTGGGCATCAACAACAAATATTACATTACAACTTGAAACAAGCTCCAGATAATGAACTCACTAGGAACAGTTTACTAGTACTTCTGCATGTGCACTTTCAAACTTACATCTTACTCAAGCCAAACATTCCTTTATATATTTTTGAAAAAGACGAATAAAGTTGAAACCGGTTGAATATACCATCTCTGAGCTGTCATTTTCCCAAGCTACGAATGATTCCTTTATGTATTTGTTCCTTTTTCTCATACATTTAGGTACAACCAGACGTACATGAACGTCATTCGGAACATCACGGCCGAGCTGGGGAGGCGCGGCATCTACACCATACTGGACATGCACCAGGACGGGCTGGACTCGTTTTACGACGGCGTTCCTCCATGGCTGGTCGCGAGCTTCCCGCCTCCGGACCATCCCTACCCCTGGCCACTGAAGAACATCACATCCTGGTCCCAGAACTACTTCACGCAGCGCTGCAGCCACAACTTCCAGTGTCTCTACGACAACTACGAGGGCGCTGCCGACAAGATGGCGGGATTCTGGAAGTTCGGCGCGACCAAGCTGTCGAACCAGACGTCGGTGCTGGGGTACGAGCTGATTAACGAGCCCTGGGTCGGTGATTGGACGAAGGACCCGGAACTGTTCCTCCCAGGGCATGCTGGGAAGAAGAATCTTGCTCCTCTGTATGACCGTATAAACAAAGCCATCCGAACGGCGGACGACGAGACGCTGATTTTCTACGAGCCTGTCACGTGGGGCTACATCTTCTCAGAAGATGGCGTACTGGGTTCGGGATTCAAGCACGTGCCGGGAGGGGCGACGTACAGAAACCGTAGCGCCCTGTCCTACCACTACTACTGTTGGGTGTTCCAGTTGGGCCAGCAGCAGTATCCTGAGTATAAGAGAGTACTCTGTGATGAGATACTCGGACCCAAAATGTTCTCAGCTGTACAGGAGGACTTGAAAACTCTCGGCGGAGGATCTTTTCTTACAGAGTTCGGACTTTGCTGGCCGAACGCGAGCGATCCGACTTACCCAGACACGATAGAGTGTGGGTTTGTCTTAAAGAAAGCGGACAGTTCCTTACAGTCATGGACCTATTGGGATGCAACCCCTGGCCCTCAGGTATTCTGGGACTCCACCGGCCGCGCTATCCCTGAACGTGTCAGCCTGTTCGCCCGAACCTACGCACGCGCAGTGGCAGGCATTCCCACGGCGATGACCTTCGACATCGACACCAGCCGTTTCCAACTGACCTTCACCTCCGACCCCTCCATCAAGGCCCCCACGGAGATTTTTGTACCCAGGATGCATTACGAGGCAGGGTACACCGTGCTGAGCTCCGCGGAGCTGGAGTGTGAGGTGGATGAGAAGGACCACAGCCTCCTCTACATCAGGCACAAACAGACCAATCAGGTGACAGCTTTCCTGACAGACGCGTCTTCCGTTACCGTTGTGCCTTCTTCTCACGCGAACGTCATCGAGAGTATCTCAGGAAACATCTGTCTCAAGGTCAACTGGTAGATATGACCTTCAACAAAAACAGCTGCCTTCTTCTGATGCTAATGTTATCAACAGCGTCTCAGGAAACATCAACTGGTAGCGTTTTGTCCTTGAATATGCAAATTAGATGCTGACTTGCATAATTTTAAATCTATGAATGTTCTTCTCTTTCTCAGTGACACATGTCACTTAATTGAATAGTCCTATCATTGAACAGAGGGGGTTTATTAAAATTTTGTAATTAATTATGCAAATAAGATTGTGATTTGTATAATTATCATTTTTTATGTGAAGCATCACTTAAGCCATCTACATACCAAACATCATAACGAAACTGTGAACAAAATTATCTCAGGAATTTTCGCACAAGAGTCTTGTGAAGTTCAATATGACATTTCAACCTTTTCCCTGCTGCCTTACCCCCTAACTAATATAATTCAGTGCTAAGTAAAATTTGAAGAATGGGGACAAAGATTTTTGTATTGTAATGTAGACAAAATCTGACACTTCAGTCTGGTATAAAAGGTGAAATTTAGAAGAAATAATCTTCTATAAAGGTACCAGTAAGTTGGAAACATTTTTCTCAGGACAAGCACAGTTATTAGTTGATGAAGGTTAGACATCAATGTAAATAAGATAGACCAAATAGCTTGATTTAAAAGACTCAAGCAACTTGATTTAAAAAAAAAGACAGTTGTTTTTATAATCTTTTATAAAGGTTCATGATGATAAAGGTACCAGTAAGTTGGAAACATTTTTGTTAGGACAACCAGAGTTCTATGTCAATAAAAGCCATCCAGGTAATAAGATATGACAAATAAACAGCAGTTACTCAAGCAACTGAATATGATTTTGGAAATGGTCAGATGTTTCAGGTAGTATGCACTACCTTTCCTCAGTCTGATCATTTCCAAAATCATATCCAGTTTCTTCAGTACCTGCTTTTTGGCGTAACCATAGTTATAAGTTGTGACATGCTAAATTTTTATTGAACTATGTTATTTCCAGTATTTTTTGACTTTATATAGTTTATCAAGTTGAAGTAAGATGTACAATTTTGACATAATTATGTGTATATTTATGGTGATTATGATGTGTATATTGGAGTGATTATTGAGGAGAAAGTCTGTAAATTTTATGATATATTTATTGATATTTTATAAATGCAGTGATGGATAAATAGAGTCTAAGAATTTTTAAATCTTCAGGTTAAAGAAACTGTACGAAGTAGCAGTAAGAATTATAAAAGATGAATGTGACCCCAGAATGAAAGCTACATACTGTACATCACCCTTACTGTCCTTGGTGCTGAATGAGAACTACATGAACACCAGGTGGCACATTGAGTATATTATAAAACCTGGATAACAAAGGTCTTTGAAGACGACCAAGTACTAGTGTTTCAGTGACTGTCACTTTCCTCAGGGTAGTTGTGAATGGGTGTATTGCGCATTAGGGATAGGTGTCACTGTTGTGTGTACAAAGAACTTTGTTTATCCCGGGTCCTCCATTTAATATATGATATTATTGGTCTCATGCAGATTTCTGTAGAGCTTTATACATTGTCGAAAAATGAGAGTTCTTAGTTGAATAAGAAGCATACATTAGAATAAGATAACAGTGGAAATTCAAACAGCTTTGACATAAATATATGAATAATATTGCTCAGGTTGAGAATTGCTGTTTGCTTAAATTCATCATTTACGATGTCCATTCTTGAAATAAGCCATGTTCCTAAATAAATCGTCAAAGCAGAGATTTGAAGTTGTTCTTAATGCTGAACAGTGTCAAATAACTGTACATGCCAATTTTATCCAGGTATCCAGTAACATCCTAACTGTGGAAACTTGGCCCCCATTGACCCCCCCCCCCCTCTTATTAGCAGACGTTCGGCTTTGGCTGTTTTTAACGTTTCTTTAGGCATTATGACGTGCTTAAAAGAAAACGATACGAAAAAGAAATCCCGACACAAACACCTTAAACAAGTGAAAAACAGCCAGAGCCGAGCATCTGCTTGGAGAGCCCGGCTCTGATTTCCACAGCCAGGCTGTGGAGGTCAGGGTCATGACCTCTGCTGGAGGTCAGCCAGACGTCCGGCAGGTCGTTCAGGATCAGGTGTGACGTAGGTCAAAAGCACACCAGTGTGGCTGGGTGAACAGTAGTGTATTTTGATATTGGTGTTTTCTTTTACACAACAAGTAGTAATGTACTTCACCTGCTTACGTTTCGACTCCTATCAGACATTTTCTTTATAGGTTCTGAGTGCTACTTCAAACGTTCAATATTCTTTGTTCTATCAATCTGATGAAATGGTTTTCGGGAGTAGCGCATTTTGTTTGTAGCCTTATACTATTCTTCCTCAAAAGAGTACAATAGCATCAGGCTACAACAAAAATAGACCACCCAAGTGTCGCCACCACCAGGTAGCAAACAACCAGGTGTGACGCAGGTGTTGTAGTTTATTTCCTCCAAGATGGCGAGTGTCGTACTGCTCGCTGTGTTCGTCCTATGCATTAGTTTCCCTGCCCGAGCCCAGGATGTTAGACCCCACCAGGAGTATGTAGACAAGGGCTACTGTACCTACACCTATGTGGTTCCGCCTGGGTCCCGTACAGGGAGTTTTTCTCCACCACGTCTCGATGAGCAGCTCGCCGAGACCAAGGAGGAAACTGGCCGCCTGAAAAATCAGGTGGATCTCTTGGTGCAAACTTTGCTGGGTCTGCAGTCAGATCTCACGTCCAGGGTGGACAGTTTGAGCGCTGAGCTGTCGGAGGAGAAAGTCAGGAGTGCACAGCTGGAACAGAACCTGACACGGGAGCTACAAGAGCAAGACACAAATCAGCTAACCAAGATACACAATCTGTCCTACCAACTGTCAGAAGAAAAAGTCAGGAGTGCCCAAGAGCTACAGGAGCAAGAAAACCGTCTCCAATCCCAGGTACAGAACCTGACAAAGGAGCTACAAAAGCAGAAAACAAGTCAACAAGCTCAGATAGACAGTCTGTCCAGCCAACTGTCAGGAGAAAGAGTCAGGAGAGTCCAGCTGGAACTGAACATGACACGGAAGCTACAAGAACGAGAAACCCGTCTCCAAACCCAGGTACAGAACCTGACCCAGGAGTTAAAAGAACAAGAAACCCGTCTCCAAACCCAGGTACAGAACCTGACACAGAAGCTACAAGAACAAGAAACCCGTCTCCAAACCCAGGTACAGAACCTGACACAGGAGCTACAAAAACAAGAAACACGTCTCCAAACTCAGGTACAGAATCTGTCCAACAAACTATCAGAAGAAAGAGTCAGGAGTGCCCAGCTGGAACGGAACCTGACAAAAGAGGTACAAGAGCAAGAACAAACCCGGGTACAGGATCTGACTACAACCCCGTACGAGCATGACGTGACCATGAAACAACGACTGCAGGTAAGGGACAAGGTTTCTGCTATTTATATTCACACTGCACAAAAGAAAATTGACATTAAGTCACTGTGTACACTGTCCAGTTTTAAACAAACTATCTCAAACATTGTTGTATTTTTTAAAATGTACGTATTCTTGTTGATTGAATCTTGTGGGCTAAAAGGTTTCTTAATAAATAATAAACAATAAACAAGTTCCGTTTTTATGACAACAGCTATTTACATATTCTCTCGAATACTTTCCGTGTGCTTTAAGTTCAGAAGAGGGGGAGGGGCAGATTAAACTCCGCTGACTGCTGGTAACTCACGGTCAAAACAGAATTGTTTATGAGCATTAGGTTGTCCTGATCCATTGAGGCTTGGTCATTGTCGGGAAAAGGCACCCAGTCGGGCAGTTCAAGGGCTGTTTGGCACTCTCGGACGTGACTCCTAAGTGGCCCTGAGGGACCTTGTGGCTTCACCGTTATTTTTAGTACGCGTAGTAGGGTTGGAAAAGAAAAGTCAGCTGGAAGGAAACTCACAGGAAGAACGTGTACAGAGCTGGTACAATCACTTTAAAAACCTCCTTGGTAATCCCCCAGAAATAACATGCGAGGAAGAGGAAATTCCAACTATCTTGGGAGATCTCGGTATAAAGGAAGGCCCTTTTGACATTGAAGAATATGAAATGGCAAGGAAATCACTGGTGGAAGGGAAAAGTAGTGGTGAGGATGGAATACCACCTGAGGTGTTGAAAAGATGCAAGGACCTCGACGGGATTATCCTTGATTTCTGTAACAAAGCACTGCTGGAAGGGGAAAAGCCAGAGCAATGGAGCACTCTAAATATTGTACCCATACCCAAAGCTGGGAACCTCAGACTCACAGAGAACTACCGCGGCATTAGCTTGAGCTCTATTGTTGCCAAGACATACAACAGAATGATCCTCAACAGAATAAGACCAGTACTGGATAAACACCTGAGGCGGAACCAAAACGGATTCAGGGTGGGGAGGTCTACGGTAGGGCACATTCTTGCAATTCGTAGGCTTATCGAAGGCATCAAGTCATATAATTTAACTGCAATAATTACATTTATAGACTTCAAGAAAGCCTTCGATACTATTCACAGAGGCAAGATGCTGAAGATTCTCAGGGCATATGGTATACCTGATCAGCTAGTGGAAGCCATAGCCAGCATGTACAAGGACACAAAGGCAAAAGTCATCTCCCCTGATGGTGAAACCGAGCTTTTTGAGTTGTATGCTGGGGTGCTGCAAGGGGATACACTCGCTCCATATCTGTTTGTGATTGTCCTTGACTACGCACTAAGGACGGCTGTGGAGGGTAGGGAGGAAGAACTTGGTCTGCAAGTAGAGAGGAGGAGAAGCAGAAGGATTGGCCCAAAGGTAGTCACTGACATGGATTTCGCTGATGACATAGCGCTGCTATCAGAGGCAATCCAGCAAGCACAGGAACTGCTTGGGTGTGTGGAGAGTTCTGTGGGCAAGGTTGGACTCCGCATGAATGCTGGGAAAACTAAGTACATGGCTTTCAACATACCGACCCCATACTGCCTCAAAACAGGTGATGGGTGTACCCTAGAGGAGGTAAAGGATTTTAAATACCTGGGGTCCAGAATGGAGAGTTCAGCAAAGGACATAACAGCAAGAAAAGCAGCAGCCTGGCTTGCCTGCAACAAGTTAAAGAAGATCTGGAGATCAAACCTCTCACGTGAACTGAAAGTTAGGCTCTTCCTCTCGACTGTCGAATCGGTACTCCTGTATGGGTGCGAGTCGTGGACACTCACCACACGCCAAGATCGCAGCAGCAGCTCAGTGTGCGCCTGCGCGAGCTTTGAGATGATGTAATGTATATATAATGAGGCACAGTTCCCTGCGCCACCATGCGGCCGCGTGGGTGCACTGCACCTGAAAAACTGGCACTACCAGTTTCAACCAATCATAGACGTCGATTTCGGTCACGAGGTGCGTTGTTTCTAGATGGGTCCGGTCGCCATCTTTGTTGGCTAGTGTTTTGACTTGGGTTCTCGAGTTTTTGCCGAAATTTGACTGAAATTGACTCATTCGAAGTCCAACGTCGGTGGAGATCTATGCCGCAAGTTCAGAAGAGGCTTTTGGCGGTTTCTTCGGTTACTACATCGGTAAAAACC
Source organism: Branchiostoma floridae x Branchiostoma belcheri (assembly GCA_019207045.1). Lineage (NCBI taxonomy): Eukaryota > Metazoa > Chordata > Leptocardii > Amphioxiformes > Branchiostomatidae > Branchiostoma > Branchiostoma floridae x Branchiostoma belcheri. Next base: position 1,120,062 of record CM033039.1, read on the forward strand.
CTAAAAATACCCGGTTGGATCGATTGTACTACCTTCCGTGGGTCAGATATCACCATCGTATTTTTTTGTGTCGGCCAGGAGGTCGATAAAAAAAGGTAAGTTTCACGAGTTTTCCGCCATGTTACCTAATTTGCATATTCTAAATCGCAATTACCATACGAGCAATCGCTGTTATTGTTTACATCCGGGGTATTCGGCGCACGAGCGCTGACTGGTAGGCAAAAAGCGTTAGGAGATCAGATTACTAATTAGCATACCGGCGCGGAAGCAGATCGTACTGTTTACGCGAATTTGCGCATTTTCAGCCACGTTTTTATCGCATCCATGGGATTTTTTCAGATTTTGTATTTTTTTCACTACTTCTTAGTCTTTTTTTTTTTTTTCTTGTGTAATATTTTGGGAGAAAATGACCCTTGCCCTCTTGACTTCCGTCATGTGTTTCCGGTTGTTTTGATTTTCCCGCCGTACGGGCTTTCTGTCATCCGTTCCGGGCTGTTATATTTCTGTTCCTAATGTGGTTTAATTAATACGTTTAATCAATATGAGTTCTTCAAACAGCTACATTAGCTCTTTGGAGCCTAATGACCGAACCAGGTATTTTGAGAAATTAATGGTAAGTGTCGAAGACGCCGGCGATAGTTCAAACCCGGAAGTGACTGGTTCGGCGGTGACTGGTGACGGTGTACGCCTACCTGACCCATACAGTCTGACAGGTGAGGATCATGTGTACATGTGTTTCTAGATTTTGATAAGGTAGATTTTTGTGTCAGATAAAGGTTACAAAAACATAAGTACGTGTAAATGTGTTTGTTGCTAATCTCTAGAAATTCTGGCTACGTAACGTTATGTTTATTATCATTTGTATGTTATACAGGTTGGAAGGATGATTTGAGCCTCTGGCCAGATACGGACTATGGGTGCATCTACACCTACCTAATCGAGGCTCCAGGTCCGTTTAACGGAGAAGCCATGAAAGCCTATAAATCCCTGGAGGCGTACAATCTCTTTATAAGTGGCCATGTGAGGGAGTGCAGGTACCACCCTATTGGAAAAAATGTGAAGGTCTGCTTCCTTAAGGCCAAGGTTGTGCCAGGTGGGTGTTGGAGTGCATTGGAACAATATTTCTACTTACATGTACCTGTAGTGAGAACTCTTGAAGATGAAGAATGAGATGCGTGATTAGTATTTAACTGTCAGATACGTTTTTATATTTACTGTATTATCTTTTTTTTCTGTTACATTTGTGTTTCAGGACAGAGAGTAACAGAGACTCCTCACAACCCATGGGTGTGTTTGACCAAAAAAGAGGGTTATGTCATGGCAGCTCACTGCACTTGTATGGCAGGGTAGGTAATATAACTGCATTGACCATCATATCCAAAAAGTCACATTTTTATCTAACAGTGTTCTCGTCAGATGAGGTCCATGGCAAGAAACAGTTTTAGAAATAATGAAAGTCAAACTAGTACTCACCTGTAAATGTTCCTCCGTATATTTCCAGGGAGGAGCGACCATGCAGTTTGTATGTGGCAAGATAACTGTCTTAATTTTTTTCCTTGGTTCATGTTCTTGTGCTTGATGGTTTCCAGTTGTATTTGTACCTGTTGCAAATGCATTTCTTCTTGTTGATGTTCTTGTTGCAGGTTTTACTTGTTGATGTGTTTCGTTTTCTAGGTAATTTGGAGTTATCAACAGTTCCTGAGAGTGAGTATACTAACACATATCATCATGTAGATGTAGATAATGCTAAAAGAAATGTGTATATAGTAGAAATATTCAAATATCACAGAGACTTCCATAATGAGAAGATAAGGCAAATCTTTCATTGTACTGTGAAGCTGGCCAACTTATCCGTTCCTTTTACCATTAACTCTAAAATTGCTCCTAACTATAGTACCTATAATGTATACTCATTTTTTGTTATATTTCAATGTAGATTGGGAGAGGTCTGCAGCCATGTGGCTGCACTGCTGTTCGCAGTGGAGGCCTCCAGGTCTCTTCAGGAAAAACGGACGTCATGCACCAGCAGAAAGGCCGTGTGGAACAAATATTACAAAGATAAGGTCTGTTCATATTTGGGCATTATAATTGAGTAGAATTTTTTTCAATGTCTACAATTTTTTTGCCTAAGTAGACTGTTATAACTTACATTAATGAATGGATTTCTTTGCTTCTACAAAATCATGTGGCATTTACATGTATCCAATTCACAATATATAGCACTACACTATAGATTTACAGCAATATAGTAGATGTTCCTAGCCTGGAGTCCAGCCTTGTTGTGCTTTAGTCCACTCCCAACGGTGGCTACCCCGTCAATGCCATGGGGTAGCGACCTTTGGGAGCGAACTAAAGCACAACAAGGTTGGACTGCAGGCTAAGATGTTCCTCTTTGTAAAGTGTAATATCTGACATGGCCACTGTATAATGCTTTTTCTCACATATATTATTGATAATTCATTTTGTGGATTATTTCTTTCAGGTTGATCCACAAAGGGCTGAGGACATGGACTTTTCGCACCCTAAACATGGAGTCCAGATCAAGAAGGCGCGCCGGAAGCCGCAGTGTGATGTGCCACCACTCAGTGAAGAAGAGGCCGCTTCTGCTTTCTCACAACTGAGGAAGCTGTGTCCCACTGCCAGTGCTGTCATTAAAGAGGAGGAGGACACAGACACAGCATCAGAAGATGAGTCAGATGTCAACACAGAGACGCTTCCCCCTGTGGTATACAGGTCTTGTCATCCAGCCAAAGTCCCTGTTACTAGTGTTAGTGTAGACAGCATCCTTGAGGATGTTCGGTGCAACCCCGAGCAAATCACAAACCTCAACAAAGCTACAGTGGGGCAGTCCAAGTCTGCTTTATGGCGTCAGCAACGCAAGGGTCGTGTGACTTCTACATCCATGCATGATGTCCTTCATGCATCAAACCCCACCACTGCAGTACGGAAGGTCATGCAATATGACTGCAAGGATTTGAGCCAAGTGAGTTAACTGAAAACTAGTACAGTGTACACTTGCAGGAAGCCATTTTTCGTAGGTAATTAAGGCACACAAAGAGACAACATTACCCTGTATATTGGAACATGTACCATAATAATCCCAGAGCAAGTGTAGCTCTGATCTTTATTTGGATTTAAACAATACCAGGAGTCTAAATATTTCTGCAAAGTGTGACAGTCTAAATGTTCAGTCAATGCGAGATAGTGTCATATTAGAGATGTAATTCATTTGTGCTTTCTATGTCAGAAATTCTAAATAGGGAATTTCACTTTCAGGTTCCAGCTATACAATGGGGGATGAAACAGGAGGAGAAGGCAAGGCAACAGTACCTGGAAGCTACCTTGTGCATCTGCAAGGATGTGAAATTGGAGGAAGTGGGGCTCATTCTCTACAAGGATTTTCCCTTCATAGGTATAGCTAATTTTGGCTCTTACTTCAAACTTATGAAGTATAGTACATGTAATTGAGTACCAACTACACAATGTCTAATTGACTTATGATTTTGTTGATGTAACAATGAAATACATGTACTTGTTTTAACAATTGCACTGTATTCGTACCAAGTGAATATGTGCCATTTGCAGCATTTGGCAAGTATCAAAAGTAAGTACTTTTTAGCGTAATGTCTTTATCAGAAATTCTTCCACCCCAGGAACTGGACAGAAATGACACTGCTCCATAAGGTGTAATACCTACCAGAAATTTGAACGTATGATGGTGTTTGTAGTTACTCCAGGTCTTTGCTCGGGTCTTTAAATTGTATGGCCTCTCAGTGAAAATCTCTGAGCAATCAATGATGACTCTACAGTTTGAGTATTTTTTTTTCCAAAATTTTTTGGGAAGATTGCGCTTTACGGTTTCCTTGGACGGCCAATGAATCAGGAACTTTAGTCGGACAGCTAAGATTGGAATACAACGGTTTATGACTTTTGAAACTGTGGAGGCAGAAACACTAAATCTCAAAGCTAGATCAGCATTTTTGAGGCCTAGTCTCAACTTCATGAGAGTCATGAGTATTTGATCCTGCTGACACATGGACTTTTAATAGAGGAGCAATGAAATCACTAACAAGTCTAAACACAAACATAAACAGTGCAACAGTAGGTATTCCAGTGAAGAGCTTGCATTTTGCATCTGTGAGATTGGAGGCTGATGTTGATGATTTCTTGATTTGTTCTTGAAGGTGATCACGTTCTTCCCTAAGGTTGTCAGCTTCACTTTGAAGGGACTCGCAAAACTGTTCCAACTTACATTTCTCCTCTTGTACTTTTGTGAGCTGTTCTCTCAGAGTCTCTACACTTTCAGGAAGGGGGTCTCTCAGAGTCTCTACACTTTCAGGAGGAGGGTCAGCGATCATTTCTTCATCTGAAATAAAGCAAATCCGAAGTTCAATGAAAGTGCTATGTGATTATGAGTGTCATATATCTGAACTGAACTGAATGTTCTAAACTCTGATTCATATGTATGTATTGTTGTTTCAATATTTTACTCATGCAGGTTGCATGCTTCTCTACTTGATTCACATCTATATCCCCACTCCGAAAACCAAGCGGATAAACTTTGTAGCAAGTAGTCTTGTGTGTATGGTATGTGATTCATGTTGAATAAGTGACAAGTGATAGATTTACTTGTTGAGCAAGAATGATAGATTAAACTGTTGATCAAGAATTTATATGTTTAGGATTACTGATTGTATCCATTAGACACTTTTCTTATTCCCTCTGTAATGCCCTTACCATTTAGTGATGTAGGTGGGGCTTCATTCTCTGATGACACCCGCAGCCTTTTTGCTGCACGCATATACCTGCAAACAATGAAGCATGTTGTAAGTTGTAAATCAAAGTTGCATGCTTTGTTTCCTACATACATTCTGTTAGCATAGCATTTAGTGATTACTGCTGTGAATGTTATGAAATATAAAACATTTGACTAGGTGTAAACTCTAACATGAGTAACTTACAGGATCTTTGTGAGATTTAACTGAATCCTTGGTAAAACTTTCATGGTCATCTTCTCAGGCAAGGAGGTAGAGTATAGCAATGTTTCACACAGGCATGAACAGCCTGCCTGCATGAACAGCATGAGCAGTAAATCAAATTTCAATAAAGAAACATTGAAAACCCCAATGTTACCTACCGATCTTTCTTGGCAACTGGGTTTCTTGAACGATTGCAACTCGCTGAGGTTGGGAGGTTAAACAAGCTTGGGACGTAATCTGGATCTGCAGGGTCTTTAGAAGGGTTCCCTGCAATGCAAGAAGCAAAGAACTTGTCAGTATTATAAACATGATTTTAAAATGAGGTGGCAATTGGTCTTGTGGTTAGGGTGTAGGACTCATAATCCAAAGATAAGTATGAGTTGGAATCCCTGATAGGTCACTTTGTTGTAGTGCCCTTGGGAAAGGTACTTAAACCATACTTTACACCTATTTCCTCACTTCACTAAGGTGAAAAATGAGTACCTGGCTTCGGCTACACACCTCGGCATGTTAAACTGAAAGAACCCACCACACTTATCGAAAAGAGCAGGGGATCATCCCGGTGTGAGTGGATCAAACTCCACAGTCTGGTTCTTTCTTTCCCCTGCACTATCCCACAATGGTCCGGACCAAGGTGGAGGTCTACCCGCTGGGGGCCTCCCCACACAATATGCTCCAGTAGGGGCCATCTGGGGGTATTCCCATGTAGATGTAGATGTAGATGATTTTAAAGACATTTTAAAACATTTGTAGATGTCTTCGTCAATCAGTTAAGTGATGTACGTTATACTTCTGGTATACTATATATGTATACGTCCATCCCAGATACTTTACCACTATTTATAAGTCAGACCCGGTACCCCCCCCTCCCACGTGGACGCGCTGTAAAACTTTGATACATGTAACATTAATATTCACTATCCTTGATATGGCATGAATCAGCGACAAAACTTACTTAAGCTTTCCGCAGATGTGTAACGAAAAGTACACTATTACATCACGAAAAATGTATTTATGCAAGGGGGACAACAACAAAATATAAAACATATAGATCACAAACCTGAGATGAAATGGTCGCTGCACACTCTCTCGTGGCCTCGTGGTGTCCACGCCGCGGTCGGGTTTTTCTTTCCCTGCTCAAAATCTGACCTTTTTAAGGCTCTAAGCCATGCAGCCCTTCGTCCTGGTTCCGCAGGGATTCTAAAAAACTTCTTTCTACTGCCTTTATCCTTCCGGTTAGTACAATTCAGCGCACAACAACTGGTCGGCATGTTTGCGTTTCCCGCGCGCAACTGGTGGGCGAGGAGGGTTCAGCCCGGCCTCCTCGCCCACCAGCAGCTTTTTGCCTACCATGACGTCACGTGACGTAACCGTGACGTCAGCGCGATCGCTCGTATTGAATATAATCGAAAATAATTGATGCATATACGTATATTTTAGTTAATTTTCGCCTAGACATCTGTTTTTGTCGATTGAAAGTCTGAAATCGTTTCATGTTGCGTCGTAAACACCGATTGTGTTTGCTGCCCCCCTCCCCCTTCAAGCATCATGCCACATAAAATCATTCTATTAAAACGATAACTTTACAGACGTCTTGCTTTATTTTACTGACGTGCAAACCAGCATGTTTAGTTTGTTACTTTGTATTTCAACAGCACAGAATCATATTTATTATTTGTTTAATGGACACAGATTATGATAGCATATTTTACAGCTTTCTTTATTACAACATAAGATTTTATACAATTGCATAGCATGATAGAAATTTTTTTATACCAGTATACTGGGCATTTCCATAGCTACAAAGAGGACTTGAAATCAGATTAAAAAGTATCAAGTGATTTGATGATAGACCAATACTATCAGGAAGAACTTATAGATGTACATAGTTTGATAGAGGACAATATTTACAAAAATCTAAAAGTGACGTTACCTGTAATAAACCTGATCTAGTAGCGCTGACATACAAGCACTAGCCTAGTGATCAGGTGTAAGAGGAAGAAGGGTAAGCCCTACAAGATTCCTTATCATAACTTCTGTACATGGGATTGATACTTATGCACTACAATGCTAGTTCTTTTATGGTATCATTGCAGTGAATGTTTACAGTCAGGAGTAATTCTATTTGTTCTTTTTTCTCGGCACAGGGTTGGGGACACCTCCAGTACGGTCTGGGCTTACACCGATGAGATGGTTGGTCAGGGTGGAGCGAAGCCTCTTCACAGGATCTGCTATGCCACATGTTGTCCTGGAGATGTTGTTGAACTGAGCATGAACTTGCTCTAAACCCTGTTCTCCCAGGAACCCCAAACCAAACTTCCACTTCCGGACACAAGGCACAACGTGGTACTCCAACATGTGCATCTTCACAGGTACAGAGCCATGTGGCACACCCTCTCTATAATATTCCATGAATGATCTGATGGCTCTGTCTGGAATGGGATACAGAGAAAAAATCAAAATAAAGAAAGTATCAACACATCAAATCATCACTGACACAACAGTTACACAGCAATTTGATAAAAGAATTAAGGGTGTTCTTGCCTAGTTCATCAATTGCCTCGTCATCCATGTGCCCACCATGTGAGTACTTCTTGTGGCATGAAGCAAACAGATCAAAAAGTCTCTTGTACTTGTGAGCTGCTGCTCTTGCACTGGGGACTATGGTGAGCGGCAGATCATCATATTTCTCCCAGATGGCAGTCACAACTTTCACAATGACAGACGTCAAGTCTTCAATGGCTTTGTCCTGTGTATTGTAATGAAATGTCATCAGAGTAGGTTCAAAACATGTAAAGCATGCATTGCCTTAGTTTTCAAATCATTATTCAAACTGAAATAAAAGAACAAGTACTAGTACTTGCCTGAAGCATAGTGTTGACATGGTTGCCAATGAAGGATTCGCCGTGAAAGGGTTGCCGACAAACCCGGTACTCCTGAAGTATCGGGTCGATCTGGGATCCCAGTGGGCCCTCTCCCTTCTTCACTGACGCCTTTTCCCTGACTTTGACTGCACTTTCCCTCTGCACGAGTAATAGAGTAACGTGTTGGAAAAATTGAGGACACTGATACTTTATAGTTGCATGCAAATAGAACTCTATATACACATGTACTTGAATACCTGACTTCTAGTCATAATATGCTTACCAGCTTTTCCTTCTCCTGGTACAGTTGCTGGACTGTGCTGCAGCCAGCCTGGAACACGGCCTCTGCCCTCTCATCATCATCATCACCATCGCTGTACGCCAGCCACGCCAGCTTGTTCTCCTCCTCCTCCAGTTCCTCCTCGAGAGCGTCGGCTTTCACATCCAGCTCCCGGGCTTCATCGATGGCAGCCACATATGCCTTGAACTTCCCAAGGTGCTCATCGTTCAGCAGTTCCTCCTTAGTGATGTCACCTTCCTCCAGGACTGCTGCCAGGTATGACTGTAGCTTATAATCAATGTCATGGAGCTCGTTCTCCATAAGCTTAAAAAGCTTTAGGAAGATACCCAGACTGATGTGTAGACCAGGTACAATAACCTGTAAACACAGTAAGGTGGCTTAGACTATTTCTATTTGAGGTATGACCAGGGGAAAAAAATAGAGAAAATCTTATTGTGTGTGTACAAACATACCTGGTCTATCGGCACATCAAACATAACGGGTTTGATGGCATTGTGGTATAGCTTGGCCACCTTGAGCTTCCCTCCCCCCTCAACCAGGAACCTCTGGTGGTCTCTGGCCAAGCTCTCCAGGGTTCTGGCGGGGATTTGTAGCCTACAGCTGTCCTTGTCCTTGATTTCTTCTTGTGTGACATAGCACCATAGACATGGGCTAGTTCCTGTGGTAGAAAGGTAGCACAGTGTCAGAGAGACTGTCCAGTACAGAAAACTGGTTACAGCTTACATAAGAAAATATATAAGTCAAGGAGGTCATTGATCAACACTTTCAATAGTTTCTTACCACAAGCACCAGATAGGCCATACCACAGGCAGAGGTATGCATAGTCCCCTGACACAAAAAGACGAATAGAGTGTTCCTTCCCCTCTTTGCACCTGCAACACAAATTTGATTTTTCAGTATCATTATCATTGGGGGATGGTAACATGTACTTATAGTTATACACAGAATGGAAGATGTAAATTATGAGCTATGAAAAGTTTGAAAGCTTTTAAGTTCATACCATGCTTCTAATTCATACATTGTGTAGCAGATGTTAACTTACTTCCATTTGGATTGTTGGATATCCTGAATGTCCGCCGAATACCTGCTTGTAGCAAGGTTCAGGTTTTCCCTACTGTCTTTAGCATTAAAAATGCAAAAGACAGTAGTGTTGAACTTGGAGTTAGGGTGCTCTTTGTTCAGGATTTGGAAGGCCATTTTAAATGATGGTCCTCCATGGTCTCCTCCAATTTTGACCCAGATTTCCTCTGGGATGTTTCCATCATGCCAGGTTAGGGTGCTGAAAAAAAAATCCCATTAGTTTCACCATCAAATGTTGAATTCAAACATGGACGTAAACACAAATTTGAAGATAAAAGGTAGTTCCTTACTTTGCTTTCTCCTTTCTTTGTAGGTTGTCAAAGATGGCGTCCTTGAGTGATTCAACGTAGGCGCAAGGCAGAAGCTGTACTGTGCTGTCTGTTTTCCCCTTCACAGAAAATGGTAAGTTTTCTGCCTTTATGGAAATGTTGGAAAGGAGCTCTGCCGCAACAGCCCTAGACGATTTCTCACTTTCCATGCTTACATTGTATCCTTTCAGCCACCTGTAACATATCAGAACACTGTGCTTAAACTAAGATACATACATAAACTACATTTAAGACAGCTATAAAGAATCTTTTGTGAAAGACATCTGTGATTTTCATGTACCTTCGAAGTTTCGCACACTGACTCCAGTTCATCCCAATGTCCCCTTTTGCTGCCAGCAGGTGCCCTGTAGGGATGCGGACCCTGTCCAGCTTCAGCTCTTGCAGCATCCTCTGCAGCTCATCCCGAGGATGGATTCGCAGTTCCTCCTTCATCAGTGCTGCGGAGTCCCCACCACTGACCTCGGCCCTCACATCCTGCATCAGTTTTGCCCGTTTCCTGTTGGTGGCTGCCGTTGCTTCACCAGCAGTTTTCCGGGGCTTTGGTACATGTACCAGTGTGAAGGACTAGACAATTCAAAGAAAAGTAACAACACCATGACTATGTAAACTGCAATGGGCTAGAAGCCAGTCTCTATTGTGGTCACATATGGCAACTAAGCTTGTTATATTCAAGTGATAATTTGAGCTGATGAAGTGTATATTTTTATATTTAGCACAACTTTATGTTCAGTATCATTAAGGTCACAGTAGAAAGTGAGTAATGTACATAGAATAATAGTCCATCTTTTTTCCACTAGTCAAGTCATGTAGTATAAAAAAAAGTTCCATACCTGTGCTGCAGTTTTAACCTCAACACTGCGCTTGTCTTTGCTTGCTTCAAGCTTACGGTAGGCATATGAGGTGAAAACAAAGTCTTGCTCTGGTGTTAGTGGACCTTCTTCATTTATGTCAAACGGAATTTTGTAACCTGTGTTGGAGGGCGGGGCAGCTCCAGGCACAGTTTGACTGGAAGAAGATGAAGATGTAGAAGGAGCAGATGATGTACAATTAGATGTGTTACTTTGTGTAGGGTTAGCAGCTGTCAGAACATTACTAGTTGTTATAGTAGGAGGATTAGATGGTACTGGAGGCACTATAAGAAATGGCAGAATGACTGGAACAGGTTGCATGGAAGTACTTAATGTAGGAGTGGAAGAGGGACCCCCTTGCCCTGTGATCATGGCTTCTGTTTTTGCAGTGCAGTCAAGGTGGTGCTTGAGTTGCTCCAACCTTAACTGAGATGAACATTTTTTGCAACTAAATGTCAACTGCGTGTAGCAACACCCCCATGTTCTGTGGACAGGTTTCAGATTTGTTTGCATCATTTGTGTTTTGCAGACAGGACAGCCAATAGTGTTTGTTTTACCTACCTCAAATGACTTTTGTATGCACTCAAAACAGAAGATATGAGCACAGGGGGTTTCAACAGGGAGATACAGGAAAGACTGACAGATGCCACATTTGTAAGCATCGAGGTTACAAATGGGCTGAAATCGAGCTTCATCAAACGGATAATCATCCAACTTGTCAAGCAATGTATCAAATATTTCCTCCGACAATTTAGCAGTACTTGTACTCTGTTCTTGTTCAACCTTGTTCTTAGGTACTTGAATCTTTGGTCTTCCCGGGGACTTCTTTTTGGGGGGTCTTCCACCTCGGGCAAGTGCCACAACTTTGTCACAATGGGCACACCCATCACCGTACCAGTGCGGGTACCAGGATACACGCTTTGGTGCATGTTCTGTTGGTGGCCTGTGTATTTTTAGCATGCACCGATGGCAGAAGTAGGGGGGGTGTTTGTAACTCTTGTCATTTTCTACATTGACATTCCACACCTCCTGAATTTGCTTCACATAGTCAATGCAAGGATGTGGCTTTATGAAATTTGATTTGTCTCTTTTGGTGAGAACAGATTCGCCACAAAATCGGCAGAGTTTTAATAAGTTTTGGACATGATCAGACATGATGAGAGGTTGAAAAAGAACAGTCTAAAGATTTCAATGCTTCTAATACAGCAAAACTTGCCCTGAAATTTGTAAGCTCTCTGCATGCTATGCTCGATTGCAACCCATATATGTGGGGTAGGGTGGGGGTCACTTCCTGTACACTTTGACCAGAATATATGACAATATATATATATTACAACAAAGAAATGTTCGTCTGTTAGTGTTTATATGTCTCCTAACACATACTAATTGTTCCAAAATGCAGTTTTACCTAATTTGAGGAGTTAAGGAACAAAAAATAGCATGTGACCTAGATGCAGGACAGAAAAGTCATGTCCACCCACGTGTCTGGAGTGACATTTTCATCAACACATAGAAGAAAAGGAAGAAATACACAGTTACTAGAAATTATGTCAGAAAGTAGATATAAGTATGAATTTGATAAAGAGAAGAAGTATTACCGTGTTGTAACCGTTAGAAAGGGTGAAAAGAGCACTTGAAATGAAGCAAAATCGGGTCTGTGCCTGACAGGCATGGACAAATGTGTCTGGAGTTGAAACAGTGATATCCCTAAGGTGACCCTTGGGGTCAGTTGCATTCCAGAGGGCAGGGCTTAGATTTTTGTAAGACAGCTACTTGAGGGTTGATTAATGGTTTAATCCTCCCAAAAGGCCATAGTTACAAGGAGTAATCAGCCGTTGCTATGGCCCAGGTAACAAGATCTCGCAGTATCACGCAGGGAACTCTCGCGTGGCTAATCTCGCGCAGGCGCACACTGAGAAACGCGTTTCCCCATCTGGGAAGGAGACGTGACCACAAAGCTGGAAAAGCAGTTGGACGGATGTTATACGAGGTTGCTGAGAACTGCTCTCAACGTCCACTGGTCACAGCATATCACTAACAAGGACTTGTATGCTGGCATACCAAAGCTGTCCGACAAGATTCGAACTAGGAGATTAAAGTTTGCGGGACACTGCCTTAGGAGCAAGGAAATAGTTGCTGACCTGGTACTCTGGACGCCCAGGCATGGTAAGAGGAGGCCAGGTAGGCCGACAGCAACATACTTAGACATGCTCAGGAAAGACACTGGCCTTGGAGTTGACAACCTACATCAAGCTATGACTGACAGAGACATATGGAATGCTATCATCGCTCGAGACCAGAAGGACTCGTCTTAAGCAAGTAAGCAAGCAAGTAGGGTTGGAGGCTTGTTTTCAGGTTCACTCGAGCGTCCACAGGACAATGGGCACAGGTCATGTACACCTGTCTTAGGACAACATCCCGTAAAGTTCACCCTCGGTCATTTGTGCTCGGACCTGCCTATACTGTACCTGTGTTTCTGTGATTAGCCTGCACTATATGGAGTTGCACCGTCTTTCTTCTTGTGCCGTGTAGAATTTACCAAGTGTTCTGCATAATTCACTTACAATTCCTTGAATGCTTCAACCCCAAAAGTTAATAAAAGCCATTCGGACACAAATATCCGTGAAGTAATTGCTCATAGACTATGCAAATGAGGCCTCGATTTGCATTGCATTTCTGAAATATTACAAAGCCGATACAATTTTTCATCGTTAATTATGCAAACTAGCTCCTGATCTGGACGGTTTGCAACGAGCCGTCGTTTCTATTTATGTTCTTGTAGCTGCTAATTGTAACACTATGCATTAACAAGTGCTGTATAGAAAGCCGGAGCCTAACATCTGCTTGACACGGAGTCTCATCTGACAGTTCTAACAATGTTTTTTTCGCGATTATTTGCTATTTTCGTATAAAAATATACCTTTCATGATTAAATGTGAAAGGATTACGCTAATTTGAGACGTCATCGGTCAAAATCCAAGATGGCGGACCATATGATCCCTTAGAATTTGTACCTACCTGGTATTTTTCATAATTTTTTTCTATTTTCGTTGTCTTTTGTGATAATTCCTAAAAAAAGTATTTTTGGAAATTCAAGGTGGTTGATAGAAAATGGCGGAGCCCAACTGGTATCTTAGATATGCATGACGTCATTTGACGTCATTGATGTTGTCATTGGCAAAACGAGTCGTAGCAAACATTATCATTCTGTTATCTGAACTTGCTGTTTACATTTTTGTAGCACAACTTGATATTTTCTAGGATTAATCCTTTTTCACCGTCACAACCAATACAGTCAAATTGATGACGTCATGATTCGTCATCATCATCGTCATATTAACGACAAATTTTATGAAAAATCTAGGCTATCGCCAAGTCAAACTATAGTATTCCGTCAGGAGGTGACCCTCCTTCCCGGAGTAATGACGTCATGTTTCCCACTTTCCATGTACTTGTGAGAAGCCGGTACTGGATGACGTCATCTCCACGCTGCCCAGTGACGCAGTGTCCAACGCTGTCGACCCAATAACTAGGATGACGTCACCTACGGAGATTCAGTTCACCAACAGAAACACCGAAAGTCCAGCAGCTGAGATGACGACAACAACCCAGCCCGGTATCTCTCCTCCTGCCAAAGATTCCGTAATTGGTGAGGATTCTACAGTATCTAACGACTAACACATCAGGCGACAGGTGTTGTCTGGCTTTTCGTTGTGAGAAATTTAAAATGAATCTTTTAATTGCTCAATGTTTGGAAATTGAAATGAAATAATCTCTTGTAACGACAGTGTAGCTATCTGTCCATCCGTCAGTCCACATATCTATCTGTCCATCTTCTCTCTCTCTCTCTCTCTCTCTCTCTATTCCTCTCCCTCTCTCTGTCTCTCTGTCTCTCTCTCTCTCTCTCTGTCTCTCTCGATGATAATTTTGAAGTGTCATTTTCAGGAATGCAACTTCAAGTCCGTCTTGTTGGCGGGTCTACTCCACTCGAAGGCCGAGTGGAGGTCCGAAACGGTACCGGCCAATGGGGCTCCGTCTGTGACGATCGCTGGGATCTAGAGGACGCTCATGTTGTCTGCAGACAGCTCGGCTTCGGGGCGGCCCTGGAGGTGAAACTGGCGGGTCATTTTGGGGAAGGTTCGGGGAACGTCTGGCTGGACGAGGTGGCCTGCAGCGGCAACGAGACGGACCTTGGAGACTGTCCTGCTGACTCCTGGGGACGGAGTGACTGTTCACACAAGCAGGACGTAGGAGTCGTCTGTGAAGGTATGGGTGGCTAAGATATAGAAAACATTCTGTGAACTCTCAGGTAATACTTGCGAAGCATTTTTGTCAAATTAAGGACTTTTTTCTGTAACAAAAGCTATGCACATTGCCCCAAACGGAAACTACAACATCTTTTGATGTGCCCACAGGAGACGCAGCTCTCCGGCTGGTTGGCAGTCCGGTTCCATGGAAAGGACGACTGCAAATCCGGCCGTGGGGAGCGTTAGAGTGGGGTGCCGTGTGCAACATCGGCTGGACCGAGGCTGAGGCCGGGTTCGTGTGCAGACAGATGGGTTATACCGGCGGGGTGACGTCATCTGGGCAGGCAGACATCGGAGAAGGGTCGGAGAACATCTGGCTGGGTGACGTCACCTGCAGCGGAGACGAGACACATGTCTTGCTCTGTGGCTTCAGCTGGGAACCTTCTGACTGTGATCATAGCCAGGATGTACATGTCATCTGTACAGGTTTGAGTCTCTTTCATTAGTTCGCGTCATGATATATATGGCCATATATATGGTCTAGAAAATAAGGATAATGTCGAGTAGATGAATAGAAAATTCAGTATCAATATTTTTTTTTCACAAAGTAAAGGAACTTTGATATGATTTATCACTGATAGTTATGATAATGGTTGACATGATTTGATGATTTTGATACCACATGTACAGGTGACGTGTCCGTCCGCCTTACCGGCAGCCAGAGCCCGTTACAAGGCCGAGTGGAGGTTCGGGCTCGCCATGGGGACTGGGGAACGGTCTGTGATGACGGGTTTGACGACAGGGACGCCCAGGTGGTCTGTAGACAGCTCGGGCATCGAGGTGGAGTCGCCACGGCAGGAGGAGACTTCGGAGAAGGGGCGGGAAACATCTGGTTACAGAATGTCGGCTGCACCGGGGCAGAATCGTCTGTAGGTGACTGTCAGATTCAGAGTTGGGGTAATCAAGACTGCAGCCACAGCCAGGACGCTGGGGTCGTCTGCACAGGTACGGAGTTTACTTCTGTTATGGAAAGTCGTAATTTTTACATGCAGTGCGGTATTGCCTTTATTGACATCTTAACGAGAAACAACACTCACGATTAGTCTTTATTCATGCATGCATATGGTAGTTTCATGGAATGTTTTTGTTTTCAAAAGCAGAAGAAAGTAAAAGTAAAAGTAAAAGAGCTATCATCTTTCATAGATTCTTCAGGATCAGTTTGATGACGGAAGTGAAACGGTTAAAAAGAGTCAGTAATTTAAGGAATGTATTTAACACAAATATTCAACGATTAATTGACCTTGTATAATGTCTTAGGTGACGTGTCCGTCCAACTTGTGGGAGGCCAGAGTTCATTAGAAGGCCGAGTGCAGGTCCGGCCCGGAAATGGCGACTGGGGAACGGTCTGTGATGACGGGTTTGACGACAGGGACGCCCATGTGGTCTGTAGACAGCTCGGGTATCGAGGTGGAGTCGCCAGGGTGGGAGGAGTTTTTCCTGAAGGGACAGGAAACATCTGGCTGGACAATCTCAACTGCGCGGGGAACGAGTCTTCTGTAGCGGACTGTAAGATCAACAGGTGGGGAGACCACGACTGTACCCACAAGGAAGACGCAGGAGTCGTCTGCGGTGGTGCTGCAGGTATGATGCATGCATCTGTTGTTTCCTAACCTTTTATTAAATTTTGTTGATATTGGAATTGAAAAAAAAGTTG
This sequence comes from Branchiostoma floridae x Branchiostoma belcheri, assembly GCA_019207045.1. NCBI lineage: Eukaryota > Metazoa > Chordata > Leptocardii > Amphioxiformes > Branchiostomatidae > Branchiostoma > Branchiostoma floridae x Branchiostoma belcheri. Next base: position 1,136,424 of record CM033039.1, read on the forward strand.
TCTTCTTGTCATTTTCCAGAGGAAGACTGTGCTGGGTATTACTCGTCCGGACGGACAAGTGGAGTCTATCCAATCGGCCTCCTCCCCGCTGATGTGGAGGCGTTCTGTGACATGAATACCGCAGGTAGGGTTTTTGCCAAGTTCACGTTTCTATCTTTTATTCTACATGTATGTCTGCTCGTTTCTGAGTGTGTGTGCGTCTGTGTGCGTGTCTGTGTGCGTGTTTGTATATTTGTTTGTGTGTGCGAGTGTATGTACGGGCGTATGAGTTATGGTATGCGTATGTGTTCGTGTTTCACGGTATGCATGTATGTATGTGTGTGTATGTGTGTGCGTGTTTGTCTAATTCCCTTTCATTAACTAATTGCTTACTAGTCTTTCCTATTTGCTAACCTTACTTTCTCCCCACAGGAGGCGGGTGGACCGTGATCCAGCGGCGGCAGGACGGGTCGGTTCCCTTTAACCGGACCTGGGAGGAGTACAAACTGGGCTTCGGGAACAAGAACGGTACTGGCTGGGGAACGAGAACATCCACCTGCTGACCAATCAGAAGAACTTCTCGCTCAGAGTGGACCTGATCGACTGGAACAATGAATCACGCTACGCAGAGTACAGCACCTTCAGGTGAGTAAAACACATTCAGGTGAGTAAAGCACATTTAGGCGAGTGACAAATTTTGGTAGATTTATGTATTCAATTAAGTGAAACTTTCCATGACGAATGTGTGTGTTTGTGTTTTGGTGTAAGGGCCTTTGTCGAAGTTGTGCTGTTCGTACCTGACCGATGTATCAGGGCAGTTTTGTTTAATGCCACCACCTAGCATGTCGGGTGAGTCGGACCAGTACCAGCTGCACATTTCCGGGTATTCAGGCACCGCTGAAGATGCCATGTGGTACAACAACGGGAAGAGGTTCTCCACTATGGACAGGGACAATGATGGCTGGCCTGACTACCATTGTTCTCAGTGGTGGGGACAGGGCGGCTGGTGGTTTAAGATCTGCAGCCATTCCAACCTCAACGGCCGTTACCTGGGCAACTGTGGGGAGTCGTGTCCAGGTCTGCGAGGTTTGGTGTGGTTCTTTTGGAGAGGCTCTAGTTACTCCCTGAAATCTGTGTCTATGAAGATCAGACCACAAGCATCATAATTCCTGCTCTACCTCCGTGATATGCGTTTGCATTTTTAATGAATCTATAAATCACTAAAAGTACAACTTAGACCCGGTATATTATTCGATTATCAGTAGTAATAACAATAATTTTTAATCACATGGTTAATTTATTAACTTTCACCATATGCATGAGTTTCTTTACCACATGGAATCGAGCCATACGTTCAATCTTGAATGCATGCTATAAGTGATTGAAAAACTTTGCCGTATTTTCTATTTTATTTTGTTGTAATGTTTTGAGTGTTGCAGTTTGTATGTCATCTTGTAGATAGAGGAAAGTGAATTAAGCCAAACGCAGATTTCAGAGGCATTTGTTTATCACTAATAAGATGAAAAATTTTCTGTTAAAGTAAGCAAAAGGTTATGAAATTGTAAAGTGAAGTAAAAAAATATCTTAACCAGAGAAATCTTTTGACATATAGCTTTTTCAAGTGTCACATTACAACTATCTAGATGCATGACGATATATGATGTTTCTTTTTTATCGTAAGGACAGACGTAGCTGCTTGTGACTTTAAAAGTTCGGAGAATGTCGTCATACTGTATTTCTATTATATACTGATCAGTACTGAAGGGATTGGTGAATATCTTACATGATAGTAAGAAAGCTGTAAGCTAAAGGCTGTAGGAAAAAAAACGTAAGAATGGTCTATGAAAAGCTGTAAGAGAAGTCATGGGAAAAGCTATGAAAGGTATGTAAGCGAGCTGTACATAACGTTGTGTTTGTGTTCCTAAAGTACATCTCTCTCTCTCTCTTTGCTGTACAATCTGCATTCTACTTCATAATATACATTGCTATGTTTTTTATAAACACTTTTATTGTATCTGCATGATTTACAACAAATTAACTGCGTCTTAAACAAGCTTACAGACCTCAATGTGGTCCAATAAGATTTTTACTGTGGACACTGTATATATTATTCAGTTGTGACATGATGATAACGAAAATCTCTTGTTGTGGTACGAATCTTGTATCTGAGCAGAAGAGAAAATCCTTATATTGTTGTGTGAAGCTTTTTCGTTTATGTACAATTCTCCTGTATTGATGGGTAAATAAAAACGAGCGTGTGACGATTAGAAACGGTGTTTGTTTATCTTTCATCATCCAAGATGTCCATCTCACTTTTCCTACAAATGATCAAATCACACACTAGAGTTGTTTGTGCCAATATTAAACAAGTTTATTGTAAATCCATGAGTATAATATGTGACAACTTCTTTCAGATAGCTAACTTGCATGCTAAGTGTGGAATCTTGACACCCCCCCCCATCCGATAGCCAAATGGTTTCCCCCTGCCTTAGACCTGGCGGTTCCGAAGTTCTGTCTCTGACATTCACATCCCGGCTTAAAACACACCTGTGCTGGGGGTGTGCCAAACGTCCGTCAGGTCGTTCAGAAGCAGACGTGACGTAGTTCTACAACTCAACTTCCTCGAAGATATTAAATTTCTTAAAGTGCTGGATGTGAGCCAAACGTCCAAAGGTCGTTCACGAACAGGTATAACTCAGTTCCCTAACTCGGCTTCCTTCAAGATATTCATTAACATAAATATATGAATGATATACACCAGTCTCTCAGGCTTGAGAATCGCAGTTTGCTTACAATTCATCATTTAATATCGTCTATTCTTAAAATAAGTCGTTTTCCTTTAAGAAATCATTAAAGTAGTCACCAGAAGTGATTCTTTCTCAATTGTGAACAGTGCCATATAACAACAAGTCAATGATTGTATGACAGCTGTCAATCCTATCCACATAACTGCACTCAACTGTGGAACCTTGAGGCCCCCTTTGATAGCCCCAAATCGGCACCCCCTGCCTGTACCGGAGTTGAGCGAATCTGCACAGGTAGGCTATCAATGTCAGGGTCATGACCTGTGAGTGAGGTGAGCCAAACGTCCGCCAGGTCGTTCAGGATCAGGTGTGACGCAGTTCAAAAGCACACCTGTGTGACTGAGTGAACAGTAGTGTATTTTGATATTGGATCTTTCTTTTACACAACCAGCACTGTCTCTCCCCTGCTGACGTTTCGGTGCCTATCAGACATTTTCCTCAGAGTTTCTGAGTGCTCCTTCAAAACTACAATATCCTATGTTCCACCAACCTGGTGAAACTATTTTCGGGAGTAGTGTATTTTGTTTGTAGCCTTATACTATTATTCCTCACAAGAGTACAGCAAAAATAGACCACCCAAGAGTAGCCACCGCTAGGTAACAAACAACCAGGTATGGCGAAGGTGTTGTAGTTTATTTCCTCCAGGTGTTTTAGTTTAGTTCCTCCAAGATGGGGAGTGTCGCACTGTTCGCTGTGTTGGTCCTGTGTGTTAGCTTCCCTGCCCGAGCCCAGGATGTTAGAAGGCAGTATGTAGACAAGGGCTACTGTAGCTACACCTATGTGGTTCCGCCCAGCACTGGCTACGGAAGCTTCTCACCGCCTGGCTTCGAGAAGCAGCTTGCCGACATGAAGGAGGAAACGGACCGCATGAAAAACCAAGTGGATCTCCTGTCGCTGGTGCAAACCTTGATGATCCAACAGTCCGATCTCACGTCCAGGGTGAACAGCTTAGAGCAGCAGAAAACAAGTCAGCAAAGCCTGATGGATAGTCTGGCCAACCAGTTGTCAGAAGAAAGAGTCAGGAGCGCACAGCTGGAAACCCGGGTACAGAATCTGACTACAACTTTGTACGAGCATGACATTAACATCAAACAACGGCTGCAGGTAAGTGACAAACTTTTAGTATTATTTATATTCATAACTTCCCTTATTTATATTGACAACTGAAACAATGGTATTGACCTTCGCCTTGATGAGAAATGAACGGACGCTGAAGCATTACCGACTTGTCATATTGAAACAGTTCTAGAGAAGTCACAGTGTGCTTGCTTTCCCGTGAAGTGCCTGATAGATCAATTAACGGACCAAAGACGTGTTGTATAGACCATGCCAAAGACTTGCTCGGAACAGCCTAGAGGAAACCAGTGTTACTGTCAATGGCATTTACAAGTACTATCGTCTTTCTAATATCCCCGTCACATTATGCGAAAATCAATCGGACGACGAGTCTGTAAACTCTAACATTTTCGGCAGTAATATGCCCAGTGTTTTGTAGATCAGCGCGGGATTTTTAAGGATCGTTGGCTATATTTTTAGGAATCGGCCGATGCTCGCTATGCACTGAAACTTGTTGTTAACATCGGCGGTAGCATTTAGCCTGGTTTTATCACACAATTGTCCATCAAACTGAAGGTGCTGACTGTATGTCTCTTTTTATACATGTCAGTGTACCTGTGAGAGGCTGGTACCGGATGACGTCATCTCTACAACTGCAGCCACGCTGCCCAGTGAGCCAGTGTTTACCGCTGTTGCCCCGGTAACTAAGATGACGTCGCCCACGGAGCCAAAGACCGCCACTCCCATCGAAAGTCCAGAAGGTAAAATGACGACAACAACCCAACCCGGTATCACCCCTCCTGCCGCAGAGTCCGCGGGCCCTGTAACCGGTGAGGCCGATTCTACAGTCTCTGACTCTGAAGATGAGGACATCTAGCTTAATTCACTTTTAGAGCTTGTGTGACATTTTCATGAAACCTTTACTGCAGATTTGGTACTTGAATATTTAAACGAATATATATATATATATATATATATATATATATATATATATGTATATATATATATATTCGTTTAAATCCGAACAGGACAGAAGAAAGCTATAATACGTTTGGATACCAGGCAATTGAACAATAAAAAAAATATATATATTCCCAAAAGACCTAAAGGTATGAACCAAAAATTTGAAGCTAACAGAATCTTAATGTCTGCTGGTAGTTTTATTGTTAAAATCAACAGCAACGACATCAAATTGATGTCATAAAATGACGGTCCACCATCTTGGTTCGGCCATCTTGAATTTTCAAAAATACATCATTTTTTCATCAAGTGATCCCAGAAGAGAATCAAGATAAACGTTCATTGGAATGTTTTGGTGAAAAAAATGTACCAGGTTGTGACAAATTTTAACAGATTATAAGCTGGTTATCTTTAATCTAATGATATTGTCCGCCATCTTGGATTTTGGCCTAATTCGTGCATGTGTCCAGCGGAAGTTCGTTCAGGCGTTATGCGACATGAAATTTGGCGCAGGCATCTTGGAGCGGGCCTCCAAGGCCCCGTCCCCGGCCTGAATGGGGTGAATGAGCTTAAAATATTATTTGCTTTTCATTTTCAGGGATTCAAATCCGTCTTGCCGACGGCTCTACCCTGCTTGAAGGCCGAGTGGAGGTCCGAAAAGGTACCGGCCAATGGGGCTCCGTCTGTGATGACAACTTTGACCTGCAGGACGCTCATGTTGTCTGCAGACAGCTCGGCTTCGGGGCGGCCCTGGAGGTGAAACTGGCGGGTATTTTTGGGGAAGGTTCGGGGAACGTCTGGCTGGACGAGGTGGCCTGCAGGGGCAACGAGACGGACCTTGGAGACTGTCCTGCTGACTCCTGGGGACGGAGTGACTGTTCACACAAGGAGGACGTAGGAGTCGTCTGTGCAGGTACGAGTGGCTATGATATAGAAACGTCTGTGCAGTTTATATATGGGTGTCTAAGACAATGACTGGGAAATCTTGTGTGAATACTGTACAGCATTTATGTCAAATTATAGACGCTTTTAAGGTTGTAGAAAGAACAATACACATAGATCCTAACCAAAAGGTATTCAAACAACAGGAGCTAATTGATTTCAATCAACCTTATCTTGATTTGTCCTATCTTCATTTACCTATTAATCTACAGTTAGGATATAAAACATGCTCTCCAACAAAATTTCCTCATGTCTGACGAAAGGGTGTAGATGATGTCTAAAACGTCTGGCCGTTTCCATATCCAAAATCATATCCAGTTGTTTGAGTTAATGCTATTTAGCGTATCTTATGACCTTAATGGCTAATCTTCATCATGTAGCAAAAGCAGTACGTCCCAAATCAGAAACTACAACATGTTTTGTTGTACCCACAGGAGACGCAGCTGTCCGGCTGGTTGGCAGTCCGGTTCCCTGGAAAGGACGGCTGCAAATCCGGCCGTGGGGAGCGTTAGAGTGGGGTGCCGTGTGCAACACCGGCTGGACCGAGGCCGAGGCCGGGTTCGTGTGCAGACAGATGGGTTATACCGGCGGGGTGACGTCATCTGGGCAAGCAGACACCGGAGAAGGGTCGGAGAACATCTGGCTGGGTGAGGTCACCTGCAGCGGAGACGAGACCAACATCCTGTCCTGTGGCTTCAGCTGGGAACCTTCTGACTGTCATCATAGCCAGGATGTACACATCATCTGTACAGGTAGTCATGTCGTCGTTTCATTGGAGTCTTTATTTCCGTCGCGACTACATACAGCATAACAAATGGTGGCCCCAAACTCAACAAGTAGCTCATTTGTCAACAGGTAGCTTCTTCGACAAAGGAATCGAACCCAATAACCCAGGATCAAGATTTAGCTTTTAATAGTTTTAGACTAGAGTAGACACTTGTGATATTGTATTTTACACTGTTTGAATCTTTGTTACCTGCAATTAGCCCACGGGCAAGAATTTGCAATAAACTTAACTAGCCTATTTGTTTAGTTGACAATTGTTCTGTTAGTTCCTCGCTGGAGATTGGTCTTATTGTGTGATTATCATTTATAGAGTATTGTTTGTGCTCTGTATGTTCAACTTCCTCTTCAGTGTTAGAATACTGTTCACTTCTCCAGGTGAAGTCTCAGTCCGACTTGCCGGCAGCCAGAATCCGTCAGAAGGCCGAGTGGAGGTCCATCCCGGAAATGGTGATTGGGGAACGGTCTGTGATGACGGGTTTGACGACTGGGACGCCCAGGTGGTCTGTAGACAGCTCGGGTACTACACCGGGTCTGCCAGGGTGGGAGGAGTTTTTCCTGAAGGGACAGGAAACATCTGGCTGGACAATCTCAACTGCGCGGGGGACGAGTCTTCTGTAGTGGACTGTGAGATCAACAGGTGGGGAGACCACGACTGTACCCACAAGGAAGACGCAGGAGTCGTCTGTGTAGCAGGTAAATAGGTGTTGCGTTGAAGTATCCATTGCAAAATAAGTGAATATGAAATAGTAAAGTAATAATTCATTTATCTCGCTGAATTGAAGAAATAATACTTATATTCCTTTGGGTATATCATCTCAGCATTGTGTTCAAATAGCTGTATGAAGAATCCATTGAAATAAGCAATTTTGACACAAGCCATTTTGTTTTTTCTCATTGCCGTCTCATCCGAACACACCAATTCAACGTCACAGCCTCAGACTGCGCGGATCACTTTGCGTCAGGAAGGACTACAAGCGGAGTCTTCAACTTAACATTCCGTTCCTCTGATGTGGAGGCCTACTGTGACATGGATACTGCAGGTACTGTGTGGGAAACACACACACACACTCACTCACTCACTCACTCACTCACTCACTCACTCACTCACTCACACTTAAATTGCCTGGAGTTTCAAGCAATTTTTTCCCTTTTTTTTAAACAAAGTTTGTAAGGGCTGATGTTACCATTATGGAGATGAAGAGCAGCCCATAACGATACCTGTAGCAGCATTTCTTCTCCCTAAGTCAGAAACACAAATGTTACGAGAATGAAGATTTACAGTTGAGATTGTTTGAACCTTTCTTTATTCATAATTAGATCAAATCGTCCTGCAGGCCGCTTTTCATTGCGTTCATGAGGGAGGGAGGGTCAGATAAGATATAACATTTGCATACGATCCTTGGGAGTTAGTGGTTCAACCATTTTTTCTAGTAAGCTGTATTTGTATCGAATCGTTCTGCATGCTCAGTCAAGTGACGCTGAAGAAAAGGGATGGATGTCACTCAAAACGTCCGGAAGTAATCTCCGTTTTTAATCCAGTTGTAGGGATTGATTTTAATTTAAATAAATGTTTTCCTTGTTGTACGTTCGCTCAGGAGGCGGGTGGACCGTGATCCAGCGGCGGCAGGACGGGTCGGTTCCCTTCAACCGGAACTGGGAGGAGTACAAACTGGGCTTTGGGAACAAGAATGGAGAGTACTGGCTGGGGAACGAGAACATCCATCTCCTTACCAATCAGAAAAACTATCGCCTAAGGATTGACCTCGAGGGCTGGCAAGGGGAGTCACGCTACGCAGAATACAGCACCTTCAGGTGGGTAAAACACCATGAGGTGAGTAAAACACACTCAGGGACTTTTTCAACAATTGTACCCTCTATGGAGATGTTCTCATATATGTCTATATCTATCTATCTATATCTATCTATATCTATTTATATCTATCTATATCTATCTCTTTCTCTCTCTCTCTCTCTCTCTCTCTCTCTCTCTCTCTCTCTCTCTCTCTCTTTCTCTCTCTGTTTACTGTTTACTTTATTGTTTGTACTCAGTTTGTCCGGTGAGTCGGACGGGTACCTGCTGCACATTTCCGGGTATTCAGGCACCGCGGGAGACTCCATGGCTCACAACAACGGGCGGAGGTTCTCCACTGTGGACAGGGACAATGATGACAGCAGAGGCCATTGTTCTCAGCTGTACGGACAGGCCGGCTGGTGGTTTGGGAGAAGCTGCGGCACCGCATTGCTCAACGGCCGTTACCTGGGCAACTGTGGGAGCTCCTGTCCGTCCTGGCAAGGTGTGTTGTGGTACCACTGGAGAGGCGGGCGTTACTCCCTGAAGTCTGTGTCCATGAAGATCAGGCCGTAAAATTCAGACCTTCGGCACAATCCGCGCAAAGGAATGTATAAACACTAAAATTAGGAAATTATTCAGATCCAGTGGTATTACGTGGTATTCAAGTTTCAGACCTGATTATATAATTGCTGCCCCTACGACGGGCGAGGCTTTGGGACAGGTGAAGTGAGATGAGAGTGAGGTGATATGATTTATCTTTTTAACACCACCATGAGTTTCTTTAGCACATAGAATCAAACCACTGAGTACATCAGGCATATGATCATTGAAACATCTGCATTTTCTATTTCATTATGTAACGCTAGTTCACCTTTATCCGTAGGGTAGCCTATATCCGTTGCCTACAAAACGGCTATTTATGGATATCAAGTCGACGGACGATGTAGTTTTAAACTATGATAGTTAGAAAATCTTACAACTTAAAACCACCGTCCGTCGACTTGATATCCATTGATACCATGTGGATAAACACAACAAATATAGGTTACCCTGCGGATAAAGGTGAACTAGCGTTATATGCTTGGAGTTGTTTCTGAATGCCAAATGTAGATTACATAGATATACAGATATCCTTAATTCACAAATGATGTCAAATTGGATGACAACATTTATCACCGGTAAGAACATTTGTAAATATACTGGAACGTGAAGTGAACAAGATGTTTTTCTGTGAGAGCAAATAACTTACAGTTTTTTTAGTTAACTTACAATTACATGTCTGATTGATAACAATTTTATATGATGTGTGTTTTTGATTGCAAACACGACCTCAGCTGCTTGGTGTGATTTAAGAAGTTTGCAGGATGTTTTAACGCTGTTTTTATCACGTGCTGATCAGTAAATAATGTCTAGGTGAAAAACCCGACTACATGAGGGTAAGAAAGGCTGTAGGAAAAGCTGTAAGAAAGGCTTTGATAAAATCTGTAATGTGAACAAGAATGTTATGTGCTGTTGACCTGTTGACCTTTTCTTTACTTAAATTATGCTACAGCATTCGATTGGAGTCAACATGAAGTTAACATATCACAACTTATTGTTTTTCAACTATCATACAACACAAATTTTGCTCACCTCGAATTTTCGGTCGCACCTACGTCGACCTTCTTCAGGAGTGATGATTCCATTACTCTGAGCACGTGATTTGGATACACGTGACTCGAGTAACGAGATACCTTGCAGGCGATATCGGCCCCCATCTCTGTTGAGTGTCGGCTGGTGTGCTCTTATGTAGATGGCCTCCTTTACCCCCCCTCGCGAAGTAATCCGGTTCAGTATCCAATATTTGTGCTTTGTCCAAGGTGATAAAATGTCCCGGTGATTCAATATTAATGTGTTGCGACACCTCCGACAACGAGACCGAGCCCGGTCTTCTGTGCTCGAAAATTCGAGGAGTTCGAGTCAGCAAAAGTTGTGTTGTGTGACAGTTGAAAAAATTCAATATGAATTATATCAACATAGATGAGCTTTCATGCTACATCACAGCTTAGTGTATTTGTTAAACCAGTTTATTTGTGTGGTCTGTTGCTAGCTATTTATCAAATACAGGAATGGACAGCTGAGGAGAAGGCCAAACCTGACAAAGAAGAGCTGATAATGTCTATTAACCTTCACTAATCTGTAGCACGTAGGTATGGCCGTGATACTATGTGTTTGCTATATTTTAATGAAGTTTGGTGCACAAATACATGGGGGAAAAGTTAACGTTGCGTAAAAGGTTAAAGTTTGAAAAAAGAATGTCTTCAAGTAGATGCTATGGTGCTTGTCATGTTTTCTAAATGACGTCTGGGCGTCTTTATTTCTTTATCAAGTTTCTCCGTTACAAAATAGATTGGGTTATAATACAAGTGATAACTCACATCTGCTGCTTGCCTACGAAAAATACCTAATGATAAAAAAGACAGTAAACAGTATCTATTAGAAGCCGAAATATCCTGTATATACATAAAACCTCTGTTGGAGGTCAGCCAAACGTCCGTCAGGTCGTTCAGGATCAGGTGTGACGCGGTTCAAAGGCACGTCCGTGTTGATGTGTAAACAGTGCTGTGTGTCTTTTGTTTGTATCCTAATACTATTATTCCATTATAAGACTATAATAGTATAAGGCTACAAGACAAATAAGCCATTCGGTGCGCCAGGTAACAATCAGGTGTGACGCAGGTGTTTTAGCTTATTTCCTCCAGATGTTTTAGTTCATTTCCTCCAAGATACTTCCTCCAGGTGTTTAAATTGATTACTTAGTACCTCCAAAATGGCGAGTGTCGTGCTGCTCGCTGCGTTGGTCCTGTGCGTTAGTTTCCCTGCCCGAGCCCAGGATGTTAGACCCCACCAGGAGTATGTAGACAAGGGCTACTGTACCTACACCTATGTGGTTCCGCCTGGGTCCCGCACTGGGAGTTTTTCTCCGCCACGTCTAGAGGAACAGCTCGCCGAGACCAAGGAAGAAACGGCCTACTTGAAAAATCAAGTGGATCTGCTGACGTCGATGGTGCAAACCTTACTGGGTCTGCAATCCGATCTCACGAACAGGGTGGACAGTTTAGGTGCTGAGCTAGACTTGGAACAGAACCTGACACAAGAGCTACAAGAACAAGAAACACGTCTCCAAACCCAGGTGCAGGATCTGTCCGACGAATTGTCAGAAGAAAAAGCCAGGAATGCACAGCTAGAACAGAACTTAACACAGGAGCTATTGGCGAAGGAGGCAAAGTTCCTTTCCATGGTAGAAAGTATTTCTGCACAAATATCAGAAGAATCAAACAAGAACAGGAGACTGGCGCTGAATCTGACTCAAGTCGAGCTGGAAGTGGACAACTTGAGTACAACGGTACATGAGCATAGCGCGATCATCACACAGGGTGTTAAGGTGAGTCTTATCATCTGATTGGCTGTAACCTGTGACCACATGTGATGCTGAAAGATCGATGGGCATTAGAAATTTTTGTTCGAAATTACGGTTTTGATAATTAACAAAGCCAACAGGTATCTGTGACGACATGCTTGTTTTATAACATCAAACAAGTGACCGATGTACTAAAACCATAAGCACATTTGCCTGGCAGCATCGCACATGGAAAGATTTCTTTATTCTCGATCAGAAACAGAATAATGGTGTGCATCCTTTTTTCTACTGTCCTGTATCATGAATAACGTCTGCAGAAACTTAGCTCACAAGATAAAAACAGTTTTCTCACAACACCATAATTTGAGTGTTGTCGATTCACCTGCGGTCAGAAACAGACCTATCCATGAACCTAAACCATAAACAAACCCTGTGGCAGAACAATACAACCGTTAACAGATCAGCGGCATGAGTTAACCACAAACTCATGAGTACGTCACATGTGGAATTCCGCAAGGTTAACTCACGGCCAGAGAAACAGAATTATTCATGAACGTGCTGTTTCTCCTGTATCGAACCATAAACAACCCCCGAGGAAGATGGGATTGGGTGATAACAGGGTTAAACGTAAGTTAAGCACATCTGCCTAACTACATCCGAAAACATACCAAACTGCAACTCACCTGCCTAACTCTTAGCACACTTGCCTAACTACATCACGGGCGTCATTCCGTGTCATGTCAAACCACAACCTGAAGTAGAATGAACGATTTGTCCCATCTTAAATCAAAGGATTTTGATTTTTGAATTTTTACGGTAAACAATGATTTTATTCGTGTAGAAACAACACATCGCAATGTGACAAACGTTTATCTGCCGAGATTGCCGCTATGACAATCATCGTCTGGTGAGGAAACCAAGAAACCAAAAGAAGATGAATATCATCATCATTATCACTTTAATGCTGTTTATTTTCAAACATTTCAGTGTTTCTTTGAGAGTCCAGTACCAGGCAACAACGGCTTAACAACAGATGTCGTGCCTCCTGCCGAGTCAGTGTCCACATCTGTAGCAGTGAAAACCACTACAGCGCCCTCTACCGAGTCACTGTCCACATCGGTAGCGGTAACAAGTACTGCAGCGCCCTCTGCCGAGTCAGCCTCCACCCCTGCTGACACACCAACTGTGAAACCAGCTCTGCACCAGACAGCGTCCATTGCTGGTGCCTCAACAGGGAGGTTTACGTCCTCCACAAAGCCTGTAGTCAGGACTATTTGCATTGAAACATCAGCAGCACCGAGAACCACAGAAACGACGCAGTCCGGCACCTCATCGACCAGAGCACCAGATTCTGCAGGTCCTGCCAGTGGTGAGATAATCCACACTGCTGACTGCTTTACAGCTTTTATCTCTTCTTGTCTTCATATTCAAACTCTATGGTAAACTCTGTGAGAGGAAGAAATAAACATTGTACCAAAGCGAAATTACTCAAGTAACTGGATATGACTTTCGAGCTGCTTCGAGCACTTTCTTTTTGCCGCATCTTATTGCCTGGATGTATAACCTTCATTGACAAAAATTTTTAGTAATGATAATATTAAGAACAACATCGGTTATGAAGTTCTAATTAGAGACACTTTATGAAAACATTGACGTTGAACTTCTGTCTTTAGGTCTCCAAGTCCGTCTCGCTGATGGTTCAGTACCAGTGGAAGGCCGAGTGGAGATCCGGAACGGAACCGGCCAATGGGGCTCCGTCTGTGATGACAACTTTGACATGCAGGACGCTCATGTTGTCTGCAGACAGCTCGGCTTCGGGGCGGCCCTGGAGGTGAAACTGGCGGGTCATTTTGGGGAAGGTTCGGGGAACGTCTGGCTGGACGAGGTGGCCTGCAGGGGCAACGAGACGGACCTTGGAGACTGTCCTGCTGACTCCTGGGGACGGAGTGACTGTTCGCACAAGGAGGACGCAGGAGTCGTCTGTGAAGGTAAAGGTAGTTTTTAAGTAGTTCAATTGTATTGTATATGACTTGTTTTTTTTTTTTCAAATTTGTCTGCAGCTGTTTATCTCTCCTGACAACGTCTCTGAAAAGGATGGCTAAGACATGTGAGCCATTCTGGGAAAGTCTTCTATGCTAAATTATGGAGTTTTGAATGTTTATAACAGAAGCAATACACATTACCCATAACGAAAACAAGAGCATCTTTTGTTGTACCCATAGGAGACGCAGCTCTCCGGCTGGTTGGTGGTCTGGCTCCCTGGAAAGGACGGCTGCAAATCCGGCCGTGGGCAGCGTTAGAGTGGGGTGCCGTGTGCAACACCAGCTGGACCGAGGCTGAGGCCGGGTTCGTGTGCAGACAGATGGGTTATACCGGCGGGGTGACGTCATCTGGGCAGGCAGACATCGGAGAAGGGTCGGAGAACATCTGGCTGGGTGACGTCACCTGCAGCGGAGACGAGACCAACATCCTGTCCTGTGGCTTCAGCTGGGAACCTTCTGACTGTCATCATAGCCAGGATGTACAACTGGTCTGTGCAGGTTAGAGTCACAGAAATTATATTCATTATTGTACAGTTTATGTTTATATTGTCAAATACAAAGTCATATTAGCCATATCATTTTTCCTCTTGGCAATAGAAGCATGGAGACACACGAGTTAAAAAAAAGGCTGAGAAATCATTGATTAAGCAATGTGGAGGGAGTGACCAGGAATTCAATATCATTTTTTTGTCTGCATCAGAAGCTTGTTGACATGATTTATAGAAGATTGTGTTGGCACGTGTACAGGTGGTGTGTCCGTCCGCCTTATCGGCAGCCGAGTAGAGATCCGGTCCGGAAATGGTGACTGGGGAACCGTCTGTGATGACGGGTTTGACGACAGGGACGCCCAGGTGGTCTGTAGACAGCTCGGGTATCGGGGTGGAGTCGCCACGGCAGGAGGAGACTTCGGAGACGGGGCTGGGCTCATGCGGCTGGGGATACTAGACTGCGTTGGTAACGAGTCTTCGTTAGCTGACTGCGAGATCAACAGGTGGGGAGACCACGACTGCAGCCACAAGAAAACTGCAGGAGTCATCTGCACAGGTACGGTTTGATACATCAAATCCAGCATTTAATCGGGACGTTTGAAAGAAAGCAAATATTACATACTGGAACTGACTGCACATGCTCTATACACTCTTATAGATGACGTGTCCGTTCGACTGAACGGAAGCCAGAGTCCGCTACAAGGCCGAGTGGAGATCCGTCCAAAACACGGTGACTGGGGAACGGTCTGTGATGACGGGTTTGACGACAGGGACGCCCAGGTGGTCTGTAGACAGCTCGGGTATCGGGGTGGAGTCGCCACGGCAGGAGGAGACTTCGGAGAAGGGACGGGAAACATCTGGCTCAGAAACCTGAACTGCTTCGGCAACGAGTCATCTCTAGAGGGCTGTCCGATCCAGAATAGCAACAGCCGGGACTGTGTCCACAGGCAAGATGTCGGGGTGGTCTGCAGAGGTTTGTGTTGGTGTTGACATGACAATACTCTTCGCTCTTCATACTAAAAGAAACAACTACGACTTAAATCGAAATGTCTTCTTCCGAAAACGAGAAATACCATAAGTATAGCATTGCAGTTAGATACCCCTGCCAACGATAGGGCCCGATGGTTGTATAGAGTATTGGAGCACGATATTGTGTAGCAAGGCTAGTCTTGGGGGTAATTTTCTAATTTAAATCAACAATAACACGTACTTTGAGTTTGATGATGATCTTTTGAAAACCTTTACCTTGTTCACAATAAAGAAATTCAATTTTTTTCGCGGTATCGTTATTGAAAAACGAACAAGCGATAATCAAGTTTTAAAATCTGCTGCAGGTGCCGTGTCTGTCCGGCTTACCGGAGGACAGATATCATCAGAAGGCCGAGTGGAGGTCCGGCCCGGAAGTGGTGACTGGGGGACGGTCTGTGATGACGGGTTTGACGACAGGGACGCCCAGGTGGTCTGTAGACAGCTCGGGTACCTCACCGGGTCCGCCAGGGTGGGAGGAGTTTTTCCTGAAGGGACAGGAAACATCTGGCTGGACAATCTCAACTGCGCAGGGAACGAGTCTTCTGTAGCGGACTGTGAGATCAACAGGTGGGGAGACCACGACTGTACCCACAAGGAGGACGCAGGAGTCGTCTGTGTAGCAGGTATGATGCATGCATCTACATCTGCTGTTTCCTAACCCTCAAAAAAAGAGAAAGAGAAATGCATTGTTCATATTAATGAATTAAAAGAAAATTTGTCTTCGCCAATTAGCAATTACTCAAGTAACTGGATATGATTTTGATAACGGGTGAGACGTTTTAGACGGTATCCGCTAGCTTCCATCAGTGTATAGATATTGATAGATAGATATTGTTAAGGAGAGCAAGATTTATTTCCAAACCATGAATGAATATGTAAAGGAGATGAAGACAAGTTTTAGTAAGTCCATTGGGAAACAATGGTAAGACGAGTTAAGACAAAGATGCTGCGAATGAATTACTCATATCCTGCCGTTTGAGTATTTGGTGTATCTTAATACCTAGATGTGTAACCTCTGTCGACGCCAACTTAATTTCATCTATCATCCATTGACAGAGGACTGTGAGGACTGTGCTGAGTACCAATCATCAGGAGTGACAACAAGTGGAGTCTACAGAATCGGCCTCCTCCCCGCTGATGTGGGGGCGTTCTGTGACATGGATACCGCAGGTACGGATTACCAAACACACAGGTCTGTTATGTTTTAGCAAAACATGACGGCCTTTAGTTACGTTATGCTGTGTTTGTTAGCTTGCGCGTCTACCTTTTATTCTGCATGTTTGTGTGCGTGTGTGTTTGTATGCACGGGCGTATGTTTGTATTAATTATCGTATGCGTATGTGTGTGCGTGTATGTCTGTTTTCCCTTTCACTAACAAATTGCTTTCATTTCCTTCCATGTTTACCTTCCATTCTGGTTGGCGTAATATAAACAATTACTCAACATGCTTAATTCTAAATAAACTTAAGAGCGCTAAGGTGAATAGCAGCCGTATCACCGAACAGCGCAGCATTCTTTTCTTGGCAAGTCCGCCCTAAGAAAATAATGCGACTACACATTGGACCGGCCCTGCCCTACGTATCTAACAGATATATGTATTAAAACAGAAATAATGAAATGAAAAGTGTTTGAAAGCTCTTTAATTAAGTATATCACTGATCAAATAATACATGCATAAATTATGTTTAAAAAACACAATGGCTTGTGATTGAACTATGCATATTATATACAACATATTGGCTTCTCTTCTGCTCGTGTTTTTTTTTACTTCCCCTGCCACGTTTGCTTTTATTTTTAAGCACATACAAAAGTACACAGTATTTACAATCATATGTAATTTACCAAAAAAAGACGAGCTTTAAAATCTACAAACATTTTACAGCGGTGTTTATATTGTCTGGTCTGCACGAATGTATTTCCGTGCCGCACGAATGTATTCTACGTGACGTTGCCGTGACGTAGGCGAAACCATTCTATACATGTAATATGAAAATCGCGAAACTGTTATCCCAGGTTCCGTAGCTCAGTCTCTTTAGATCCAGGGGCCTCAAGTTCCTGTGAGGAATCTTGATAGAAGCGGTTGGTTCCATGTATTGTTTGGTAGGTCAATTTAACGCAGCGCTTGTAAAAAGGCCTTCTAAACCTTGATCGCGCAACTGTTTCACAATGGCCGAGTGGTCTAATGATAAGATTGTGCGTTCCAAATGCAGTCAGATTCGGCAGGACTGGGTTCGACTCCCAGTTATGACGAATTTTTTTTCTTTGCTCATCAAATCCCATATAAAGTCTTTTGACAGAAAGAGACCAATTCAAGACTTTGATGTCTTTTCATGTGATTTTGTTTAACATACAGACTTCTTTTTTCTAAAATATGCGGCCATTGTTTTCCAAACAGTTTCTTGCTTCATTTTCTATACACAACTCTTTTGTCTTGTGACCAGAGCATGGAAACCCAGGATTGTGATTTCTTTATCTTTATTTTCAAACATCCACAACGTTAAAGTGACGTAGGTTAAAACAGAAGATAATGTTACTTAAATTAAAACAAGTCTGTTTCTACGTTTTCTCAATCTTGAACTGGCAGGTTTTTAAAAATTGTCATATTTGACACAAAATTTACTTATATTTACACAAGAAAAATGTTTTCCACTACAAAGCCAGGCCTTGTGCCATTCAACGATATAAATAACTTCATCTTTATTAACAATTTTACATCTTACATACATCGCATCCCCTCATGATGTACTCCTCAACTGACCACCACAAAAATCCCTTTAGAAGGCGAAAATGGCAGCTTTTTTTCAGAAGCAATTGTTTCCACAGGAGGCGGTTGGACCGTGATCCAGCGGCGACAGGACGGGTCGGTTCCCTTCAACCGGAACTGGGAAGAGTACAAACTGGGCTTTGGGAACAAGAGCGGGGAGTACTGGCTGGGGAACGAGAACATCCACCTCCTGACCAATCAGAAAAACTATCGCCTGAGGATTGACCTCGTGGACTGGAACAATGAATCAGCTTTCGCAGAATACAGCACCTTCAGGTGAGTCAAACACCTTCAGGTGAGTCAAACACCTTCAGGTGAGTCAAACACCTTCAGGGAGTAAAGCACCTTCAGGTGAGTAAAACACATTCAGGGGAATGAAGCACATTCAGGGGAGTAAAACAAATTCAGGTGAGTAAACCATTAGGTGAGCAGAACACCTTCAGGTGAGTTAAACGCCTTTAGATGAGAAAAGCACCTTCGGGTGATAAAACATCTTCAGCTGAGTAAAACATCTTTATGCGAGTAAAATACCTTCAGTTGAGTAAAAATCTTAAGTTACTTTTTTATCAAGTGCATGCATACGTTTATAATTGAACAGTTCAAGTGTTTCTAGCTATTGAAACATTGCTATGTATTGCCTATAACATCTGCAGTGCTTTTCAGTCTCGTTTGTACTTCGCGAGTATGACCATGTGGTCACAATTAATGTTAACTTAATTATCATTCGTCCACTCAAATTGTTACGTAGTTGTTTATACATCATCATTGGCCTCCGTCCGTCTTTAGAGACGATGGGTTTATCACATAATGAATGACAATGACCTTCAGCGTCCATGTAACTTATGTGATATTCCCATCCAGGGTGTCCGGTGAGTCGGACGGGTACCGGCTGCACATTTCCGGGTATTCAGGCACAGCGGGAGACGCCATGTTGGGTTGGTTCTCCAACAACTGGCAGAGGTTCTCCACTGTGGACAGGGACAATGATGACTGGAGCCGCCATTGTTCCCAGCAGTACGGACAGGGCGGCTGGTGGTTTAGGTACTGCGGCCTCTCCTTCCTGAACGGCCGTTACCTGGGCAACTGTGGGAGCTCCTGTCCGTTGTGGCAAGGTGTGATGTGGTACCACTGGAGAGGCGATTATTACTCCTTGAAGTCTGTGTCTATGAAGATCAGACCATAAACAACGTGTCTTTTGTTAGCGTATTGGATCTAAAAATCGCCAGAATCAGAAGTCACACCAGGTAGCACTTGCATAGTCAAATCTAAACACTCACTCACTCACACATTCACGGCCCATAACCAAATCTAAACAAGAACGTTTAATTACCATGATTAAATTACCCATTTATCAAGATTTAACATGATTTTTTTACCACATGAAATGACACACAAAAACCATTCCATCTTGAAGTCATGCTGCACGTCATCGGAAAACGTTTGTCGTACTTAAGAGTGCATTTTGTTTTAGTGTTTTGGTTGTTAATGCTTGCATGATACCTTGTAGACAGCGAAGAAGCGACACCTAGAAAAGTATATCTGTGCATTTGGGGGGGCCATTTCACTTATCAGATAAACAAATTAACCATGGAGTATTTTGTGCTTTAGACACCCCGGGGCCCCTTGTAGCGAAATGGTTGGGCCCAGTGGAGTTAGAGAGAAGTAAGCAAAACAAAATGGTATGATGTGTCTGTTTGACTGTAAGCCCAGCAGTAGCTACTTGTGAGTGTAGGATTTTGCTAGATGTAATGCAATGTTGTTTTATAGCTCATGTTCTGTTCAGTACGGAGGTGTAAGCTGCAAGGCATTCTGTAAGAAAAACTGTTGATGAATTGCATATTTCTCTTCGTTACACTATCCACTTTAGTGTATAAAAGACTACGACATGATAAATGTCTTGTTAGTCCTTCATGTGGACCAGATCGCATCTGAATCATAAAACCGAAAAGCAGAAAACCGAGTGACGTCAGAGGTTGTTGTGAACGACATCAAGATATTATCTGCGTATTAAACAAGCCTGTTGTCTTAACTGTGGCCCAGCCTGATCTCTTATATAAAACGTGTGCACATTATTCAACTTTACATGATAAGCAAGAAAATTCTTTATCAATCTCTTGTCATGTGAACCTTTATTTGAGCAAAGCTAAAAACATTGAAACATTGAAACTGTTTTGTACTGACCCCGGAAGCTTATTCATCGATACTAATAAGTTCCCCGCTGAGAGATTAGCAGTTTTTTTACTTTTCATCATCCCAGATCGACTTTGTAAAAGCATTTATTCTAAACTTCATCAAAGCATATAAATGGAAGTGCTTTACAATAATGATCTGGCTTAAGTCTTGAGTTCTCAATGCAACAAGTTCATTCATATATCTAACATCCACCATTATAGAATCCCGAGTTCCCCGTGTGATAGACATAATGACTAACCCCGTAACTTAAACCTGTTACTTCCGACACTCCGCCTCTAACATTCACAGGCCGGCTTAAGACATACCTGTATGTGCTGGAGGTGAGCAAATGCCCGACAGGTCGTTCAGAGACAGGTGTGACGCAGGTTCTCAGCTTAGCTTCCTCCAAGGTATCTATTGTCTTAAATTTAATTGCCTTCCTTCTTAAGATCAAGGCAAGAGTTTAACAAATGGACAAGGGTTACTACCAAAGTTGAGTTTGTTTTTCATTTGTAAGCAACTCTACAGTATGCCTGTGATATGGTCCTGATATTCACCAAGACATGAGACACTCAGGTGTTGCTGGGTAAACTGACCGTCCGTTAGATGCTGGAGTCATGACCTTTCTTTATTTCTTTATCAAGCTTCTCTACTTTCAAATCAAGGAGGGCAATATAGGTGATCACTAAACTCTGCTGCCTGCCTCTCAAGCATACAAAAGTTATATACATACGAAAGTATATAAATTTGATTAGGATAAAAAGGCATAGTAAAATGTATCTCTTTAAAAAAGAAATACACTGTGAATAGCGCCAAAGTAAACAAAACTAACCTAACAAAACAACAACCTGTGTTGTTGAGCCAAACGTTCGCCAGGTCGTTCAGGATCAGGTGTGACGCGGTTAATTGGAAAACCTGTGTTTCTGGGTAAATAGTGTTGTGCCATGTTTGTAGCCTGATACTATTGTTCCTCAAAAGAGTACAATAGTATCAAGCTACAACAAAAATATGCCACCCAAGAGTCACCACCACCAGGTAACAAACAACCAGGTGTGACGCAGGTGTATTAGTTTATTTCCTCCAAGATGGCGAGTGTCGTACTGCTCGCTGTGTTGGTCCTGTGCGTGAGTTTCTCTGCCCGAGCCCAGGATGTTCGAAGGCAGTATGTAGCTGGCTGCGGAAACTTCTCACCGCCGGGCTTCGAGAAGCAGCTCGCCGACATGAAGGAGGAAACGGACCGCATGAAAAACCAAGTGGATCTCCTGGCGTTGGTTCAAACCTTAATGATCCAACAGTCCGACCTCACGTCCAGGGTGAACAGCTTAGAGCAGCAGAAAACAAGTCAGCAAAGCCTGATGGATAGTCTGGCCAACCAACTGTCAGAAGAAAGAGTCAGGAGCGCACAGCTGGAACAGAACTTGACACGGGAGCTGCAAGAACAAGAAACCCGTCTCAAAACCCAGGTACAGAACCTGACTACAACTTTGTACGAGTATGACATGATCATCAAACAACGGCTGCAGATAATTGAAAAACGTTTAGCTTTATTTGTATTTATAACTTTTATTCTTCATATTCACAACTCACACAATGATACAGCAGCTCCTTCGATTTGATGAGAAATGATCTGACGCTCTAGTGGTACCGACTTGTCATCTCGAAATAGTTCTAGAGTGCTTGCTTTCCCGTGAGATTTTTAGGGATCGCCGGCTATATTTGGAGGAGTCGACCGATGCTCGCTTTGCACTGAAACCTGTTGTGAACATCGGCGGTAGCATTTGGCCTGGTTTTATCACATAATTATTAATCAGACTCTAAAAAGTGATGACTGAGTGTCTCTATTTTACATGTCAGTGTACCTGTGAGGGGCTGGTGCTGGGGGACGTCATCTCTACAACTGCGGCCACGCTGCCCAGTGAGCCAGTGTTCACCGCTGTCGGCCCGCTTACTGGGACGGCGTCACCTGCGGAGCCGAAGGCCGACACTTCCACCGAAAGTCCAGCAGCTGAGGTGACGACAACAACCCAACCCGGACTCCCCCCTCCTGCCGCAGAGTCCACGGGCCCTGTAACCGGTGAGGAAGCTACAGTCTTTAAATCTGAAAGTGAGCACATCTAACTTAATTCAGTTTTACCTCTTTTTTGAGCCATTTGTATAAAACCTTAGCTGCAGATCTCTCTCTCTCTCTCTCTCTATATATATATATATATCATTCTCTCTCTCTCTCTCTCTCTCTCTCTCTCTCTCTCTCTCTATATATATATATATATATATATATCACAATATACACACATATATACATACATATATATATATGTATATATGTATATATATATATCTATATATATATATAGAGAGAGAGAGAGAGATATGTATGTATATATGTGTGTACATTGTGATATATATATATATATATATATATATATATATATAGAGAGAGAGAGAGAGAGAGAGAGAGAGAGAGAGAGAGAAAGAGAGAGGGAGAGATAGAGCAATGCGGTCCGGGGGATTGGGGGGTTGAGGCCGTTGCCCGTTGTGAGTTCTGTTATACCTAACCTATATATGAACAGCAAATTTTCAGTGAATAATGTACAAATAAAATTAGAGAAGTAAAGTAATTTTTTCGTCAGTTTGACGTAATATCACGTCACTTCACGTCATTTATGTTATTGAACAGGCGTATGTGCGGAGAGGACAGAAGAGAGCTATAATATGGATGGATACCAGGCTATCAAACAATAAAAATGATATTCCCAAAAAAACCAATGGTAGGGAACAACAAATCAGAAGAAAGTGTAGCTAAGAGAATATTAATGTCCCTTGGTAGTTCTACTGACTGACTGACTGGTAGTTCTATTGTCAAAAGCAACAGCAACGACGTCAAATTGATGTAACAAAAAGACGCCATACATTACCAGGTGAGATCCACCGTCTTGGTTCGGCCATCTTGAATTTTGAAAAATAATTTTTTTCATTAGATAATCTCAGAAGAGGATTAAGATAAACATACATTTGAATGTTTAGGTAGAATAAATTAGGTAGTGACAACTTTATAAGACATAATAAGCTGGTTATCCTTAATCAAATGGTATGGTCCGCCATCTTAGAATTTTAGCCAATGACGTCAATATAAGCATAATTTATGCAGATGTTACAAGCCATGATACACTAAATTACATTAGATTTAATTTATTTAAGTAGCCTGAATTCAACAAGAAAAAATGGAAAGTACATTGCTACAACCAAATCTACCAATTTTCGTTTTAAAAATGCCTGTCAGCTACCGGTTGCCATGGCAACACAAAACGATAGGAAAATTATACTAATTGATACTCTGAAACTGTTGCCAAAAAATGGAAAAAAAGTCACCAACTTTGGTTTCTTTAGCGGAAGCCGTTCTGTCGTTATGCGACATGGAATTTGGCGTAGGCCTCAAGAGTCCCCGTCCCCGGCCTGAATTTGCTGAAAGTGCTTAAAAGTTTCTTTTCATTTTCAGGGATTCAAATCCGTCTTGCCGGCGGCTCTACCCAACTTGAAGGCCGAGTGGACGTCCGAAACGGGACCGGCCAATGGGGCTCCGTCTGTGATGACAACTTTGACCTGCAGGACGCTCATGTTGTCTGCAGACAGCTCGGCTTCGGGGCGGCCTTGGAGGTGAAACTGGCGGGTCATTTTGGGGAAGGTTCGGGGAACGTCTGGCTGGACGAGGTGGCCTGCAGGGGCAACGAGACGGACCTTGGAGACTGTCCTGCTGACTCCTGGGGACGGAGTGACTGTTCCCACAAGGAGGACGTAGGAGTCATCTGTGCAGGTACGAGTGTCTAAGACATTCTGGGAAATCTTGTGTTATATCTGTGCAGCATTTTTGCCAAATTATAGACGCTTGTAAGGCTATAACAGAAGCAATTCACATAGCTCTAAAGCAGAAGGGAACCTGTATTCAAACAACAGGGGCTGATTTTAATATTTACATCAACCTTATCTTGATTTTGTATTAGTTTTATTTCCCATTGGTTTATCTAAAATTTGTCCCATCTGAATCTACAGTTAGGATTATAAAACCTGCTCTCCAACAAAGTCTTATCAGTATCTGACGAAAGGGTGTAGATGCTGTCTTAAACGACTAACCATTTCCAAATAAAAAAATCAAGTAGTTTGAGTAATTGCTATTTAGCGTATCTTAGAACCTAGATGTATAATCTTCATCGACATAAGTTTAGCAGAAGTAATACGCCCAAAACGGATCCTAGAACATGTTTTGATGTGCCCACAGGAGACGCAGCTCTCCGGCTGGTTGGCGGTCGGGCTCCCTGGAAAGGACGGCTGCAAATCCGGCCGTGGGCAGCGTTAGAGTGGGGTGCCGTGTGCAACACCAGCTGGACCGAGGCTGAGGCCGGGTTCGTGTGCAGACAGATGGGTTATACCGGCGGGGTGACGTCATCTGGGCAGGCAGACATCGGAGAAGGGCCGGAGAACATCTGGCTGGGTGACGTCACCTGCAGCGGAGACGAGACCAACATCCTGTCCTGTGGATTCAGCTGGGAACCTTCTGACTGTAATCATAGGCAGGATGTACACGTCATCTGTACAGGTAGTCATGCCGTCGTTTCATTGTAGTCTTTATTTTCGTCGTGACTACATACAGCATAACAAATGATGGCCCCAAACTTAACAAGTAGCTTATTTGTCAACAAGCAGCTTCTTCGAAAAAGGAGTCGAACCCAATAACCCCGGATCTAGAGTTAGCTTTTACTAGTTTTAGACTAGAGTAGACACTTTTGATATTGTTTTTACACTGTTTGAATCTTTTATGTTACCTGCGATTAGCCAACGGGCAAGAATTTGCAATAAACTTGACTAGTCTATTTGTTAAGTTGACAATTGTTCTGTTAGTTCCTCGCTGGAGATCTAATTGTGAGATCTCTTTATCATCTATAGAGTACTGTTTGCGCTCTGTATGTCCCACTTAATCTTCAGTGTTAGAATACTGTGCACTTCTCCAGGCAGAGTCTCAGTCCGACTCGCCGGCAGCCAGAATCCGTCAGAAGGTCGAGTTGAGATCCATCCCGGAAATGGTGACTGGGGAACGGTCTGTGATGACGGGTTTGACGACAGGGACGCCCAGGTGGTCTGTAGACAGCTCGGGTACTACACAGGGTCCGCCAGGGTAGGAGGACTTTTTCCTGAAGGGACAGGAAACATCTGGCTGGACAATCTCAACTGCGCGGGGAACGAGTCTTCTGTAGCGGACTGTGAGATCAACAGGTGGGGAGACCACGACTGTACCCACAAGGAAGACGCTGGGGTCGTCTGTCAAGGTACAATGTACAAATTATTGTCCTGACGTAGAAATTTAAAAATCAAATGAAACATAGTTGATACTTAGTAACATGAACGCCATTGCAACTAAAATGTGGCTCGTTGATGACAACCAAAAGAATGAATCTCGTTGAAGTTGAGAAATAAAACAAAATATTCGCGTTTGCTTATACAATGTATTACTCCAGCAGTTTGTCCGAAAATCAGTTAGAATAAGTAGTAATTATTAAAAACATTTTGGCACAAATCTATTCAAATTATATTCATCAATCATCATTGGAGTCGAAACGTTGATATACATTAAAATTCTTCCTTTCCGTATCATCCAACCAAACTGTGCCTTTCTGTTTTTCTCACCGTTTCACAGCCTCAGACTGCGCGGATCACCTTGCGGCAGGAAAGACTACAAGCGGAGTTTACAGCATTAGATTCCGTTCCTCTGATGTGGAGGCCTACTGTGACATGGATACTGCAGGTACTGTGTGGGAAACACACTCACTCACTCACGGTCCATAACCACTGTGGTCGTAGGGACTCGATGGCATCCATCAGCGGTGATCTTTGCCCATCTCGTTCTGTCCTCTGCCCCTTTGATGAGCTGTTCAGTGCTTAGAGTCCAGGGAAACACAATGATTTGTTTATTGTCATTTTTGTTTCACTTTCAAAAACGACATAAAATTAAGCGATTTCATGACTGCGAAGGCTATGGTTAGTTTATTTTAGATTAAACTGCCTGGAGTTTCAAGCAATTTTTTTTCCTTTTTTAAAAAATAAAGTTCGTAGGGGCTGAAGAGCAGCCCATAACGATACCTGTAGTGCATCTCTTCTCCCTAAGTCAGAAACACAGATGTTAAGAGTATGTATTCGAAGATTTACAATTGAGTTTGTTTGAACCTTTCTTTATTCATGATAAGATCAAATCGTCCTGCAGGCCGCTTTTCATTGCGGTCATGAGGGAGGTAGGGTAAGATAAAATATAACATTTGCATACGATCCTTGGGAGTTAGTGGTTCAACCATTTTCTCTAGTAAGCTGTATCGAATCGTTTTGCCTGCTCAGTCTACTGACGCCGAAGAAGAGTAATGGGTGTCACACTAACGGAAACGTCCGGAAGTCATTTAATCCAGTTGTAGGGATTGAATTGTATTTGAATAAACGGTTTTCCTTGTTGTACCTTCGCACAGGAGGCGGTTGGACCGTGATCCAGCGGCGGCAGGACGGGACGGTTCCCTTCAACCGGAACTGGGAGAAGTACAAACTGGGCTTTGGGAACAAGAGCGGGGAGTACTGGCTGGGGAACGAGAACATCCACCTCCTGACCAATCAGAAGAAATATCGCTTGAGGATTGACCTTTTGGACTGGCAAGGGGAGTCACGCCGGGCAGAGTACAGCACCTTCAGGTGAGTAAAACACCTTCAGGTGATCAAAAATTCTTCAGGTGAGTAAAAACACTTCAGGTGAGTAAAAAGAAACGACATGTTAGTAAACACCTTGACACCTTCAGATGAGCTGAAGACCTTCGGATGAGTAAAGCATCTTGAGGTGAGCAAACATCGTTGGCAGGAAGATGGCTGATCTGTTTCGGTATAAGTTGGCAATCATCTTCGCCCAGAAACTGTTTGATGTAGATATCATTAAGTAGTCGATTGGCACCCTCATCCACGTTTGCCATGAGACGGACGTAAAGAGCATGCAGATTAACAAGTTCATCTTCAGGCATGCTGAGGATGTGTGACAGGAAGTTCAGCAGCAACTTCATGCGTAAGTGTATAATACTGCACTTATTTGTGTGTATCCCTCCGTATCCCTCCGTATGATCATCTGTGTGTGTGTGTGTGTGTGTGTGCTTGCGTCTGAATGCGTGTATGTATGCGCGTCTCTGTCTATTATGTGTGTGCGCGCGCGTGTGTGTATGAGAGTGTCCGTGTATGTACGTGTAAATGTGTACTTATTTTGTGTACGCGTGGACGTAATCACTAGTAGCAAAAAATGAACTGTTAACTCAGTTGTTTGATTAATGTCCCCATCAAGTGTATCCGGTGAGTCGGACGGGTACCGGCTGCACATTTCCGGGTATTCAGGCACCGCGGGAGACTCCATGGCTGACAGCAACGGGCAGAGGTTCTCCACTGTGGACAGGGACAATGATGGCTGGTACAGACACTGTTCCCAGCGGTACGGACAGGCCGGCTGGTGGTTTTGGTTCTGCGGCCACTCCCTCCTCAACGGCCGTTACCTGGGCAACTGTGGGAACTCCTGTGCACACGTGCAAGGTGTGATGTGGTACCACTGGAGAGGCTGGCATTACTCCCTGAAGTCTGTGTCTATGAAGATCAAGCCATAAAAATCACACCTTCGGCACAATCCGCGCAAAGGAATGTATAAACACTAAAATTAGGAAATGATTCAGATCCAGTGGTATTACGCGGTATTCAAGTTTTAGACTTGATTATATAATTGCTGCCCCTACGACCGGCGAGGCTTTGGGACAGGTGAAGTGAGATGAGAGTGAGGTGATATGATTTATCTTTTTAACACCACCATGAGTTTCTTTAGCACATAAGATCAAACCACTGAATACATCAGGCATATGATCATTGAAACATCTGCATTTCATATTTCATTATGTAACGTTATATGCTTGGAGTTTTTTCTAAATGCCAAATGTAGATTACATAGACTATAGATACACAGATATCCTTACTTCACAAATGATGTCAAATTGGATGACAACATTTATCACTGGTAAGAAGATTTGTAAATATACTGGAACGTGAAGTGAACAAGATGTTTTTCTGTGAGAGCAAATAAGTTACATACAGTTTTTTTAGTTAACTTACAACTACATGTATGATTAATAACATTTTCTATGATGTTTGTTTTTGATTGCAAACACGACCTTGGTGTGATTACAGAAGTTTGGATCTTTTAACGCTGTTTTTTATTACGTGTTGATCAGTAAATAACGTCTAGGTGAAAAACCCGACTACATGATGGTAAGAAAGACTGTGAGAAAAGCTGTGAGAAAGGCTTTAATAAAATCTGTAATGTGAACAAGAATATTGTGTGCTGTTGACCTGTTGACTTTTTTTCTTAAAATTATGCTACAACATTCAGATTGGAGTCAACATGACGTTAACAAAGCTTAGTGCATTTATTAAACCATTTTGCACAGTCTGTTATATATTTGTCTGTTGCTAGATATTCAACGAATACAGGAATGGACAGCTGAGCAGAAGGCCAAACCTGACAAGGAAGAGCTGATTATGTCTATTAACATCACTAATCTGTAGCACGTAGGTATGGCCGTGATACTATGTGTTTGCTATATTTTCATGAATATTGGTGCACAAGTACATGGGGGAAAAGTTAACGTTACGTAAATGGTTAAAGTTTGAAAAAAAGAATGTCTTCAAGTAGATGCTAGGGTGCTTGTCATGTTTTCTAAATGACATCTTGGCCTCTTAATTTCGTTATCAAGTTTCTCCGTTACAAAATAGATTGGGTTATAATACAGGGGATAACTCACTGCTGCTTTCTTCCCACACAGCATACAAAAATAGCCCAATGTATCAAATAATGAAAAAGAGACAGTAAACAATATCTATTAGAAGCCGAAATATACTGTATATAAAGCCTCTGTTGGAGGTTAGCCAAGGTCGTTCAGGATCAGGTGCCACGCGTGTCAAAGGCACGTCTGCGTTGCTGAGTAAACAGTTGTGTTTGTTTTTGTTTGTAACCTAATACTATTATTCCATTATAAGACCATAATAGTATAAGGATACAAGCAAAATAAGCCATTCAAGTGTCACCACCGCCAGGTAACAATCAGGTGTGACGCAGGTGTTTAAGTTTATTTCCTCCAGGTGTTTTAGTTTATTTCCTCCAAGATACTTCCTCCAGGTGTTTAAATTTATTACCTCCAAAATGGCGCGTGCCGTACTGCTCGCTGTGTTGGTCCTGTGCGCTAGTTTCCCTGCCCGATCCCAGGATGTTAGACCCCACCAGGAGTATGTAGACAAGGGCTACTGTACCTACACCTATGTGGTTTCGCCTGGGTCCCGTACTAGGAATTTTTCTCCGCCACGTCTCGAGGAACAACTCGTCGAGTGATAAATAAAATTCCCCATGAGTTTCTTTAACACATAAAAATCAACCATACAAATATTCAGTCTTGAATACACATTGAAGATAATTGAAAACGTTTGCTGTATTTCTTATTTCATTTTTTTTAAATATTTGGTTGTTACTGCTCACATGATATCTTGAGGACAGGGAAAAAGTGAAGCCAAACGTAGATTTCAGAAAAAAAACACATTTATTTGTAGATAAAAGATATACCGTTACAGTAAGAAAAAGGTAATTTAGTTGGAAGTCAAGTGAAAAGAGTGTTACTTCACCAGAGCAATTTTTTTTACATTTACATTTTTCAAGAGTTCACTTACAACTCTCTTGATTCATGACAATGCATACGATGTATCATTTTTATTGTACCGTAGCTGCTTGTGATTTAGAAGTTAGCAGTGAGAATGCATTTCTATTACTGATCAGTAGTAAAACACATCACATGATGGTGAGAAAAACTGTGAGAAAAAGGCTATATAGGAAAGCTGTTGGAAAAGTCATGGGAAAAGCTGTAAAAGGTATGTAAGAAAGTTGTACGAAAAGTTGTGCTGTACATCTCTCTCTGTGCGGTTATATAATAATATACATTCTTCCTCATAATATAAATTTCTAGCTTTTTATAAAGACCCTATTCTACCTGCATGATTTGAACGTTGACAACGTTAACGGCGCCGTTTTATAACAGGATGCCTCTCATCAGAGCCCGGCTTAAGACACACCTGTATGTGCTGGAGGTGAGCCAAACGTCCGGCAGGTCGTTCAGAAGCAGGTCTGACGCAGGTTCCACAACTCAACTTCCTCGAAGATATTAAATTTCCCAAACGTCCAAAGGTCGTTCATAAACAGGTATAACTCAGTTCCCTAACTCGGCTTCATTCAAGATATCCATTGACATTAATGTATGAATGACATACACCAGTGTCTTAGGCTTGAGAATCGCAGTTTGCTTACAATTCATCACTTAATGTCTTAGAATATGTCATTTTCCTTAAAAAAAAACATCAAGGCAACAACCAGAAGTGATTCTTTCGCAATTGCGAACAATGCCAAATAACAGCTGTCAATCATTTCCACATATCTAACTTGCACCCAACTGTGGAACCTGGAGTCCCCTTTGATAGCCCCAAATCGGTACCCCCTGCCCGTTTTCCGGAGTTGTGCGGATCTTCACACTCAGGTAGGCTATCAATGTCAGGGTTATGACCTGTGAGTGAGGTGAGCCAAACGTCCGGCAGGTCGTTCAGGATCAGGTGTGACGCAGTTCAAAAGCACACCTGTGTGGCTAGGTAAACAGTAGTGTATTGTGATGTTGGAGCCTTATTTTACACAACCAGGGATATCTCTCCCCTACTTACGTTTTGATATAGCCTACAACACATTTTCCTCAGAGTGTTTCTAAAAAGCTCCAATATACCATGCTCTACCAACCTGATATATAGGATGAAATAATTTTCGGGATTAGTGTATTATGTTTGTAGCCTTATTCTAGTCTTCCTCTAAGGGGTACAATAGTATCAGGCTACAGTAAAAATATGTCACCCAAGAGTCGCCACCGCCAGGTAACAAACAACCAGGTGTGACGCAGGTGTTTTAGTTTACTTCCTCCAGGTGTTATAGTTTATTTCCTCCAAGATGGCGAGTGTCGTGCTGCTCGCTGCGTTGGTCCTGTGCGTTAGTTTCCCTGCCCGATCCCAGGATGTTAGACCCGACCAAGAGTATGTAGACAAGGGCTACTGTACCTACACCTATGTGGTTCCGCCTGGGTCCCGTACTGGGAGCTTTTCTCCGCCGCGTCTAGAGGAACAGCTCGCCGAGACCAAGGAGGAAACGGCCTACTTGAAAGACCAAGTGCATCTGCTGATGTCGATGGTGCAAGCCTTACTGAGTCAACAGTCAGACCTCACGTCCAGGGTGGACAGTTTGTCTGCTGAACTGTCCACAGAAAGGATCAGGAGTGCACAACTGGAACAGAATCTGACAAAAGAGCTACAAGAACAAGAAACCCGTCTCCAAACCCAGGTACGACATCTAATCTTTAATCAAACATACATTAAAGAATG
The DNA here is from genome assembly GCA_019207045.1 of Branchiostoma floridae x Branchiostoma belcheri. Taxonomy (NCBI): domain Eukaryota; kingdom Metazoa; phylum Chordata; class Leptocardii; order Amphioxiformes; family Branchiostomatidae; genus Branchiostoma; species Branchiostoma floridae x Branchiostoma belcheri. Next base: position 1,168,143 of record CM033039.1, read on the forward strand.
CGTTTTATAATGAAAGCACGGCTTTACACATTCCTCTCAAATGCTTATCCTGTATTTTAAGATCAGAAATGGGAGGGGTTGAACTGGTCACCCTACCAAAATCATGGGACACATTCTGCATGACCACCAATGGGTGCTGTTTAATGCTAACCCTTACTGGCTGCAGCACTGGCAACAGGGCGGTTTGCTGTTTGGCGATGAAAGATCAAAAATCTCATAGTGCCAGAATCAGAAAAGAACACCAGTTATAAATTGTTATCAGCCTAGGAAAAAGCGACTTGTAAGCACCAGACTGTACTGTTTATAGGTAAACAATATAGCTACACATGAGCTGAACTAACTTGGCTCACAACAAGCACGTAAAGATGTCACTGAAGGTCAGAAACAGAATTATTCATAAACTTGTGCCTCTGCTGTACTGAACCATAAACAAACCCTGCGACAGCTTTTTTAGGTTCACTCGAGCGTTCACATGTCAATAGACAGTCATGCACACTTTTCTAACTGCAACACAAGTCACATTCCATAAAGTTAACCCCCACTTTTGCTACATTCGATACGGATCCGTTCCAAATGCGCCATGAACAAACCCTGTGGCAGTTTTTCAGGTGAGCTCGATCGTCCACAGGTCAATAGGTACAGGTCATGCACAGTTAACAACCTGAAATTTGTTTGTGTGGCTGGAACTGTTAAGTACAAACCTGGTGTGTTACACCATGAGGCCGTTTACCGGGCATGCAATACAAATACACATAAATACAGCTATATTCCGTAAAGACACATCCCCCTGTGAGGATGACTTTAGAACATCGTGTAAAATACATTACAAACTGTCGGTAAGTCAAACTGTCCAGGCAAAGAATTTGTGTTTCCCGCATCACATGTTAGTGCTGCGAGAGGCCTGTGCCAGGTGACGTCATTTCTGCAACTGCAGCCGCACTGCCCAGTGAGCCAGTGTCCGCTGTCGCCCCGCGAACTAAGAGCTCCGAAAGTACAGATTTTGGGATCAGTATTTCCTCTACTGCCACGGAGTTAGGTCATGGAACCGGTAAGGAATGTACATCATATAACGTTATAGAGCATCTTGCAGAATTTCTTTTGACGATTTCTTTTGACTTGATATGTACACATGATATAATTTGAGAGAGAGAGAGAAAAAAGAGAGAGAGAGAGAGAGAGAGAGAGAGAGTGTGTGTGTGTGTGTGTGTGTGTGTGTGTGTGTATGTGTGTATGTGTGTGTGTGTCTTTTGTGAGGTGAGAGTGTGTGTGTGTGGGTTGGGGTGGGTGGGTGGTGTGATTGTGTGTGTGTACGCGGGTAGATATGTTGCTTACATTAACTTATTTTCTATTTTGCTTACCTTGCATTCCCTCCCCACAGAAGGCGGTTGGACCGTGATCCAGCGGCGGCAGGACGGGACGGTTTCCTTCGACCGGAACTGGGAGGAGTACAAACTGGGCTTTGGGAACAAGAACGGGGATTTCTGGTTTGGGAACGAGAACATCCACCTCCTGACCAATCAGAAGAACTATCGCCTAAAGATTGAACTTTTAGACTGGAACAATGGATCACGCCACGCCGAGTACAGCACCTTCAGGTGAGTAAAACACCTGCAGGTGAGTAAAGCACCTTCAGGTGAGTAAAACAAATTCAGCTGAGTAAAATGCATTCAAGTGAGTAAAACACATTCAGGGGTTCAGACTCCTTCAGGTGAGTGAAACACCTTCAGTTGAGTGAGTGAAACACCTTCAAGTGAGTAAAACGTATTCTGGTGAGTAAACCACCTTCAGTTGAACAAAACGGACGTTTCGAGTGACATCGATTCATCACTTTTCTTCAGCGTCACTAGGATGAACTGGCAGAACAATTCAATACAAGTAAAGTAATAATGTGCGTTATGGATGTCACTTGAAACGTCAGTAACTAAATCTCAGATTTTTATCCAGTTGCAGAGATTGAATTGTATTTTGAATCTTGTTTACCTGGATGTAATTCTAAACGTACTAACAAATACAAACTATTCACACTGACTATAGTGTGCCAATAAAACATCCTTAATCGATACAAAATAGAGTGCGTGTCACATGCCACTTTAGATCTCTCTAAATGCATACGATTTTTCTTTTGCGTAGCATTATACATGCATATAACGTTATATTGGCCTAGAAAGCCAGATTAGATTTGGAGTCAGGACATGATGTATTTGCATGTATGTGTGGACGTAATTAATATTATCTGCGGAAAAACTGTTTTCATAGTTATCTGTGCAATGTTAACGTTCCCATCAAGGGTGTCCGGTGAGTCGGACGGGTACCGGCTTTACATTGCCGGGTATTCAGGCACCGCGGGAGACTCCATGGCTGAGAGCAACGGTATGCAGTTCTCCACTGTGGACAGGGACAACGATGCCTGGGGCGGCCAGTGTTCTGAGCTGCACGGTGGCTGGTGGCAAAGATTCTGCTACGAGTCCTCCATCAACGGCCATTACCTGGGCAACTGTGGGAGCTCCTGTGCATTCCGGGAGGGTGTGGTGTGGAAACACTGGAAAGGCTCTAGTTACTCTCTGAAGTATGTGTCTATGAAGATCAGGCCATAATCAACATACCTTCTGCACTGTCTGTGTGGACTCTGTTAGTGTTTTGATGAATTTCTTGTTCAGCAAAATTATGAAGTTAACCCAGTGATATTGTGTCACCTTAAGTTCTCAGTTATTTTTGTTGTTGTTGTTTACAGCCGGCAATCTAACCATTTGACCTTGCATACATGTACTAATCATTTGCTGTAAGTGTTTTTACTACTTGGGTTATTAATGGTCATGAAATATCTTGCATAGAACAGAACAGAGTAAAGATTACAGGAAACTTAAATAAAACTTAGATAAAAGATATCAACACATAAGATATCTGTTTTAACTGCATTAGTCAGAAGGCAGTGTTAAATACCCAAGTACAAAATGTCTATGGAAATGCATTTTGAAGTGATGAAAGGAAGGTATATTGACTATCATCAAGAGTTAAATTCAACTAATAACAATATCCCTTTTGAACTCATGGCATTTTATTACTTTGTATTACGATGATCTTAATTAAAGGCACGACCGTAGCTTCTAGTGACATTAAAATGTTTTCAGTATGTTGTAATGCTTGCTGCCTTGTAATTCTATTATGTAGTGATAAGGAGGTCTTTAAAACTGCATCATCAAATATTACATGATGGTAAGAAAAGCTGTGATAACACTTTGTTTGTTTGAGATAATAATCCCATGAAAATCCTTTGCGTTTTGATCGATAGTCCGTGCAGTATAAGCTTGATCTGGATAATCAGGGTTCCATAAACATTGACCCTATGACCTTACTGTTATTTCTGCGTGCCCTGGTTACCCCAATCAGCACACTACGATCGACTTTCGATCTACATGTATAAACCAATGGACCGTGCTGTATTAGATATCTCCATTCTTTGTACCCGAAACTAATGAAAGGGGGCTTGCTGTAGTGTCTATGTGGTGTTAGTAATAATGATGATTTCTAGCATTATAAAAGAAAATCCATTGCAGTTTGATCCAAGTCGATGCAGTGTAAATTGGATTTGAATAATCAGGACACGACAAAATTTGACCCTATGACCTCCCGACTTTAATCAGGGTGTCCTGGTTACCCAATCCAGCACAGTGCAACCGACTGTCTATCTATAACCAAATGAACTTTCCTGTATAATACTATTAGATAACTTACTGCAGTATCTTTGTACTTTTAACTTTGTTAGCTGTAATACTGATTATTCCTGACACTATAAGATAAGAAAATCTATTGCGTTTTGATCGGCAATCGGGTAATCAGAATACGACATAACTTGACCCCATGACCCCTTCTCCATTCAGCGTGTCCTGATTACCCAATCCAGCACAGTGTGACCGACTGTCGATCTTTGACTTAATGAATTTTCCTGTATTTGATAACTCTATTCCTTCAATACAAACTAAAGAGGGCTTGGTGAAGTCTGTGTCTTTGTGGTTTATATATTTGCTATCGTTGCTTTTGGCCACTGTAACTGTGTAGATAAACGAGTCTGTGAACAGCGCTGGTTGCAGTACCTGAGCCGACCGTGGTGAGGCTCTTTTGGGCCGCTACAAGTCACTACCTTTTCAAGCCAGTAGGTTTGGTACATAAGTGCTCTTGTGTTGATACTCTGTGCAAAGGTTCGACTCGTAGTGATCCCCTGACGGAATACACGCCCAAACCGGCACCGTGTGAGAAGTGAGGCCCTCTCGGGGGCAGTGGCAAGGTCTCCCGTAAGAATTTCCGTTGCACCACCTGGATGCACAACCCGGTCGGGTTTTTATTGTGTAAGTGATGTCTGAACCAGTTTACGTCTGTTACTTTGTAACTAACACGAAATAACTGAATCGGGTATTGGTTACTCTTTGTGAGTCGTAAATTTCATGTAGATACAATGCGGAGTACTTGATCCCCGTAGATACAGCCACCGTAATACACACGTTTATGTCATACCTATGGCGCAAAAACGTTCGATACGGGTGTTCCGGACCGTGTGATAACTTTCGTATCACACAGGTTCTAAGTTGGATCACACAGACTTCCTTCGAGTAAATCGACCTAATTCGAACGGGCCGAATACGGAATTTAAAATTCGAATACAGGATCCGGACGTTAGAATTGCTGTTGTTACAATCTTTTGTTCGAGGAAACAACATTTTTTCAACTTAAATAATGTATGGTATGGCATAAATAAAATACAACACGGTGTACATATTCCGCATCACCTTCAGTCCCAGCCCTCCCGCGGGTCGGATCACCCTCCGGCCTTCCCGCGGTCGGGCCCGTACCTCGGGTGATACGGAATACACTGTGTTGTATTCTATATGTATGTGCTGGAGATGAGCCAAACGTCCGACCGGTCGGTAAGAACCAGGTGTGATACAGTTCCTTGACTCAGATATCGATATTTCCAGATATATATATATATTGCACTAACGCTAGTCAGCTGAAGAGTAAATGTATAATAAAATATTACGTATGAGTTAGCATCCAGTATTAGCTAAGCTGCCTGAGTTTGCCATGCGTTGCATTGTCTGCATGCAATTTCAACAAATATAAATCTTTCTTATTAGATCATCAAGGCAAAGCAACTTTGACCCAATAAGACCCTCCTTTGTATTGACGTGTGCTGGTTATTCAGACGAGAATCATCCAGCACTGTACGATCGACTGTCCATCTAAGCTATCAGAATTTGGTTTGATGCAGTGTCTTTGTGGTTCGTATGAATGTTCGTGCCACTTTGTAACTGAGTAGATAAACGAGTTTGTGAAGATCACTGATTGCAGTACCTTTGCATGCCGTAGAGTGTCTCCTTTGTGCCTTGCTGACTGCATGCACTGCATTCTTAGACTTGATACCACCCCCCTCCCACCCGATAGTCACAGCCAAGAATGAGATATGCCTGTGCTGGAGGTGAGCCAAACGTCCGTCAGGTCGCTGTCAATCAGGTGTGACGTAGGTCCTTAACTCAGCTTCCTCCGAAAGTATTCATTGTACTAGACATAACCAGCTTTCTTCTTAAGATTATCAAGGCAATAGTCAGAAAAAATGTTGATAATGTTTAATGTGTGGGCAACATTGAACGCCCACCCTTCCCCAGTCGAAGCTTGACAACCATCTGCCGCAGGTGTTTTAGTTTACTTCCTCCAAAATAGCGACCGTCTTCCTTCTCTCCGGCAGTTTCCTTGCCTAAGCCAGGATACGCTCCATGTGAAATTCCACCATTTTTGGAAATGGCCGTTGCCATGGCAACTAGTAACCACAGACCTAAAACTTTCCATTTTTTCATTTGGGGCTACCGACACAAAATTGAGAATAGTCGTTTTTTTAATATTTTGGCCACCCTATGTTAGGCTTTTACAGTACAGACAGAGCCTCTCAATGTCTTCTCAGGCGGCAGCAGATTTTAAGGTTGGAATTTACACCCGTAACAACGAGATTTTCCAAGCCTTGAACCAAATTACAATACTACTGTTTTGCTGCATGTTTTGCGAAACATAATAGATCTGGTAGGAAAACAAAGAAACTTTGATGTTGCCTGTAATTTGCTTCATATCAAGTCGTAAAAACTGTTTGCGACATTTCGAACATATCAATAGTAACGAGCCACCTGTGCTGGTGTGACGCAGTTTCTTAACTCAACTTCATCCAAAAAAATTATTGTCTTTAAGTCAGCTTCCTTTTCCCTCTAAAAAAAGATCAAGACAAAAATTTGAAAAATGCTGGTGACGACTGGTTTTTACATGTGAGAACTTTTACACACCGCCCTTCCCAGGTCCGGGCAAATTTCAATAATAATAAAACGAGCCATCTGAGTTGAGGGTAAGCTAAACATCCTATAGGTCGTTCAGAAGCAGGTGTGACTCACTCACTCACTCACTCACTCATTCACTCACTCACTCACTCACTCACTCACTCACTGTGACGTAGTTCCTTAACTCAGTTTCATCAATGATTTTAATTGTACTGAATTCTTCCTCCTCCCTTCCTAAGATCACCAAGGTAAGAGTCAGAAGAAAATTCATGATGATAGATAAAAGATATATTTTCAATTTTACAGTAATTTTACGCTCCTTTCCGGCATCCCTCCCGAAGTTGTGCTCTGATATTCACAGCCGAGTTAACGGCATTCCTGCGCTGCACGATCAGAACACCCCGTGACATGCTCAAATATCAGGTGTGACGCAGGTGTGTTTGGTGAATTATTCGAAGATGGCGGGTGTCGTACTGCTCGCTGTGTTCCTTCTGTTCGGCAGTTTCCCTGCCCGAGCCCAGGACACCAGAACCGACCAGGCTGGGTCCGTCCTGCGGGAGTATGTAGACAAGGGCTACTGTACCTACACCTATGTGGTTCCGCCTGGGTCCCGTACTGAGGGCTGCACACCGCCGGGCCTCGAGCGGCAGCTCGCCGAGACCAGGGAGGAAACGGGCCGCTTGAAAAATCAAATGTCATCAGTGTTGAGTCAGCAGTTCGATCTCACGTCCAGGGTTCAGAACCTGACACAGGGTCTGCAAGAGCTGAAAACACGTCAGCACGGCCAGATTGATAGTCTGTCAGAAGAAAGAGTCAGGAATGCACAGCTGAAGCAGAACATAACAAGGAAGCTAGAGGAACAAGAAACTCGTCTCCAAACCCTGATACAGAATCTGACACAGGAGCTACAAGACCAGAAAACAAGTCACCAAGGCCAAATAGATAGTCTGTCCAACCAACTGTCAGAGGAAAAAGTCAGGAGTGCACAACTGGAACAGAAAGAAAATCGTCTCCAAACCCGAGTGCAGAACCTGACACAGGAACTACAAGAACAGAAAACAAGTCAGCAACACCAGATGGACAATTTGTCCATCAAACTGTCAAAAGAAAGAGTCGTGAGCATACAGTTGGAACAGAACCTGACACGGCAGCTGCAAGAACAAGAAACTCGTCACCTAACCGAGGTACAGAATCTGTCCGACAAACTGTCCGAAGAACAAATCAGGAGCGCACAGCTGAAAAAGAACTTAACACAGAAGCTACAAGAACAGGAGACCCGTCTCCAAACCCAAGTACAGAATCTGACAAATGAGTTACAAGAACAAGAAACCCGTCTCCAAGCCCAGATGCAAAATCTGACTACAACCTTGTACGAGTATGACGTGATCATCAAACAACGGCTGCAGGTAAGGGACAACATTATAACTTTCCTCATATTTACAAAACATAAAAAATCATAAGACACATAATTTGTTGGAGATAAGCCTAGCAAAAAGCTTTTTTCTTGCCCCCATGTTTTTCTTATTCTTTATTTGAATTTATCACAGAAGGGGAGGGCAAAACAGGTGCAAAATGTACCTTTGAAAGGGTGCCCTCCCGCACATAAAAACACATACATGGCATAATATACACTATACAAGAATATATACAATAGTAGTATCATCATAACAATATCAAAACATATATTTGTATCCTAAACAAACAAACAAAAACAATACCTAAAACTCAGATCTGACAACAATTATGACAATGGCAGTCTGTTCACTCACGCTCATATACAGAATTATTGAACGTTTATTCTATACCTAATAGTTATAAAAACCCTGCGGCAGTATTCAGGTATACTCTAGCGTCCACCTATTAGTGGGCACAGGTTAAACCCACTTGTATAGCAACACGACATGCCTCATTCCATAAAGTTCCCTCCCTGCCAGAAACAGAATTATTCATGAGCATTTTTTTGCGTATAATGAACAGTGAACCTGGGACGGATAACTAGAGTCCAGTACGCTCAGGAGATACTAGTAAGTGGCACGTTTTTGCTTAAGTCAGTAAACAGTGGTAACAACCCGTTGGCTGGCAACAAAGAGGAATCTTCTGCACTTTAAATAGGTATCTTAAAAGTCAATGAATCAGAAGAGTTGTATGGTAACCATACAGGACAACGTAAAGGGTTTAATAGATACCTCCACTGGTGTAACAAACATATTTACTGGGGACGTTACTGCGTAAGGTAAGGTAAGGTAAAGTAAAGTAAGGTAAGGTACGGTAAGATTGTTACGCCTGCCTTACACATAATCAATTGGTCGAAAAAATCAGTCTAGTCTTTTGGCTATCCTTAATGGAGGAATCTTTCTACTAGTAGGTAGGCTTGACATAAAAATGATTTGATCAATTTTTCTAATCTAATATCGCTATTTTGCACATTTCTATAACCAATTTTACACACCGCCCTTCCCTAGCCCTAGCTTGTGTTGTGCCCCAACATTTCCCACATTTCAAAGATAACGAGCCAGCTGTGTTGGTAGGGAGTCAAACGTCCGACAGGTCGCACAGAAGCAGGTGTGACGCATGTCACATTTGGCGAAAATCTATCGGACGACGATTCTGCGGCAATCGTCCGAGCCTCGCTTATAATAATAATTTTATTGGACAACAATTCTACAAGGTACAGAGTATGGCTTGTATGTGACGGGGACGGTTTTCAGGCGAAAAATATGCACAAACCTCTGTCGATCTTAAATATATGGCCGATCTTCTATCGATACGCCCGAAGATCGTGGATAATGTGACAGGGGTGTTACTCAGCTTCCTCGGTGATTTTTATTGTGATACTCAGCCGTCTTCCTTCTTCTTCTTTTCACACTGCTAAGCACATGTAACAGGCATTAGCGACAGTGCGCATGTGTTAGTAACAAGTCGGAACAAACTAAAATACAGGAGTAAAGGTAGAGACGCTACGGAACAAATTAATCAACTGTTTGTGGCTGCAAAGAACAAGACAAGTGATAATTTCTTTGCTAAGATCATCAGGAAAAATGATTATAGAAAAAAAGTGACGGCACTACTACATTCCCTTTCCCATCCCCTCCCGGAGATGTGCTCTGATATTCACAGCCCAGTTTACGACATACCTGCGCTGCACGATCAGAAAATCCCGTGACATGCTCAAATATCAGGTGTGACGCAGGTGTTTTAGTTGACTTCCTCCAAGATGGCGAGTTTCGCACTGCTCGCTGTCTTCCTTCTGTCCGGCAGTTTCCCTGCCGCAGCCCAGGACACCAGAACCGACCAGGCTGGGTCCGTCCTGCGGGAGTATGTAGACAAGGGCTACTGTACCTACACCTATGTGGTTCCGCCTGGGTCCCGTACTGAGGGCTGCACACCGCCGGGCCTGGAGCGGCAGCTCGCCGAGACCAAGGAGGAAACGGGCCGCTTGGAAAATCAAATGTCGTCGATGTTGAGTCAACAGTTCGATCTCACGTCCAGGGTTCAGAACCTGACACAGGAGCTTAAAGAACAAGAAAGTAGTTTTCTAGCCCAGCTACAAGAGCAGAAAATAATTCAACAAGACCAGACAGACAGTCTGTACCACCGACTGTCAGAAGAGAGAGTCAGAAGCGCAGAGATGGAAAAGAACCTGACACAGGAGCTAAAAGAACAGGAAACACGTCTCCAAACCCGGATGGCCAGTCTGTCTACCCAACTGTTAGAGGAAAAAGGCAAGAGTGCAAGACTGGAGCAGAACCTGACACGGGAGCTGGAAGGACAAGAATTTCGTCTCCTAACCCAGCTACAGAACCTGACACGGAAGCTACAAGACCAGGCAAAAATTCAGCAAGGTCAGATGGACATTCTGTCCGCCCAGCTGTCGGAAGAAAGAGTCAGGCGTGCACAGCTTGAGCAGAATCTGACACAGGAGCTACAAGAGCAGAAAGCAAGTCAACGAGGCCAGATAGACAGTTTGTCAACCCAACTGTCAAGTGAAAGAATCAGGAGTGCAGAGTTGGAACAGAACATGACCCAGGAGCTACATGAACAAGAAACCCGTCTTCAAACCCAGGTACAGAATCTCACACAGGAGCTGCAAGAACAAGAAACCCGTCTCCAAACCCAGGTACAGAATCTGACACAGGAGCTGCAAGAACAAGAAACCCTTCTCCAATACAGGGTACAAAACTTGACACAGGAGCTGTAAGAGCAGATAACAGGTCAGCGAGGCCAGATAGACAGTCTGTCCGACCAACTTTCAGCAGAAACAGTCAGGAGCGCCGAGCTGCAACAGAACCTGACACAGGAACTGACGACCCAGGAGTCAAAGTTCCTCTCCATAGTAGAAACTCTATCTGCTAGAATAGCAGAAGAAGCAAACAAGAACAGGGGACTGGCGCTGAATCTGACTCAAGTAGAGCTAGAACTGAACAACCTGACTACAACGGTACATGAGCATAGCCAGATCATCACACATGGTGTTAAGGTGAGTCCTCAGATTAGCTATGACTTCTGACCAAATTGTGTTTGAAATTCCCATTTTAATATGGCGAGGCCAAAAAAGATCTGTGGTGAGCTTCGTCTTTTACAAAAAAACTTTAGCATATGCAGTTAAAAAATTCTTTAGCACATTTGTCTCGCAGCATCGCACAGTGAATTCTGTATGTTTGTTCTCAATCAGAAGCAAGATGATATTTCTTAAGAAGGTTTATTTGCAATTTCATGCCCGGAGGCTAATTGCAAATACATGATGGAAACATGTAGAAGACATAACGTGATAACGAACAGTGATAAACATTTTGTAAAAAGAGGCTACTCTCGAATTCTAGGTGTGACTAGTCTAAACGGGTTGGGTTTGACGTCTGTTTTGGAAACAGCGGAAGACGAAAAGCCCCACTTTTTCTACAATTTGTGGGTTCTGCGAGTTTAAGAGGAAAGTGGCTTTCTGTTCATCTGTGAATGCGGGAAGTTGGGATATGTCTTTGTGGCTTCTCTAAACAGTGATTCTATCGGTTTGGTTGAATGAACACTTGGAAATAAAATGTGTTTCGTCCTCCACTGCTTTAGATGTACAGTATTTACAAATTCATTCGGTAAAATCTTATATCTCCCTCTTTCTACTTAAAGAGCGAGGATGGGCACTAATTCTGACTTTATTGCAGAGAGGAGCTCAAAATTAGCTAGTTCTAAGTACTTCTCTTTAGCGTACACAGTTTTGCAAGTTTTATAGAACATCAGCTTACCAGTATCTATGCTTAGATTATGAAGAAATGTCTGGATATAAATATTGGCAATTCTGGTTCTTATCAGGCTGCATGCATACTCTGGGTTACAGAGAGAGTTAGGGAGTACCCACAATAATCAAGTATTTCTTTAACACGCTGTAACAATGTTCTTCTCCGACCATTTGTAACGGAGTTGTGCTGTACTAAGTCTACTTGTAATTGATGCCCAGTAAAACCCATTACCAATACTTAACAGTTCGGACGGAAAACTCTACTTCAAGTGGAAGTCTGCCTACCTCGGATCTACATGCTAAGTTGCTACTATTTCTAGAGACTCCAAGAATGTTTTGCAACATCGGTTGTGTGTCATTGTAGTTTCTCCGTGCCCCAAATGCCACAACCATATAGGTTTGGCACAGGAATAAAATATTCTCAGAAGGCTATCGGGTAAAACTCATGAACATGTTAGACCTTCGAAGCTTTGTATGGCTCTGCGCGCTTTGTTTGACAACGTTTTTGTTGCTAATGAAAAGGTACCTGATGATGTTATGGCAATACCTAGGTAGCAATATATGAAGATACGATGATTACTGTCTCTTGTCCGAATTGGAATGCTTGTTTTCAAAATAATTGACAGGATTTGTTGAATATGATAATTTTTGTTTTCAGTAGGTTAATTTGGAGCAAAATACTTTTAGTTCATCGAGAGCGCGCTGAAATCCGTTATCGGTCTCAGAGAATAAAACAACATCGTCTGCAAATCGTAAACATGACAATAAATAATTGAGAGCAGGTGGAGAACATTCCATACTATCTAACTCGTGTGCTAGATCGTTAATGAATAGATTAAAAAGAGTGGGGCTTAGGTTGCATCCCTGTCTTATTGGTAACAAACAGTGTCAAAAAACAGTTACTCAATACTCCCGTCTATGGGGGAGAGTTATATATTAGACATAGTCATATCTACTACCATTTCATTAATATTTCTTAGATACGTCGATGAAGATTAGACATCCAGGTAATAAGATATGCAAAAAAGCAGTTCCTCAAGCAACTGGATATGATTTTGGAAATGGTCAGACGTTTCAATAAGCATCCACTAGTTTTCGTCAGTGACACTGAAGTGACTGAAAGAAACTGGTCTTTTATACCTTAACTATGAATGAAGACAATTTTATATGTCCAATAGAAAACATTGTAAGAAAAAGTCAAGCTGAAGACAATTTAGATTCCAATACAAAACAAAGGTAAGGCAAAGTCACCTGCCTGAGTTGCAGTGGTCGGAGAGTGACGAGAATGCCTCAATGTGAAAATTATTTTATGGAGATCTATGTCCTCGCCAGCTAAAACATAATCTACTACACTACATCCTTTTGGTTGATAGCACGTTGGTTTACCAAGAAGGTCTCCGGGAGCTCTTTCGTTAAGTATTCTAACTTTGCTATTGGTGTATAGGTTTATTAGATTATTACCAAAACTGTTTGTTGATTTTCCCCCATATTGGAAGAGGGTTGTCTATGAAAAGGTGTGTTGCACATTTTTGCTATCTTCCACGGTATGTTTGAGAAATTGCTGTATTGATTCTTTGTAATTGGTTATGTTGATTCGATTTCCATCAGTGCTCTTTGCAATATTTCCAGGCGGCTTTGAGCTGAGGTCATCGCATATTGAGTCCTTTGTTCCAGTGTTGTTGCATTCGGTGTGATAATAATTCATTTGCAGTTTCCTTATTCCAGAGTCATCTGCAATAATTTAGCTCAAGTCCCAATTAGATTACAGGCACAAATTAACCAGCAGTTTCCTGACAACACCATATGTGTAACGTTCTAGGTTTACCTGCGCTCAGAAACAGAATAATTCATGAACCTGTCCTGAACCATAAACAAACCCTGTGGCAATCCGACCGTCAACATGCCGCCGGGCAAACGTTACCCACATAGATACTTCACAGGTGGAATTCCGCAAGATTAACTCAGAGCCAGAAACAGAACTATGCCTGTACTTGTTTTTTTTTTTAAATTTCAGTAGGGGATTACATTGATGACAATGGTTATTGCCATACTGTTTTCACTCTGGAGGTTATATCTCAAGAACCGCTGAAAGTTTTGCAATGGTTTTGGTACTAGGTGGTGTTTGGTGATGGTGCATGTCGATTTGTGGCCCCCTGATGGTTGACCTTGGTACTGCAGCAGCACATTTTGTATGATACCTTTGCACCTGGACTTGCTGTGGTGTTGTTTTTAGGTGGTGATTAGGTGTTAAGTTGAGGCTTATGTGGTGTAAATTAAGGCCTAATTAAGCCCCCTTTACAAATCAAGAATTTAGCTCTGCCGAGTTGTCAGCGAGCTTTAAATTACGAGGAGGCATGACCCTGATGCCAGCGAACAAAAGTTTATTCGTCGGCATCAGGGTCATACCTCCACGTAATTTAAAGCTCGCTGACAACTCGGCAGAGCTAAATTCTTGATTTGTAAAGGGGGCTTTATGCACACATGCAGTATATCTGCCCAAATACATTAGTACATCTGCCTAACTACATCAGCATACCTGCCTAACTACATCCGCAAACATGCATAAACACATCAGTACAGATGCCTAACTACTGCAGCACACTTGCCTAACTATATTAGTATATCTGCCCAAATACATCAGTACATCTGCCTAAATATATCACTGGTGGTATTCCGTGAGGTCAACCTGAAGCAGAATATTTCATAACCCATATATCCCATCCTAAGTCACAGGTATTCCCTGCTGCAGGGTTTTGATTTCTATGTCTTTAATATCAAAGGTAAACTTTGACTTTTTTTGGTTAGAAACAACACAACGTGGCGAGCTCTGCCTGCCGAGGTTGCTGCTATGACAATTACCGTCTGTGAGGAAGTCACCAAACCAGCAAAAGAAAGTGAATTTCACCATTATCATCAGTAAAATGCTGTTTATTTCCACGCTTTTCAGTGTTTCTTTGAGAGACCAGTACCAGGTGACAACGTCTTGACAACAGATACCGTGTTTCCTGCCACGTCACTGCCTACATCTGTAGCAGTAATAACCACAACAGCGCCCTCTACTGAGTCAGCACCCACTACAGTAGAGACACCAACTGTGGGAACATCGGTTTCTACCGCTGGAGCCTCAGCACAGAAGATGACGGCCTCCACCAAGCCCGTAGTCACTACACTTTGTACAATCGTTGAAACATCAGCAGCACCGAGAACCACAGAAACGACGCAGTCCGGCACCTCATCGACCGGAGCACCAGATTCTGCAGGTCCTGCCAGTGGTGAGATAACCCACACTGCTGACTGCTTTACAGCTTTTATCTCTTCTTGTCTTCATGTTCCAACTCTATGGTAAACTCTGTGAGAGGAAGAAATAAACATTGTACCAAAGCGAAATTACTCAAGTAACTGGATATGACTTTCGAGCTGCTTCGAGCACTTGCTTTTTGCCGAATCTTATTGCCTGGATGTATAACCTTCATTGACAAAAAATTTTAGTAATGATAATATTAAGAACAACATCGGTTATGAAGTTCTAATTAGAGACATTTTATGAAAACACTGACGTTGAACTTCTGTCTGTAGGTCTCCAAGTCCGTCTCGCTGATGGATCAGTACCAGTGGAAGGCCGAGTGGAGGTCCGGAACGGAACCGGCCAATGGGGCTCCGTCTGTGATGACAACTTTGACCTGCAGGACGCTCATGTTGTCTGCAGACAGCTCGGCTTCGGGGCGGCCCTGGAGGTTAAACTGGCGGGTCATTTTGGGGAAGGTTCGGGGAATGTCTGGCTGGACGAGGTGGCCTGCAGGGGCAACGAGACGGACCTTGGAGACTGTCCTGCTGACTCATGGGGACGGAGTGACTGTTCACACAAGGAGGACGCAGGAGTCGTCTGTGAAGGTAAAGGTAGTTTTTAAGTAGTTCAATTGTATTGTATATGACTTGTTGTGGGTTTTTTTTTCAAATTTGTCTGCAGCTGTGAATCTCTCCTGACAACGTCTCTGAAGGTAATGATGGCTAAGACATGTGAGCCATTCTGGGAAAGTCTTCTATGCTAAATTATGGAGTTTTGAATGTTTATAGCAGAAGCAATACACATTACCCATAACGAAAACAAGAGCATGTTTTGTTGTACCCATAGCAAACGCAGCTCTCCAGTTGGTTGGCGGTCTGGCTCCCTGGAAAGGACGGCTGCAAATCCGACCGTGGGGAGCGTTAGAGTGGGGTGCCGTGTGCAACACCAGCTGGACCGAGGCTGAGGCCGGGTTCGTGTGCAGACAGATGGGTTATACCGGCGGGGTGACGTCATCTGGGCAGGCAGACATCGGAGAAGGGTCGGAGAACATCTGGCTGGGTGACGTCACCTGCAGCGGAGACGAGACCAACATCCTGTCCTGTGGCTTCAGCTGGGGACCTTCTAACTGTGATCATAGCCAGGATGTACAACTGGTCTGTACAGGTTAGAGTTATGGTGAAAGTTGTCATATTATTGATTGATTCTGTTTTCCATATACACGAGCTCAAAAATAAGGGTTAGACATCAGTAAGCAATATGCCGGAGGTGAAATTCAATATCAATTTTCTGTTTGAATAATAAACAAAGGGGTAAAGTTGACACATTTTATCTAAGACTGTGACGGCACATATACAGGTGGTGTGTCCGTCCGACTTACCGGCAGCCAGAGCCCGTTACAAGGCCGAGTGGAGGTCCAGTCCGGTGATTTGGAATGGGGAACGATCTGTGATGACGGGTTTGACGACAGGGACGCCCAGGTGGTCTGTAGACAGATCGGGTATCGGGGTGGAGTCGCCACGGCAGGAGGAGACTTCGGAGAAGGGACGGGAAACATCTGGCTCAGAAACCTGAACTGCTTCGGCAACGAGTCATCTCTAGAGGGCTGTCCGATCCAGAATAGCAACAGCCGGGACTGTGTCCACAGGCAAGATGTCGGGGTGGTCTGCAAAGGTTTGTGTTGGTGTTGATATGACAATACTCTACTAAAAGAAACAACTACGACTTAAATCGGAATGTCTTCTTCCCAATACGAGAAATACCAGAAGTATTGAAACGACAAGAGAGGTGAGTAGTACTGACAGAAACAATATATACAAATATCCTGACCGACCCGGGGAACGAACCCGGGGCGTCAGATCACAACCCTAGCATCGTAACCGATCGAGTCAAAAGCCTGGCAGGCCTTTGGCATGGTCAGTTAGCGCTACTTGAACCGCCACTGTTACAGTATAGTATTACACTTAGATGCCCCTACCCACGATAGGGTCCGATGGTTGTATGGAGTATTGGAGCACGATATTGTGTAGCAAGGCTGGTCTTGGGGGTAATTTTCTAGTTTAAATCAAGGTTAACACGTACTTTGAATTTGATATTAATCTTTTGAAAACTTTCCCTTATTCATAATAGATAAAGTCAAAATGTTTTTCGCGGTAACGTTATTGAAGAATAAGGATGTGATAATCAGGTTTTTAAATCTGCTGCAGGTGACGTGTCTGTCCGGCTTACCGGAGGTCAAAATTCCTTTGAAGGCCGAGTGGAGGTCCGGCCCGGAAACGGTATCTGGGGAACGGTCTGTGATGACGGGTTTGACGACAGGGACGCCCAGGTGGTCTGTAGACAGCTCGGGTATCGAGGTGGAGTCGCCAGGGTGGGAGGAGTTTTTCCTGAAGGGACAGGAAACATCTGGCTGGACAATCTCAACTGCGCGGGGAACGAGACTTCTGTAGCGGACTGTGAGATCAACAGGTGGGGAGACCACGACTGTACCCACAAGGAAGACGCAGGAGTCGTCTGTGTACCAGGTGTGCAATGAAGAATCCATTCGCAAAAGTTCAAATATCGGTAAAAACAATCCATTGAAATTAAGCAATTATGACACAAGCCATTTTTGTTTTTCCTCATCGCCATCTTATCTAACCAAACTCACCACTTCATCACATCCTCAGACTGCGTAGATTACCTTGCGGCAGGAAAAACAAGCGGAGTCTACAACATTAAAGTCCGGTCCTCTGATGTGGAGGCCTACTGCGACATGGATATCGCAGGTAATGTGTGGCAAGCATAATGTTTTTTTGTTGTTGTTGTTCTGTTTATTATCAGGCACTATGGCCCATATGGACGGACAATTGACAGTACATTTAAAAGAAAGAACAATAATCTACTGTTTAAAATCAAAGATACAGGACTCACATTGCATCTCGTCGTGCACGTGGTCTGTGCACGACGTTACAGTAGTTACTCCAGAAAGTGCTTGTGGAGATAGCATCAGAGCATGACAGCACTCTAACAATATCGTTCTCGGACGCCAGGAGGCGAGTCGCAAATGAATGCGTCAGCTTACGCCTCCTGGCGTCGAAGGTGTCTAAGCGCATCAGTGCAAACAGCCAGCTGTTGCTGGTGGATCTAGGTTGCGACGTCATGATTTTAAGGGCGTCATGGAATGCAACTCTGACTCTCTGGAGCGCGGCGGCGCTGTGATTAGACCATACCTGTACACAGTACAGGGAACAACAATGTGACATGAACAGAACTCGTTTTGTCTCAGCAGAACAGTTACCGAATGTTCGGGATAGGGTGTTGGCTTTGGTGTACAGATAGCGAGTTTGTTTGCGGATGGAGTCATCGTCGGAAAGATCAGAAGTAATTTCCAAGATATGTGGTTGATTGGACATACGGTAAAGGTCTGCTGTTGAGCGTAACCGAGGGAGGCGTCCCCTGTAAGCGGATACGCTTGCAGGGGAAATACATAAACAAATAACTCGTTTTCCTATCACAAAATGTCATGTCATTTGCGAGACCGAAGGCCTCGCAAACATTGATCAATTTCTGTAGGGCCTTTACAGAGGGGCAAATCAAGCAGATGTCGTCGGCATACAATAAATGATTTACGCAGACCTTACCGAGGAAGCAGCCGACATTGGCGGAGTTAAGCTTCGCAGTTAGGTCTGCGACATACGTATTAAGAGCTGATGTCTGTAAAAACCAAGCAAAATAAAAAAAAGTTGGCCAAACTTAAAAAATCGATTTTCCTCAAATTTTGTGTGGTGGTAGGGCCTTGGCCCTAACTTACAAAAATGGCAAAGTTTTGGATCTGTGGTCACTGGTCGCCATGGCAACGGCCATTTTTCAAAATGGCGGATTTTCACCAAGGGAAGGGAAGATCTTGTCCAAAATAGACCATCTTTGGACTCCTGTAACCCCCACAAATTAACAGTTATTCTATTGATTCCCGCATATGTTATTACCCATATTCTAATAAAAGAAATGATATAAAGGTATACTCCAAATGTTTTTGTAGTGAAGTGTTGCAGATGTTTAAAGATGGCGTGTTTTCGTAAATTTCCAAAATTGCCCAAAAGCCCTTTTTTGGCCATTTTTAGCAACCATTAGCTCATTTACAGGCAAATCGATTTCCTTGATTTTTGGCACAGTTATAGGTTGTATCTTTGTATACATCATATGTAAAAAAAAGTTTGGGCCTCCTTACGAACGGACCGTGGTGACCCCGAGAATAAACTAATATTTGCATTATATACAGATGGCAGGCACTGAACTATATGTGGAAAAAACATGCATAGCTTGACTATTGATGTAACATGAACTTTTCTATCATCATTTCATACAGCAAGTAGCATACCTGTCACTTATAAAATTATTTCTCTTAACAGTTGATAACTTGTTGCCATGACAACGACCATTTATTCAAACTGGCGATATTTTCACCTACTTGAAAATGCTACGCATGTAGTTCCGCCCACAATAGACTATTCAAACTTGCAACTCCAACTGATACAAAACAAAGTGAATACTACTACAATTTTACAATGATCATAATGAAAATAATCCGAGCCATATCTAGTATAATCGTAAACAATACAAGTATTGTTGATTATGAGAAAATGTAATTTGCAATTGTGGTTACAGACGTATGATACAATGATACAATTTTGCAGTACTAATTACAATTGTGAATAATGCTACCTGCTGATGAGTGTTTTATGTGCGTTCTACTCTACAGCTGCAAGTCTCGACAAGCTGTTCTAATTTTGTTA
Organism: Branchiostoma floridae x Branchiostoma belcheri; assembly: GCA_019207045.1. NCBI lineage: Eukaryota > Metazoa > Chordata > Leptocardii > Amphioxiformes > Branchiostomatidae > Branchiostoma > Branchiostoma floridae x Branchiostoma belcheri. The sequence goes on from CM033039.1 coordinate 1,187,739, forward strand.
TGTATGGTGCTTTTCGCCGAAGAGTGATATGTTGAGTGTCTAAACCAAAACTGTCACAGATCATCTGTAATAAAGGCAATCCAAGTGAGGCCAACTTATGCTTGGCATACAGATCACAGAGGTTGTATGTGTCAAAAAGTATTGGATGCGTCAGACCAAGTTCTCTAATAACAGTGGCGAAGAGGGACTCTTGTGCAACGTGCATCTCATGTGTCAAGTCCTCCTCATACAGCTCCTCTTCCCCCTCTTCCTGAACTTTCTCAGGAATTCCTTGGCATTTTCTCCTGGCAGCAAGTCTTGAAAAGAAACTGGACACCTGTGTTGATGTCAGGAACTCAGAGGATGTAAACATCCGTCTGCCCTTACTATCTTTTGCTCTTCTCATGTCTTTGGCCACTTGAGTTGGGTCGCACTTTCTACCTGTTGCTTGGCCAATGTCAAACTTATCTTCCAGGTACTTCCGCTGTTTTTCACTAAACCTGGCGCCCATCCTTTTGGTGCCTTTCAATGCCCAACCCATTGGTAGAGCAGCCAATGCTGCTTCATGGGTAACAGCAGTTTCATCCTCTGAGTGAATCAACTGTGGCACTGAAGAAATCCCTGCATCTACCTTTTCTGCGTAACCTAAGATGGCCTCATCCATCAAGGTTTCCCTTTCAATCATTCTGACGTGTGGACCAATGTCAAGGTGCTTTTGTAAGGATGAAAAACGCTGATATGATTTTATGCATCCCTCTTCAGGACAGCAGAAAAGCTTCACTCGTGGTTGTTTGGCACTTTCAGAAGCACCAGGGGAGTCTTCTTCTGTGCTCGATTCAGGAGACGACTCGTCTGACTCATCTGACTTGAGGACCTGGGCAGAACTGTGCACGTGGGCTTGCCTGAAGTCGTCAGTATGTCTTTCTAGCACATTCAAAGAAGGAACAACGGGTGTCCCTTTGAATTTTGACCACGGAAAGAACTTTCCTGGGCCAATATTGTAGGCTTGCCACACCCGTACACCACTTGTAGTGAGTTGAAAGTTGTGTAGGAGACTGATGCCATCAAATTTGACACTGGCTTTGGCTTTTGGCAAGTTTGACACAGTTATGTCTGCAGCAACAGATGTTGCAGACATGGCTTGCATCATTTCAGATGCAGTTGTCAGGTCATGTCCTTCATTCATATATATTCTCATGTTAGACTTGACTGTTGCCGCCTTCCTGTCGCAAGGTCCTTTCCCCCCTTGCGGATCTGAAAAATCAACCCTTTTGATTGAGATTCCAGTTTGTGTGAGCAGGTGAGCAGCAGCAATTGTGTTACCACAATGGTAACACCCGGCATTATCCTGCCGCAGGTATACTTTGTTGATCTCTGGATGTTGGTGCTTCAATGTCATAAGGACATCTGACAAGATTGCGGATACTGCGCATGTATCTTGGTTACAAGAGTCAAAAATAATAATGACTGGTTTATTGACAAACAATAACTTTGTACATTGGAAAACAACGGCTTCGCAGAACTGTACATGTGCGACAGACTGAATTGCGCCGCTGCAAACAGAGAGTAGCTTTAACACTAAAAGGTTTCATTAACATGTTCTAGACATTATAAACTATTAAACGGTATCTTGTTTCTAAACGGATTCATTTAAATTGCATAGTCGCTACAGATATTGATAAAAAGCTATAACCGATTCTCTATAACGTATTATCTAAAATCACTACATTCCGTGGATAACACTAAAATACATATTCATCATGTTGACATTTAAGATTCCTTAAAGCTGTAACAACGGTTGGAAACATGTAGCAGCACTGCGCAGAGAATTACAACAAGAAAATGACATACAAGGTTTTAAAACTTAAGTTGACGTTAAAGCAACTGCTACATTACGATAGTGTCTGTTCAGTGGATTTCACCTGTGATGACATTACGTTTTAACACTGTTAAGCAGATGGGCCATGTAGGGAATAGGGCTTCTTTTATATCTGTCTGTCCGGGCATAAATAGTGTCTAAGAGCTGTGAGGACCTAGTTCTCCTGCCACTAACCTCACTACGGTACTGTGGTAGCCAGTTTCTGAACTTTTCAGACAGTAGTAACTGTTTGGCGAATCTGTAACATAAGTCTTCGCGCCGACTATCGAGTGTGGGAAAGTCCAGTGTTCGGCAAGCCTCCGCGTACGATTTGTAATCAGTACCAAGGATTGTCCGGCAGGCTCGTTTCTGGATAGATTCTATCCTCGCACGTTGTCGTGTTGTAAGTCCAGCATGCCATGCAGGCGCTGCATACTCTGTTGTAGGGCGGACGAAAGTCTTGTAACAGCTTACTAACTCTTCCCGGGAGAGGTTGTACTGTGCCAGCTGTCTAAGCATGAATAGTCTCTGGTTGCCTTTTTTCACAATGTGATCAACGTGTGAGTTCCAGCCGAGGTCTGCCTGTACAAACAGTCCGAGAAGTTTTACGACTTTGACTTCAACCAACGGCTCACTTGCAATCGACAAAGGTGGCAGTGGAGGGGGGACTCTTGTGAAGAATATGTGCATTACTTTGCACTTCTTGGGGTGCAGTTTCATATTACGCGACACTGACCAGTTGTGCAGATCATTAAGGTCTGACTGGATTGTGGAAACCGTTTGGATGCTACGACTTTCCGCAAGGTTGAGATCGTCAACGAATTTCCAATGTTTTGAAGATGCACCTTGGCTTGCACTATTAATAAGTGCTAGGAATAACAAAGGGCCTAGAACTGTGCCAAAGGGCCTAGAAATGTGAACAAAAGTCTTAGTTTCGAACATGCCATTGCAGTAACGCTGTGCCACAGCAATGTGCCAGGATATTCCGCGCTTACCGAACCAATCCATTTGGCTCTCTCGATATTTCTGAGGAATGAACTTCATCGCCCAGTCCTGGGTTATTAGAACCTTTTGTTCATTAAGCTCTGCAATCACATCAAGCCTCGCTTCATCTTGATTTACTGTCCTGAGTTGATGTGCTTTCCATGATTGAATGGCTTCTGTTGCTTTGTTCACAACAAACTCTACTTCATCCTTGTCTTCATCACTTGTGAATTGGCATGTTGCTACTGCATCATTAATGGCAGAAATGACTACTTTGTAATCTTCACATGGTCCACACAACTTGTCATGGTCATGATTGCATGATCCTTGAAACGCTTCATCAGTATCATCACTCAACGCGTACACACGACAGTGGTCTGGTACAGGGGACTCTCCAGACACATGCACCTGAGCAACAAGAATATTATTATAGAATTAACATTTACAATGCAGCAAACTGGTTTCATGCATATAAGGAAACAAGCATATAGATCTGAACATTATCTGTTTCTTCTTCTGTGATACATGTAAATCATGATCAATGATATCAAGGAAATTGTGCTGCTCTTATGTTCTGTTCTGATCATCGTTATTATCTACATTCATCATAGGACCTGTCCCTTTGGTTGACTAGTGAAGTCTCAAATATTGAAAATGATCCAGTCTATGAAAGTGCTGTACAATGATGTAACCTACTAGTTTGATAGTAAGTCATTACAATTCCAAGCCATTGCTTTGCTTACTCAACATCAAGGCAATCTGATCTGCATTGAAACTGATTACAGCAGAAGATGTTAAATTGCACACCCCATTTGCCAGCATATTATCCAGGTGATGCATCAAAACAAAGTTATAATTATCCAGCTGGACCAAACTACAACAGGATTTGGGATTCCATGTAATCAACAGAAGTGTGCAGTAATCCGTTGTGCAATTAACTGGCCTTTACTGAATCTGCTACAAAAAATGTTACTACAACCTAAATATTCCAGACAGATGTGCATTACCTTGTAATCTCCCTTCAGGTAGCGTTTTGATGCTCTGAGTCTTTCTTTCTGTTCTTTGCCCCAACTTGATGACATGCCACTATCAACGAGTGTGTCGACCACATTCTCCAGTTCTTCAAATGCCCTACCTCCTTCAGACGTGAAATAGTCTAAGCCCTGTAGAGACTTTCTGGTAGAGGCTGCACATGTGCTTAGTATCCTACTAAGGCTTCGCTCTCCCATGGGGACAAATCCGCTTTCCATGCAGTACTGGTTGTACTGGGCAATGATTCTTGACGGTATCATCAATCGGATCACATTTGGCATCTTTATTTCTTGTCCATTGCTCATCTTCAGTGTCCTCTCTCCAAAAGGCATGTCTTGCAAGATGTGTGGACTAGTAATGAAGGAAAGAAAATGGTCCAATTTGGCTGGGTCAACCTTCATTCGTCTGCTGATAGTTGTAGGGACAGGTGTTCCTCTACCATGAAGGATTTGGTGATGCCTGGCAAGCATGTATCTGAAACGTGTAAGGCCAGGAATGAACATTTGCAACTGTTTCAGCTGCACTTTGTCTGCCATTATAGACAAGATTTGTCTTCTTACAGCCCAGCTGTCAGCATGGTTGTAGCATTCTGTCATTGCCTGAAGTAGGTCACCATCAACTGTTCCCTCCTCTGCATGTGCACCAACTGCTTTGTCTATTGCTCCAGAATCTCGCAAGTCCTTCCACAGACTGCCTGAATCCCTTGGTGCAATGGTGTTCAAGACTGCTACTACAGACTCCTTTGCCTTTTGTACGTGTCTTCTTTTGCTGCGATCAGAACTCTCCGACCATGATTTTTTCAAAGATCGAACAGGGCTGACATCACGACTTTGAAGAAACGTGTTGAGAAGAGGGAGGCTTTCTTTGTTGCTAGGAGCATTGTTTTCAGAATCTTGTGATTGTGAACTCTCATGTGAGCTTTCAGGTATGTAAACACTAAGCCTGGCAAAACTTTGTGACAACGTCTCCTCTACTAATGAACTCTCAGCCTCAGGCACAACATCAACACGGTGGGGTGCACGAGCTTGACGTCTTGGTCTTGTCGGTTGGTCATCCTAGGAAATGAATTATTTGAGCATTATAGTAAATTATAGTTGGCAAAGATCGTTGACAATTGCATTTCGATACCAACAATTCTATACCATAAAATGTGTGCAAGCCATACAACATCAATAATGCAACCTTATTAGATACCCTTTGATAAAAATATATTTTACCTTCAAGTTGGAATCAGTCTCTGCACGTTCTTTATTTCCCTTCACAGCAAACAAGCTTCTACACCGCCTGCAGATAGCTGCAATTATAATATAATATCCATTAACATAATAAACTATTGTGAACATAAATAACCCAGATAACCAAGAACTTGCGAAGGTATGATAACCTTTCCACAATGGAATAAAATGACAGATGGAAAGACGTGATAGCCAGCCCAGGTAGGCAAGCCAGTTAGACAGGCAAGCCTTTTCCGTAAACCCCCAAATTATCAACCTTAAACAAACAAACCCTCATTTCATATACTTGACACAGATGAACTTTCAAGTTATGACATTCCATGTACTGTTTAACCCTCATCCGACCGTATGGGGTCATTTTTGACCCCAGGCGTATATTTTTATCTGCCATAGCAACATTTTTCATCGGAGAAAAAATTCCTTCCATGAATTTGTTTGTATACATGTCTTACTGCATCTACCAATTTTTCACTGAGTTTTGCCCATTATTGTAGAAGCTATACTTGAAAGTTTGTGTCTGGTTCGGTGGGGTCAAAAATGACCCCAGCTAATTATGAATCATTAATTACGTAAATATCAAGAAATTTCAATAAAAAAAACAGGCATTCCTCATCATTGCTATTACAGCAACTAGTTATAGTTGCTTAGATGAGTAAACACCGAATATTTGAAAGAAATATGGTATTTTAGTGTAAAACACAGTTTTTAGACATTCTGCATAAATTATGATAATAAGCACTAATTACCTATGCTAATGAAAGTGAAAATGTTTCTAATTGATTAAAAAACAATATCTGGACAGAATGTGCAGAAGGAAACCACAAGAAAGATCTTTGCGGGAAAATAGACAAGAGTTATTGTATGTATGTATTTAGGTGACGGAGTATGGTGCATAATTAAGTAATAAATTCGTTACTTTTCACAAATATTGTATCTTTTCTTGTCAAATAATATGGTTGTGCTATCAGTATTGTTGTGTGTGTAGCATCAAAATTATTGATTAGACATTGCTAAGACAAAAACATTGTTAAAGTAAGTAGACTATGGTAGATTTTTAGAGCAAAAGGTGGTTTCTCCTTATTTTCTGCATAAATTATGATAATGAGTAAAAATTACTGTCACCAAAACTTGTCAAAATATTTTTCATAGATTGGTGAAACATTAAATACATAGAAATGACAAAATAGACCAGCAGAAATATGTCTATGAGCAAAACAAAATGGGGTCAAAAATGACCCCATACGGTCAGATTCGTCGTAAAAATGTATCGGTCGGATGAGGGTTAATAAAGTAATATCAAGGACATAGAAAACAAAATGAGAATACATGTATATTGTAAGTTAATATAATTTGTAAAGAGGAACTTTATACGTACAATTTCCAACCTGAATCAGCATTCCGGTCGATTGAAATACCGTTCTTGAGGCTTCTTTTCCCATTCCTCGGTCCCTCTTTCGCTGAGAAGATTTGTGGCCAGACATAACCTCAGGAACAGTGCAGTACTTACTACCGTAAACCCAGCGCAGGCCAAGTTTTCTCCTGTGCTTCACGCATATGGTCATGTTGACAAGTTCGTCTTGTTCAGGCCTGTTGAACGTACCTGATCGCGCAAGGATCAAATCAACTTCATCTGCAAGTCCATCGTGTGGCATGTCCAGATAATGCAAATGTCCCGAGATGTCTTTGGTACAAAGATGGAGGGGATATAGAATGTGGACACCACTGTCAGGGTCAGGCCCGCAGGCCGAATTGGTGATACCAGAAAAAGAACAACCTTCCATTTTTGCATTCAGTTGTGTTCTGTACGAACCAGTCTATTAACACAGTGGGGACGGAATGTTATTCAAACCTTGTTATATATGCGCTCTCTTTAAAAAATAAGATAGTTCAGGTGCATGGACTATTGCTATAACGTTAGAACTGTTACACGTAGAATTTATTTCTCTGTAAGTCTTTTATTCTCTTCTGATGCTATCAAGTAAAATACCGCCCCTCAGCCTACAAATGAAATATTCCGTCTGACCTTTCTCCGACCTCAATGTTGCAACATCAATCTGACCTGAATGTTGTAAGGTCACATCAACCCAGCTGCTAAACATTAGGTACTGGTGGGCTTGTGGTTATCTGAGTAGTTGTCTTGCTCTAGCTTAAGTAATCAGGTATTCGCTTACCATCAACGTAGGCTTACAATGTATGATGTTGAGAAGTCATTTCCAACCAACTAAAGTAAAATCATGGATTGGAAACACGCTAACGCAAACTTTCGATTCAAGCATTGTTTAGTACAGTTTATCACTGTGAAGACTGGGAAAGAATCAGTAGAAGAATATTATGTGATAGACGAATGTAACAGGTGCAGCTCATCTAACTATAATAGGTATGATATGTGAACATCTACCATCAAGTTCAAAACTGGCTGTTACCATGGTAACTGGTTTAAACAAATCAAAGTCCCGAACGACCCTACTTTTATAAGTGATAGGTAGGTTTCTGTGCTACATAAAATAAAACTGAGATTCATTTCTGATAAGCTATGTCTGTTTTTTCCAGGAACAATTCTATGGTTACGATTTTCATAAAATGGAAAAATTGGTTTACTCTCGGGGTCACCACGGTCCGTTCGTAAGGAGGCCCAAACTTTTTTTTACATATGATGTATACAAAGGTACAAACTATAACTGTGCCAAAAATCAAGGAAATCGATTTGCCTGTAAATGAGCAAACGGCCACTAAAAATGGTCAAAAAAGGGCTTTCTGTCCATTTTCGAAATTTACGAAAACACACCATCTTTAAACATCTGCTGCACCTCACTACAAAAACATTTCGAGCATAACTTTATATCATTTCTTTTATTAGAATATGGGTAATAACATATGCGGGAATCAATAGAATATCTGTTAATTTGTGAGGATTACAGGAGTCCAAAGATGGTCTATTTTGGACAAGATCTTCCCTTCCCTTGGTGAAAATCCGCCATTTTGAAAAATGGCCGTTACCATGGCAACCGGTGACCGCAGATCTAAAACTTTGTTATTTTTGTAAGTTTGGACCAAGGCCCTACCACCACACAAAATTTGAGGAAAATCGATTTTTTGAGTTTGGCCACCCTATGCTTGGTTTTTACAGACAGAGCCTCTTAAACAATAACGGAGACAATAAGTTGCCCTGGGGGACACCGCTACCGAGGCTGAAGCTGTCTGAGACGGTAGTCTCAGATGCATCGAATTTTTGCCACCTGCATTTTTGTATTGCTTATTCAAACTATCGATATCCTTCTTTTTGGATTCCGCTGGATTTCTTCCATGGTTCAATGGATGGACCTGTTAACCCAGCCCTTCCAAAGCCCCTTCCAAAGGCCCTTCTTTCCTTGCCGAGTTTCATGGCTTAGTTAGACAATGGTACATTCCAGGCGAGTATTAAAACTCTCTTCTAGACGCATGTTACTGTATGTGGTCCAGCGTAATAAATCTACGCTTTAACTCACCATGTTTATATAAAGATATATCACAAATTGCATCAGAAGGAACTTATTTTGTAATAAAAAATAATGCATATTCATTCTGGGTCAAAAAGTTTTACAAAACCTGTTTAATGTGCCAATAATTCAACTGACATAAATTATGATAATGAGGTAAATTTCCAATATCCCCCTAGTACACTCGGGGATTTTTGCTGCATTTCCTACTGAAGTTGCTAGGTGTCGCTCTTTGCACATAGTTCAGTTCAGTTCCTCCTCTTAAGAGGTGCACATAGCAACAATATCAACTAGGGGACTAGTAGCCAGGTAAGTACATTTAGTCCTTTTAAAGACATTTGTGACTATGAATGTCCTTGATAGCGCTTGTATTGTGTGAAAAGAAGATTTGGGACTGGATTGGCACCTGGAGAAGTCACCAAAGCTTTCCGTATGTAGGAACTTTGGTGGGAGGGGGGCGACATGTGGAACTCGGTATTTTTTAAGCGTAGAATCTAGTCTAACTTACCAAAATAACATAAAATACGCGGCAAGGCACAGCTTTTTTTACAAGTATTTCTTGTTTAATTAGTTTTTTGCATTTGGCCCATTTTTGCCACCTGCAGCGGCAAAAAGCCTTCAGCCGGGTGGATTCGATGCATCAATGGATGCATGGATGGTTCAATAGATGGACCTGTTAACCATCCCTTTCGAAGGCCCTTTTCTTGCAGGGCTTGGTCAATCAAATGTATATCCTTGCCATTTTTTGGAACCTCCTTTTTAGGCATGTGCTATTGTTTGTGGTCCCGCACAGCCCCTAATGGATCGTTAGATTCAATGAATGAAGCGTTCGTATGGTAATATTCCTTAGAATGGAGCAGTATATAATCTAGTAAATTCACTCCCATCACAATTTTGCATCCGCTGTTCAAAAAGATGAAATACTTTGCTAATGCCAAGGAGGTTAATGCATGTGAATATTTAATTAGCCAATGATGTTACGTATGAACTTCGTATACAGCAAAACACTAACCCGGCGTTCGGTAGAACCACAGGTCAAAGCTCCATATTGTCACACGAAAAGGTACAATAAACTAGAAAGGCCGACATTTGCTTAAGAGCAAATACAGCATATTTCAGCCATACCCTTCCCACGCAACATTGGACTGTTCCAAATCACCCCTGCGCAAAAATGGAACATCCTCTTAACAGTACATTATCCCCCAAAGTGGACTGGTATTGTGAATTGATTCCAGGTAAAAACAGAGCTTGCTTCTATTTTTCAGAAAATGACAATAATCACACCTTCCATTCAGAAAATTTTCATCATGACTGAAAATTGTTGAATGACTTCATGTAATGTCATTAACAGTTTTCTGTACGATAACTAGGTGTAAGTTTAAAAAAGTATATTAAGCTCCTTGTGATGTGGGTACATTTATTATTGCAGTGAACTTTTTTTATTCAAGTAGGGCATACGATTTAATAATTATCAAGCAGGTGCAGGTACTGTAGGAGCGTTTGTTTTCTTCAAGCTGTAAAACTGTTAAACTGTTTTACTTTGTATGCAATCAGCCATCGAGCCTATTCTTATTTTAGTTTAACAACTTCCTGCCAGACCCGGAAGATACGATTGAACCTTGTTCGAGGATTTATTTTCGTCTGTCTGGTCAGTCTGTTCATACCCTGGCGCTGAGAGTGTTTTATTGGGCTGAAACTCTGGCAGTTTAAAGTTACTTACAATTTAAATGTTCAAAGTTTATGTCAAACAACAACAGCACTAGGAAATGTGGCCACTATAGACAGGTGGTCACTATAGAGAAAATGCTGATCTATTGACTAGGAGCCAAGCCATACGTTACACATGATTTCAGTACACTGATCATTAATCATATAAACATTGCACAGGTAAGCCAATTGTTTAGATGTACAATTAAGTTCAAATAATTCTGAAGAGAAATATTGATGAGAAAATAATCATTCTCGCCACTGTCTAACTTATAATTACGTATCAAAACTAAACGCAGATTTTCTAACTAACGCACCTTTCGCCGACTTCATCAAAGGACTGCCGGCTATCAATCAAACACGGCTGTTGATTAGACTTAGAGTTTCAAACAGTCATGTGCTGTGTGCCAGTTGACAGCGAACTTCATGCTACGTGATGTTTTACATTGCTTGGACCTTCTTTCCTACAGCGGTGCTTCTACAAAATATTTAGACTGTAACACTGAGTCCCACATGTTTTATAGAATAGAATTTGACGCAGAACAGCGTTTTTTGCTGGGTATTTTTCTTGAAACATGTCCGTGGGAATATCAGCGAGGCGGCGACGTAGGGATATCAGACCGTCAACAAAAGTCGCACGGCGGCTAACGGCGCAGCGAAGATACTAACGCTATAAATAAGCGCTTCAACTAAGGATGGCAACCCATACAATATTTTTGTATACTGTTGAGCTAAGTAAAGTTTGTTGTTTATGAGGTTTTAGTTGTCTTTGAAGCTTTGACCCGAAATATTTTAAAGTCAAACTGCTGAAGAGAAGTAAGTGACTGCTACGTAGATATGGCCCTAAAAAAACTGATAAAAGAAGCCTTCTCAATAGTCTAAAATGCAAGAGCTTCCGGGGAGGCTTCGCCCACCTGGGTCCCCCCCACAGTGGCCCTGCCCCTGGACCCCGCCAGGGACATTTGGCGGCCCCCGGACTCCTGTCCGACGCTTTGAAAAAATCCTTGCGAGAAGTCTGTACGGCCTGAGTCTTCAAGTTAACGTATTGTGTGGTCCCGCTTATGAATATTAATTAGCCTTCGCTTTCCTCTTCGCTGATTGGCTGAACCATTAATTGAATTAACTCTTCCTGTCGGCTAGACGCAGGTGCAGATGTCGGCTCTGTGGGGTGAACGTCCGAAAGGTCATGGCATGGAGAACGAAAGAAAACCAATTTCCCCTAAAAAAAGTGCTGTAATTAAGCCTTTTACAGTACTTTATGCCAAAAATTTTACTTGGATCATTTTACCAACTATCTTATGCCTATCTATACCAAATGTTACTCATACCAGGGTACAGGGGTGCAAAATATACCGTTATAAGACCGTCAACAACAGTCGCACGGAGCTAACAGCGCAGCGAAAATACCATCGCTAGCGTTTCAACTTCGGATAACAAGTTATAAGTACTGTTGAACTCAGTAACGTTAAAGTTTGTTTTTAGTTGCCTTTGACGGTTTGACCTGAAATAGTGTTACGCTAAACTCCTGAAGAGAAGTTAAGTGACTGCTGCGATTATCATAGATATGCCCCTAAGAACTGATACAATATAAAGCCTTCTGAATAGTCTAAAATGCGAGAGCCTTAGGCGGGCTTCGCTCCCCCTGGCGGGAACACTGCTATATACGGGATCATGAGGCCCCGCTTATGAATATTAATTAGCCTTTGGCCTCCTCTTCGCTGATTGGCTAGGTCTTTGATTCAATTAACTCTCCGGCTGACGCGCACAGGTGTGGCTCTGTGCGGGGTCACGGAAGGTCACGTCAGGAGGCCAAAAGAAAACAAATTTTCCCTCAGAAAAGTGCCAAAATTAATCATTTTAAAGTCGTTTATGTCAAAAATTTTACTTGAATCTTGTTACCAAGTATCTAATGCCTATTTATACCAAATTTCAGGTCATTTAATTGAAATACCAGGGTACAGGAGCCAAAAGTGTCCTTTTTTTGGTCAAAAATTGGCCAAAAATCGCAAAAATAAGCATTTTGTTGCACTGTACACCAAAAGTGTTATTGAATTTATATGAAGGGATTATCAAGGCACATCTGTGTCAAATTTCAGCTCATTCGGTTGCATTACCAAGGTACAGGAGCCAAAAGTGTCCTTTTTGGTCAAAAATTGGTCAAAAAATCGCAAAAATAAGCATTTTGTTGTACTGTACACCAAAAGTGTTATTGAATTTATATGAAGGGATTATCAAGGCACATCTGTGTCAAATTTCAGCTCATTCGGTTGCATTACCAAGGTACAGGAGCCAAAAGTGTCCTTTTTTGGTCAAAAATTGGTCAAAAAATCGCAAAAATAAGCATTTTGTTGTACTGTACACCAAAAGTGTTATTGAATTTATATGAGGGCATTATCAAGGCACATCTCTGTCAAATTTCAGCTCATTTGGTTGTAATACCAGGGTACAGGGGCCAAAAGTGTCCTTTTTTGGTCAAAAATTGGTCAAAAAATCGCAAAAATAAGCATTTTGTTGTACTGTACACCAAAAGTGTTATCGAATTTATATGGGGGCATTATCAAGGCACATCTCTGTCAAATTTCAGCTCATTTGGTTGTAATACCAGGGTACAGGGGCCAAAATATACAGTTTTGGTCTAAAATTGACCAAAAAATCTCAATAAAATCATTTTAGAGGCAGATATGAAAAAACTGAGAAAGAAGCATCAAGGTATTGGCCCACTCTACCCCTGTGCCAAATTTCAGGTCATTCGGTCCAGGAACGGCGGAGATGAATCACTTTGAAGATTTGACAGGAGAAAGAAGAAAGAAACATTACGAATACAATATATTTCACCATACTATGTATGGCTGAAATATAATGATATCCATGTGTCACTGTTTCCGTTTTAAATATAAAACTCAAGTTCTGTGGCAAGCAACACATGCGATGTATTCACGGCCATGTCTGCTTTATATAACATCTAGATATGTTTAATAGCATAACAGCCTCACTAGCTCAGTTGGCAGCGTAACCGGTCTGCTCCTTAAACTTCAGACATCGCGAGTTCGTGTCCCCCATTGAATTTTTTTTATCTTTAATTCTAATTTTAGACATCTATCATATATACAATATGCATCGTAGGTTTGACACTCGACTTTTGGATTTTTTTTAAATCTTTAAAGCGCCAAAATGTTGCTACAGGTTTACGATAGAAAACCCTGTATTGGTTTCGTTAGCGTCCTGGGCACCGCCATATTGTCTCAAGGGATTGTTACATTTTGTCCCAATGGAGCATTGTATGATGGCACGAGGTGTCGCAATTTCGACGTGTTTATGACTGACTGCCTTCGGAACATTCTAATAACTAAAAGAAAACTTTGCGCACGCAAACCTTGGCAAAATACCAGCTTTTTTAAAAGCACTTGTTTTTACTTTAAGTGATGCCGTGACTGCGGCATTCAATTGAATTACTTGGAGTTTCTTTTATTATCCACGATTCAAGCAAGTAGGTAAACTTGCATTCCCTCCTCGTAGGAGGTGGTTGGACTGTAATCCAGCGGCGGCAGGACGGGTCCGTTCTCTTCAACCGGACCTGGGAGGAGTACAAACTGGGCTTTGGGAACAAGAACGGGGAGTACTGGCTGGGGAACGAGAACATCCACATCCTGACCAATCAGAAGAACTATCGCTTACGGATTGACCTCCTGGACTGGCAAGAGGAGTCACGTTGGGCAGAGTACAGCACCTTCAGGTGAGTAAAACACCTTAAGGTAAGTAGAACATTCATGTGAGTACAACACCTTCATGTGAGTACAACACCTTCAGGTGAGTAAAACACTTCGTCGATCTTCAGGTTAGTTTAACACCTCCATGTCTGTGTGTGTGTTTATATGATTATAGGATCGACGTGTTTATATATATTTGTGTGAGATCGCGTCTACATGTCTTCGTTTATGTATGTTTACAAATGTGTATGTGATTGCATATGTGATTGTGTGACTATCTATATGTAACGCTAGGTGTGTATGAGCATGCATGTGTATGAACATGCAATAAACTTCGAATTGAATTATCTTTGTAGTTGTTTATTACATAAATACATGATGAGGGTAGTTCTAGTGTTCATATTAGCACGCTGGTTAAATCTTCCCATCCAGGGTGTCCGGTGAGTCGGACGGGTACCGGCTGCACATTTCCGGGTATTCAGGCACCGCGGGAGACTCCATGGATCACAACAACGGGATGATGTTCTCCACTGTGGACAGGGACAATGATGTCTGGAGCAGCGGCCATTGTTCTCATCAGTGGGGATATGGCGGCTGGTGGTTTGGGCACTGCAGCAACTCCCTCCTCAACGGCCCTTACCTGGGCAACTGTGGGGACTCCTGTCCATACGGGCAAGGTGTGTGGTGGGTCCACTGGAGAGGCCATCGTTACTCCCTGAAGTCTGTGTCTATGAAGATCAGGCCATAAACAACATACTTTCTGTTGCCTCTCTGGATCTATCAATCTAAACAACAAGAACGCTTAATGCCATGATCCATTTATTAAAATTCATGAATTCTTGACCATATGAAATGACACATAACAAACCTTCAATCTTGAATGAATGCTGCACGTGATCGAAAAAACGTTTGCCGCACTTTGGGTTTCATTTGTTTTGTGTTTTGGTTGTTAATGCTTACACGATACATTGTAGACAGAGAAGTGACAAGATTCATCATTCAGTTCAGTTCATCCATCCATGCATTATACAAGAGAAAATAACATACATGTAGTTTTTTTTTTACCAAGGGTTAAATTACAACTCTATAGATTAATAATCGTGATTATATACGGTGTGTCTTTTTTTATTGTAAGCACCACCGAAGCACCTTTTGACGTCTGCAAGATGTTGTAATGCAGTTTTTCTATAATGTGCTGATCAATATGGAAGAGCTTGGTGAAAATTTTAACATCGTACATAGAAAGGCTGTAGGAAAAGGGGGTAAAAAGTTCTAAAAAATACTGTAAGGAAGGAATGTAAGAAAGCTTTAAGAAAGCCTGCAAGAAGGCTGTAAGAAAGGTTGTAAGAAAGCTGTAAGAAGTTGTAAGTAAGCTGTAAAAAGGCTGTAAGAAAGATGTAAGAAAGGATGTAAGAAAGGCTACAAGAAAGCTTTAAGAAAGACTGCAAGAAGGCTGTAAGAAAGGGTGTAAGTAAGCTGTAAGAAGTTGTAAGTAAGCTGTAAAAAGGCTGTAAGAATGATGTAAGAAAGGATATAAGAAAGGGTACAAGAAAGCTTTAAGAAAGACTGCAAGAAGGCTGTAAGAAAGGGTGTAAGTAAGCTGTAAGAAAGATGTAAGAAAGGATATATGAAAGGCTACAAGAAAGCTTTCAGAAAGACGAAAAGAAGGCTGTAAGAAAGTGTGTTAGAAAGCTGTAAGAAAGTTTGTAAGTAAGCTGTAAAAAGACTGTAAGAAAGATGTAAGACAAGATGTAAGAAAGGCTACAAGAAAGCTTTAAGAAAGCCTGCAAGAAGGCTGTAAGAAAGGGTGTAAGTAAGCTGTAAGAAAGATGTAAGAAAGGATATATGAAAGGCTACAAGAAAGCTTTCAGAAAGACGAAAAGAAGGCTGTAAGAAAGTGTGTTAGAAAGCTGTAAGAAAGTTTGTAAGTAAGCTGTAAAAAGACTGTAAGAAAGATGTAAGACAAGATGTAAGAAAGGCTACAAGAAAGCTTTAAGAAAGACTGCAAGAAGGCTGTAAGAAAGGGTCGTAAGTAAGCTGTAAAAAAGGCTGTAAGAAAGATGTAAGAAAAATTATAGAATGTTGTAAGAAAAGCTGCAAGAAAAGGTTGTAAGAACGCTGTAAAAAAACCTACAGTAATGTGTAAAGTTGACATATATATTTAGAGGGTAAACTGACCATAATGGTTGTTATGTTACAACTTTTGATTGAAGTAACTATATTTTCTTCGTTTTGAAAGTCTAGTTGAATATTGGTTCCTATAATTCAACCAACACTAATTTTACTGACCTTTTTACTTTTTTGTTTACAAATATAACCTACATGTAGCTTTTTGAGAGTTTTAAAACTTACAACTACATGTATGATTCATAACATTCTGTATGATGTGTCTTTTTATTGTTTTATTGCTTGGTGGGATTTCAGAAGTTTGCAGGATCGTTTAACGCTGTTTTTACCACGTGCTGATCAGTAAATAATGTCTAGGTGAAAAATCCGAATGTAAAAAGTTCTAAGAAAGACTGTAAGGAAGGAATGCAAGAAAGGATGTAAGAAAGGCTACAAGAAAGCTTTAAGAAATGTTGTAAGTAAGCTGTAAAAAGGCTGTAAGAAAGATGTAAGAAAACTTATAAAATGTAATAAGAAAGGCTGCAAAGAAAAGGTTGTACAAAAGCTGTAAGAAAACTTATATTATGTTTACTGTTGACATACTGTATATATTTAGAGGGTTGACTGACCGTACATCTAATGGTTGTTTACTTATGTTACAACATTTGTTTGGAGTAAAAATGAAGTTAAAAACAACACAGCTTATGCCTTTATCAAACCAGTCTACGTAGTCAGGTATATATCGGTGTGGTCTGTTATTGAATTAATGAATGGACAAATTAGAAAAAGGCCTAACCTGTTATGGAAAAGCTGATTATGTCAACATGTATCCCCAAACTGTAGCATGTAGATATAAATGACTACATTAAGAGTTCTCACGTACGAACTTTTTTTCATGTTTCTTCCTCCCAGCCCAGATTAACGTTAACTCCTTTTCCAAGAAAATTAGTCTGTCACTTACAGAAAAACAAAATGCCATTCGCATCACCTGATGCCACGTCATCCCTCAAGAAAGGGCAAACATGGCCTAACGTCGTCAGACCAATTAAAACCAGACTAAAACCCAGTCATGAACCATGTCAAAACACATCATCCCATATCTCGTCCCTGCCAATTTTGCTCACTTTTCAGGTCGTCCATAGGTGACAGGCGGAACTCTCGCCACCACTGTACAGCGGCTCTCCGGCAATCCTCAGTAAAACTAACCTGCAATACAAATGTACGTTAATTGTGAAATTGTACTGATAAATCCAAACATCTCGATCTTGTTTTTTTATGTTGTAGAGATTTATTGAGAAACCAAATATGATGTCAGGAGGTTCAACGTTTGACAAAATCATCAAATTGTCAATTCGTTAATGATACCAACTAGGTGACTAAAGTTGACATATTTCTGTTGTTGCGAAAGAAAACGCGAAAAGTCCACAGGATCCCAAGGGACATTTCTTGGCTTTTTATATGAAGACAAATAACAGTTATATGAGTTCAAGCAAACAGGGATCGAGAAAGATATCTTAAAATTTTAATCAAACAGTTAATAACCATGTACAGCTTCGTTTCTTTTGCTTAATGGAAAAGTAATCTATTAAACCAACAACTCATGGATTCGAACTGGCTTTATCTCAGCTTACTCCATCCTAGCAGCTGTGATTAAGGAACCATTGAGAGTTTAGAAATGAAAATTGGCATGCAATCTATAGATACAATTGTTATCATATATGTGTAATTTCAACCTCCTACAGTAATTTTCAGTGGGTCAGATTCAGAGCAGCTGAGTGTCTGACAAACTTCAAAAGGTGTCATCTTGAAATCATCTCAGTTGCTCATAAAATAATAAAGCCTAAATTTTTAAACACTTCAATCTCAAGAGGACATGTGTTTGTAGGTTTTTGGCAAATTTTAACTCTGTCAAATATTATTCTGTTTCAGACTCATCCTAGTAAGTAAAATTCTGTGTCTGCCCTCCCCCCTGAAGGAATAGTTCGTGCCAACTAAATTGACCAATCACATCTCATCATTAGCATAATGACGTACAGTCAGCATGTTAAACCTACATGTATGATATCACATATGCATTATGTTATACATGAATATATACACACACTGCATTTTGCCTGATGATAAGCGATCAGCTCGCAGTCACGGTAAACACACCCAGAAAGCCGTCCCTACCTACAAATCGAGATACATCTTTAGGAACCAGTAACGTCTTGAGTCGCATCTTCAGGAAGCGGTAACGTCTTGTCCTAGCAGGTCGGTTGGAACCGCTGTAGAGATCGCGCGTGAGTAGGGATATCTGAAATTTACTTTTTTTTATTGTTTTCTGCTCGTCTAATTCTGAAGTAGCTTTTTTCATTAACAAAATGGTTTGGGCGTGTCCTTTCCACAACAACAGTTTCAAACCAAATAGGCTGCTTCATGGTATGTATTTAGTATTACGTAGATTACATTGATACTTGTAGTTGTTTATTGTCCCTCATAACATTTTACACAGATAGAGAGGTGAATCCCAAACTGTAAAAAAAGTACAATATCTTAGGAAAAACATTTCAGGAACAAGCATATCTGAAAAGTACACGTCAGCAACAAGCCCAGCTAATACGGTAGGTGGGGACTTCAAAGCTCCGTGTTGATTGGATTTGTCTGCTGATCCCAGCGTCCTTTACAGACTTCCACGGGCGTTGGCGCTTATTTTTTGGGAGGCGCTGATTTGCTATTTCTTAAATATTGGGGCCAGGTTTTTATACCGATAAGGTTTTATGCCGACAGATCGGGAGGGAATAAGGGATAAAGTATGCGGTGCGCCTCATGTTTCACATGATGTGCTGTGGCTTCTCTCAATTTGACTATCATGCAGTTCTTATTAGTCGGTTGCCTTGACGATTTGATTTGCACATAAGAGGAACGGGTAAGCTGGTGCGATTGGTTAATTGTAATGATGTAATATCAAGGCAGGAGAATCGGCCAGGGGTTATATAAATATTTCAGTGGTACTTTCAGGCTTTTTCTGTGTTTCGACGGCTCTATGTAATGCTGAACGTTTTCTTTACGTGTTTGATAATCATTTAATACCTACATACAAAATGGAGGTATAGTTTTGGCCCCGTGTGTCTGTGTGTGTGCGTGCACCCCGAGCAAGAACGCATTGTACTAAGAACATCAGGATGCATTGTGATGATATTTAGTATGTGGGTAGGTGTTTTGACGCAGCGTTCAAGGTCGATATTAGGCCCCATGGTGGTTGACCTTAGTACTGCAGCATCACCGATTTTTGTATCTTTTGCCTTGGATATGCTGTGCTCCTGATTTTTGAGAGGCACATAGCTTTTAATGTAAGGGAAAAGGCTTGGGCTCCCGCCCCTAGCCCTTTTCAGAGGAGTAAAATGATATTCGGCATGCAGGTACCGTAGACAATCGCTATCATCATTGGTAGATGTGAGTTCATTGATCGAATATGAGTTGCAATCAGACAACTTGTTCGGCATGTTATCTGTCTATATTTGCCAACTACCTGTCGAGCCTGCCACGCAAAATTTGCATAATTGATTTGGAAATCGTCTAAACCCACTTTGGTCCATTATAGGAATACTGCAACACGTGACATTGGTAACTGAGAAATGGAACTGCCGGCCTCCAACCCGGTGTACGGGTATGACCTGAAGGGGACGGATCCTGATACTGACTTGCGACCGGCTAGCATGGAGCCAGCTGCCATCAGAAATCAGGAGGAGGATGCTGATGACGATATTGACCATCAACCAGCTATGATGGAGCCATATGCTGTTGCATATCAGGACAAAGATGCTGATGATGACTTTAGCCTGTCACAAGAAAGAGGAGCTGCTGGCATTTCCGGGAATGATGCTGCCACTTCCATGACCATGCCTTATAAAGGTAAAGCTGCAACCCAGAGCAGACAGGGAAAGCAGACTATTCAACCAAACAGCGATACATACATGTGCCATGCCCTTGCGATGAAGACACGTTCGAAAGATACCAAGACCAAGGCGCCCATTCAGAAACAAATAGTGGCTTCAACCAGCAAAGAAGATTTGCCAGTTCACTTAGCAGGACGTGATAGAGCCGAGAACAGTGCTGATGCTCCAGCCCTTTCCGGGGGCGGCGGTACCATGCGCGAGTCTCCACATCCTCCAAACGAAGCCTCCGTGCCCATAAACCCCCAACCTAACCTCACGTACGAGCACGTGTACAACCCGTGGCCCTCTGACCCCATGCGTGCACAATACGCCTCCAACCCGGTGTACGGGTATGACCTGAAGGGCATGGATCCTGATACTGACTTGAGACCAGCTAGCATGGAGCCAGATGCAGTCAGAAATCAGGAGGAGGATGCTGATGATAATATTGACCATCAACCAGCTATGATGGAGCCATATGCCGTTGCATATCAGGACAAAGATGCTGATGATGATAGTGACCATCAACCAGCTAGCATGGAGCCATATGCTGTTGCATATCAGGACAAAGATGCTGATGATGACTTTAGCCTGTCACATGAAAGAGGAGCTGCTTGCACTTCCGGGAATAATGCTGGCACATCCGGGAATGATGCTGGCACTTCCGGGAATGATGCTGGCATATCCGGGAATGATACTGGCACTTCCGGGAATGATACTGGCACTTCCGGGAATGATGCTGACACTTCCGGGAATGATGCTGGCACTTCCGGGAATGATGCTGGCACTTCCGGGAATGATGCTGGCACTTCCGGGAATGATGCTGGCACTTCCGGGAATGATGCTGGCATATCCGGGAATGATACTGGCACTTCCGGGAATGATACTGGCACTTCCGGGAATGATGCTGGCACTTCCGGGAATGATGCTGGCACTTCAGTCCCACGAAGTAATGACAGGAGCAGACGCGGCACTTGTAAACCCAGGCACGCACAGGGTGACCGAAACCGTTCTCGGGAAGCAGCAGGTGGTAAGATGATATGTCTACATTAACATACTTGTACTTCAATTTCAAGGGGAGTCAAGTAAGTTTATCAACGCCAGTTTAATTTTGTAATTTTCCTCTAGGCACCACACCCTTGCAGCAGACTGATTCACAGGCACGTGCGGAAGCCGCTGCGAGTATACCCAACCCAATGGACGTCTCCAGAGCAGGTAAGACTTTATAATACTTTGTCAGATTCGTCGTACCATTGCCGTACGATAACAAGCTGATTACGTTCCTGAGTCGCGAAGGTGCTGTACAAGCTTTAGCTGTCTTGTTACGAAATGACACCAACTCGACTGCAAATGCAATACAGACAAATCTGATTTCTTAAGCAAACTATCGACGTCATCTTAATTATCAGACAACAACAAACGATCCAAAAAGTTCAAAGAGCACATCATACAATAATCAAACTTTTTTCTTTAGGCAGACGGTTGTAATGTACTTTTTTGTACTGTGGTATTTTTGATTTGCCTATTTTGCATGAAAACTAAGCTGTATACGTAATTTCCAGCAGGAAAATTGGACTAACCCAAATTTTCGACTGTCTTTCTCAGTCTTTGTATGCCTTTGACAAAGACTGAAGTTGGACAATCTGAACCCTCGTGTTTGATTTTCGTGTTGGAAATTAAAGTTCAAAGTTTTCGTTGTTTTAAATTCTCTTGTTTTCTAACAGACCGCACGTATCCGGGTGGAGCAAGCGGCCGCTGTGCTCTCTGTAGCTCCATCCGCTCCCAGCTTATATACATGGCCGTGGGTATTGCTGTGCTGCTTAGCCTGGTTGCTATGGTATTTGCCCTCCTGGCGTTCATCAACAATGGGGTAAACAAACACTCTCGTATCATAAAGGCCTGTTGTAAAGCAATTTTTCTGACACAACTTCTGTTCTGTCTATTGAGTCCATCAAGCGATATCTTTCTGTTTTTTCATATTGTTTTTTAACGTTTGGTCTGACGTACATTTATACGTCTATACGTTTGTAGGGGATATCTGAACTATCCACCACTGTTGACACCTTGAAGAGCAACCAAGACAACACGTCCACTGCTGTTGACGCCTTGAAATGTGACCAAGACGACATGCGCCAACTGTCCACTACTGTTGACGCCTTGAAGCGCAACCAAGTCAACATGTCCACCGCTGTTGACGCCTTGCGCCAACTGTCAATTACTGTTGACGCCATGAAGCGCGACCAGGACAATATGTCTGCCTTTGTTGATGCCTTGAAACTCGACCTGGACAAGGAACGAAACCGAACCGCCGCCTTGGAGCAGCGTCTTTACACGTTGCCAGGTAGGTTTTTTGCTGTCAAATGTATGATTTATAATGGCAGCGTCAGTAGTATAACAGCAGGAAAGTCTGTCACTATCATTACTTCATTAATGCTATATTTACCTTATCAACAATTCCCATACCTACATGATTTTTATCATAAATGAAGCACGCACACATGTGTGGTATTCAGTATCATCTTATTTACTTCATCAATAATGTCCTTACATGTACATGTGCATATATGCCTGTTATGTTTTACGTAGTTGTTCACTAATACCATTTACTTATTATGCTGGTATTGAATAAAACTAATGGGAGATATGGCCTTCTGATGCAGTAAATGTAATGGTTTGTCAGTGATGCGATTCTGGAACATTTTTAGTATCACAAATATCTGTTTACTTGTTCATTAATTTGTTTCGCACTTGTCATAATTGTCATAAAATAAAAACATGACAATCAATGTTAAAACTGCACATAATTATGCCTAAGTTTCCAATTTTTATGTATAATTATGCATAAGTTTTCAATGGTTATGCATAATTATACATAAGTTTTCAATGGTTATGCATAATTATACATAAGTTTTCAATGGTTATGCATGATTATACATAAGTTCCCATGTGTTATGTATAACTATGCATAAGTTTCCAATGGTTATGCATAACTATGTATTGAGGTCACCTGAGTGGCGCTGAATGGCAGCTGGCTCCAGACACTTGCGACAGTCGTATTGACATCACCTGAGTGGCGCTGAATGGCAGCTTGCTCCAGACCCTTGCGATTTAGCCCCGCTTATTGTAAGCTCCTCGCAATTCAGCCCCTGGATGCCAGGCCCACCCAATACCCCCCCCCCCATGACTACATTTATGGCTTTTTATTTTTACTCTTACAAGTGTTTTTATAAAGAAAATAGGAAAGTGGTCAGATGTATCAGTCACTAAGAGGCCTGATACATAAGTGTCGTTCAAGGAGTTGGAGGTACTCAAAGTTGACTGGCAAAACTCGATCCACTTGAAGGCCGGTGGTGGTTGGAAACGCTACGGGCAGTGAGGTCTGTCTGTTAGCACAGGGTTCTTGGAATTCAAAACAAATGTTCACTTTGATTTTCTTTTTTTTAATCATTTTCTAGAGGAAGACTGT
This sequence comes from Branchiostoma floridae x Branchiostoma belcheri, assembly GCA_019207045.1. Lineage (NCBI taxonomy): Eukaryota > Metazoa > Chordata > Leptocardii > Amphioxiformes > Branchiostomatidae > Branchiostoma > Branchiostoma floridae x Branchiostoma belcheri. The sequence continues at coordinate 1,211,206 of CM033039.1, forward strand.
GCCGAGTACCATTCATCAGGATGGACAACAAGTGGAGTCTACAGAATCGGCATTCTCCCTACTTATGTGGAGGCGTACTGTGACATGGATACCGCAGGTAGGGTTTTTTTTGCTAAACATGGCAAGTTATGCCTTTACCTTTTATTCTACATGTGTGTGCGTGTGCGTCTCTGTGTGTGTGTGTGTCTGTCTGTGCCTGTGTGTGTGTGTGTGTTTGTATTTGTGTGTATGTTAGTGTGTGCGTGTGCATGTACGGGCGTATGTGTGTATGGATTATTGTATGCATATTTGTGCGCGTGTGTGTATGTGTTTGTATGTATGTGTGTGCATGTCTGTTTTCCCTTTCACTAACAAATTGCTTACATTTTTTCCTATTTCCTAACCTTTTATTCTACATGTGTGCGTGAGTGCTTACATTTCTGTCCTATTTGCTAACCTTACTTTCTCCCCACAGGAGGCGGTTGGACCGTGATCCAGCGGCGGCAGGACGGGTCGGTTCCCTTCAACCGGAACTGGGAGGAGTACAAACTGGACTTTGGGAACAAGAATGGGGAGTACTGGCTGGGGAACGAGAACATCCACCTCCTGACCAATCAGAAGAACTATCGCCTGAGGATTGAACTTTTGGACTGGCAAGGGGAGTCACGGTGGGCAGAGTACAGCACCTTCAGGTGAGTAAAACATCTTAAGGTGAGTAAAACACCTTCAGGTGAGTAGCACACTTTTAGGTGATTAAAACACTTTCAGGTGAGTGAAACACCTTCAGGTGAGTAAAATACCTTAAATTGAGTAAAACACCTCCAGGTGAGTAACGCACCTCCAGGTGAGTAAACCACCTTCACGTAAGTAAAACACCTTTAGGTGATCGAAACACTTTCAGGTGAGTGAAACACCTCCAGGTGAGTAAAATACCTTAAATTGAGTAAAACACCTTCAGGTGAGCAAAACACCTTTAAGTGAATAAAACACCATCACGTGAGTGAAAAAACCTTCAGGTGAGTCAAACACCATCAAGTGAGTAAAACACGTTCAGGTGATTTAAATACTAATGGGTGGGTAAAACAGCATCGTGTGAGTGAAACGCCTCGAGCTCCAGGTGAATAGAACAAATTCAGGTAAGTAAAGCATTAGATGAGAAAAAACTGTTAAAAGTGTTAAGATGAGTAAAGCGCCTTTAGACACGTATACATGTGTCTATATGCATGTGTGCGTGTGTGTGTGGTTACGTGAGTGTATAAGTGTGTTTATATGCATGTGTGCGTGTGTGTGTGGTTATGTGAGTGTATAAGTGTGTTTATATGCATGTGTGCGTGTGTGTGTGTGTGGTTATGTGAGTGTTAAAGTGTGTTTATATGCATGTGTGCGCGTGTGTGTGGTTATGTGATGGCAAACGTGTGTTTATATGCATATATGCGCATGTAGTTATGAGTATAAACGTGTGTTGTTATACTATTTTAGTGCCCGATCGACTCGTTAATGTCTGTGCTCTCATTTCTACAGTTCAATGCGTTTGTATTCATATATATATAAAAACATATAAATTATCATTTCTTTATTTCAGGCTCTCACTGGCCCATATGACAGAGGGACAAACATGAAAAACAAAGAATATGTACAACATTTCAAGACAAACTAACAATACTATGGCTATGTGTAGAGGCGGCGACATACACATAGCCATATAAATATATGTATGTGTGTGTGTGTGTGTGTACATGAAGGTGCAACCTAAACCAATAACAGTGTGATTACTATACGTTGAATCAAATTATTATGTAGTAGCTTATTACATGAATTTATGATGACAATCTTTATCGTTCCATTAATATCGCTGGTTTAATTAATATTTCCACCTAGTGTATCCGGTGAGTCGGACGGGTACCGGCTGCACATTTCCGGGTATTCAGGCACCGCGGGAGACTCCATGGTTTACCACAACGGGCAGAGGTTCTCCACTGTGGACAGGGACAATGACGCCTACAGCAGCTACCATTGTTCTCAGCTGTACGGACAGGGCGGCTGGTGGTTTAGGGGCTGCGTCTACTCCTCCCTCAACGGGCGTTACCAGGGCAACTGTGGGAACTCCTGTGGGCGGTTTCAAGGCGTGGTGTGGGACAACTGGAGAGGCGCGGATTACTCCCTGAAGTCTGTGTCTATGAAGATCAGGCCATAAACAACATAACTTCTGTTGCCCTTCTGATCTATAAATCTAAACAACAAGAACGCTTAATGACATGATCCATTTATTAAAATTCACCATGACTTCTTGACCACATGAAATGACACATAAGAACCCTTCAATCTTGAATGAACGTTGCACGTGATCGGAAATTGTTTGTCGCACTTTGGATTTCATTCTTTTTAGTGTTTTGGTTGTTAATGCGTACACGATACATCATAGACAGAGAAGAAGTGACAACAAAGGAATATTTTGAAAATACCTTTTTTCCCTTATTTCACTAATCAGATAAACAGATTAACCATAGAGTGTTATGTGGTTTAGATACCCCCCTTGTAGGCATGGTAGGGTCCAAGGGGTTAGAAAGAAGCGAAAAAAAAACAAGATATTAAGTTACGTCTGGAGAATAAGACTGGAAGGTTGGCCGAGACAGGCTGAGTGAAAAACTTAAGACTGTACATCAAGAACTGGTGTGTTTGATAACTTGTAAGGACCTTTGTACATGGTGTAAGAACAATGTAAATATATTGGAACGTGAAGTAAACAAGATGCATTGTACAAGAGCAAATAACATACATGGAGTTTTTCTTTTACCAAGGGTTAAATTACAACTCTATATATTAATAATCGTGATTATATATGATGTGTCTTTTTTATTGTAAGCACCACCGAAGCACCTTTTGACGTGTGCAAGATGTTGTACTGCAGTTTTTCTATAATGTGCTGATCAATATGGAAAAGCTTGGTGAAAATTTTAACATGGTACATAGAAAGGCTGTAGGAAAAGGGGGTAAAAAGTTCTGAAAAATACTGTAAGGAAGGAATATAAGAAAGGATATAAGAAAGGTTGTAAGAAAGCTTTAAGAAAGCCTGCAAGAAGGCTGTAAGAAAGGTTGTAAGAAAGCTGTAAGAAGTTGTAAGTAAGCTGTAAAAAGGCTGCAAGAAAGATGTAAGAAAGGATATAAGAAAGGCTACAAGAAAGCTTTAAGAAAGACTGCAAGAACGCTGTAAGAAAGGGTGTAAGTAAGCTGTAAGAAAGATGTAAGAAAGGATATATGAAAGGCTACAAGAAAGCTTTCAGAAAGACGGAAAGAAGGCTGTAAGAAAGTGTGTTAGAAAGCTGTAAGAAAGTTTGTAAGTAAGTTGTAAAAAGGCTGTAAGAAAGATGTAAGACAAGATGTAAGAAAGGCTACAAGAAAGCTTTAAGAAAGCCTGCAAGAAGGCTGTAAGTAAGCTGTAAAAAGTCTTTAAGAAAGATGTAAGAAAAATTATAGAATGTTGTAAGAAAAGCTGCAAGAAAAGGTTGTAAGAAAGCTGTAAAAAAAACCTATAGTAATGTGTAATGTTGACATATATATTTAGAGGGTTAACTGACCCTAATGGTTGTTAACTTATGTTACAACATTTGATTGAAGTAACTATATTTTGTTCGTTTTGAGCGTCTTGTTGAATATTGGTTCTTGGTAAAAAGTTCTAAGAAAGACTGTAAGGAATAAATGTAAGAAATGATGTAAGAAAGGCTACAAGAAAGCTTTATGAAAGACTGCAAGAAGGCTGTAAGAAAGGGTGTAAGAAAGCTGTGAAAAGGCTGTAAGAAAGATGTAAGAAAACGTATGAAATGTTTTAAGAAAGGCTGCAAGAAAAGGTTGTACAAAAGCTGTAAGAAAACTTATGGTATGTTTACTGTTGACATACTGTATATATTTAGAGGGTTGACTGACCGTACATCTAATGGTTGTTTACTTATGTTACAACATTTGTTTGGAGTAAAAATGAAGTTAAAAACAACACAGCTTATGCCTTTATCAAACCAGTCTACGTAGTCAGGTATATATCGGTGTGGTCTGTTATTGAATTAATGAATGGACCAATTAGAAAAAGGCCTAACCTGTTATGGAAAAGCTGATTATGTCAACATGTATCCCCAAACTGTAGCATGTAGATATAATGACTACATTAAGAGTTCTCACGTACGAACTTTTTTCATGTTTCTTCCTCCCAGCCCAGATTAACTCCTTTTCCAAGAAAATTAGTCTGTCACTTACAGAAAAACAAAATGCCATTCGCATCACCTGATGCCACGTCATCCCTCAAGAAAGGGCAAACATGGCCTAACGTCGTCAGACTAACCAAAACCAGACTAAAACCCAGTCATAAACCATGTCAAAACACATCATCCCATATCTCGTCCCTGCCAATTTTGCTCACTTTTCAGGTCGTCCATAGGTGACAGGCGGAACTCTCGCCACCACTGTACAGCGGCTCTCCGGTAATCCTCAGTAAAACTAACCTGCAATACAAATGTACGTTAAGTGTGAAATTGTACTGATAAATCCAAACATCTCGATCTTGTGTTTTTATGTTGTAGAGATTTATTGAGAAACCAAATATGATGTCAGGAGGTTCAACGTTTGACAAAATCATCAAATTGTCAATTCGTTAATGATACCAACTAGGTGACTAAAGTTGACATATTTCTGTTGTTGCGAAAGAAAACGCGAAAAGTCCACGGGAGCCCAAGGGACATTTCTTGGCTTTTTATATGAAGACAAATACCGAGCTCAAGCAAACAGGGATCGAGAAAGATATCTTAAAATTTTAATCAAACAGTTAATAACCATGTACAGCTTCGTTTCTTTTGCTTAACCCTCAAACCACCGTAGCTTTTTTGTGACGTAGATTACCGTATGGGGTCAAAACTGACCCCAAAACGTTTTGTACAAATACAGTTTTTTGTGTGACTCTTTTTGTGATTTGTATATATGTATAGTTTCATTAATCTATGTGGGACAGTCTGGCATGATTAGGTGAGAATACTTCTAGCTCATTATCATAATTTATGCAAAAGTCCATGAGGACCACATTTTCCACCAATGGTATTCAGACCGGGAAGGAGGTTTTTGATGCCTGAACCAACTTCAATGCCGTATAGCGCCTGAATGGCTTATGCTAGGGCCACCAAACTTGGTAATTTTTTAGAAAATGTTGTAAGCAAACATTTTCAGTGAACAAAGTATGTTCATCATTTTTCATGTTGCCATGGCAACGGAATTCTGACAGACATATTTATTACGAAATTTTCTAATTTTGTATCAAACATTTGAGTTGTAAGGTTTTCTTAGCAAATAACAGTTGTTTATCACATCTTATGAAATTCAACGTAAATTTCATGACTCAATATTCATAATTTATGCTAATTTGATGACGTAATCAGCCAAAATCCAAGATGGCGGCCGAGATTACCTAGATGACGTCATAATGTCGTCATATAACATGATAATGGCACAAAAGTTGTTACAAGAATTGTGGTTTACATGTACATCCTTCTCTGAAAATTTCGTGATCTTACGATAAGTAGTTTAGGTGTGGGTCGCAAAAGTTTGTTTACAAAAATGATGGGGTCAGTTTTGACCCCACTGGACCATGCATAGAATTTCTAGGATAACTTAATCAACAATGAGCCAATCTCAGTAAAAACGTATAAGAAGTTATAGGACATATATACAAACAAACTCATGGAAGGAAATTTGTTTTCGACCAGAAATGCTATAATGGCACACATCGATATACGCCTGGGGTCAGTTTTGACCCCATACGGTGGTTTAAGGGTTTAATGGAAAAGTAATCTATTAAACCAACAACTCATGGATTCGTGCATAAATCCAACTGGCTCTATCTCAGCTTACTCCATCCTAGCAGCTGTGATTAAGGAACCATTGAGAGTTTAGAAATGAAAATTGGCATGCAATCTATAGATACAATTGTTATCATATATGTGTAATTTCAACCTCCTACAGTAATTTTCAGTGGGTCAGATTCAGAGCAGCTGAGTGTCTGACAAACATCAAAAGGTGTCATCTTGAAATCATCTCAGTTGCTCATAAAATAATAAAGCCTAAATTTTTAAAAACTTCAATCTCAAGAGGACATGTGTTTGTAGGTTTTGGGCAAATTTTAACTCTGTCAAATATTATTCTGTTTCAGACTCATCCTAGTTAGTAAAATTCTGTGTCTGCCCCCCCCCCCCCTGAAGAAATAGTTCGTGCCAACTAAATTGACCAATCACATCTCATCATTAGCATAATGACGTACAGTCAGCATGTTAAACCTACATGTATGATATCACATATGCATTATGTTATACATGAATATATATACACACTGCATTTTGCCTGATGATAAGCGATCAGATCGCAGTCACGGTAAACACACCCAGAAAGCTGTCGCTACCTACAAATCGAGATACATCTTTAGGAACCAGTAACGTCTTGAGTCGCATCTTCAGGAAGCGGTAACGTCTTGTCCTAGCAGGTAGGTGAGAACTGCTGTAGAGATCGCGCGTGAGTAGGGATATCTGAAATCTACTTCATTTTATTGTTTTTCCTACATTTTACCTTGCGCGTCTAATTCTGAAGTAGCTTTTTTCATCAACAAAATGGCTTGGGCGTGTCCTTTCCACAACAACAGTTTCAAACCAGATAGATTGCTTCGTGGTATGTATTTACGTGGATTACATTAATACATGTAGTTGTTAATTGTCCCTCATGAACATTTTACACAGAAAGATGTATGAATTCCAAACTCCAGAAAAGTACAATATCTCAGGAAAAACATTTCAGGAACAAGCATGTCTGAAAAGTACACGTCAGCAACAAGCCCAGCTAATACAGTAGGCAGGGACTTCAAAGCTCCGTGTTGATTGGATTTGTCTGCTGCTCCCAGCCTCCTTTACAGACTTCCACGGGCGTTGGCGCTTATTTTTTTGGGAGGCGCTGATTTGCTATTTTCAAGATATTTGGGCCAGGTTTTTATACCGATAATCTCTTTTGCCGACAGATCGGGAGGGAATAAGGGATAAAGTATGCTGTGCGCCTCATGTTTCATATGATGAGCTATGGCTTCTCTCAATTTGACTAAATCATGCAGTTCTTATTAGTCGGTTGCCTTGACGATTGCATATGCGCATAAGAGGAACGCGTAAGCTGGTGCGATTGGTTAATTGTAATGATTAGGGCTGGGTACTGATGCGGTGTACCGATACAATTTAAACCAGTTTTTCTCATTGGACCGGTCTGGAAAAAACGGACCTGAAAAAAATCGGTGGACCGTATAATGGAGCTATTGGATAATGAACAGATTACATGATCAGGCATTCAAACGTTTGGGGCTTTCTGGTTGAAGAAAATAACAAGGGCGAAGCAAAGTACAGTCAATAGTCATTTCTACCAAGTTTTAACGTCAATCGTACAGAGGCAGTTAGCCTTGTAGGAATATAAAACGACAATGGGAGTCGAATACTCCACAAAACAGATTTCTTTGTATTTTACCTGTGATTGATTGAATGTTGTTAACATGGATAAAATGTCGGCGATCTGGCGGGAAAGTGGAAATAGCTATCAAAATACAGATCAAAGGCGATGGGCGGAGTCACGAATCAGCGCGTGGCATGTTCGATTCCCACGTGTGCTGTCACAGATCAAATTCGGGGCCGTTTGGGAGTCGAAAGCTGAGACCTGCGCCTGAAAAACGTATGATGGGTTTCTACGGTCCCAACAAATGTGTCAAAGTGATGTTCTAGTGGCATTAGCCTAAATTCTTGGTGGCCTGGGCCATCGGGACACCGTTAATTTCAAAGCCTGGTTCCAAAGACTTCTTTCGCCAAACCCGCACGGAAGACATGGGCCATGCCAGGGTACATTTTATGTATTTTACCCGAAATAGCAGGAAGGGTCTGCGACAGAACCTGCTGTGCCAACCTGACTGCCTCATGTGTCGGACGACACGGGAGCCCCTAAGTCTAAGTCTAAGTAAGTCCGCGACGTCTCCAGAAAAACACAGGGATTCAATGACTATACATTAAGAGTTCTCACGTACCAACCTTCTGATGTTTCTCCCCCCCACTCCAGATGAACTCCTTTTCCCAGAAAATTAGTCTGTCATTTGCAGAAAAACAAAATTTCATTCGCACCACATGATGCCACGTCATGCCTCCAGAATAAGTAAACGTGGCCTTGCTTCGTCAGACTAATCAAAACCAGACCACACCCAGTACATGAAGAACGGTGGACCTATTTCCTACTAATATATAATCCATGTCAAAACACATCATCCCATATCTTATCCTTGCCAATTTTGCTGAGGTCAGTAGAGAAAGGGAGGGTATGGACCACGGCAGTTCTGACTCCGCCGCTAGGAGTCACTGCACCAGGGGAGTGTTGACATAAGTAGCTACTTATTGGCTTACCGTGGGATTAACGGCAAATTGGATTGGCACTAAATAACTCTTGTACTTTAAGGTGTGTCTGACCTAAATAAGGCTCCAACTAGCATGAACAGAAGTGCTATAGTCAAACAGCTGTATCTCCAGTTTGGTACGGAGAAACAGCATGAGATTTTCTATACATATGAACAAGATAGAGTTGCTTTCGACCGTGCATTACATTTTGACAAAAATTATATCATAATCATACAATTAAGCAATATCTTAGCCATATCATTTTACAGTTATTGGCAATTTCCTAAGTCTTGCGGTTGGTTTGAAGCAGTGGAAATTTTAGAAGATGTAACGGCTATGGCGTGCTACAGGAATCGGCTTTGAAAAACATAATTTTTTATTTAGATTTTGAGAAAAGTTTGATTTTCATGATTTTAAAAGATTTTTTGGGGCTGCAAAGACTTTGGTGGTGAATATTTCAATACCAAAGCACAAAATCGACTTTGTTTAAGCGGATACACATAGAATGTCTTATTGAGTCTCCACTGCTCATATTTGCAACTTTGTAGCTCATGAGGCAAGCTTTAGAAAATGATTTTATTCATAAAAATCAAGATTTTGTACAGTGTCTCACAGTTGTCCCATCAATCACAGTCAATCACCCTGACAGCTTCATGATTATCAATGGATTTGTTTATTTAACACCTACATTCAAAGTCATTACTGGTGGTTACTTTTAATGTATGCATAGAGTGGGAACAAAGAGACTAAAATACACATCTATTGTGCTATTACTCATTTAATCTCCTGCTTATAGCACACAAAGTTTTGCCCGCACGTAAAGTTCTACGGCGTGTCTGTGTGCTCCAAAATCCGTCGGAGCCCTACGATTTCGTACGGAGGCGGTACTTTATAAATATAATACCACTTACGGATCCCCAAAAAATGCCCACATTTTAGCACATATTTGCATGTACGGCGGGTTGTGCTCTTGACTTGAGAAATGCGTTGGGTTCAGAGGTAAACTGCTTGAGTTGAGGGCTTGAGGCTCAAACAAAGATTATATTTTAAAGTGGGGTGGACTATGCAACAATTGTTCTAACATAGAATTATGCGCTTCAAGTGTTAATTTGCTTCGTTTCCTACCACAGACATATCTTTCCAAGCAAAGAGTTTTCAAACTGAAGATATTTAGACCATAACAATGCTGGCATAAAAGAAAACATTACTCATAAAGTCACAAATCAATCATGTGTGCAACAGCATAATTTTTTGAGTATTTGCTTTGAGAGACCGTCAAACTAATCCTTCGCTTTGGTTTTGTTGTTGTTTTTTTGGTAAAAAACAAACAAACTGAAAGGTGACATTATAGACAACCAATACACATCCTGCTTTCATTCTCAGACAGTCATTGTTAAAAGAACAATGCCCACCCAAGGACGACATGTAACACCTGGCTTAGTAGAAGCGATGTTTAAGGTTTGTTTATACATAGAGCAGCTTGTATACAGACTTCCCTATACATTACTGGTTTGTTTTTGTTTTCTAAGATTTTTGCAAGATTTAAGACTCAAATTTGCAACAAGTTTGGCACTGTCCGCCATCTTTGTTTGGAAGGAAGGTTGCATTGGGAACGGCTCAACGGAGTGGGAAATAACACATCGATTTTCAAAGCAAATAGTGGAAAACTGGACAATGCTGAGCAAACTATTTCATGGTAAAAATTCTGTGAAAATAAGTGAAAAATCTGTTACAGTGGCTTCCACTGCGCAACCTATTGCTACCTTTCACCCCCTTGATAGCAAAACAATGCGTGATAGGCCTTGGGGCAGCATGACAGGATGCCCAATTAGTTCTAAACTCATGCTAATGGTGGGCGGGGAGTAGCACCTCCCCCCTAGCACACCTTCACACCTTTTCGCCAGCACCTTGCTCATTTAATGAGGGCATTACAGGGATCGGCTTGGACATACCTTAAAGTACCGGAGAAAGGATTAACTATTCATTAAAATGTATGGGATTAAGTATGCCTTCGTCTTGGTCAATATTGATCAACTGGGTATAACTATGCGTGTGTATTGTTTCATACAATACCGATGATATGGCATTACCCTATTGGATAAGTATTTACGGTATGATATGTAAGACGGGAGTCCAGTATGATTTACCCCCAGCGCTGAACAGTGTCTGAACTGCAAGATCTTGTAGCTGAGTTGATAAGATAGTGGGCGTTACGTCGCAGTACAGCTCCTGCGCGCGCAACCTGACGTCTCACTGACCCTTACAAGTGCTACGGGTTTTAATAAGATATCCAAAAACAGTTACTCAAGCAGCTGGATATGATTTTGGAAACGGTCAGACGTTTCAGATAGTGTCCAATATCCTTCGTCAGTGACACTGAAGTGACCTGGCAGAAACTGGTCTTTTATACCCTAACTATTACTGAAGACATTTTACATGTCCAATATGAGACACTGTAAGACAAAGTCAAGCTGAAGACAATGTTGGATTTCAATGGAAAACAAAGGTAAGACACAGTCAATGCAAATGAGACAATTAGCTCCTGTTTAAGTTACAGGAGTTAAACGTTTGAAAATTGTCTTCAGCTTGACTTGGACAAATATAGACAGATAATGTGCCAAACAAGTTAGCTGGCCGAGGAATATGAGTTGCGATCAGACTTGTTCGGCATGTTATCTGTCTATATTTGCCAACTACCTGTCGAGCCTGCCACGCAAAATTTGCATGATTAATTTGGAAATCGTCTAAACCCGCTTTCGTCCATTATAGGAATATTGCAACACGTGACATTTGTAACTGAGGAAGGGAAAATACTGGCCTCCAACCCGGTGTACGGACATAACTTAAAGGGAACGTTTCCTGATACTGACTTGCGACCAGTTAGCATGGAGCCATATGCCGTTAAATATCAGGAGGAAGATGCTGATGATGATGAAGACCATCAACCAGCTAGCATTATGCATTATCATCTAGCAGAGAATTATGTCGTCAGATATCAGGAGGAAGATTCTGCTGATGAAAAATACCCTCGACCAGCTAGCATGCAACCATATGCCGTGTACGGGCCTGACCTGGGCGCCTCCAACCCGGTGTACGGGCCTGACCAGGACGCCTCCAAACCGGTGTACGGGCCTGGCCTGGGCGCCTCCAACCCGGTGTACGGGCCTGACCAGGACGCCTCCAAACCGGTGTACGGGCCTGGCCTGGACGCCTCCAACCCGGTGTACGGACATGACCTGAAGGGCACGGATCCTGATACCAACTTGCGACCGGCTAGCATCGAGCCAGATGCCGTCAGATATCAGGAAGATGATGCTGATGATGATATTGACCATCAACCAGCTAGCATGGAGCCATATGCTGTTGCATATAAGGACAAAGATGCTGATGATGACTTTAGCCTGTCACAAGAAAGAGGAGCTGCTTGTACTTCTGAGAGTGATGCTGGCACTTCCGGGAATGATGCTGGCATATCTGGGAATGATGCTGGCACTTCTGGGAATGATGCTCGCACTTCAGTCCTACGAAGGGCTGACAAGAACATGCGCGGCAATCGCAAACCCAGGCACGCACAGGGTGATCAAAGCGGTCCTCGGGAAGCAGCTGGCGGTAAGATGATATGTCTACATTAACGTACTTGTACATCAATTTCAAGGGGAGTCAAGTAAGTTTATCGACGGCAGTTTAATTTTGTAATTTTCCTCCAGGCACCACACCCATGCAGCAGACTGATTGGCAGGCACGTGCCGACGCCGCTGCGAATATACCCAACCTATTGTACGCCTCCGGAGCAGGTAAGACTTTATAATCCTTTGTCAGATTCGTCGTACGATTGACGTACGATAACAAGATGATTACGCAAAGGCCTAGGCGTTATGACACCATATACACCGAGTAGCAGGCGAGTAATTAACGTTATTATCATATGGCCTACCCAAATGTGCAAACTCCTGTATGACGCATAGATACCTTGGTACTATACGTTGAATTCCTTTGTCGAATTTCTGAAAATTTGTTCTTTTTTGCATACATTTGTAAGGAGATTACAGATTGCATTTTGAAACCAAAATTTCTAAAGAAAATATTCGAAACATTGTAGTCTTTCGCTTTTTAGAACAACAAAACTCACTATCAATGTTAAAAGAAGGAGCTATCCACCACCACCCACCACCCCCCACCCCTTGCAGTCTGTACTTATTCCCTCTGCTCTGGCATATGTTTAGCTCCTTTTGATTGGCCAATGCCTACGTATCGATGTCGCCTCTGTTTGGTCAGAATGAATCGACATCAACCAGTGTCGATGCGCATCAATCAGTGTCGATGCAAATACATTCTGACCAATCAGAAGGAGCGATACACACCGGGCTGGCTGGAAACTATGTGTTACGGTGTCATAACCAACATGGAACGGGGCCTTCTGATTGGTCCGCGGCGCCTGGCTATATGATAATGTAATTTATTGTACTGTGTGTTATTTTCGATTTTATTTTGCATGAAACTTAAGCTGTAAGCTGGACTAACCCAAATTTTCGACTGTCCATCTCCATTCTTTCTCAGTCTTTGTATGTCTTTGACAAAGGCTGGAGTTGGACAGTCTGAACCCTCGTGTTTAATTTTCGTGTTGGAAATTGAAGTTCAAAGTTTTGAAAAAAATTCCTTGTTTTATATCCTCTTGTTTTCTAACAGACCGCACGTATCCGGGTGGAGTAAGCGGCCGCTGTGCTCTCTGTACCTTCATCCGCTCCCAGCTTATATACATGGCCGCGGGCATTGCCGTGCTGCTAAGCCTGGTTGCTATGGTATTTGCCCTCCTGGCGTTCATCAACAATGGGGTAAACAAACACTCTCGTATCATAAAGGCCTTTTGTAAAGCAGTTTTTCGACACTGCTTCTGTTCTGTTTATTTAGTCCATCATGACATATCTTTCTGCTTTTTCATAACGTTCGGTCTAACGTACATATATATGCCTATACGTTCGTAGGGGATATCTGAACTGACCATCACTGTTGACGCCTTGAAGCGCAACCAAGACAACATGTCCGCCACAGATGACGCCTTGAAGCGCAACCAAGACAACATGTCTGCCACTGATGACGCCTTGAAGCGCAAACAAGACAACATGTCCGCCACTGTTGACGCCTTGAAGCGCGACCTAGACAACATGTCAGCCTTTGTTGATGCCTTGAAACTCGACCTGCACAAGGAGCGAAACCGAATCGCCGCCTTGGAGCAGCGTCTCAACGATAAGTCACCAGGTAGGTAGGGTGTCACTATCATTACTTCATTAAAATACCATTTACCTTATTAATAATTCCCATACCTGCATGATTTCTAGCATGAATGGAGCACGTATACGTGTGGTATTCAGTATCATCTTATTTACATCATCAATAATGTACTTACATGGACATGTGCATGTATGCCTGTTATGTTTTACTTGGTTGTTCATTAACTCATGCCATTTTTTTTATAATACGCGTATTGAATAAAACCAATGGGAGATATGGCCTTCTGATGCAGTAAATGCAATTCTGGAACAATTCTGGACTTACGTCGATGTAGGTCATACATCCAGGTAATAAGATGCGCCAAAAAGTAGTTACTCGAGCAATTGGATAAACCTGTTCTTCAACTAGATCTCTTTTACATTTTAATTCACAGCTAAGACATATAAACCCTCTCCAACTAGATCTCTTCAGTGTCACTGACAGATACTGCTAGATCGCAGTTGAAACGTTTGACCGTTACTTGAGTAACTACATTTTTGGTGTTTGTTTACTTGTTTATTAATTTGTTTCACACTATAAAAAAAGACATCACAATGAATTTTAAAACATAAACAGTGCAAGGAAGGCCGAAAGATTCTGCTTATGGGAAGGCCTACTTTACTAACGTATAACAATTTATGTAAATCAAACAAAAGAAATAAGCATGGATGATAAGTAACGTAGCCGGTGGAAGGAAAACACATTGCAAAACATAATTAACCATAACTTAGGTAATATTGAGTTATAGATTGAAAGGATACCAGTAGTAAACAAGGAAGTGTGAAAACGTTGCATGACGTTATTGGTCAAAATCCAAGATGGTCGCCCTTGTTAGCTAAATTACGTCATAATGTCGTCATAATTACACAAAGTTTTTGTGAGAGTTTAGTTTAACATGTTTACTAATATCTGAAAGTTTGTTGGTCATACGATAAGTATTTAAGGAGTTAGTCTCAAAAGTTTGTTTTAAAAACAGCATATTTTGCCTGGAGTTCGTATGGACCCCAGACGGACTGAACACAGACTTCCCTTTATAGCTTCCACAGCATTGTACCAACCTTCGTCAAAACTTAGGAGAAGGTATAGCAGATATTGACTGACAAAGTCACGGAAGGAATTTTTCTTCAGATTAAAAATATTCAAATGGCACTACAAAATTTACGCTTGGGATCCAAACGGACCCCACTCGGGTGTTTGTTATTAACGTGCTATTCAAGTTGTTTCCAACATGCGGGCTCTGAACATAAAGGAGTATTACCATTTGTTAGTTTTTGCATTAATAGGCCTTAAATAGTTGCTATTTCTTGTGTGATGGCTGTGGATATCTTACTTTGATTAAAAGGTATCATAGTAAATTTCAGAAAGGCAAGAACATTTAAACACTATACGGTTTAATTTGGGAATTCCAGTTTTATTCTGGAGTGACCTCCTGGCTCTCAGCAACCGTGCACCCAGATGGGCTGATAACGTAAGCTGTAAGTAAAAATGATGTAAGAAATACGTACCAGCCAAAAATGATCCCCTGGGGATTAATTTAAGTTGGCAAAACTGCACAGAACCATGCATAATTATGCATATGTTTTCAATGGTTATGTATTATTATGCATAAGTTTCCAATGGTTATGCAAACTTATGCAATAGTTATGCATAACTATGCATACGTTTTCAATGGCTATGCATAACTATGCTTCTTACAAGGGGTGTGCGTAAGGGTTCCCAGTATTATGCATAGTTATGCATAACCACTGGATGCTTATGCATAATTATGAATAACCATTGGGAACGTATGCATAATTATGCATAATACTTGGAACCCTTATACTATTGATTATGCAAAAGTTATTAAATTTGATTTCTTAACATTCAATGACAGTTTATTTGTTTTGACCCATTTGCTTTCTTTGTCTAGTTCATCATTCATAACAGTTACTAAGGTATTCAGATTTTTGGTAGGAGTGGTCAAAATATTCCATGGGGGAACAGTCGGTCTTGTCAATTTTATTTGCAAGAGATGGTCCAATATTAGTAAAGGAAATCGTTGAATCTATCAACTATGAGGATCATTTATAGAGGTCTCTTGGTCACAAAATGTGTTTGGAATAATATTACTTGCCCTTTTTCTATTAAGAAGTTCATTGATTGTTTTCCAGGTTTTCGATATATCAGAGGATAGGGGATGCGGCTTTAAACTTTTTGTCGTAATAATTCCTTTAAGAAAAACAAATAAGCGAGTTATACTTGTTCCGATAGGTTTTGTAATTAGCTAAGGATGTTGGAGTCGGTTTTTTTTATGTACGCCTTTATATACAATTTGTTTGTCTTAATTGACTATTTCAGCAGGCCAGTCGTAAATCATGGCTTATTTTCAAATAAATTGCGCTTTGGTTTACATGATGTTAGAGGAAAACATTTCGTAAAGTGGGAGTAAAAGATTTTACTAAAATATGAAGCAGTATTAGCATTGGTACTCTGGTATATATATATATATATATGTCGTCCCAAGTTTCATCGTTTAAGAGTGCTTTAAATTTGTTTCTGTTAACGCTGTTAATTGCACGATTAGTGAGATCGCGTGGCGCAGCGGCAGCGTGTTTGCCTCGGGGCCGAGAGGTCGCGAGTTCGAATCCGGCTGCGTGTCACCGATCTTGTGCCCTTGGGAAAGGCACTTTACACAGCTTTCTCGCTTTACTCAGGTGAAAATGAGTACTTAGCTTCGGCTTGGGCAGTCCATCGGATAGGACGTTAACTGGAGGTCCAGTGTTTGGGGAGAGCCACACCTCGAGCACGTTAAAGAACCCTCCACACGTGCGATGGTGCGGTGTGAGTGGTTCAAAACCTACAGTCCCTTGGCCTCACCTGGGGCAATTACTGTCGTATTGAGGTCACCTGAGTGGCGCCGAATGGCAGCTCGCTCCAGACCCTTGCGATTTAGCCCCGCCTATTGTCAGCCCCTCGCAATTCAGCCCCTGGATACCAAGCCCACCCAATAACCGCCCCTAATATATATATATATATATATATATATATATATATATATATATATATATATGGGGTTTTCATTTGTACTCTTACAAGTGTTTTTTGTCATATAAAAGATAGGAAAGTGGTCAGATATATCAAGAGGCCTGATACATTGGTGTCGTTCAAGGAGTTGGAGGTACTCAAATTTGGCTAGCAAAACTCGATCCACTTGAAGGCCGGTTGTGGTTGGAAACGCTACGGGCCAATAAGGTCTGTCTGTGAGGACAGTGTTCTTGATATTGGAATTCAAAACAAATATTTACTTTGATTTTCTTTTTTCATCGTTTTCTAGAGGAAGACTGTGCCGAGTACCAATCATCAGGAGTGACAACAAGTGGAGTCTACAGAATCGGCCTCCTCCCCGCTGATGTGGAGGCGTTCTGTGACATGGATACCGCAGGTAGGGGTTTTTGCTAAACATGGCAAGTTATTTTTTTATTATTCTTTATATCAGGCACTACAGGCCCATAACAATACATTCAATTAAAAACTGGGAGACAGAATGGGTACGACCGGATGGTGTTAAAGCTATGTACAAAATGAAAGCACTAGCGCTTGTAGACCAGATCAACATAGAGAGAGAACATGTCGGAATGGATTGCAAGCTTAATGATACTATTGTTTGAGTTGAAGAGGCGAGTGACAAAAGAGTGAGTCAGTTTCCTTCTACGGGCATCAAACGGGTGTCTACTTCCATTGACACAAACATTAGGCTGGCAGTTTCGTATCTTCCATATAAGAAAACAAAATTCTGAAGGCGTTATTGTAAGCCGTTGGTAGCTTGCGAAGAGTACCCAGAGTATGATGTGTCCACAGCTGGGCACAGTACATAGAAGAACAGTACGCATTGAATAAGGTATGCTTAACTTCAGTAGAGGCGAACTATGCGAACGATTGCATTCAGTTATGCCTTTACCTTTTATTCTACATGTGTGTGCGTGTGCGTTTTTCTGTGTCTGTGTGTGTGTTTGTATTTGTATTAGTGTGTATGTTTAGTGTGTGCATGTGCATGTACGGGCATATGTGTGTTTGAATTGTTGTATGCATGTTTGTGCGTGTATGTTTCCCTTTCAGTAACAAATTGCTTACATTCCTGTCCTATCTGTTAACCTTACTTTCCCCACAGGAGGCGGTTGGACCGTGATCCAGCGGCGGCAGGACGGGTGGGTTCCCTTCAACCGGAACTGGGAGGAGTACAAAGTGGGCTTTGGGAACAAGAACGGGGAGTACTGGCTGGGGAACGATAACATCCACTTCCTGACCAATCAGAAAAACTATCGCCTACGAATTGACCTTTTGGACTGGCAAGGGGAGTCACGGTGGGCAGAATACAGCACCTTCAGGTGAGTAAAACACATTCATGTGAGTAAAGAAAAACGTTCAGGTGAGTAAAAAATTGAAGTGAGTAAAACACTTTCAGGTGATTAAAATACTTAAGATGAGTAAAACACCTTAAGATACGCAAATACGGACACACACACTCATTGAATTGTCGAAAATGCTGTCACCTGACTTTACGACTTGATATTGAGCAAATTATAGACAGCATGACTGGTCCTTTTTTCCACAACCCCTGTAATCTTTTACAAAGATGCACCACAACATTCATATTTGTTCATGGCTTTGAAGGCTATTATAGCCTCGGTGGGATTTCAACCCCCCAAAAATGGCTGTCGCCTGAGAAGATACGAAGAATTCAAATGGTAGCCAAAAAGGAAACAATTCAGATCCCAAAATGATTGTTCGGCAGATGAAACCAGCTACCCAGTCCCTCTCCCCGATCACGTCAGATCGCTACTATCACTGATCTTGGAGGCTGTGTGAGGAGGTTTATGCCTTTCGCCAAATTCGGTAACAAACGTTACCACCACGAGTACGATTGTTGCCACGGTTATATCATCCACGTAAAAGACTAGATAGATAGATATATATATTTATATATGTCGTTCCATACGGTGACGCATATGCAATCACACACACATTTGTGAACATAAATAAAAGAACACGTGTATACGTTAATGTATAAAGTTTCAGTGTAAGTTTTTGTGTGAGATCATCTGGCGCAGCGGCAGGATTTGTGCCTCGTGACCGAGAGGTGGCGGGATCGAATCCGACTGCGTGTCACCGATCTTGTGCCCTTGGGAAAGGCACTTAACACGGATTTCCTCACTCCCCACTCAGGTGAAAATGAGTACCTAGCTTCGGCTAGGGCCGTCCCTCGGATAGGACGTTAAATGGAGGTCCCGTGTATGGGGAGAGTCACACCCTATGCACGTTAAAGAACCCCCACACGTGCGATGGTGCGGTGTGAGATGGAACAAACCCTTCTGTCTGGAGTTGGTGATTCACTTCAAATCACCCGGATGGAGGCCTGGTGAACCTCCATACCGTAACAGCCACACGGTGATTTACCAGCGAAAGGGTATGTCACCCCGTAAGGGGCGATATAACCCCGCCGTGAAAACATGTGCGAACATGTTCAGGACTCCCTTGGAAATCAGTCATCTAGACTGAAGGGACTACCCTATAAGATCAATCAATCAATCAATCAATCAAAAACAGAATCCAAAATAATAAAGGAAAATACATTTTATTCCTTTTTTTTCGACTTGATAATCAGAAAACGCAGTGCGAATTTTTTTGAAAATCAAGCCATATTGGATTAGAATGCAACTTTTCAAGACACTCGAGTCCTGGGAATAGTGACTTGTGGGGGCGATTGCCCCGTACAAAGTCTGAATTGTCCAGTCGTGTCGTCTTGATTTCACAAAAGTGAAGGATACTTGGGGGCGATCGCCCTGCCTGTAGTCCGGGGCGATCGCCCTGTTGGTAGCTTTGGGTGGTCGCCCTGCCTGTAGTTGGGGGCAATCGCCCTGTCAGTACTTGGGGGCGATCGCCCTGTCAGTACTTGGGAGCGATCGCCCTGCTAGTAGTTGGGGGGCGATCGACCTGCTAGTAGTTGGGGGCGATCGCCCAGCTAGTAGTTGGGGTAAGCCAGTAGGTTTGCTCGGTCGACCTGTCAGTAGCTGGGATAAATCTTAAATATAAATATAAATATGCAAATATAATCAGCAATCACACACACATACATACGCAAACTACGCACTCTTAGTCCATTGCAATTATGTGTATTGATTGGCAAGGAAAAAGGCAAAACTATACAACTGAAGACGTAAAACTACTGGTTACAATACAAATTGTGCAATGTACAGAGGGATGGACCCTTTACAGTTTATATTTAGCTTGATTATACTTGTATATATTATATGGCTAATCATCGGTTGTATTTTAGCAATGCCTTGTTGCACATTTGTCAGCAAAGTATTTCAAGCTATTCGTTTGTTACTAATAGCTCTTATTACAAGTTCTAAATCTACATAGCCCTTATCAAACGATTCAAGTTCAGCTTGTGCTCGATACAATTCGATGTGTAGACGTTTGCGGTATAAACTCAGTGGTCAAACATGGACACGAGAGAAAAAACAATCAGAGGCTACTGGCAACATGTGACATCAGAATTCACTACATCTTGGATTACACATTTCAAGAATTATGTGGTGTTACAAATATCATATGGCAGTACCCTAGCACAATATGATTAAGCCATTGAATGTATTGTTCGTGGAAAAATGTAGTCAAACCGAAATCACATGTACTTGACGTAATATACAGGTTGCAATGTGGACGGTTTAGACAGTGTGCGAGAACGGGGCAACGGTCGTAGTGGGGACGATTCAAAGCGTGTAGGTGACGTGTTGGAGAATCTTGCTGCACGGGGTCTCGGTCCATGAAAAAGGTTCCAATTCCTTTTAAACGGCACTCAAGACGGCACATCGTCAGCGAACGCACGTTTTGATCGAATAGCATCTTTGATGCGACCCACTGGAATATCACAGTTATCCTCTTTGTTTGACGTGGAAGTGTGACAGTTGCAAGCGCCTCCGCAGTCACGTCTCCTCGCCATGAAGAGTCGAATCACCTGTTGTTCTGAAAATTGAAGAACGGATTTAGGGTTTAGCGCTTATACACTAGCTACCTACGACTGAAAACTTTGGAAACAGTTGCAGTGATCACTCATCAATTACACACATATACGTAGATTATGTGCACAAAGCCATTGCAACATAATGCATTATAAATTAAAGTTGATATAAGGAATCAGGTAGGCGATATTATGTATGGAAAAGGAATGAAAGGTATCTTTTGTAACTGAAGAAGATTATGTGCACAAAGCCATTGCAACATAATGCATCATAAATTAAAGTGGATATAAGGAATCAGGTAGGCGATATTATGTATGGAAAAGGAATGAAAGGTATCTTTTGTAACTGACAATAAATTTGAACTATCCGACTTAAGCTGTGTAAGGCTATAGCTAGTTTCAAAGGATGTTCGAAACTGAGCGGCTGAACTTCGCCACAACAACGTCAACGATCTGTTGAGGAACGTGGACGCTAGTTTGTGGGACTAAGATATCGGGACAATGCCAATATCACGCAAAATACATTATCCAGTTTTAATTCTCTGACAATGCTTAGGTTGTCTTTAGGTACTTGAGTAATTGTTTATGATCCTGATGCGGAAACAATGACCCCATGAATTAGTTCGCAGTAAGTGAAATGAAGTACTTGGTGAAAGTGAGCCGTTTTCAATGCGTGCTAATGAGGGGGGCGTGAGGGCACGCGCCAACACCACGGGGTCCGCACTTCAGTACAGCCAAGGAAATTATCGTCAATTATCTGCTACGGGTTACTCCTACGTGAAAACTGGCTGGGATGTAGTCTCCAAGCAGACCCTACGGTGCCTTAGAAATAGTATCAAAGCTGGCAAGTCACCGGTGCCCGTTTGACTCCTTTAGCCGGCTATCTCCCTTTGGCCGGCTATACTCCTTTGGCAGCTTCAATCTCTGCTTGGAGACTAGCTGGATGATAGTTTTACAACCTTTCCGAGCCAGAATCTGGGACAAACGCGGCGAGCCGCGCCAGTTCACAGCGGGGGCTTTCCCCAGAGATCGCTGGAATAGACGAAGACAAGTATCGACTAGGTCAGTAGGTGCGTTGTACACACACAACGCTTTATTTTGTCTGGTTGTTGTGTATATGTATATTTTGCAATAAAAAGTGTGCTTAACTAAACACCTCCTGTGTCAGGTGTTCTTGTTTGCAACTTGGCATCTTTACTGATCGTATTCACTTGGGTTTTTTAACTTCGCGGTGGCCAATGAAACTCCTCTGCCGACTAAACTTCTTCCCCAGCCTTATGATGCTATCTTATGCCCCCATAAGATCTGCTTGGAGATTAGCGCTGTCTATCGTTCTGGTATGCTGGGCGTGACAGCACGCGCCAACACCAGGGTATCCGCACTTCACTACTCTCTAAGCAGAGGTTAGGCTCCGGTTGTTTTTTTAAAAAGTTTTTTAGTCGTTGTCAATAGGGGTTAATGGTTAACAATTGTCAGTCAGTCAGTCTAGTCAATTGTACATGTGTACAAAAATAAAGCCTGAATAATTGACTGATTGGGAGGTGTCAGTGCGGGCTGTAGTAATGAGGATTTCACCATGTGGTTAGCTCTCGGTCCCCTGTGGTTCTGCGGTAACCCAACCCGGGTCTCCACGGGGACAGTGTACATACAGACAGGACGGGGTGCCGTGTACACGCCGGTAAATATCCGGGGAAACTTACGGTGCCAACCTCGACACTAGTGCTATCCCGCCTAGATGCACCTGAAAACCCGGTAAACGTGTGGCAAAATCTACGGGAATAGGAGAAGATAGTGAGAAAAATTAGCCTAAACATCACCCCAAAACCGGCTGTTTTTTTTTAATGATTTTTTAGTCATTTCTATCGGGCTTTCTATGTTTTACTGTGTTGTGACAATACAAGCCTAACCTCTACTTGGAGAGTACACTTCACTGCAACAAAGGAAATTATCGTCAATTATCGATCTGCTACGGGGGCACTGTAGGTCGTTCTGGAATGCCCCAGCACCGTCAGAAGAAGTTGGGCTCTGCGGCATGTTCTCTATGATAAATTATGTCAAGCCGAAGGATTAGATCTACTGCGTTCGTTTCTAAACAAAGACAGGCGCTGCTCGTTGTTGATGGTTACTATCTTATTACTGACTGGTTACTTTCGATCAGTTTTTGGTCAAACTATTTGTGAAGCATCCCTCATCACGGTTTGGTCAGTCACTGTTGGAAAAATAGGTAGGATGTTGACTCTAGCCTCCATAGCAGTCTCTCTATGGCCTTTTTTGGCATTTTTGCTGGCCATTTCTTTTTGTACTGGGTCGCTGATTGCTGGCCTCTCTGATAGCCGGCCAAAATGGCCGGCTATCAGAGAGGCCAGCAATCAGCGACCCAGTACAAAAGCAAAAGTGCCAAAAAAGGCCATAGAGAGACTGCTATGGAGGCTAGTTGACTCCCTGTTTCTTTTGGAATTCCGCTGCGAGAGGGAATAAGACAGAGTGGCCGCAGGGCTGTCTCCAGGACCCGTCCCTCCGTCCCAGGAGGAACGGAAATTTACTTGCTGGGACGGGAAAAATTCCCCCGCTCCGTCCAAAGCAAGATGAATTTCTTGACATGAAACTGCATTTTAGTAAGCTTACTTAAGTTAGATATGGCATATTCAATTTCAAAAATAGGCTTACGAATGCCAAATTTTGCATTTTTTCGTGGAGACGCCCTAACCATTCCAAGCTGTGCGGCAAATAAGTAGACGCAGGACGTGTCGCAAACGTCATGAGACCTTGCGCCGACAACTACTAGAACTAGTGCGTGTCCATTCAATACGTTTCCGATTGTATGCAAGCTGTTATGATAATCGTCCTGTCACTTATATGTTAGTAGACTCAGACAGCCCCAGACGTGCAGCCGTAATTAGTCTGTTATTGTTGTGCGACAAATATCAATGAGGTGTTGTCCTTTGTTCTGCGATTTGATGTACTAAGGGAGAAGGCCTATGGGTTCGTGGAAAACCGAGTTTCATAGTAGAGCGATGTCCTTCAACATGCCAAAATATGCAGTGTTCCTAAATATTCGCGACGCCCAACCTGCATGCCAATGCCCGTTATACCCACAGACGGCGGAGTTTGCTTTACAAAGACTTTCTTGGAAGAGAGGGTCGTGCGACTCAATCCTACTGGATTTGACTGTGCAGCTTCAAATTGAGGCCCGAAATAAGATTCACTTTAAAAGTTTGATTGAAAAAACAAGGAGGTAGTCACAACACAATACTAGTAGTCTATAGAGAAAGGACCCCCGTGGCATCTATTTTGGGAGCCGCTGCAAGTATGCGGTTAGCCTGATTTAATCGCCCGTCTCAGGCCCGTCGTACATTGCCGCGCGGAGGAGGCTACAAGCTCCGGATAGCGGAGTTTGCGTTACACAGACTAGTCTGTGGTAGGTTGTCTCACAAGACAACTGTGAGCTGTACATGCATGAAATTGTAAGAAGCTCTGAATACCTTGAATGTTGGTTTGGTCGCTGTGGTCCTACTTCTAGATGCTCCCTGACAAGGATGACGAACCTGAAAAACGTTCATATAGAAATGAAGTGAAATAGTATCCAGGCATAGCTTGCAGGTTGGTAACAGTGCTACAGAAATCCAACGTTCAAAAGTTTTATGTGTCTTCTGAAAGTGTTCTTTCGTTTCCCGATAATCGTAACCAATAAAATCTAACACAATAATACCTTGAATGAATAAATAAAATATAAGACAATAAAGGGGTGCCGGAATTCTGCATACAACGAATCTCATTTATTCGTTATGTGCATACTTAGAATACCCGGGGCACGAAACTCTGTTAAGTTGACACCGATAATGTATTCAAAAATCTGTCATGAGAAAACTCAGAATTTTAGAATGAAGATTTTGTTCGTAGTTTGAAGTATAGTTTGATTTTAATAATACTAATACTAAGTAAAAATATTTTAAATCATGTCATTGAAATAACATTTATTTTATTCACACTGTTGCATGCGCAAATAGTTTAAAAACAGAGTTTTGAGAAGGCACAACCTTGCGTAGTGAGTCACATCCTGAATTTGACCGCCTTATGTTCCGAAGGGAAGTCCCCGTGTTTATACGAAGTCCCAGGAAACCCAATGTAAATGGTTATCTCCAAGCAGATCCTACGGTGCAAAACTGGCCAGGAAGTATAGCCGGCCAAAGGGTGTGTATTTGCCAACCATCGCTATACCTCCCCGCTGCCTTGTTTGTGTTGGAACATGCATTTAATACAGGAACCATTCACATTGAGTTTCCTGGGATTTCGGAACATAGGGATTGAACCACTTCGCCAGGAAATAACTCAGTTCAAACCCTATTTCTGTCCCCCTTGGACATTCAATGATCGGGAATGACACTATTGTGTTCATTATACATGTATTGTCCCACTGAATTATTCATCTATCAACTCACAATTTCTTTCGGATGGATGCCAGACTGTTTCCAGGGCCTACACAGGCCTGCTTCTTGGCTCCAGGGCCAACATGCCCCATAAGAAAATCTTAACCCCCTGCGGTAACCCCCCGCCGGTCTGGTATCGCCCGTCCATTAGACGAGGGCTGAAAAGCTCAGCGCGCGGCTAGTGTGTCAACTCTCGGAGTGGGACAAACCATTTTCTCTGACATTTGTTTCTCAAGAAACCATAGCCTGGCATCCACCCTTATTATTGCGTATTAATTGCCCTCTTTGTGCTTAGATAAATACTGTTGAGGACAGAAGACAACTCGGGAGCTATATAACACGGCTAGCCTGGATACCAGACCCTCACCCGATCTCAGTAATATCGTAATCTCCAAGCAGATCCTACGGTGGCATAATATAGTATCAAAACTGACCAGTGAGTTTAGCCTGCAAAAAGGGCGTGCATTTGCCACGCAGGTACACCCCTTGGCAGACTTAACTCCTTGGCCAGTTTTGATGCTACCTTATGTCATCGTATATATATCGAAATATCACACATCCAAATTAGGGTTTTCTCACTCCATCTTCTCGAATTATATTTCATTCACATTTACAACGAAAATTAACAGTAAACAGCAAACGTACCTTTTTTGCCGGCCGTGAATATTTTGAACGAAGTCTTCGGCATTCCTGTGACATCCGATATTTTTTTCATAAATTTTGTCGAGTCTAGTTCAGTAGCCTTGATTTGAAACGCCCGTCTCCTGGTTGGAAATACATCGATCATGAGCGGCCCTTCTTGTGCTTGAAGTTTTAGCATGGTGGCAAGGGGAACTTCAACTGGTAGAGTCAAGTAGAAAAGTATGACAGTACAACGGAAGATAAAACGCCAGGCAGACAGCAACAACTCCCAAAACATGTCCATTAGGTGAATGATGGTCCGTGTGAGATCGTAAACAGTGTAGAATGCTACGACAATGCGCTTATCTCCGGCTCCGTACAAGAAACGTCCACGGGGTAGTCCTGTGTTCCGATAATCCGGCGGGTCATGATGGCCTCCTGAAGTGAAGTGTAGAACGACGCAGACGGTGGTACTGGGAGGAAAGTTGTAACGTTCACCCCGTTTGCAGTGACGTGATTATGTTCTTTAGCTTGATAAGAGCACTAGCAAACACAAATAGGTAGAACGACAGAGAATACATCGCGCGTGAATCAATCTAATGAATCTCGGGCTGTCAAAATCAACTCGCCTGCGTGATGGGAAGGCGGACTGAGTCACAACACATGACACATGACTCCGTGGCGCCGGCCGATTTCACGGAGCCTGGATGCCAGACCCCGCCCGCACACAATAATGTATAACGTGCACGGTAAATGAAGGGGCCTCTTGTAGAATACCGTGGGGACATTTTGGTATTAGAGCCGAGGAACTAGTCTGTATAGGCCCCGGCCCTATCCGGCATCCAGGCTTGGCCAGCTTGCACGTAATTACCTGCTGATAGTAGCAAAAACTCGAAGAAAAACATTTCATTATTTCCGTATTTTAACATGTGAAACAACACAGAGGCCCAATTATTAGCATTTGAACTTGGAGGCTTTCGAAATACTATCCGCCACTAGAGTTCTATCACCAAAATGAAAACAGTGCAGTGGATGTCACTTAACTTGAAGACAGTGGGAAAAAATCCGGACTTGATGTACAAAATGGAGGTAGTCCCACTCCTAACTGAGTCATCTCAGACAAGGACAAGAAATAGCAATACCTTCAAGTAGCAAAGACATAAAAAAACAACCGAAGCCTAATCTCTGCTTGGAGAGTATTCTTTGATGCAAATTATCATGTCTGCCGTACAGGGCAGTTCTTTTTGGCTAGTTTTCCGCGAGTGAAGAGCGGAAAGTTTTTTTTTTTACAACAAAAGAACAAAAAGAACCGATAAAGGATTTATAGCCGTATAGAATGTCGCTGTAGTAATAACAGATTCTCGGAAACTCGTGTATGACGGATATCGCCCTCGTGTTAATTAGCCGTGTCTCCGCACAATGATATCACCAGCCGGTACACAAGGACCCGACGGACCGATGGGAGAGATAAGGCCATGACTCACTGCAAGCGGAGCTGCGTTTGCGGTCCGCATATCCAGATGCGTGCTGCCTAGTGCTCGTCAATACATACCAGACAGTTTTCGTTCGAAGTTTCATACCCTTTGGTCAGAGTGCACCAACTTCGATGGCGAAGCCGCGCCTACACAACTGCACAGATCAACATTGGTGGTTTGAAGTTGAAGATGGCGAGGTTAACGCTAACATTGCTGGCATTGTCATTGACTATCGTATAGTTGTTGTGCAAGTAGACAAGTGGACCAAAGACGATACAGTCGCAATACAAGTAAGTATGCGTTTTTAAGCTATTTTTTTTTCAAATCGTGCTTCGTAATTACTTGTATGTATTTGTTGTAAGAATGTCTTTCTGTGTGTGATGTAAAATTATTCTGTAGAAAAAGCCATCCTTACGATGGGTTCTATTACGTAGAGTTAGTTGGTGAACTCCAGTTAACCTCTGGAGTAGATATTGACGAAGTGTTATTTTCACAGGCTGGAAAACGCCATCATGACCAGGATGCGGACGTGTACTTCGTCAAAGTCAAGAGATCCCTTGTGGATGAGAACCTTTTCTGCCGCAAGTTTCGTGGATGTGTGACGGCTGATCAGTTTCGTGACAAGTAATATGATCTGGACGCGTTTGGACCATTCAGCAAGATGCACCCGCGAAAAGGAAAAACACTGGAGCTCACGATCGTCGTGAAGGTGAGCTGCTATATATGAACCATTAAAGGCAGCCTTAGCAATATTATGTAAGTCATGTTGTATTAAAACGCATTACATGCATTAAACGCATCTGCATCAATATTTCGTAAATTGAGCCATTAAAGACGGCGCAGAATAGCCTGGGTACCATCCGTATTCTACCGGGGCTCCTTACACTCGCTACCCCTAAAAAATTAGCCTGGATATACCACACCCCAGCCCGATCTCAAAAATATTTGATTGGACATAAAGAAAACTTAACAAAATGGAAAGCTCGACAAAACGCCTAAACACTCAAAAAACAGCCTGGATACCAGACCCAGGCCCGACTTCAGTATGAGGGTGTAGCTCGGGGCCGGCTGTAGAATTTCCGTGTGGGCATGTTGGCCCTAGAGCTCAGGAGTTGGGGTGTACAGGAATCCAGGCTAGTCAAAAACAGCTGGGGCCGAACATCTGCTTGAAGAATACTCAAGCGTAGCCATTTCTTGCCCTCCAAGCAGAGGTTAGGCTCCGACTGTTTTTTAAACGTTTTTTAATCTTCTATATCGGGCTTTCTATTTTGTATGGTATCTTCTTTGTCAAAACCTAACAACCCCAATAAAAACGACTACAAAAACAAAACAGCCGGAACCTAACCTCTGCTTTGAGAGTAGCTATTTCTGGGATCGATGATCCTGCTGATATGGCTACACCACAGGCGTTCAAACAGAGGGTGCCATTCAGCTTGCCAGGCCAAAATACGGACAGATAATTCACCCCGGTAAATTAACTCAGGCTACATCAGATGACCTACCCTAGCATAAAACAGCTGCCTACCCTAGCCTTTCTTTGTCATCTGCTGCCGCTGGCAAGGGACATAACTTTCGATCCGACATCTGAGTAGCCTGGTATCCAAACCCCAGCCCGATCTCAAGTATCTATCGTGCACATGTACACGAAAGATATTTGAGGTTGGGGTATGGTATCCAGGCTAACATCTGAGTGATTAGAATATTGTAGAATCAAGGAAAAAGAGCATGATTAAAAGTCATTCATCGCTCATCGGTCAGTTAGACTGTGCTTAAGCCCCCTTTACAAATCAAGAATTTAGCTCGGCCGAATTGTCAGCGAGCTTTAAATTACGAGGAGGCATGACTCTGATGCCTACGAACAAATGACAGAGTTTCATCGTCGGCATCAGGGTCATACCTCCTTGTAATTTAGAACTCGCTGACAACTCGGCCGAGCTAAATTCTTGATTTGTAAAGGGGGCTTTACTAGGAACATTGACCCCTCACCCTTAGGGTACATTTAAACTTGTGCGGGAAAAACGTTGTTTTTTAAACTTTGATCCACCGTTGTGAATTCGAAGACTTGTTATCTGACAAAATAAGTCGTACGCAAGCAAGACAAAAATAGAAAAAAAAATGTATATATGTAGGAAGGGCGAAATTACCAAATTGTTTTGCATCACTTTGTTTCTAGTTTTGATGTGTTGTTTTCGTTAGGGCGAGGTAACTGTTTTCAAATCGCCTGTCACTGTTCATAGTGTGAAGCCTGCAAATTTACATAATGATTGTATAGAAAACTGTGTCTAAATCACCGTGTAAGTGTTACATTTGGAGAGATGGATGTAAAATGCCCCCTTTGACTAGTAAGTTGGTTCGCACCAATATCCATGCATATTTGATAACCTTTGAAGTTGTTTTTTCAGTTTATAGAATATCACTTGTGATGCTTATGGAATTGGATACATAGTGCGTCTGGTACATAGTAGGGACGGGCTTGCTAGTAGGGGAGTGGTGAGAGATCAGTTTTGTGACTGTGTGAGTCATGTGTCATGGCAGAGAGCGGACACGTGTCTGTGGCTTTCCAGCAAGCATGCAGTCTATATGCGTGCGGGAGATGGGCCGTGTCTACACTCCTTTTTCCTCCATCATACATTTTTGTAGACTCTCGGTAGCAATTCCTAATAGCAAATTGGGGACCTTTCCCCTCTTACAAATATGTAACTCATATATATGGACTTGAATATGGGCATAACTGTGAACAAACCTTAAAGACTTTACAGGTACAGAGACAGATACCCATACATAGATGACTGAGAAGAAGCTGAGTGATTTTTCATAAGGCAAGCCCTTGAGGAAACGCAAGCTGTGCAAAGCTATTGACCCTTAAAAAGGTCATCCTCCTGATAGCCTCAAGTGGTCCTGGTCCTCACCCCTGTTGTGTAGATCTTATCTACGTATCTATGTATAAAGAGGCTGCGTGGTTAATACAGGACACGGTTTTATCTGTCATACCGGATAAGGGGTTATATTGCCGTCCAGGTGATAGGGAAATATGGGCACTAAAGTATAAGATGTTAACAGAAGACCAACGTAAAATGGCGTCGCCAAAACAGGCTTTGTGACCGACGTCGGACACAATTTCACAATAAAGGCCAGTAAGGGTAGGGTCGCTAAGCTAACGAAAGTGGCAGAGTGACATTTAGGAAGGTACACCAAATGTTTGAAGCCTTGCGACCCCTTGAATACAGACATTTGATCACTTTTTATGGACCATTCTTTTATCTAAAATAGCTACTTTTGTACATGGGCAAATTACTAAAGAATGAACCACAATTAATTATGGAAACGTGTTGGCCGGCAGTTGTGATGACGTTTGTACACAATCTACTCAAAAAGTAATCCTAAAACATTACCTGTTCCCATGGTCGAACTCACGTCGTCCCTTACCAGCGCACAATTAGAAGGGTCCTCAGAGGAATTCAAGAACTCGTTTGCTACAATGTTCCCCCTTTAAAAAGCTTCAAGTAGTGGTAAATTTGACCAAACAAATTTGATTCAAGGTAAATAATTTATTCTCTGAGGAACTATAACACTCTCTTCTGGAGTGGAATGCCCCTTGAGACCAAAGTAAAGGCTCACGCCATAACATTTCCGTCTACTTAATAATTTCTTCAGTCTTCTCACCCCTTGATTTCATGTGTTATGGCGTCATAACCAATATGAAAACGGGTCTTCTGATTGGTCGACGTCGTCTGGCTATATATCGTGATATTAGATACAACATCATATATTACCTTTTGTGCTTTAACAGTGACTAATAATCCGTTCTATTATACGCAATAGGTAATGTTTGGGCGGCAACATCTTTGGTTGCTTCAACGTCCACCGCTACCACCTCCAAGTCAACACCGAAGGCTCCCAAGTCCACCTCGGTCCGATCCAAGTCAACACCGATGGCTTCCAAATCCATCAACAGTGACGTCGACAGCGGGGACGGATTTGAGCGTCAAAAGAGGTATTTTCCGCACACCTGACAATATCTTTATACTAGAGAGTGGCATTATATACTTCAATCGTGGCTTTCATTTTCATCCCCATCAATAGTTTGGATGAATTTTTGTTTCTATGACACAGGGTCAAATACCTCATTACCACATCCCGCACTGACACCTTTCAATCAATCAGTCAAGCTTTATTTTTGTACACATGTACAATTGACTAGAATGACCGACTGACAATTGTTAACCATAAACCCCTATTGATTTTTAATCAAAACAAGATACTCAATACGAATTAGAGAGCCCCATAAAAACGACTTAAAAAAAGTTTAAGAAAATGAGCCTAATCTCTGCTTAGAGAGTAGTGAAGTGCGGAAACCTTGGTGTTGGTGCGTGCCGTCACGCCTGTCATGCCAGAACGATAGACAGCGCTAATTTCCAAGCCGATCTTATGGTGGTTTCAGATAGTATCACAAGCTTGGGGAAGAAGTTTAGTCGGAAGAGGAGTTTCATTGACCACCGCGAAGTTCAAGTTCTGTCTACATTTTTATACGCCGATTTCTGTCCGTCTAAAGTGACAAGCGCAAGCGTGGGTAAGATTTAGTCTCCAAGCCTAAAGTCAAAAGAGATAGTATCAAAGCTGGCAAAGGAGTATAGTCGGCCAAAGGAAGTCAAACGGGCACCTGGTGCCGTTATACTAAGTCCCTTGCCAGCTTTGATTCTATTTCTAAGGCACCGTAGGGTCTGATTGGAGACTAGGTAAGATTGGGGACGGAGTTTAGCTGGTAGAGGACTTTCATTGGCCACCGCGAAGAATCCAAGGCAATGCGATCGGTAAAGATTCCAAGTTGCAAACAAGAAAACCTGACACAAGAAGTGTTTAGTTAAGCACACTTTTTATTGCGAAATATACATATACATAACAATATAGGAGGTTTATTTGCAAGTTCTTGCCCGAGGGCTAATTGCAACATGAAACATACAGAAAATATAATAAACATGTATAAAATGAATTACTTTGGTATAGATAACAATGGTGACAAGTGTAAACGAGTGACTATTCTATCAATGGTATGGACTGCTGAGAGCTACAATCTACGTATTTAGGGTTTGACTTCTTTTCTGGAAGCAGTGGAAGACGAAGTGTCCCACTTTTTCTATGATGCGTGGGTTATGTGACGTTAACAGCGTTATAGTTTTGTTTTCGTCGGTAAGCGTTTGGAAATTTTTGTGGAATTTGCATGCCTCTTCAAATAACTCATTTCTTTCCTGATCGTTAGAGAGGCAGTTAGAAATAAAATGTATTTCGTCTTCCACCGGTTTTGCCATACAATGGTTACAGGTTCTTTCGCCCACGGGTAGCTTTTTGTACCGCCCTCTCTCAATTGCAAGGGGGTGGGCGCTAATTCTAAGTTTGCACATTGCCGATCTGACCTCGAATTTATCTAGTAACGTTAAATAAGTTTCCATTGAGTATCCCTTCTTTAGTTTCTTGAAAAATCTTAACTTACCATTATCTGTGGACAGTCTATGAGAAAATGTCTGGATATATATATCTTCTAACCTTTTTCTTAACGATGTACATATATGCTTATTGTCTAGCTGTGAAGTCATATAGTTCCATAGGTAAGAGTAACCAGTATTGTCTAGAATTTCCTTTACGTGTTGTAACCAGTATTTCTTACGGCCGTTATTCGGTATAGATTGCTGACAGAGTAGACAACATAACAACTAGACAATATAAAGCGTTATTTGTGCACAACTCACCTACTGACCTAGTCGATACGTTGTCTTCGTCTATTCCAGCGATCTCTGGGGAAAGCCCCCGCTGTGAACTGGCGCGGCTCGCCGCGTTTGTCCCAGATTCTGGCTCGGAAAGGTTGTAAAACTATCATCCCAGTCAGTTTTCACGTAAGAGTAACCCGTAGCAGATAATTGACGATAATTTCCTTGGCTGTACTGAAGTGCGGACCCCGTGGTGTTGGCGCGTGCCCTCACGCCCCCCCCATTAGCACGCATTAAAAACGGCTCACTTTCACCAAGTACTTCACTTCACTTACTGCGAACTAATTCATGGGATCATTGTCTCCGCATCAGAATCATGAACAATGACTCAAGTACCTAAAGACAACCTAAGCATTGTCAGAGAATTAAAACTGGATAATTTTTTTTAAGTGATATTGGCATTTAGTTCACCATATTAGCACATTTAACGTCTAGGGGATTGTGATTATGTATTCATAACAATGATGGTCCCGATGTCTCAGCGCCCACGTTCCTCAACAGATCGTTGTTGTGCCGAAATTCAGCCGCTCAGTTTCACACATCCTTTGAAACTAGCCTTACGAAGCTTAAGTCAGATAATTCAAATTCATTGTCAGTTACAAAAGATGCATTTTTTCCCTTCAATTTTCAGAACAACGCCCATTCCAGACAAGGAACTGGTGATTCGACTGTTCATGGCGAGGAGACATGTGACTGCGGAGGCGCTTGCAACTGCCACACTTCCACGTCAAACAAAGAGGAGAACTGTTATCTTCCAGTGGGTCGCATCAAAGATGCCATTTGATCAAAACGTGCGTTCGCTGACGATGTGCCGTCTTGAGTGCCGTTTAGAAGGAATTGGAACCGTTTGCATGGACCGAGACCCCGCGCAGCAAGATTCTCCAACACGTCACCTGCACGCTTGAATCCTCCCCACTGCGACTGATGCTCCTTTCTCGAGCACTGTCCAAAACCGTCCCCATTGCAACCTTTATATTACGACAAGTACATGTGATTGCGGTTTGACTACATTCGTCCACGAACAATAGATTCAATTGCTTATTCATATTGCGCTAGGGTCCTGCCATATGATATTTGTAATTTGTAATACAATGTGTGATCCCAAATGTCGGGAAGTTCTGATGCCACATATGTTGCCAGTAGTCTCTGATTGTTCTTTCTTTCGTGTTTTTGCTTCACTACTGAGTTTATACCGCAAACGTTTGCGCATCGAATTGTATCGAGCACAAGCTGAATTTGAATTAGTTGATAAGGGCCATGTAGATTTAGAACTTGTAATTAGAGCTATCAGTAACAAACGAATAGCTTGAATTACATTGCTGACGAATGCTCAACAAGGGCATGACATTGCTGAAAATACAACCGATGATTAGCCATGACAAGTATAATCAAGCTAAATATGAACTGTAAAGGGTCCATCCCTCTAGCTCTATACATTGCACCATTTGTATTGTAACCAGTAGTTTTACGTCTTCAGTTGTATAGTTTTCCCTTTTTCCTTGCCAATCAATACACCTAATTGCAATGGACTAAGAGTGCGTAATTTGCGTATGTATGTGTGAGTGTGATTGCATGCTCATTATATATGCATACTTATATTTAAAATTTATCCCAGCTACTGGCAGGTCGATCGAGCAAACCTACTGGCATGCCCCAGCCACAGGGAGGGCGATCGCCCCAAGTACTGAAAGGGCGATCGCCCCGAGCTACCGTCAGGGCGATCGCCCCTAACTACTAGCAGGGCGATCGCCCCCAACTATCAGCAGGGTGATCGCCCCTAAGTACTGACAGGGCGATCGCCCCCAAGTACTGACAGGGCGATCGCCCCCAACTACAGGCAGGGCGACCACCCAAAGCTACCAACAGGGCGATCGCCCCGGACTACAGGCAGGGCGATCGCCCCCAAGTATCCTTCACTTTTGTGAAATCAAGACGACACGACTGGACAATTCAGACTTTGTACGGGGCAATCGCCCCCACAAGTCACTATTCCCAGGACTTGAGTGTCTTGAAAAGTTGCATTCTAATCCAATATGGCTTGATTTTCAAAAAATTTCGCACTGCGTTTTCTGATTATCAAGTCGAAAAAAAAGGAATAAAATGGATTTTCCTTTATTATTTTGGATTCTGTTAAAATATACTTCTTCACACACACACACACATATAAGATACGTGTTCGTTTCGTTTATTTATGTTTACAAATGTGTGTGTGATTGCATATGCGTGTCCGTATGGAACGCTTTGTATATATGTATGTATGTATGTATATATGTATGTATGAACATGCATGAGTGATGAAGGTGCGGCCTCAATCTATAACAGTGTGATTACTATACGTTGAATCAAATTATTTTTGTAGTTGTTTATTACATAAATTTATGATGAAAATCTTAATCGTTCATTTAATCTCGCTCGTTTAATTTCCACCCAGTGTGTCCGGTGAGTCGGATGGGTACCGGCTGCACATTTCCGGGCATTCAGGCACCGCGGGAGACTCCATGACGCACAGCAACGGGTACAGGTTCTCCACTGTGGACAGGGACAATGATGTATTGAGCGTACACTGTTCTCAGCGGTGGGGACAGGGCGGCTGGTGGTTTGCAATTGGGTACTGCAGCCACTCTAACCTCAACGGCCGCTACCTGGGCAACTGTGGGGACTCCTGTCCGTACGAGCAAGGTGTGATGTGGAAACACTGGAGAGGCCTTCGATACTCCCTGAAGTCTGTGTCCATGAAGATCGGGCCATAAACAACGTGCCTTCTGCACTGTGTGGACTCTGTTTGTGTTTTGATGAATTTTTTGATCAACAAAATTATGAAATGAACCCAGCCATATTGTTTGATTATATCCTGCAGAATAAGAATCACCTTCAGTTCACATATAAAATTTGTTTGTTCATGGCCAATTTAACCATTCGATCTTGCAAATATTTACTAATAATTTACTTTTAGTCTTTTGTCAGATGTTTACTTTTTGTATTCAATGTCATCAACGATGGTAGTATTCGGGTTGTTGCTACTTACAAACTGTCTTGCATAGAAAGTTAACTTAGACCAAAGAAGTCGATACATGAAAATACGTGTTTTAACAGCATTAATCGGAAGACAGCAGTTACTACTCAATACGAAAAGTGCATTCGGAAATGATGAAAAGAGGGTTTATCGACTATCATCAAGAGTTAATTAAATTCAACCCAAAACATTTCATTAAAAAGTATTATGATGATCTTGAATTAGAGCACGACCATAGCTTCTAGCGACATTAGAAAGTTTTCAGAATGATGTTGTTGCCCTGTAATTCTGTCATGTAGTGATGAGGTTTTGATAGATATTGCATGATGGTAAGAAAATATATAACACTCTAAGGTTAAGAGATAGTAATGGTACGAAAATCCTTTGCGTTTAGATCGACAGTCCGTGCAGTATAATGTTGATCCAGGTAATCAGGGCACGATGCACTTTGACACTACGACCTTTCCAGTTCTTTAGGCGTATACTGGTTACCCCATTCGGCACACTACGATAGATTGTTGATCTACAACCCAATGGATTTCTTGTATTAGATACATCCATTCTTTGTTTTGAAAACTAGGAAAAGGTGTTTTTGTGCAGTTCGTTTGTGGTGGTATTTTCGTTAGCGGTAACAATGACTTCTGACATCACGTAAGATAAGAAAATCCAGTGCGTTTCGATCGACAATCGGTGCACCGTAATTTGGATCTGGGTAATCAGGCTATGATCTATGACCTGACGACTATCCTGGTTATTATTTCAGCACAGTATGACCGGCTGTCGATCTAATGTGTTTTAACGCAGTGGACTTTTCCGTATTACATTTATTGCTTCATTCTTTGTGCCTTAAAAAAACTAATAAAAGAGGGTTGTGTCTTTGAGACTGTATGTTTGTTAGCGTCACTTTAGGGCACTAGCTGTAATTGTGGAGCTAAACGAGTTTGTGAAAAAGCTCGTTGCAGTACTTTAGCCAGTGACAGCGTGGCTCTTTTGAGTGGTGCTTACCACAAGCCACATTGCTTTTGTTTACACAAAACACAAAAACACGACAAACAACGGTGTTGTATTAGTAGATTTTGGCATAGTTGCATCCATATTGTGGGCGAAGGTTCAGCTTGTAGTGACGCCCTAGAACTAATACATTACACTTAGCTCAAACATGCACCGTGCAGGGAGCAAGATCTCGGGGATACTGACAGGGTCTCCCGCAAGAATTCCCGTTGCGCGACTCGGCGGCATCAAAGTATTCACTTCGACGGATGTAAACGTACCAAATAACATTAGTATTGACACTTTCGGATTGATACTGATAAGTTACAATGGAGTCATAGTTTCTTGTGCAAAACTGCATACGGAGTTCGAACAGCCACTGGGACATGGCAGAATTGTAGACGGAAGGATGTGCACCTGCCTCCGCCGGCCAGTCACATGCGACCCGGGACAAATCATCCAAACGAAAACACGTACTCACAATTTTCTACTAACGTATACTTTATTGCCATTATGCAAGAAAATATTTTCGTCATATCATTGCTAATAGAGTTATTCAGCATACAGAAAAGACAATTCTATCAGCCTGGAAGAGGACCCATCTCAGGGGTGTTTGTGATGAAATGCTCTTGGGGACATGTTGGTCTTCCTGAAAGCGAGGAAAACTTAGAAACTGTTAAGTGCTGTTCCCAGAATCTTTTCTGTTTACTTAGATATAAAGAGTAATTCTCGTGTTTCCTACGTTGATGGCTAATTAAAAAATCAGACGATTCAAAACTTACATAACATAAACGTCATCAAAGGAGACGTAAGAAGTGTTTCTTTCTCGATAATGAACAACATTAACTGCCAGTGCTGACATCTGTTCAGATATTTAATGTACATCCTACCTGTGGAGCCTTGTCTTTGTCAGAGCCGGAGAGAAAACCCGACAACAACCCACTTCCGCAGGTGGGCTTCTCTCCACTGCTAGAGATTGGCAACTTCTAGTCGACCTTGGGAGACAGCTCAAGTTTCCAGAACACATTGTAGCCACGTCACTTCGCCCTGACATGGTACTCGTGTCAGAATCCACCAGACAAGTGGTTCTGCTGGAGCTAACTGTTCCCTGGGAGGAGCGGATAAACGAAGCTAACGAGCGGAAGAGGGCGAAGTATGCCGAACTGGTAGTACAAAGCCAGAGTAATGGGTGGAGAGCCCGGTGCGTACCTGTGGAGGTTGGTTGCCGGGGTTTCGCAGGGCAGTCTTTGGCTTATGTGTTAAAACTCCTTGGAGTAAGAGGCTTCCGTCTTCGGAAATCCATCAGGGATATTCTAGAGGCTGCAGAGAAAGCCTCACGTTGGTTGTGGTTCCGTAGGGGGGAACCGTGGAAGCCACACGGACACAGGTCGGGGAATGATCAACCTCGGCTGGGTCGCCCGGGCGAGGGTGTATGGTGATTAAAGACCCGAAACACCCAATGACCCCGGGTTCATCACTGATGATGTGTCCCTGTTCGCACTACCAGAGTGTATTCTAGAGCTACCTGTGGAGCCTTGACTCCCTAATATGGCAACCACAATGGGTACCCCCCCCCCCCCTGCCTTATACCTGCTCATTCCAGTTGTGCTCACGTCATTCACATCTTAAAGGGGATATTATTTTTCGATAGATATCAATTGTATGAAGTGACAAAAAGTATGCTACATAACATTATATGATAAAGTACCCGTTAGCCCCACGCGCATCAAAAAGTATTCAGTCTTCTACAAAACTCATCAAGTACCATCTAATTAAATCAATCAATCAATTTCAGCCTATGGCTGAAGACAATGTGCCTGACAACGCCAGACGTAGGTTACAAAGCTAATTTTAGGGGCGCTAAGAAAAACACGTCTTGTTATGTGTTCTTTGATATCTTGTGAACGATTGACCTTCTTGGTGTGCTAAGCGCCCCTCATTTCTGCCGAAACTTCTTACTATAAAGGAAGTGTCTACACACACAGGGCATGCATGGGTAGGGTCTGTATGGGTTTAGTGAGTGTCATATTGTTTTACAAACACACGTTGCGTAATTCACCACAAGTGAAAGTCTATAAAAAGTCGGCTGATCATGTATTCATTGATACATTATCTATTGCAAAATAACACTCCCTTCTGCAGTGTAGTGCCCCTTTAACACCTGTGCTGGAGGTGAGCCAAACGTCCGTCAGGTCGTTCAGTGGCAGGTGTGACGTAGGTTCTTAACTCAGTTTCCTCCAAACCATTCACGTTCTTAACGTTATTCGTCTACCTTGTTGCTCACGTTTCCTTTGTTGACGGGTACGAAAAACCAAAGTGGGATGATTCAAAAGTTAAGGAAACCAAAAGTCATTAAATCAGACAGAAGAAGTGTTTCTTTCTCAAGTTTAAATGTCATTACTTTAGTGCCTCATGCGACAACTTCTTTCAGATATTTACCTTACACAATTCCAACTGCACTTTTCCCTCTATAGGTACTTCCGTTTTCATTCCCTTTCGTTCCTTTTTGCACTTTCGGTAGACCCTTTCAGCCCCTGGACTATCGTTATATTGACTTTTGTGTTCCTTGTATTAAAAAACATATAGTGGTTTTGCTGAACTGAAAGGGCAACGGAACTTACACGTATACATGAGTGTACTCCTGTGTTTGTGTGTGGATGTGGATGTGTGTTTGTGTGTGTGTGTGTGTGTTTGTGTGTGTGTTTGTGTGTGTTTGTGTGTGTGTTTGTGTGTGTTTGTGTGTGTGTTTGTGTGTGTGTGTGTGTGTGTGTGTGTGTGTGTA
This sequence comes from Branchiostoma floridae x Branchiostoma belcheri, assembly GCA_019207045.1. Taxonomy (NCBI): domain Eukaryota; kingdom Metazoa; phylum Chordata; class Leptocardii; order Amphioxiformes; family Branchiostomatidae; genus Branchiostoma; species Branchiostoma floridae x Branchiostoma belcheri. The sequence continues at coordinate 1,250,961 of CM033039.1, forward strand.
TGTATGTGTATTTGTGTGTGTGTGTTTGTGGAAAAGCAGGAAGGTTCTGCGACGTCTCCAGAAAAACACCAGGATTTAATGACTACATTTAGAGTTCTCACGTACCAACCATCTGATATTTCTCCCTCCCAGCCCTGATTAACTCCTTTTCCAAGAAAAGTAGTCTGCCATTTACAGAAAAACAAAATGCCATTCGCACCACATGATGCCACGTCATCCCTACAAATAAAGACAAATGTGGCCTTACTTCGTCAGACTAAACAAAACCAGACTAAAAACCAGTACATAAAGAATGGTGGATAAACATTTTCCTAGTCATAAATCATGTCAAAACACATCATCCAATATGTCATCCCTGCCAATTTTGCTGACTTTTCAGGTCGTCCAAACATCACGATCTTCTGTTTTCATGTTTTGGAAATTTATTGAGAAACCAAAAAAAGACGTTCAACATTTAACAAAATCATCAAATGTCCACGGGATCCCTTTTGACCCTTCTTGGCTTTTCATATTAAGAAAAATAACGAGCTCAAGCAAACATGGATCTACAACGATATCTTAAATTTCTAGAAGGATTCAAATATGATTACTCGATGAAACCACTTGCATTACTTTCTGACTCACCCTCGTAAATAGAATAGAAAACATAAACAAAACAACAAACGTTTCATTCAGGTATATTAAATATGAACGTAAGAAACACAACCCAGTCTTTACATGTCACGCAGATTCTTAAAATATAAATAATATCTAGATTTGTTGTTATTATGTTATGAGTGCCTGAGCTGATTTCAAGACGACCACGCCCTTGCAATCCCGTCAGAAGAAAAGTGACGTCCAATTAACGTACAATTAAGAATTTCCCTCAACCAATTTTTGCTACAGTAGGAGACTCAGCCTGCATATGTAATAAGCTGCATTTTTTTCTTTAAGCCACATGCCTATTTTCAACTCTGAATTCCGAGCAGTTTTTCTTTTTTCGTTGCTGGTGTAGAGTGAGGTCGTCAGGGTCATTAGGGTTGTGGTGTGTTGATTACATGTTTCTGTAGACTACTTCCCCATCAACTAAGAGAAATAAAACTTAGCACACTTCTTGCCTTTAAACAGTTGATAACCGTGTACAGCTTCGTCTTCTTTCCTTAATGGAAAAGTAATCTATTAAACCGACAGCTCGTGGATTCGTGTATAAATCCAACTGCTCTAACTCAGCTTACTCCATCCTAGCAGCTGTGATTAAGGAACCATTGAGAGTTCAGAAATGAAAATTAACATGCAATCTACAGATGCAATTGTTATCATACATGTGTTTTTTAACCTCCTAAAGTAATTTTCAGTGGGTCAGATTCAGAGCAACTGAGTGTCTGACAAGCTTACAAAGGTGTCATCTTGAAATAATAAAATAATAGTCAAGTTTATTGCAAATTCTTGCCCGTGGGCTAATTGCAGTTAACATAAAAAGATTCAAACAAATGTACACGATACAAAATCACAAGTGTCTACTCTAGTCTAAAGCTAGTAAAATCTAACTCTAGATCCTGGGTTAATGGGTTCGACTCCTTTTTCGAAGACAGTGGAAGACGAAAGATCCCACCTTTTTTATTATGTGTGGGTTTTGTGATGTTAGAAGGAGAACTGATTTCTTAATAATAAAGACTAAATTTTGAAAAACTTCAATCTCAAGAGGACATAAGCCTGTTCTTTTTTGCTAAATATCAACTCTGTTAAAAATTAGACTGTTGTGAAACCACTTGCATTATTTTTTGACTCACCCTCGTAAGTATAAGTCTGTGTATGCCGCCCCCCCCCCAGGAATAGTTCGTGCCATCTTACAAATCTAAATCGACCAATCACATCTCAACATACTGACGTACAGTCAGCATGTTAAACCTATGATATCACATATGTGTTATGTTATACATAAATATATATACACACTGCATCAGATCACAGTTACGGCAAACACACCCAGAAAGCTTTCCCTACCTAGAACTCAAGACACGTCTTCAGGAAGCGGCAACGTCTTGAGTAGCATCTTCAGGAAGCGGTAACGTCTTGTCGTAGCAGGTCGGTGAGAACCGCTGTATCGATCTCGCGTGAGTAGGGATATCTGAAATCTACTTCATTTTATCGTTTTTCCTACATATTTGTAGTTGTTTATTGTCCGTCATGACATTTTACACAGAAAGATGTGAATACCAGACTCTAGAAAAGTACACTATCTCAGGAAAAATATTTCAGGAACAAGCATGTCTGAAAAGTACACGTCAGCAACAAGCACAGCTAATACAGTAGGTACGGACTTCTAAGCTCCGTGTTGATTGGATTTGTCTGCTGCTTCCAGCCTCCTTCACAGCCTTCCACGGGCGTTGGCGTTTATTTTTTTGGGAGGCGCTGACTTGCTATTTTCAAGATATTTGGGCCAGGTTTTTATACCGATAATCTCTTTTGCCGACAGATCGGGAGGGAATAAGGGATAAAGTATGCTGTGCGCCTCATGTTTCATATGATGTGCTATGGCTTCTCTCAATTTGACTAAATCATGCAGCTCTTATTAGTCGGTTGCCTTGACGATTGCATATGCGCATAAGAGGAACGCGTAAGCTGGTGCGATTGGTTAATTGTAATGATTATGGCTGGGTACTGATGCGGTGTACCGGTACAAGACCAGTTTTTCTCATTGGACCGGTCTGGAAAAAAACGGACCTGAAAAAAATCGGTGGACCGTATAATGGAGCTATTGGATAATGAACAGATTACATGATCAGGCTTTCAAACGTTTGGGGCTTTCTGGTTGAAGAAAATAACAAGGGCGAAGCAAAGTACAGTCAATAGTCATTTCTACCAAGTTTTAACGTCAATCGTACATAGGCAGTTAGCCTTGTAGGAATATAAAACGACAATGGGAGTCGAATACTCCACAAAACAGATTTCTTTGTATTTTACCTGTGATTGATTGAATGTTGTTAACATGGATAAAATGTCGGCGATCTGGCGGGAAAGTGGAAATAGCTATCAAAATACAAATCAAAGGCGATGGGCGGAGTCACGAATCAGCGCGTGGCGTGTTCGATTCCCACGTGTGCTGTCACAGATCAAATTCGGGAGTCGAAAGCTGGGACCCGCGCCTGAAAAACGTATGGTGGGTTTCTACGGTCCCAACAAATGTGTCAAAGTGATGTTCTAGTGGCATTAGCCTAAATTCTTAGTGGCCTGGGCCATCGGGACACCGTTAATTTCAAAGCTTGGTTCCAAAGACTTCTTTCGCCAAACCCGCACGGAAGACATGGGCCATGCCAGGGTGCATTTTATGTATTTTTACCCGAAATAGCAGGAAGGGTCTGCGACAGAACCTGCTGTGCCAACCTGACTGCCTCATGTGTCGGACGACACGGGAGCCCCTAAGTCTAAGTCTAAGTAAGTCCGCGACGTCTCCAGAAAAACACAGGGATTCAATGACTATACATTAAGAGTTCTCACGTACCAACCTTCTGATGTTTCTCCCTCCCACTCCAGATGAACTCCTTTTCCCAGAAAATTAGTCTGTCATTTGCAGAAAAACAAAATTTCATTCGCACCACATGATGCCACGTCATGCCTCCAGAATAAGTAAAAGTGGCCTTACTTCGTCAGACTAATGAAAACCAGACCACACCCAGTACATGAAGAACGGTGGACCATCATTTCGCTACTAATATATAATCCATGTCAAAACACATCATCCCATATCTCATCCCTGCCAATTTTGCTGACTTTTCAGGTCAGTAGAGAAAGGGAGGGTATGGACCACGGCAGTTCTGACTCCGCCGCTAGGAGTCACTGCACCAGGGGAGTGTTGACATAAGTAGCTACTTATTGGCTTACCGTGGGATTAACGGCAAATTGGATTGGCACTAAATAAAGGATTAACTATTCATTAAAAATGTATGGGATTAAGTATGGCTTCGTCTTGGTCAATATTGATCAACTGGGTATACCTATGCGTGTATTGTTGCATACAATACCGTTGACGTGGCATTACCCTATTGGATAAGTATTTACGGTATGATATATAAGACGGGAGTCCAGTATAATTTACCCCTAGCGCTGAACAGTGTCTGAACTGCAAGATCTTGTAGCTGAGTTGATGAGTTAGTGGGCGTTACGTCACAGTACAGCTCCTGCGCGCGCAACCTGACGTCTCACTGACCCTTACAAGTGCTACGGGTTTCCTGACACAACAGCTGTTCAGCGAAAAAAAGGAGTTGATTTATCGTTGGAACACATGATGGAGACAGTAGACAGGTTGTTGGCGAGAATGGAGGCAGGGAAAAACCCTGTGGACAAAGACTTCATTCAGTCATCAGTTGTGTTCTGCATGTGATTCGCGAAATAATTAAAGCATAAAGTGTCCTGTGGTATGGACGCAGACAAGAGCGGTTATATACGTTGGCAGATCGGGAGGGAATTAGAAGGGCCGAAATTTTCTTGAGAGCAAATGGATAGAGTATGCGGTGCGCCTCATGTTTCACATGATGTGTCATGGCTTCTCTCAATTTGACTAAATCATGCAGTTCTTATTAGTCGGTTGCCTTGACGATTTCATTTGCACATAAGAGGAACGCGTAAGCTGGTGCGATTGGTTAATTGTAATGATGTAATCTCCAGGCAGGAGAATCGGCCAGGGCCTATTTCAGTGATACTTTTAGGCGTTTTCTGTATTTCGGCGGCGCTATGACTATGTCATGCTGTACGCTTTCTTTACGTGTTTGATAATCATTACCTCCATGAAAGATGGAGGTATAGTTTTGGCCCCGTGTCTCTGTGTGTGCGTGCACCCAGAGCAAGAACGTAAGAGCCTCAGGGTGGATTGTGGTGATATTTAGTATGTAGATATTGTAGGTATTTTTTGACGCAGGGCTCAAGGTCGATATTGGGCTTCATGGTGGATGACCTTAGTACTGCAGCATCACCGATTTTTGTATCTTTTGCCTCGGATGTGCTGTGCTCCTGATTTTTGAGAGGCACATAGCTTTCAATGTAAGGGGGAACTAATCTCCAAGCAGATTCCTCCGGTGGCATAAAACAGTAACATAAGCTGGGGAAGGAGTTTAGCCGGCAGAGGAGTATGATTTGCCACCGCGGCTTTGTGAAATATTAGGTAAATCGACGTCGCATCGTGCTCAGTCGGACGTTTTGTGTTGTTTTCCTCCAGTACGCAGTCAGTTATTGACACCAAAGAAACAAAAAAATCACCAAATGTCACAGAAAACACAATGAACTCTTGCAGCCGACCCGATCCCTGACCCCGCACGCCCGGAGTTAATATTAGCATCTTCTTCCTAACGCAGTTTGATTGCTTGATAGTCTCCTTTGATCGGTTCCGTCCTACGGCAGATTCCGCGGTGGCAAATTATACTCCTTCCCCAGCTTATGTTACTGTTTTATGCCACCGGAGGAATCTTCTTGGAGATTAAGGGGGAACGTTTGGGCTCCCTCCCCTAGCCCTTTTCAGAGGGACAACTGAGTAAAATGATATTTGGCATGCAAGTAGCATAGTCAATCGTCATAATCATTGGTCGATGTGCTTACACACGACGGAGTTATACCGCCCCTTACGGGTGACATACCCTTTCTTATGCACCAGATCTTCAGAGGGACAACTGAGTAAAATGATATTTGGCATGTAAGTAGCATAGTCAATCGTCATAATCATTGGTCGATGTGCTTACACACGACGGAGTTATACCGCCCCTTACGGGTGACATACCCTTTCTTATGCACCTGTCCGGGTGAATGGTGTAAGTTTCAGTTCAGATGACGTAATCTTTTCAATACTCCTGTCTATGGGGGAGAGTTATATATTGAATATAGTCATATCTACTACCATTTCATTAATATTTCTTAGATACGTCGATATAGATTAGACATCCAGGTAATAAGATATGTCAAAAAAAAGTCACTCAACTGGATATGATTTTGGAAACGGTCAGACGTTATGGATAGTATCCATCAGTTTTCGTCAGTGACACTGAAGAGATCTGGAAGAAACTGGTCTTTTATACCCTAACTATGAATGAAGGCAATTTAAGATGTCCAATAGGAGACATTGTAAGACAAAGTCAAGCTGAAGACAATTTGGATTCTAATAGAAACAAAGATAAGGTAAAGTCAAGCTGGAGACAATGTTGGATTTCAATGGAAAACAAGGCTAAGACACAGTTAATCCAAATGAGTCAATTAGCTCCTGTTGTTTTAGTTACAGGAGATAAACGTTTGAAAATTGTCAACAGCTTAATGAGATAATGAGCCGAACAAGTTAGCTGGCCGACGAATATGAGTTGCGATCAGACAACTTGTTCGGCATGTTATCTTTCTATATTTGCCAACTACGTATCGTGTCTGCCATGCATAATTTGCATAATTACTTTGGAAATCGTCTAACCCCGCTTTGGTCCATTATAGGAATATTGCAACCTGTCACATCCGGTAACTGAGAAATGGAACTGCTGGCCTCCAACCCGGTGTACGGACTTAACCCGAATGGAACGGATCCTGATACTGACGTGCGACCAGTTAGCATGAAGCCATATGCCGTTAAATATCAGGAGGAAGATACTGATGATGATAAAGACCATCGACCAGACAGTATGGAGCCATACGCCGTCAGATATCTGGACAAAGATGATGATGATCACAAAGGCCTGTCACAAGATGCTGGCACTTCCGGGAATGATGCTTGGACTTCCGGGAATAATGCTGGTACTTCCGGGAATGATGCTGGTACTTCCGGGAATGATGCTGGTACTTCCGGGAATGATGCTGGCATCTACGAGAATGATGCTGGCATCTACGAGAATGATGCTGGCATCTGTGAGAATGATGCTGGCATCTACGAGAATGATGCTGGCACTTCCCGGAATGATGCTGGCACTTCCGGGAATGATGCTGGCAGTGCCGGGAATGATACTGGTACTTCAGTCCCACGAAGGAATGACAGGAACATGCGCGGCACTCGCAAACCCAGGCACACACAGGGTGATCGAAACGGTCCTCGGGAAGCAGCTGGCGGTAAGATGATATGTCTACATTAACGACGTACTTGTACTTCAATTTCAAGGGGAGTCAAGTAAGTTTATCGACGCCATTTTAATATTGTAATTTTTCTCCAGGCACCCCAACCATGCAGCAGACTGATTGGCAGGCACGTGCCGACGCCGCTGCGAGTATACCTAACCCTATGTACGCCTCCGGAGCAGGTAAGACTTTTTAATCCTTTGTCAGATTCGTCGTACGATTGACTTACGATAAAAAGCTGATTACGCAAAGGCCCAGGCATTATGACACCATATACACCGAGGAACAGGCGGGTCATTAACGTTATTATCATATAGCCTACCCAAATTTGCAAACTACTGTATGACGCATTGTCGAATATCTGAAAGTTCGCCTTTGTTCTTTGGTGCTTACATTTGTAAGGAGATTACAGATTGCTTTTTGAAACCCAAACTTTCTTTTTGCTCCTTTTAATTGGCCAATGATTGCGTATCGCTCCTTCGCAAATCGACACCGGTTAGTTTCGATTCATTCTGACCAATCAGAACGAGCGATGCACACCGACCTGGCCGGAATCTATGTGTTACAGCGTCATAACCAACATGGAACGGGGCCTTCTGATGGGTCCGTGGCGCCTGTAGTTTATTGTACTGTGTGTTATTTTCGGTTTGCCTATTTTGCATGAAAACTAAGCTGTATACGTAATTTCCAGCAGGAAAATTGGACTAACCCAAATTTTCGACTGTCTTTCTCAGTCTTTGTATGTCTTTGACAAAGACTGAAGTTGGACAATCTGAACTCTCGTGTTTGATTTTCGTGTTGGAAATTAAAGTTCAAAGTTTTCGTTGTCTTAAATTCTCTTGTTTTCTAACAGACCGCACGGATCCGGGTGGAGCAAGCGGCCGCTGTGCTCTCTGTAGCTTCATCCGCTCCCAGCTTATATACATGGCCGTGGGCATTGCCGTGCTGCTAAGCCTGGTTGCTATGGTATTCGCCCTCCTGGCGTTCATCAACAATGGGGTAAACAAACAGTCTTGTATCATAAAGGCCTGTTGTAAAGCAATTTTTCGACATAACTTATGTTCTGTTTATTGAGTCCATCAAGCCATATCTTTCTAAAATTCTGTTTTTTTACATTTTTTAACGTTCGGTCTAACGTACATATATACGTCTATACGTTCGTAGGGGGCATCTGAACTGACCACAACCGTTGACGCCTTGAAGCGTAACCAAGACAACATGTCCACCGCTATTGATGCCTTGAAGCGCGACCTGGACAAGGAGCGAAGTCGAACCGCCGCCTTGGAGCAGCGTCTTCACGACAAGCTGCCAGGTAGGTTGTTTTTTTTTAGCTGTCAAATGTAATTTTTGTGATGGTAACGTCAGTAGTATAATAGCAGGAAACTTTTTCACGTCTTATACAGTTTGTTTTTCTTAATTGAGGATTTCAGCAGCCCAGTCATCAACCATGGTTTATTGTTATCGAAATTGCGCTTTGGTTTACATGATGTTAGAGGAAAACATTTCGTAAAGTGAGTGTAAAAGATTGTACTGACATGACTGAAAGCAGTATTAGCATTGGTACTCTGGTATACGTCGCCCCAAGTTTTATCGTTTAAGAGTGCTTTAAATTTGTTTTTTGTTAACGCTTTTGAATTCACGATGACTACATTCGTGGCTTTTATTTTGACTCTTACAAGATAGGAAAAAGGTCAGATATATCAGTCACTAAGAGGCCTGATACATAAGTGTCGATCAACGAATCGGAGGTACTGAAATTTGGCTTGGACAGCTCGATCCACTTGAAGGCCGGTTGTGGTTCGAAACGCTACGGGCCAATAAGGTCTGTCCGTGAGGACAGTGTTCTTGATATTAGAATTAAAAACAAATATTTACTTTTTCCATTGTATCTTTTCCTAGAGGAAGACAGTGCTGAGTACCATTCATCAGGAGTGAGAACAAGTGGAGTGTACCAAATCGACCCCCTCCCCGCTGATGTGGACGCGTACTGTGACATGGATACCGCAGGTATGGCTTAGCAAAACATGGTGGATTGTCTTTTGATGGCAATGTATTATTGTTATAATTTTATTTCTTCGTATCCCTTCGTATTTCTTCGTCATCCTCTGTAAAATTCTTAAGTTCCCGAGAATCGTTAACAGATAATGTAAGTACCTTTTCGGAAATTCGTAATATATTTCACATCCATGATCCAGTTGAAATTCTATATCTTATTTTTGTTTTCATTTTATATCATCTAGTAAGTATATTTTGTTCGTTTCGAGAGTCTAGTTGAATATTGGTTCCTATAATTCAACCAACACTTATTTTACTCACATTTTACTTCATCCCCCCCTACAGGAGACAACTGGACCGTGATCCAGCGGCGGCAGGGCGGGTCGGTTCCCTTCAACCGGAACTGGGAGGAGTACAAACTGGGCTTTGGGAACAAGAACGGGGAGTACTGGCTGGGGAACGAGAACATCCACCTAATGACCCGTCGGAAGAACTATCACCTGAGGATTGACCTTTGCGACTGGCAAGGGGAGTCACGGTGGGCAGAGTACAGCACCTTCAGGTGAGCAAAACATCTTCAGGTGAGTAAAGCACCTTCAGGTGAGCAAAACACCTTCAGGTGAGTAAAACACCTTCAGGTGAGCAAAACACCTTCAGGTGAGCAAAACATCTTCAGGTGAGCAAAACACCTTCAGGTGAGCAAAACACCTTCAGGTGAGCAAAACACCTTCAGGTGAGCAAAACACCTTCGGGTGAGTAAAACACCTTCGGGTGAGTAAAACACCTTCAGGTGAGTAAAACACCTTCAGGTGAGTAAAACAACTTCAGGTGAGTAAAACACCTTTGGGTGAGTAAAACACCTTTAGGGTGAGTAAAACACCTTCAGGTGAGCAAAACACCTTCAGGTGAGTAAAACACCTTCAGGTGAGTAAAACACTTTCAGGTGAGTAAAACACCTTCAGGTGAGTAAAACACCTTCAGGTGAGTAAAACACTTTCACATGTGCAAAACAGAGTAGTAAATCGCCTTCAGGTGAGTAAATCACCTTCAGGTGAGTAAACACCTTCAGGTGAGAAAATACCATTAGGGGAGTAAAGCATATTCAGTTGAGAGATTTACACATCTTCAGGTGATTAACACACTTACATGTAAGTTACATGCCGCCACGTGAGTAATCATCTTCAGGTGAGTTAAATATCTTCAGTTGTACACATTTATATATGCGTGTGCGTGTGTGCGTGTGTATATGTGGACCTGGTTATCACCAAAACTTCAGTGTTTGCGTGCGTGTTTGCGTTTGTGATTTTGTGTGTATGGATGCAGGTATGTATGTGCTAAGTGGGTGGGTATGCGTTTGTGAGAGAGTGAGTTTGTGAGTTCGTGTGTGCATATTTAGTGCGTAATGTTGTGTATTTTGTTTGCTGACTTAACGTTATGTGTGTGTGTGTGTCATTGAGTGTTTACATGTCTTTTGTGCACTTGTAACATGTGCAATCATGAGAGAGAGAGAGAGGGAGAGAGGGAGAGAGAGAGAGAGAGAGAGAGAGAGAGAGAGAGAGAGAGAGAGAGAGAAAGGTTTATACATAGTCTACAGTTCGTTCAATGATTTGATCATTGCTGGTATAGCGATGATTAGGTAGCGGTTAGTCCCAGTAGGTTGTTGGTATCGCGCAGAGTTGCGGAGTTGCCTGCCGTGCTGTTGTCCACAGGTAGGGGGCAGCCATGTGGAGAAACGAGGAGACCTTTCAACTCTCACGGCAAAGTCAGTACAGAGTTTCTGTCTCCGGGTTGAAAGGCGCTCAAGGCTGATGTGCTGGAGAGCTGCTTGTGTCATCAGTGATGTCTATGCGTATATGTGTACTTATACGCATCTATCCATTCACTGATTCTGTGTACTTGTGTATGTGTGGACGTCATTATTCCTCGCTTTGAATATTTGTCTAGTGTTGAAAAATTCATTTTTCTTATGAGTTTTGATCAGACGATATTATACCAACACATCTCTAGCTACATATTTAACATTACTAATTATAAGAAACGAAAAGAAGTCGAACAAATGTATTAGACTAGATTTAGAATCTTTGTTTTAGATTAGTATTAGAAACCATGTCTACTGTATTACTACCCTTTGTATCAATATGCCTGTACTTAGCCCGATAGGGCATGAATGTGCAATAAAGGCTATTATCATTATCATTATTATCCACAGGATCAAATTGGTTTACTATAGCTTCATGTCACGTCCCCATCCAGGGTGTCCGGTGAGTCGGACGGGTACCGGCTGCACATTTCCGGGTATTCAGGTAACGCGGGAGACGCCATGGTTCACCACGACGGGATGATGTTCTCCACTGTGGACAGGGACAATGATGCCAGCAGCAGCCAACATTGTTCTCAGAACTACGGACAGGCCGGCTGGTGGTTTGGGTGCTGCAGCCACGCCAACCTTAACGGCCGCTACCTGGGTGACTGTGGAGACTTCTGTCCAGCCTGGAAAGGTGTGGTGTGGAACAGATGGAGAGGCCATATCTACTCCCTGAAGTCTGTGTCTATGAAGATCAGGTAAACCACATCGGCGGCAGTTGCTCCCAGGACCGCGGACAGGGCGGCTGGTGGTTTGGGGGTTGCGGCCACTCCTTCCTGAACGCCGTTACCTGGGCAACTGCAGGAACTCCTGTACATATAAGCTACATAGCAACCTTGAAAGACATAAATAACTTGAATTTACGGAGATACATGGTTTTATACTCCTGAGTGGCAAGTTTTTTTTCTAAGCCGTGTTGACGCGCGGAGTCGTGGAACGGACTACTTTCTCTCGCGGAAGGAAAAGAAAACTGCATAGAACTCTCGGCATAGCGTGGTGGCTGTAACCTGGGCAACTGCGGGAACTCCTGTACATACAAGCAAGGTGTGGTGTGGCGCGACTGGAGAGGCTCTTATTACTCCTTGAAGTCTGTGTCTATGAAGATCAGGCCATAAACAACTTTCCCTTTGTACTAAACCGTTTAAAATGTATTGGTAATTCAAAGAATTTGGACTTTGTAAATCACTAAAAAAAGAAAATAGACCTAGTGGTACTACATATTCAAGTTTCGTAAAATACCAAGAACACTAAATTATATGATTTCTTTCTCAAAATTTATTATGGGTGTAAATAGCACATAAAATCAAACCATTCTAGCATTCAATCCTGAGTACATGAGGCATGTGTTCATTGAAATATCTGCATTTTCTATTTCATTATGTTGTAATGCTTGGAGTTGTTTCTGAAGGCCAAATGTAGATTACAGAGAAATACATTTATATCCTTATTTCTCAATTTGGGTAACAACATTTATCACTGGTGATTTAGAACATTGTAAATATATTGGAGTAAATAAGATGTTTTTCTGCGAGAGCAAATATAACTTACATACAGCTTTTGAGAGTTTTAAAACTACATGTATGATTCATATCATTCTATATGATGTGTCTTTTTATTGTTTTGTTGCTTGGTGTGATTTCAGAAGTTTGCAGTATGTTTTAACGCTGTTTTTATCACGTGCTGATCAGTAAATAATGTCTAGGTGAAAAACCCGATCGCGACTACATGATGGTAAAAACAGCTGTAAGAAAAGCTGTGAGAAAGGCTTTAATAAAATCTGTAAAAGAATATTGTGTACTGTTGTCCTTTTTTTACTTAAAGATATGCTTTAGATTTGCTTGTAGTCAACATGAAGCTTAGTGTATTCATGAAACCAGTCTTTATGGTCAGTTATATATTTGTGTGGTCTGTTTATTGAATACAGGAATGAAAAGCTGAAAATAGCCAAACCTGTCAAAGAAAAGCTGATTATGTCCACATATATCCCCAAACTGTAGCATGTAGATATAACTCTGGAACTCTCTCCCCAGTAGTACCCGTACAGCTAGCACCATCAGCTCCTTCAAAAATAGACTGCGCACGTCGCCTGATAACAAATACTCTGTAAACGCTTGATAAAGTATATCATAGTTTTCTAATAGTCATTGTATTACTGATAGTAGCTATTGATGGCAACAACTACTGTTCCTACTGAACGATCTGCACTGTAGTACGTATACATTATAGCGTTCAAACGTGTTAATCGCTGACTAACTAGCCTTATATAGATAACCGAGTAATATCATTTGTATCATAGACTGACATTCTAGATCGTACGACTGCTAGTCAAGCTGTAAACACGGATCACCTCTGTAGTCAAAGTTACATGTATCGTTAATACTGTTGTATACTGTATACTATTGTATAACGTATATTGTATTGTTACCAGGGCTAGCCCTTGATAATAGCCTCAGGCTAGTTGGGTAGCCCTGGCTGTATTTCTTATGATTATACGTACACAGCCGAATGAATCAAATCAAATCAAATCAACTATGTTTGATGTGTGTAACAACCCCCCCCCCCCCACCAAATCTCCCTACCCACAGTCACCCCCTCCCCTCATCCTTGTACGTAGAGAGATTGAGGGCTAAGAGGGGTTAGAGAGAAGTGTGTGTATATCGGTGTGGTCTGTTATTTTGACAAATGAATCAACAGCTGAGAAAAAGTTCTAACATGTCATGGAAGAGCTGATTTTGTCCACAGATATCCCTTTCAAACTGTAGCATGTAGATATGACCGTGTGTTTGGTGCCCACACACGTGGAGAAAAAACAAAGTTTTCGATGAAAATCGGATGTCTCCAAGCAGATGTTAGGGTGAAAGATCGTACAGTTTACTAAGTGACGTCAGGGTTTCTCTCGGTTTGGTTTTAATTAGGATCTCCATTAGCATGAAAGCTCATCTGTGTTGATAGAATACATATTGAAGTTTTTCAACTGTCATACAACACAAATTACAGTTACTCTGATCACGTGACTTAGAGACACGTGATTCAAGTAACGAATCATAAATGCCTGGCCGACGATATCGTCCCCCGTCTCTGTTGAGTGTCGGCTGATGTGCTCTAATGTAGATGGCCTCCTTTACCCCCTAAGTCACGTGATCAGAGTAACTGAATCGTCACTCCTGAAGAAGGTCGACGGAAGTGCGACTGAAAATTCGAGGTGAGAATAATTTGTGTTGTATGACAGTTGAAAAACTTCAATAGGATCTCCATTAGTCACTGATACGGCACTATTCTTCCTGGAGTCTTCTCTTGCAGTCCATTACCCCATTTCAGTGGGTGAACCATAGAGTAAAAGGCTCACGTTCTAAAAAAAGCGAATGATGTTCACATACATCCTGAAATTACTCATTATGAACAAAGCTTGATGTTTACATGAATATAGGTGGCGCTTCGACGGATGTGACATGAGCTCTACCCCCGCACTTAAACATCGACTCAGTCTCTGCCAACGCGTGTTTTTAAAACTCTTACAGGTTATAATAAATGTGTGTGAAGACGTATAGACCTGTTTAACGGAATGTTCATTGGCTTTAAGTGTCTTGTGTGTCTTAAGTATTGAATGTTTTCGCATTTTAAAAGTCGGGAGCATATACCCCATGAGAGCCTAATCTGCAGTACCGCTCCCGGCCGTATCATGAAAAGTGACGAAGGAGACCGTCAAATTGCGAAATTTCGGTCTTTTCGTGAATGGGGAAACGGCGAAAGACTCGCAAAGGGGTTTGCCTTTTGGGGGTTTATTTGACCATTCTAGGGTTATTTGACCTTGAACTTAAAACTTCGACGTTGTAAAAGCCAGAATCATAATATCTTAGACATATGCAATTTATTTCATGGGTATTTCCTTTGTATTTTTACCCAAAGTAGTGGCCGAGTCGACATTCCTGCGAATATTGATTGCTGAAAGGCTGTCACGTAAAAACGTCAATCGCGGTTTATCAAATAGGAAGACGTTGAACAAATGGAGACTGTTTGTATTTGTTTATTGATCAACAGAAAAAAATTCCAATCGCAACTCCATTAGTTTTTAAGTGTAAACACGTGCTAGAAAATGATTATGTATGTCGAAATAAGCAGAGATTTTATGTACAACAAGACACAATTCAGCCTCTGGCTGCCAGAAACTTGTTTTAATGATAAACCATTTTTGATTGATTGATTCATTGAAACTATAAGATATTTAATTGGGTGTATTCAACGGTGTCGTGGTGAATGCTTACCTTAGACCTTAGTTCCTCCCGCAACACTGTTGCATTGGTCGACTCGTCGAGCATATCTTCTCCAAAGCGTGCGGTCTTGCGCTGCTACTGCCATGCTCTCCATACTGTTTAAACCCATTTTTCTTCCATCATTCAAGATTGTCCGTCTTAGTGTAGTTTTAGGCCTGCCCCTGGGGCGGGTGCCCTTAGGAGCCCATGACATAGCTGTTTTTGTTGTTCTTTTGTCGGATAGACGCCATACATGCCCAACAAATCTCAATCTTCTTCTTCTGACTGTCTCACTGGCTAGAGGCACCTTAGCTCTTTGCATGAGCTCTTCATTTGTGACGTGGTCACGCCAGGAGATGCCTAGGATTGTCCTAAGGCATTTACGTTGGAAAGTGTCTAGTGATTGCGTTACCTCTGCAGTGCATTTCCACGATTCACATGCATATGTGGCTATTGGCATCACAATAGTCTGGAATAACTTTAACTTTAACGGTACACTGATTTGCTTAGATAGCCAGAATTTTCTCAAGTATTGCCACATACCAGTAGCTTTGCCAAGCCTGGATTTGACGTCTTCTTCTGTGCCACCAAACATAGTAATAATGCTGCCTAGGTAAGTGAATTTGTCGACATACTCGATTACTTCATTTTCAAGCACGATTGGTGCTGCATTATGGATTGTTGTCATTGCTTTGGTTTTTTCTCCACTTACTCTGAGTCCAATTTCCGCCCCTGTGGTAGAGAGTCTTTCTGTGAAACTTTGCAGATCCTCACAACTGTTGGCCAAAGCAGCTAAATCATCTGCGAAGTCGAGATCACTCAGTGACCCGTCACCAAAAGCTATGCCATCTCCGACTTGTTTGGTCTTCTTCATAAGGAAGTCAATGACAATAACAAATAGAAAGGGGGGTAAAATACATCCTTGTTTCACTCCTGTTGCGACTTCAAACATTGTAGTAACTCCAGTCTTGGTTTTGATGCAACACTTAGAGTTCTCGTACAAGGATTTAAATAATTGGATATACTTCTCAGGTATGCCGTAAGCTCGAACAATCTTCCATAGGGATTCTCTATGTACAGAATCGAATGCTTTTCGAAAGTCAATGAAGTTGATTGCAAGTGCTGTTCTGTACTCGTGCGACTGTTCCACTATGTTACGAAGGGCGAAGATCTGTTCTATAGTTGATCTACCTTTCCTGAAACCTGCCTGCTCCTCTCTTAAAACTTTGTCCACTTCGTCTTTTAGTCTATGCAGGATTATACTGCAGAATACTTTCCCTGGTACAGATGTTAGAGTTACTCCCCTCCAGTTATTACAGTTGCTGGGGTCTCCTTTCTTGGCTATTTTAACTATGACCCCATGTCTCCAATCATCTGGAACCACTTCTTTTTGCCAAATCAGGTTGAACAGGTAAGATAGCTCATCAAGTAGCTTCTCTCCACCATGTTTGAGAAGTTCAGCCGAGATGTTGTCAAGCCCTGCGGCCTTGTTGTTTTTCAGCCTTCCTATAGCTGCTTCTATCTCTGCTTTTGTGATGGGTGATTGGTCTACTTCTACGCTATCTATGATGTCATTCTCTTCTATTTCTAGCAGCTCCTCTGGTATTGGTTGGTTTAGCACTTCCCGGAAGTGTTCGACCCATCTGGCATCCTGCTCTTCATCTGATGTCAGCACTGTACCGCTTTTGCTCTTAATGGGTGCTGTTGTTGTTTCTTTGCCTTTCGGGTTTGCTATCTCCTTTACAATACGGTATAGTGTACGCGAGTCATTTCTATCTGCGGCTGCCTGTGCTTCTTTATGCTTATCGTCCAACCACTTCTGTTTGTCTTTCTTACAGGCTTTCTTTACACTCTTGTCTAAGGAACGATAATGCACATCATGCTCTTGCCACTCACTGTTGGAATTTGTTTGGTCCCTAGCAGATTTTGCTGTCTTACGTTCATCAATCAGTTCCCAAGTTTTTCCAGAGATCCAACGTTCTCTCTTTGTGCCCCTTCGGCGACCGACCTGCTTCTCTGCGGCCTGCGTGATAACTGAGCTAATATTCTCCCACTGTTCTTCTATGTCATCACTTCTTTGTAGCACCTCAAACACCTCACTTGTGGTGAATGCTAGGTTGGTCATTATCATAATTTATCTTTATGTCATGCTTTTAACGTTACCTGATAAATGTAATTACTTTGTCGGGCAACTGTATTTCATATATTGTATGTTCTACATCATGATCAGACTAATTACGTAGCTTTTGGTGCTAGAATATTGATATGGTACTATTTTTTTACTAAACAGGGCCAGAAAACAATCTTTCTTCTTCTTCTTTATTCATTGAAATCAACCTTACAGAGATTAATTCTTAGCAGAAGCATCTCTGAATGCCGTTGATCTTTACAAAATGGCTCGGAGTAAATACTTACAACTACTAGACAACATGTACAGTACGCATGACATACACTGACTTAATCCGGTGTCCCACAAGGGGGAGTCATCTCCCCGTACTTGTTCCTACTGTTTATGAGTACCCGGCATACAGTTTACCAGGACACTCTCGACGTGGGTTATGCCGACGACGTCACACTGTCCAGAATACTGACCACGGACCACGAACGGACCACGAACAAAACATTCCTAGTCAAAGAACTAACAGACAGCTACTTCAAGCCCAAAGAATAGTAGTGCCTTGGTACGTTGTTTGTAAGAAGTCACAGCTATCAACTGTATTCTAAAGGTACTTCGCCGGGCCGTAAGACTGTTTAAAGTCTGGCAGGATGGCTATGGCCGTTCCTAAATATCTGTAGCTTCCTTAAGAAAACGTGATGGGTAAAAACTTCCACTTCATGAGAGTAGAAGAGCAGAGATGTTTATTGTGAATATGTGAATATTGTGATAATTAAGGGTTAATGACCCGCCCCGAGGTGTATATGGTGTCATAACGCCTGGTCCTTTGCTATAACCACCGAATAAAACCACCGAGTGAGATTACCAAACTGCATTTGTTACTATTGGAGCGACAAGATAGTGATGATGATAACTATTGGAAAATCCCGACTTTGGTGCAGTGAGCTTCAAGGAAGATCTGGATATGATTTTGGAAACGGTCAGACGTTTCAGATAACATCCACTACCAGATAGCATCAACTATGTTTCCTCAACGTCTAATCGTTTCCAAAATCATATCCAATTACAAATTGAGTAACTGTTCATCTAGAGAACACCACGGTACCATACCACTGTAAGTCCGAGTTAATTGTGTCATATTAACTATCAACTGCTTTGACTGTATTTTCAATTGCATAAACTGCATCTAATGTTAAGCCACAACATGCCGTGTTTTTTTTTTTCAAATCCTGCTTTCTTGTTATCATTTTTTTAGATTAGTTAGAATCAACTCATGTCTTCTGGTTGTACTTGGTAATCTTCTTCTTCTTCTTCGTCGCCAAACGTTCACTGGTTGCCGATGGGGCCACCACAGCCTGCCGCTCTCCTGTCTATATAGTGTCTGTTGTATGTTGTATCGCAGTTCCTTATAACTGAGTTTTCTTCTAGCCTCCATAGCAGGCTCTCTATGGGCTTTTTTGGCACTTTTGCTGGCCATTTCTTTTTGTACTGGGTCGCTGATTGCTGGTCTCTCATAGCCGCCCATTTTAGATGGGCGGCTATGAGAGAGGCTATGGAGGCTAGTTTTCTTCCAGGTTATTTGATGTCAGTATCGCTGCTTCATCTTGGTTCAGTGTCTTGGCTTTTGTTTTCTTCTGACTTTCCTCTCGCTCACTCACTCACTCACTCACTCACTCACTCGTGCTCTCATTCATTCACTCTCACACGCGCTCACACACACACTCACTCTTTCATACATTCTCTCTCACAAACTTATTCACTGATACTCTCACACACACTCTCTCCCATTCACAGCTGTTTTCTGACTTATGCTAAGCCTATATTGAACCCCCAGTAACAGAACAGTTGGCACTTGTCAGTTTACATGTATTTTTGTATGTTACAAACAATGTATGTCTGTCTTCCTGGTTTCATTACACTTCAAACAAAACACATGTTCATTGGTCCAAGGCTTTATTTTCTCATTGGAGCACATATTGTATGTGAATTACATTGCCAAAGAAAACAAGTCACCTCATTTGCAATCCTGTCATACCTTGATACAATAATGTACAACACATATATAAGGGGGTTGTATCTTGTGGAACAGGTAATACTATGACTTAAAGTGTAGCAAAGTTCTTCATAAACAACCATAATTTTTCTTAAAAAGATGACATTTTGAAGACTTTCTTCAGGTCAAAATTGACTGGTTCACTTTACACTGCAGCTAGGTGTCACTGTTACAAAAAAACAAAACAAAATATACAGTCCCAAGCCAAGTACTATCACAAATACAGCTATTGTAATAAGCAACACTGCGATAATGACTGAAACTTAACTATTTCTGTCACAGAGACTGCATTTTTTGTACCATTTTAAACACAGGTTTAAACATTATATGTGGACTACTACTACATTATATATTCTTTTTACTCTTAAAAAATACATTTTACCCTTGAATATGTTGCTGCAGAATAGTCCTGTAGAAGAAATTATGTTCAAAACCACTGATAACATCAATAGTCAATTTGACAATATCTATGAAAGGTTACAGTATATATGTACATGTTGGAGCTTGGGTAAAAAAAAAAAACATCAATGTACATAGACTATGCTAAGTACAACCTTGTTTAGATTACCAACATAATAAACAAGAAATTTGCATACTTCCATGATATATATGTTACAAGTTCTTGTATCATTTATTCAGGGTAAGTAAAAAATCTATGTCATGGTCTGGATCTGAGTAACGTTATTCCCTATAACTTAGCTAAAAAATAAAAAGGAAAACCAAACTCAAACTCTTTGACAAGTGAACTAATAGTTTCCATAACATCTAAAAGAAAAAAAAAGTGTCCTTAAATCAAATAATGTTTCTATTCCCTGTTCATGTTTGTGTTTCTGTTAGTCATACTGTTGCTCAAGTGTATTTGCATCTCATCATATCATTGTAAAAATTACCTATAAAACAGGTAGTAAGAGTGTCAGAAAACTTTAAAAAAGAAAGTTGAAAATCCTGAGCAATGATAGCCTGGGTACCATCCGGTTAGTAGTTTGCTCCCATTTTCACTTCTGATATCCATCTGGAGACCTTTTGGTGGTGACGTCAGTTAATGAGTGAAGTAAGGAATGGGTTCTAGAGCGTTCGTTCAATGACAACAGGCCTCCCGCAAGCGGACGGAACGTCTGTTCGAACGAGCGCCTGAACCCATTTCATAATTCGCTCGTATGTGGAGACCAATCAGTGCCTGCGTCCAAAATTTGGATGATTCCAGATGTTATCATGGTCAGGGTTTCCAGACGGAACAGCAGAGAAGTGACGATATATAGTGTATAATGCACATCAGACGTAGAAGCGACTGTATAATATTATAGTATATAATGAACGCCAGAGCGAATTACTTTACGGATGGTACCCAGGCTAGAGCAATGAGTCACTTAAATGCAAAATGTAGACACCAATATGGCTGCTGGTGCACTTATGACATCACTGATGACATCACTGATGACATCACTGATGACATCACAAGGACACGCCCTATTGTAGTATGGCTAAGTCTGCCAGGCGAATCTTCTTCTTCTTAGTTGGCCTCTTTTCTTCAATCTTCCTTTTCTTGGCTCGCTGCTTGGCCAGGTTCTTGGCGATCTTCTTCTTGGCGTGCGCCTTGGGATCTGCCACTGCCTGGAGAGGGGGTTCAAGACAATTGTTAAAACCCCCATCAAAACATTGGTATCTCCCATATTTCCCTTAGACTGTCTGATTTTGAACAAGTCTATTCACAACACATGGGCTAACACACTTTCTAGATTTATATAATGTCCTCATCACCCTCATGCAAATATGCTATCTTCTAGATTCTATAGTTCCTGCAGACTGTCTGATTTTGCTCCAAAGCTTGCCATAATGATATTATCTTTTCTGAAACATCCTTACAGCCCTAATATGAACATGGCATCTGCCACCTTTCCCTCAGATTGCCTGATTTTGGATCAGTCAATTTAGAAATGGGGGAGGTTGTGCATGCTTAACCCCAGAGCTTGCAACATCTTTTTGTTAACCCCATCCAAATATGGCATCTTCTAAATTCCCTCAGATTGTCTGATTTTGGAACGTTTCATTCAGAAAATGGGGGTGTTAAGCATGACTCACCTCCACAGCCTGTCTGCTTTTCCTGATAAAAATATCCTTACCACCTCATATAAATATGGTATATTCTATATTTCTCTAAGATTGTCTGATTTTGGAACGTTTCATTCAGAAAATAGGGGTGTTTTGCACAACTCACCTCCACAGCCTGTCTGCTTTTCCTGATAAAAATATCCTTACCACCTCATACAAATATGGTATCTTCTAAATTCCCTCCCATTGTCTGATTTTGGAACGTTTCATTCAGAAAATAGGGGTGTTTAGCAGAACTCACCTCCACCGCCTGTCTGCGTTTCCTGGCCTCCCTCCTGGCCACACCTGTGTGCTGCACCTGGGAGTACACCTGGGAGAACAGCTGCACACCTGCCTGCGTCTTCAGGAGCTCCAGGACGTCTTGAGACAGTTTCTTCAGCTCAGGATCTGGAGAAAAGTTTAAGACAGTAAGCAATGTGACATACATGTAGTAAGTTATTGGAGGATTTTTTGCTATGTTCAGACCAAATTCTTCTATTCCCTTGTATTGAAACAAACGCAAACAGAAACCAATACAAAAACATATAATTCTATGTAGATCGAGATTAGAGTCTCTGTCACCAGTGACTAGAATCAGGATGCTGGAAATGTGTGGTATACCATATATAAATGCTGCCTTTCGAGTCAATCTGTTGATCTAAAGTGACACGAATCAAAGATGAAAAGCTCTGCCTTTTAAGAGAATATATCTACATTCTACAGACCCTGATCGGGAGCTAACTCTACCCTAAGCTTACATATATCAACTTGAAGGTGGTTGGAAGAAATGGCTCTGACTAGTTCCACTTCATAATCATATAATAATTCCCAGAAAAACAAATGTTTCCCCCAGGAAAAATGTTTGTCCCAGATGACCCACCTGCCTGTGGTGTGGCGTTGTTGACCTCACGGAGTACAGGGGTCATCAGGAAGGTCAGGTACGGACCAATCCCAGCAGCCCCCAGATCCATGGCAACGGCCGCCAGGAACTTGATGACAGAGGAGCGCTGGGAGACAGGAGACAGAACATTCAAGGTCAATCAAAGGTCATCCACAAAATTGGAATGAAATGGTTTTGATCATGCTGGCTTTTTGACCTATAGTGAGAGAATTGCAGAACATTGTCATTGTTAGTAATTGAGTTAGATTCTTTCCTTTGAAAGATGTCCAAATCAAAAATCATGTACTAAGATGGGATATTGGAGTTTATTTTTACATGAAAGTCTCAACTGCTTATGTTTCAATGCCTATAAGACATCTTATGGGTGGCTACATATAGCAGCAAGAAGCAGAACTCCAGTAAGAAGCTTTGAGGAAGATGTCTGACATAGAAATCGAAACACAAGCAGGTGAGAGACATTACTGGTTGTGTTAAAGAAAACTCCAGTATTCCATGATCTACCAACCCGATTATTACACCGTACCTTGATGGTTTCCTTTGGTGCCGTTGCCGCTTCAAATTTAGCCAGTCGGTTCATCCTCCTCAGTAGCCACATCAGCGAAACTGTCACTCTCTTGTCATCAGTTAGCGTGCTTTCATCACTTCCTGTTGGTCTGACATCATCAATACCTGTGTTCCCAGTTCTATGGTCTTTCTTTCCATCTGAAGCAGGTTTAGTTCTTTTTCTATCACTGCTCTTTGAAGATGGTTCATCTACATCATCAGTTTGTGTGGTGACATCACCAGTTTGGTCGGTGACATCATCAGTTTGTGCGGTGTCAGGAGTGACCTGGCGGATGACCTTGGACAGGAAGACGAGGTTCTTGATGACCTGGTTGGCAAGGTCGTGGTCCAGGTAAGACGACTGCAGCTGGGTGCAGAAGTCAGCTGACAGGTCTCGCAGCTGGGCAAGGAACAAGACATGAAAGGAATACGAAAAAATACCTTAAAAACTGTCTTACAGTAAACTTAGGAACAAGATATCAAATGAATAAGAAAAATTCCCTCCAAAACTGTCTTACAGTAAACATGCATGTAGGAGCAAGACATCAAACAATGAAGAAAAATTCCTTCAGAAACTGTCTTATCTTAAACTAAGAAAAGAACTCTGAGAGAGCAAACACCAAGCAAAGGTCTGGAGCTCCCATAGGATCTAAATGCTTGTTTTCGGCTGTTTGACGAACAGCTGCCTTTTGCTGAGAAATTTGTAACGGTGACAATTATTACTCATCATTTCCTTTTCACAATATCAGCCTAAAATGAAGGAAAACAATACCCTCCATTGTAGCAGTTACCTTTTGCATGGTGTTGTCCTTCAGATATTCCACAATGTTGTCTTCTTCCTCCACTTTCCTCTTCTTCTTTGGAGTTTTGTTGTCTCCATCTTTTGCCATGGCAACCAGTTCCTCGGGTTTCCAGGCAGCAAAGAGGCAGCCGAACAGCTGAGCGGAGGCCAGGCGGACCCAGGCGTGGGGGTGGAGGAGATGGTGCTGTAGAGAGGCTGGGAAGAACAAATGAATGAATGAATGGTTGATGGATGGCTGAGTGAGTGTGTGAGTGAACAGCTGAGCGGATGCTGGATGGACCCAGGCATAGGGGTAGAAGGGTTGATGCTGTAGAGAGGCTGGGGAAGAACAAAGGAAGGAATGGAGGAATGAATGAGTGAGTAAATGAATGGATGAGTGATTAGGTGAATGAGGAAGTGAAGGAATGAAGAATGAGAGTGAATGGATGAAAGAATATGAAATAAAAGTGTATGGGAATGAATGAGGGGAGAAAATTAATGGATGAGTGATAGAGTGAAGAAGTGAATGAATGAATGAAGCAGTGAATGACTGAATAAAAGAAAGGAAAAGGAGTATATGAGAGTGAATGAATGAGGGAGCAAATAAATGGATGACTGCATGAGGGAGTAAATGAATAAATGAGTGGAAGAATGGATGAGGAAGTAAAGGAGTATGTGAAATGAATAATTAAATGAATGAGGAGTGAATGAGTGAAAAATGGATTCATAAAAACATGAAGTTACCTATGCCATGCCTATTTCTGCAGTAACTCAATATAAATAAATCCAGAAAAACTCACCCCAGACTACATTCAGATCCTTCCTGTGTTCCACCCCTCTGATGACAATGGCACATTCCTGCAGTACCTTGACCAGGCAGGAGAGGGCACTGTACAGCAGGTGGTCCTCCTGTCTCAGCTGCTGGGTCATCTCCTCAGCAGACGTCTTAATGGATAAGATGGAAGAAATAAGAGACATGTCTTACATGTAGGTCTTAAGAGGGGATACCTCCAATTCAGAACTAAAATTATGGATATACTCATTTGGAAAAGACTGAGTTTAAATGTAACTGTATAACTTGAAATGCCTCAAGTAAAATATGCTCATGACTGTCTATGCTATGCTATCCAATGACAGAAACAAAGATTATGCTCTTTCCAATAGCCATAAGACTTTTCTGCATATTGAACAATAAGTTTAAACATAGATTTTACAAGACCTAAGAGACAATTGAACGCACATTAAAATTTGGAAAAAAATTCTCAATACTTAAACTGAAAACTTTTAATGCTCTTCAAAACTGAACTTTTTAACATAAAATGTTCAAATTTAGAAAATGAATCAGACTTACTGCCTCATATCTGTCGGGGTCAACGACCTCCAACATCTGAGGAAGGACCTCTGGCAGTCTGCGCTCGAACTGCAGCTTCTCCACCTCCACAAACAGGCTGCACAGCTGGGCAGCAAGTCTCTGGTGCAGGATCTGGGGAGGGGAGGAAAAATACATAAGAACATTGGGCAATCAGAGATGTTAGACTTCAACACACAAACAAACACACACACACGTACATGTACACAGATAAACACACACACAGCTGGGCAGCAAGTCTCTGGTGCAGGATCTGGGGAGGGGAGGAAAAAGTAAAACAAGGCAATCAAAGATGGCAGGCTTCACCTCTTTCAGAAAAGACAAACACAAACACTCACACTGTGACAAACACACATACATACACAGATACCCACCCACACCCATAGACTCACACACACTTATTCTCTCTCACATATGCACATACACTCATGCACATGCACACACACACAAGGACACACTCACATACACACACACAGAGAGAGACACACACAGAGTAAAAACAGTCTCACATCCAAGAAAAAGTAAATCTTTAAAGTTATAATATGACCGTATTATCTCTTAAATGGTATCAAACACTTGTATGGTATCCTACTGATGTTTCCAACTCTGTAAACGTCAGCAGGAGACCCACCTTGTTGTCATCCTGGAACCACTGCATTGTGATGGTGAACAGGCTGTCTCTGGTGGGGATTCCCACTTTGCCAAGCAGGGACTTGATGGCCAGGGCGGTCAGCTTGCGACATTTTGCCGAGTCATCGTTGATGAGTCGACTGGACAACGGGACGAAGAAGAAGGCTGCGTACTCCTCCAACAGGTTCTGCAGGGAGAATAAAAAGTGAAAAAAAATCTAACCGCCATCTCAGAAAAAGGAAACAGCAATAAACAGTGTTTAGCATCCAGACAGATTCCATCATCCTCCTACGCCCGGTCCCCAACTGCTAGCTAACTGCCTATTGGGGCCCTGCTATCTGGATGCCTACCAGCGGTTACTGTGATTGTCGCCACTGTCAACCAATCAGAGAATATGCTTTCTTGGGCTTTCTGTCTAC
The DNA here is from genome assembly GCA_019207045.1 of Branchiostoma floridae x Branchiostoma belcheri. Taxonomy (NCBI): domain Eukaryota; kingdom Metazoa; phylum Chordata; class Leptocardii; order Amphioxiformes; family Branchiostomatidae; genus Branchiostoma; species Branchiostoma floridae x Branchiostoma belcheri. The sequence continues at coordinate 1,277,023 of CM033039.1, forward strand.
AAAAGCCATCTCGCAAAGGCCGCTGGGAAGCTATCAGCCAAACATGTTACGTCTTACATAGCCGTCCATCCTCCTACGCCCGATCCCCAACGGCTGACTGCCCATATAAGGGTAAGCTCATTAATATTCATAAGCAGGGCAGTCAGTAACTGATCTGAGTGCACCAGACAGCTGAGGTGACCACAAGGAGTTTCGAAACGACTGTGGTCCCTCTGTGTACGAGAATGGATCCCACCAACTGTGCTGGTACTCCCATCTTCAGAGAATGGATGAAGAGGAGTAGCCCAGAAAGATCATCACAATAACAGTGGAAAGACAAAATCCACAGCCCGGGATGGCTATATGAAAGATGGATAGACATCATAAGTCAAGACTTACACCTCCTCAACCCACATGCAGTGTTAACATAGCAGAATATATAGGCACCTGGTGGTTTGACATCAAGCCAACAATATGAGCATTTCACAAACCTTGCCAAAAAGGGAACAACAGGCATTTAACCAGATAGTGAGAGAGAGAAAGACAGGTAGAGAGAGAGAGAGAGTGAGTAAGAGAGATGAGAGGAGAGAGAGAAGAGAGAGGGAGATAAACAGTGAGCAAGAGAAGAGAGGAGATAGAGTGAGCAAAAGAGAAGGCGAGGGAGACACAGATAGACAAGCCTGAGGGAATAATGAGAGAGAGAGAAAGAAGGAGAGAGGAAGAGAGAAAAACCTGAGGGAATGAGAGAATGAGAAAGAGACAAAAAGAGAGTGACAGAGAGTGAGAGAGAGATAGAAGGACGGTGGGAGGAAGGGAGGGAGGTAGAGAGATAGAGAGAGGAGAAAGAAGAGAGAGAGTGAGCAACAGAGAGAGAGAGAGATAGAGAGAGAAAGACAGAGAAGGAGAGACAAACCTGAGGGAACGATGAGAAGACGGTAGCGATCATCTCCAGCGCAGACTCCCGCCCAGCCTCCAGGTCATAGTTCAGCTGTCTCACGAAGAACTCGAGGTGTCTGTGCAGCTTCTTCCCCAGGGGGTAGTCTATCAGGAACTTTCCAAACACCTGAGGGGGGGGGGCAAAATGGTCTTCTGTGAATAGTTTTATATATATAGCCTCCTTCGGTCAATTTTGACCATGGTAAAATCCTAATTGATATCAGCCCTACAGCGTCGGCTGTGGCTAAACAGTCCTATACGAGAATTCACGACTTGCACACTTCCCATAATTCACAGCGCCAGGGTTACGGATATGGTGACCCCTGAGGTTATCGGGCGAAACCAACTAACAGCTATAGTGGTGACGTGCTGGCTAGTTTATACTTCTGACCACAAAACTTTTTTGTAAAATTCTCAGCTCTAATAATAGTAGTACTATATTTGTCATACAACTCATTAGTTTATATGGTTTGCCGCCGTGGTACTGAAGGTTTTAGCTGGTTTCACCCTGGTTTCGAACCATGGGTAATGGTGGTAACATCCATATCCGTAACCCTGGGGCTGTGAATTATGGGAAGTGTGCAAGTCGTGAATGACAGTATACGACTGTCACATTAGTTTCATAGGTTGATAAATCACTGGAGAGCAAAGATTGTTTCACACAGATTTGCCCTGAGGAAAGTGACAGAAGGTCATAAAACATCAGAAAGTGATCATGAGTATATTCTGGTTGTGTGTAAAGAAAATATCCACAAATTTCGTCTCAAGAATCAAAGATGGCACTTTCTTCACGTTTCCTTATAATTATCCCTTCTATTCAGTTCAGTTCAGTTCAGTTCATCCTCATATGAGGTGCCGTTAACGATGTCCGACCATGCATCTCTATCTAGCATCTCTATCTCTCTATCCCTTCTATTGAATGATCCTAATCTATTTGATCTTGAGTTGTTTCACCTTCACCTATTTGACCTTGAGCTGTTTGAACTTCTCCATGAGCTGTTTTTCTTGGGCCTATTTGTCCATGAGTTATTTTACCTGGAGATTTTTTAGCTTTTCCACATTGACCTATCTGATCTTCACGGCACAAAAATCCCTGACGAAAACTGATATTTAAACAAAGCTTAAACCTGACGTAAAGGTGACATTTATGCACACCTTTACCTTAGGTTTAAGCAAAATGCAAAAATCCTAGTTTTCATGCCGTGCTTCTCCTGTTTTACATTGGGCTATTTGAACTTGAGTTAATCAATTTGACCTCCTCATCCTTTCTTTTGCATGTGATGAATTCCAAACAATCTGAACTTGACTTAATCACTTGACCTTGACAAATTTGACCTTGAGATATTTGAGTCAGAGCTATTCAACATTGAGAAGTTTTACCTTGCATTGTTTATTTTTGAGATTCTTGATTTTGAGCTATTCCAACTTGATCTGTGCTTTTTGACTTTAAAGTATTTTGACCTTGAAGTAGCTGACTATTTGAGTTGTTTGACCTCCCCATGGAAGCCCCCCTCTCCACACCCACCTGTCGGCACTGCACCCTGACGTTGTCCAGCTCCGACTTGATTGACAGCTCAGCGATCCGTCCCATCACGTCGTGCATCTCCGGGACAACCAGCTTACGGGACAGGATCGACTGGGATGAACACGTAAAAAAGCAAAATTATTTTTAATCTCTCAAATGTCAAGTTGTGTTCAAAGTGCTGTAAATGCAGAAACTTTCGCGGTGGTTTACTGTTCGCAGTTTTTGCAGCGGCCACATCACCGCGAACTTAAAACCACTGCAAACATTTTTCCATGGCAGTAAGAGATTACAGTGCATGGTGCTACCGCGAATTTAAAACCACCGCGAAAAGTCCATTTTCCGGCTACCGTGAAATTAAATCTCTGCAAACTTAAATGCATTTAAAGTATTCGACCACACTCTACGCCTACATCCCTAACAAAAGCCTAGTGCCTATTTCATTTGTTACGTCTAGCCAGGAAGTGGACCAATGACCCCTCAATCTCCAAAGCTAGCCTATGCACTGGGACATTCAATACCACTTGGGTTTAGAGCCACAAATCTAATTTAGAGTGGCCCAAACATTCTTTGTTTCCTTTCACCCTGGAAGCCCCTAATGCAATGCGTTAGGTGCCCATGAGGGTGTAAAAAATTCTTAAATTCTCAACATTCTCAACTAAAAACGAGTAACTGCTCATAGGCATGACCTGGTAATAAAGATATGCCTATCATAAAGACTTATGGTTGCTTTTTTGACGTAAAATATATTTCAGGCATATGTAATGTTTTAAGTAGATATCTAGTCCAGCAAAAGGCATTCTTAAGTATTTTTTAAAACTTTTGTTGCCTTCATTTTTACAATAGGAAGCAGAAACATGGTTTTCCACAAGGATCTTGCAAATCTGCATAAATTATGATAATGAGCTTAGCACCAGGTATAGGGTATTCAGGGATCTATTCATATACCCGGTCAAGGTCAAACAAAAGAAGATGTTTCTGTCAGCTTTCCTTTTGCTTGCTTGAGCCCCCTGGTGTGCAGGATAATGTATTTTCTAACCCAAGAAAGTTAAGTTAAACTTAAAGCTAACTCTTCAATGAAAATGCAGAGGGTCTACAATGTACTTTGAGATCGTTGAAGAGGTTCATCAGTCTCATTTGTGTACAGTTACTAGAAATTCTCTTCCAACAGGGACTTTATTTTTAAAGGTAGAGAACGTACCTGCAAATTTTTGCAAGGAGGCGGGGAGAGTGGGCAGATGATCTACGCAAGCCTGGTCTAGTCTTGTGATCTCTCGTGAGATCGAGACTAAGCCATTCTCCGTGACCAAGATGTGCTGTCAGACATCGAAAATTTGAAGGTACATTCTCTACCTTTAAAAATACAGTCACTGTTGGAAGAAAATTGCTTAGTAACTGTACTTTGAGATGGATTTTCCAAATGAGCAGACCTTGTGCAGCTTGTTTTGCACAGTTTGCACACACAAGAAATACAAAATAACTCATCAGTTGAAAAAAAAAATAATATGCTGAAGACTGATTATACATGTCATTCACACAAACGTTTTGTTCTCTAACATGTTTAATTTTGAGACTAAAATGTTACATAGCCAGTGCACCTTTAACACAGAATCAGTGATCAGCCCCACCTTGAGTAGTGTAAAAGCCGTGGCTTGTCGTGTGTAGTCTAGGATATCCTGTTCTGCATACTGTAGTAACACTCTGAGTTGGTCCTGGTCAACATTGTAGTACTTCACGTCACGAACCAGCACGGTCAGAGCCTGTAGGAGGGAGTTACACACAGGTTAGGGGGGCTAGGGTTCAAATCCCACCCAGCTACACTACTGTACTAAAACTCTGAGCTGGGCCTGATCAACACTGTAGTACTTCACATCACGAACCAGCACAGTCAGGGCCTGGGGGAGGGAGTTACACATAGGTTAGGGGGGTCCAGGGTTCGAATCCCACCGTTATCAGTTACACAGATGGCACACTACTGTTACTGCAGCAAAACTCTGAGCTGGTCATGGTAACTATGTAGTACTTCACATCACGAACCAGCACGGTCAGGGCCTGTGGGAGGGAGTTACACACAGGTTAGGGGGTCCAGGGTTCAAATCCCACCCAGTTATCTGTTACACAGTTTGTAAACTACTACTGCAGTAACACTCTGAGCTGGACCTGATCAACTCTGTAGTACTTCACATCACGAACCAGCACGGTCAGGGCCTGTAGGAGGGAGTTACACATAGGTTAGGGGGTCCAGGGTTCAAATCCCACCCAGTTATCTGTTACACAGTTTGTAAACTACTACTGCAGTAACACTCTGAGCTGGACCTGATCAACGCTGTAGTACTTCACATCACGAACAAGCACTGTCAGGGCCTGTAGGAGGGAGTTACACACAGGTTAGGGGGGCTAGGGTTCGAATCCCGTCTGGTTATCTGTTACACAGTTTGTAAACTACTACTGCAGTAACACTCTGAGCTGGTCCTGATCAACATTGTAGTACTTCACATCACGCACAAGCACGGTCAGAGCCTGTAGGAGGGAGTTACACATAGGTTAGGGGGGCCCAGGGTTCAAATCCCAGCACCCTGCTATTATTATAACGAAGCTTGCGCATCACTGTAGTACACTCACTCTCCTGATCAACTATATAGTACTTCACATCTCGCACCAGCACAGCGAGGGCCTGAGGGAGGGAGTATTAGGCATAGGTTAGGGAGTCCAGGGTTCGAATCCTGTCTTGTTCATAGTCACACTATACTGCAGTAACACAAGCACAGTCAGGGTCTGGGGGTGGGAGGGAGTAAGGCACAGGTTAGCGGGTCCAGAGTTCTAATCCCGTTCTATGTTTAGTGGTAACACAATATTGTAGTGGAAGTAAGGCACAGGTTATTAGGTTCAGGGTTCAAAACCAATCCTTTACACCTAAGAGAGTCAGTCCTGATCTTGAGTTCTAATCTCATTTTCTTCTTGCTCAACCATAGACCTTTTTCACACTTCCCATAATACAATGCGACAGGGTTCCGGATATGGATGTTGACTGGGATGTTACCACCGTTGCCCAGGGTGCGAAACCACTGCTGGGTGAAACCAGCTAAAACCTGCAATACGAGGGCGGCAAAGCATATTAACTAAATGATTTGTCTAGCAAATATAGTCACAGTGCACGGGGCATGGTAAAAATCACTTTCTGACAACAAAGAACAAAGGCTGCAGATGAAACGCAAGTCGTGACCCGTGAGGTCATCGGGCAAAACCAACTAACAGCCACAGTGGTGGCGGGCTTGCTGGTTTATACTTCTGACCACAAAAATTGGAAAATTCTCAGCCCTAATAATAGTAGTACTATATTTTCCGGACAACTCATTAGTTTATATGCTTTGCCGCCCTCGTATTGCAGGATTTAAGCTGGTTTCACCCTGGTTTTGCACCCTGGGCAACGGTGGTAACATCCCAGTCAACATTCATATCCAGAACCCTGTCGCATTGTATTATGGGAAGTGTGAAAAAGGTCTATGGAAGCTTACATCAACCATTTTTCTTCACCATGACCTTCACCACTGTCACCACAGTGACCCACCTTGAAACATGTGACCACCAGGTCAAAGTTCTCGCCCTTTGCCCCTCCCGCGCCGCCATATTTCTTCAGAATGACGAACATTTCCGCCGCGACCTTGCTGACCTTCTGCTTGAGTGATGGGAGGGGGAACCTCAGGAACCAGGTAAGGCACCTCATCGCCACGGTGATGATCTAAGGACATCAGGAACGAGGTAAGTTTGGTCATGAATTTGGCCAGTGTTTGGAGATCATTCTTTTAATGATAAAAACATTTGACAAATTGTAAGTTTTGTATTGTATTGGATGTGAAAGTTAAGTTCTTTACACGACCACAGTCTTTTCTCAGCAATGTTTTGGCACTCAGCAATGAAGTCTGTTATGCAAAAATGTGCTTTGTTTGTGTGTGTCTGTGTGCCTGTGAGTGTGTGTGTCAGTGAGCGTGTGAGTGAGAGTGTGAGTGTGTGTGTGTATGTGTGTGCACGTGCGTGTGTACGTGCGCGCGCGCGTGTATGTGTGTGCCTGTGTGTGTGTATGTGTGTGTGAGACCCTACCTTGACATGTGTGTGTGAGTGTGTGTGTGGGGTGTGTGTGCATGTATGTTTATATGTATGTGTGTGTGTGTGTGTGTGTGTGTGTGTGTGTGTGTGTATGTGTGTGTTTGTGTGCATGTGTGTGCGTGCGCGCTTGCTTGTGCGTAAGACCCTACCTTGACAGGTTTGAACCTGATACAGTTATACAGCTGTGTGTGTGTGAGTGTGTATGTGCGTGTGTGTGTGTGTGTGTGTGTATGTGTGTGTGTGTGTGTGTGTGTGTGTGTGTGTATGTGTGTGTGTGTGTGTGTGAGTGTGTGAGTTAAGGCAGACCGTACCTTGACATGTTTGGACCTGAGACAGTAAAACAGCTCTGTGCCTGTGCGTGTGTTTATGTGTGTGTGTGTGTGTGTGTGTGTGTATGTGTGTGTGTCTACGTGTGTGTGTGCGTGTGCATGTGTGTGTGTATGTGTGTGTGAGACCCTACCTTGACATGTGTGTGTGAGTGTGTGTGTGGGTGGGTGTGTGCATGTATGTTTATATGTATGTGTGTGTGTGTGTGTGTGTGTGTGTGTATGTGTGTGTTTGTGTGCATGTGTGTGCGTGCGCGCTTGCTTGTGCGTAAGACCCTACCTTGACAGGTTTGAACCTGATACATTCATACAGCTGTGTGTGTGTGTGTGTGTGTGTGTGTGTGTGTGTGTGTGTGTGTGTGTGTGTGTGTGTGTGTGTGTGTGCGTGTGCGCATGCGTGCGTGTGTGCATGCGTGCGTGCATAAGACCGTACCTTCACATGTTTGGACCTGAGACAGTCGTACAGCTGAGCCACAAACGGGTCCAACATCTGCAGGTGCAGTACCTCCCCAGCAGACAGGTGGCCTCGCTTCATGCAGTGATGCAGGAGCTATAAGGTGTTAACAACAATGGATTAGAGTTGTTTCTGTTTACCGTTGCCATGGGAACTAAAGACTATAACTTACAGTTCAAATATTTCACCAAAACATACATGTCATCTTATGATAACAATAGAACCTTGAACCCGTCAAAAAGCTTTCCTTATAAGATGCACAACAAAATAATTTTGTCATAATGTCATCTACAGACGACAATACTTTCTCAAACAAGAGTTCAGAGGCCTCATACCTACATAAAATATTCATTTTTTTGTAAATTTCTTGTGTGTTTGTTTATTCTTTACTTAACCAGGGTCAAAGCATATCGCCTGGCAAATCATTAATTATGCAAATACCGCTGTAGTAAGCGTAACTCTTTTGTCTCCTGCATCCCCCCTACCGAAGTTTCCATACCTGCAGGCCGAACTCGACCAGGATGTGTTTGTTGGTTTTGATGCTGACGTGAGTTTTGGACCCGGCCCTCTGGGGGGTGGGGGGCAGGATCAGGCAGCTCTCCGGCCGCAGGCGGGGGTCAGGGGGTGGGGCGGCCGACAGCTTTGCTCTGGGGGGTAACGAGTAACATCATGAAATATCTAGTACATAGTGACACCTAGTGACACCTAGTGACACCTAGTGACACCTAGTGGCACCTAGCCACAGTGACACCTAGCCGCAGTGACACCTAGCTGCAGTGTGAAGTACTGCAGCAGCGACACCTAGCTGCAGAGTGAAGTACTGCACCAGTGACACCTAGCTGCAGTGTGAAGTACTGCAGCAGCGACACCTAGCTGCAGAGTGAAGTACTGCACCAGTGACACCTAGCTGCAGTGTAAAGTGATCCAGTCAATATTGCTCTGAGGAGGGTGAGAGTCATGGTCATTAACATTATGAAATATTTACAAAATATAACTTACATCTAGCTGCAGTATGAAATACAAAATTAGAACTGATCAGTGTTACACTGAGGATGGTGACAGACGGTCACTAAAACATTGGCTTAGTACATTTATGTACACTTGATTGAGTACAAAGAAATTTGCTATCCTGAGCAAAATACTTAACTCGCCAGAAACACGAAAGCAATGGAACTAAACATAGTAAAGCCACACTTATCAAATTTGTATCCTTTTTTAGCAAGATTCAAGCTGTCCTCCCAGACCTCTGGTTTCATCTTGTCAGCTCTTGCTAAATATTTACTTTGAAATGTCTAAGAACTATTGTAATACATATTTTTCAAGTTGAACCTTAATAGAGAATTTTCTATTGATTTGGACTTATGATTTTTTAGTCCATCTGATGACAGATCCAGATACTGTAAAATGCAGAATTGTTCGCGAAAGTTTTATGTCCGCAGTTTTTGCGATGGTGTCCTCATCGCAAAATTAAAACCGCAAACATTTTCCATTATAGTATGTGACTACAACTTAAAACCACCGCAAAAAAACCCCAGCGAACTTAAATGCATTTACAGTAATTCATGATCAATCCAGATAACTTATTGATGATGAACTTACTTGACTTGTGCTGTGATGAGAGGCAGACTCTCCGTGACCAGTCCGTGTGCAAATATCAGCATGGCGTCCGGGGTGAGACCTGGGTTCTTCATCAGGCCACTCACGATCTTCGACAGCACGTCTTGCACTTTACGGGACGTCTTCAGGTTCTGGGTGGAGTCAAGAACCTGGGGAGGAACAGGGCAACGTCTTAGAGAGGGAAGGAAGAACTTAAAGAGGCTGAAGAAGAGCAATGGATGTCACTTGAAACATCCAAAAGTAAATTTCGATTTTCATCCTATTGTAGAGATTGCATTGATTAGAATATTGTTTTTACCTGGATGTCTGACTTTCCTAAATGTATTAAAGAAGGGAGAAAACGTGTGATCATCATGCTGAATATACAACTTGGAAAAAAATGGGCCAGGAAATGTTGAAGTTAGGAGAGAGGAATGAATGAAAAACTGGAAAAAAACTGTTGATTTCCTGGTAACAAATGAATGAAGGAATGGCCATCATCAAACTTTTTTCTGCTCATGTCTAGGACTAGTTCTGTTCTTCATTCCGCATGCAATACAACATAACTGAGTCTAAATCTTACTTATTCATAAGATTTGACAATGTCTAAGAAAGTGAGCTGACCTCCTTAAGCGGCAGCACCAGCCTGGCCAGAGACGTCTTGCCGATGACCTTGGCCAGCGTCTCGTAGGAGTCCGAACTCTTGCTGCTCTTTGCCTCCTTCAGCTTAGAGGTGATTCCTTCGACTTCCTTCTCTTCAGACAACTTCCCAAACAGCTCCTCGTTAAACACCTGGAAAAAACACATCAAAAGTCTCCTTAGAAGTTCAAAGATTCTCTTAAGTGTTGGTAGAAGAGAATCATTTAGCTTAAAGTTTTTAGATTGCAGTCATGTCCCAATTTTTAGCTTCAACTTATTATAATAATATAATAACTAATAATAATAACTCATTAACTCTACCATTAACTCACTAACTACATGTTTAACCAGTCTGGCACCATATGCTTCCATTAACCTAGTAACTAAAACAATAATTCATTAACCCAATATCAACTCATTAACTATAACCAGTGAGTCCAGGCACCATACTTGTCAATCCTCCATGCTCTTCCATTAAGCTAGTAACTAAACCTATTAACTTATTAACTCATATACACTAATTAACTCTAACGAGCCTCACATCCACGAGTGAGTCCAGACAGCGATCCAGCCCCCCTGGTTCCAGCCCTTCCTCAATACTCTTACATCAATAAGATTCATAACTAAACCATTAACCTAGTAACTAAACCTATTAACTTATTAACTCGTTAGCCCTAACATGTCTTAGCTCCACGAGTGAGTCCAGACAGCGATCCAGCCCCCCTGGTTCCAGCCCTTCCTCAATACTCTTACATCAATATGATTCATAACAAAACCATTAACCTAGTAACTGAACCTATTAACTTATTGACTCATTAACCCTAATTAACTCTTCCGGGCCTCACCTCCACGAGTGAGTCCAGACACCTGTCCAGCCCTCCTGGTTCCAGTCGATCCTCCATACTCTTCAGTAGAGCATGTGTGGTGTAGGTCAGCACATGCACCTGTGGTGGATGAGGCAACGTTTACAATTAGAATTTTCACTTCGTGTAGAAGTGAAAATATATGTCTAGTTAAGCTCACAGAAGAGCTAGACTTCCACTGGTCGTGACAGTATGTACAGTATTTACAGGTTCATTGTACCAGACCTGTAAACTCCCCTTAGCTAAACACCCTCCGGTTTAATTTGGGAATCCCGGTTTAATTTGGGACAACCTCCCGTATTTCAGCAATCTTTAACCCCAAAGGCTTAATATCGCATATGTTAGGTAACAATGAGGTTAAGAATACGTAGCAGCCATTGATGACCCCCTGGGGATTAGCCCAATTCTGCAGAATTCTGCAGAATTCTGGGAACTGGAGCCAGAATTCTGCAGAATTCTGGGAGCTGGAGCCAGAATTCTGCAGAATTCTGGGAGCCTGAGCCAGAATTCTGCAGAATTCTGGGAAGCCTAAGCCAGAATTCTGCAGAATTCTGGGAAGCTTAGCCAGAATTCTGCAGAATTCCGGGAACCTAGGCCATACTTTAAAGCTTAGCCAAAGGTAGTTTAATTGAAGATGAATATAATTAGACAGCAATTGTGTTAAGTGATTCCTAATTTTCATAATTAATGAAGTTTTATGTTATATATATCTTTTGATCTGATGATGCTACGGACACCAAATCATTGGAGTGTTAGATACATATAGGTCTTGGGCTAACAAAGAAGTGTCAGAAGGTTGGGGCCCCTAAGAACGATAACAGGGCAAGTGTAGCTTAATGCTTAAATTCACCCATTGAGCCTCACAGTGCACCAGTGCTATTGTAATCGAACCAGTACTGTTTTAAAAATCTTTGATATGGACATGACTTTGATATGGATATTGTGCTGCTTTTGTCCTACTGTCAGATGTTTTTCCATCTAGATATCGAGCTACATAAAGCAAGTGTTTTGTTGGCTTTGTTTTGTTTTGTTTTAAAAGCATTTGCATCATGCTCAACATCGATAAAGTAGTTCACAGTGAAGACCAGTTACACATGTATGTTTGTCCCTGTACTGTGGTGATATACTTGAAGGAGAAATGTCTATATAAAGGCATTTGAAATGTCAATCAAATAACTATGAATGATCAAGAAAGTTGGCAATAGACATATAATGTGTATTGGCCTTGACTCCTGATTACCCAAATCGTATGATCTATACGGGTTTGGGGTGGTTTCGTGCCATCGATGATTTCAGAAAATGTATCCTAACAATTTATTTTCAATTTTCTATATTACACGACAAATTGATGACCTTTCTTGCCGAGAAGACCTACTAGTAGGAAAAGTCGTCTTTTCCGTACATCGGCCTTGAAAGAAATTGCCCTTAACAGCATTTTAATGAAATTGATTCTAATGACGGTTTTTACTAAAAATGACGGTCAGTGGCAAGGCACCCTTTCCACCGGAAACATTGAATTGTCTGGAAATCAATGAGGGCCCCCAAGGGGGGGTACCGACAACGCTCTACGCTAAATTCGGGAGGGCCGGCTACGTAATACGCTAAATTATGGACGCTTCATTACGCTCTACGCTAAATTACGAAGTTTCCAAATGCATTATGCAAATCTTTATCGTCTTTTGGCCGAATTCCACCGACGGCAGAACACGTGAAGGGGAGATCTAACAACTTGCACTTGAACTTATAATTCCATCAACAAGATTCAAACAGCTACTTAGACGATATAAAAGCGCCCGTCTTGCTGGCCAGAGGCGGCGACAGCAAATTTCTTATGTGACATAATTTTCAGCACTTGTAGCATCGAAAGCGGAGGCGCGACAATCTTAGGGGCGTCCGGGGACATGCTCCCCCGGGAATATTGTGAAATCTTGACCCTCTGAAACACTATTTTCTGCATTCTGAAGGGCAAACTTTGCTCACAGACTAAGCTATTAAAGTTGAATGGCATTTCAATTAGAAATTCACATGGTTTTAGCTTTAAGCTGTTGAAGCCAACGCGCCCCCAAACATCATTTTCAGATTTCGAGTGCTGAAACTAGTGAAAGCACGAACTGTCGCAAGGTACGTACGGGAAAAATTTAAAATTTGTACCCTCTGAAACACCAATTCCTGCATTTTGAGGGACAAATTTTGCTGGCAGACTATATGCTCAATGTAATGACATTTCTGTCAGAGACAAGTTTTTGAGGGCGACGAGCGCTGGAGAGTCGTGAGCGCCGGAGGCCCAAGCCGTCGCACAGAGGCCAAGGCCCGCCCAGAGAAAAAATTGAAATCTTGACCCCCTCAAATGCCATTTCCTGCACACTTTGCTTGTTTAATAAGCTAAGTTCGGTGAAGAAATTTCTACTAGTTGGGAGGCGACGGTCCCGCAACGTATTTTAACCATGTCCACTGCCGATGGGGTGAGCCAATTGCAAGGAAGGTCCGGCGAAATTTTGAAATCTAGACCCTTTGAAACGCAATTTCATGCATTTTCACGGGTAAACTTTGCCGGTAGACTAGTTAAGTTTAATGAAATTTTGATTATGCTTTACGAACAATTCATATGAATTACGTTTTACGGTGAAATCCGTTTAGCTTCTACGTAATACGTTAAATTGAAGGGACCAATATCGCTCGACGCAAAATGCACCGATTACGCTCTACGTTGAATTCGAGCGGTCCCGCTACGGAGTACGTAGAATTAAAACCGCCGATTACGCTCTACGGAAAAGGGCTTTGGGGGCCTCATCAATGTTTAGACAAGCGCTAGCACCTTTCAATTATATTTTGAAGTCTGGCAGGCCGATGCTTTGAGTGACCCACTCCTTGAAGTTTAATCGTGAAAGAATATTTAATTCCCTCTTGATAGAGCTGACATCTTGGTTCAGGAAACCTTGGCTATGTATATGTACAACTAACAACATGTACAGAGGAATCAGTCTACAGTATTAGATACAGCAGCCACAATTTACAACAAAATTCTTTTCCTAAGGATTATACCACACGTACAACCACTGGCTTAAAAACAATCAAAATGGCTTTTGACCTGGCAGATCAGCTCTATTATACCTTAATGCTGAAAATATGTCGGAGGCTGGACGTCAAAGCTACAACCATGTGTACTTTTGACGAGAATTTCATTATTCTGTCGGCAAAATTTGCCGGAAAATGTAGGGAATAGCATTTCAGACAGTCGTGATAAAAAATTTAGCTCAATATGGCACCACCATTTTGCCAATTTCATTGTGTAACGAATATGATCAGGAAACTACACCTACCGGTAGTTGTAAAACCCACAAAAATGGATCATATCAAAATTACATGACATTCCTCTATATATGACACATATAACACAATCTTGGTAGAAAGGCCGACAATTCAGGTCTAAAGCAGCTGTAATTAACTCGGATGAACTTCATCCACCTGACGTGTGACAAACATTTCCTTAGCAATGCATTGCTAAGGACCGCAGAGTGATCGATTCGAACTGCATAGAAAACCTGTTCAAAAACTGTTCGATACAGGTCATGGCGTGCCGGCTAAAATAGGTTTGGTAGGTCTAGAATTTAGTTACCCATAACAATTCAATAATTACTGCATTGAATTTATTGCAAGGGGGGCTTAAACCGTGTTATTATGATGTCACGGGCAGAAATTAACTTGATTTTCTGAAAAATTCAATGATCACTATCACCATTGGGAAATCAGAAGGGATAATGTTTTGTGTGCTATGTTCATTGAATAATACTTATAAGCAACCATCATAAAATACATGATGGTTGCTTTTAATCTGTAGTATTTTTTTAGTGTTGTTGGTGATATAAGCACTTGAAGGGGAAAAGTAGGTGTCTAGGGTAAGTGGTTGTGATGGGGAACTTGTGGTTGTTTTTATTTGTCAGGTTTGACTGATGCTTGTAGGGCCTTCACACTGAAACCAAATCAGCAGGAATCAAGCAAAACCAGCCGGAATGAAGTATTTACAAAATTTGTGCCACATTCAGGGCCATTCGGTAGGGAATTCCAAATGAACCTTATATCCCCTTCACATGAGAAGGATGAGCCAGAATGCCGTCAGAATGAAAATTCTTTTCTATTCCTGTGAATTCGTAGTGTATTCTTAGACATTCTCACTGAGCATTCCAGATATTCTTTCGGCCACATTCTGGCAGGATTTGAGATGGCTCAGTATCGTTTCAGTTCTCCATCGAATGAAATAAGATATTTTGAATAATGTTGGAATGCAGTAGAATGCAGTCAGACTGCAGTTAGACCAGTTAAAATACACTTAGAATCCACTATGAATGCCATTCGATATTTCTCCACTTCGAATGCACCTCAACAGTTCTTAACATGTCAAAAACTTTCTGTCTAGCCAAAAGAACGGGCACAAATAGCTGGAATGCAGTTAGAAATTTTGGAACACACTACAAATTGCCAGGAATTGCTACGAATAAAAAAAGAATTTTCATTCCGACAGTATTCCGGCTCATTCGTGCTCTCGTGTGAGGGGGGCTTATAAACTGATGCTTATGCATTCAGAAGTTCAGATTTAGTCTTTGTGAAGGTCTACATGTACTTTAAGGTTTGGAGATAACTATAATTGCTTTGGTAGTAAGTGTAGGTAAATAGTCTGGTTTATCTAGTTTACCTATTATAATAATAATGGTTCTCTGACTTCATAAAATATGAAACATTGTGAAAATATCCGAGCCTCCCGGCATTCGGCTCTGAACATGGTAAAATACGTTGCAGAAGCGTCTCCCTCAAAACTTTATCATTCATACAAATTTCAGTGTCAAACATAGCTAAGTTTCGGGCAAAAAGTTCTCATAGAATGCAGAAAATGAGTTTTTTCCCGGACCTCCATCCAATGCGACGGCTTGCGCCTTTGGCGTTCACGACGACATGGCGAAAATACGTTAGGGGCGTGGGCTTTCTCTCTAATAAGATGTCATTTGATTTACAAAATGCAGTAAATGGCATTTCAGACGGTCCAGATTTTGTACTTATATTGCAACACCTCGTGCCTTCCGAGCATGAATTGGTAAAAATATGTCGGGGCTCTGGGGGTGGAGGCCAAAGCTACGAGTATAATCATGTGTAATTTGATGAAAATATAATGTCAAAATCAACCTAGCTTAGTCGGTCGGCAAAATTTGCCGAAAATGCAGGAAATAGCATTTAAGAGGGTCTTGATTTTAACACCCCCCCCCTGGAATGCGTCGCGCCTTCGGCGCTCCATGTGCTGAAACAATAGTTCAATCCACCTCCCCCCCATAAGAACTTTGCTGCCGCCGTCTCTGTGGCGGGCCGGGAGCTCTGCCTCTGTCAATTTACAGATGTCATGGACATTGTCCCTGTCATTCCTCCGGGTTCTGGGCACCTTTTGCTTCTCACAATGTATTTTCACCCATTGATATAGCTACTCTAGCGTTGTATGAATAGGAATGCACGTCAATATTAATGTTATGCTTTGTAACTCATTCTGAATTTACCGTTAAGCGTTACCTGGCCTCCTGAATTCACCGTTAAGCGTTACCAAGACCCCCCCATGCAGACCCTCGTGTATTACTACTACTAGCAGCCAGTAGGTACCCAAATTTGTTTGAGCAATGTGGATGTTTTACATGCTCGAGGCACCTCCTCAAACACGGGACCCCTGTTTTATGTATATAGTGCGGGGAAATATTTCCTATTTCAGGTACAAAATTTAGACACACAATTCTTCCTTATAAAATGATGGACTAATCCAACACAGCAATATCCCATATGTTTCAGGTCAGTTTTCACTCCCCCAGTGCAAGTTGACTGTAATATTGCAAAGACTTGCAAGCTCCTATAAACGGCATAACATAGAAACTAAATTAGTTTGTGGCTATATGACAGTTGGGACTGTACTCCTGAATCTTTCTGCATCCTGTTGAGGGCAATTGACTAACATGAGTTGAGAGAAAATGGTGTGGAAAAGAACGTCTCTTGCAACTAGCCTGGGCAACCTCACAGTAATAGTCTGCACATGGATTATCATCTTCAAGTAGATGTGAGGATCCCACTCATGAGTCTCAGTGTTTTTGACATCGTCTTTGCAACACCCTTAAGTAAAGTTTCACACATTTAAAAAAATTCACCATGTGAAGGAGGCTTAAAAGGCAATGACATGTGTAAAACACTTAGTCTAAGTTAGATCCTTACATCTGCTTGGATAGTGACAAAGGGCTTGGAGTGTAACACACACTTACAAGAGGAGGACAGACAG
The DNA here is from genome assembly GCA_019207045.1 of Branchiostoma floridae x Branchiostoma belcheri. Lineage (NCBI taxonomy): Eukaryota > Metazoa > Chordata > Leptocardii > Amphioxiformes > Branchiostomatidae > Branchiostoma > Branchiostoma floridae x Branchiostoma belcheri. The sequence goes on from CM033039.1 coordinate 1,293,740, forward strand.
TGTCAACCACAGTTCAGCCATGTGGCATCTGTTCTCCCTAGATAAACAATCCAAGTCCTGTTCACATGTGATGGAACTTAAAGTGGGATGAACTATACAAAATGTACATTTCTACACTTTGAAATTTTGTAATGACATGATAATGTTTCCAAAGAGTCAACATTTAAAAAAGGGGATCATATACATTGCACAAACTGTATCAGATCTATAGGACTCTACAGGGATGTTCCCTGTATGGAAGGATACTACCTGACCCCTTGACCCTTGGAACAGACAAGGATTGGAAGTTTCCCCCTGGTTTCCCCCAGTGGTTTTGTGGGCTGCCAGCACATATTGTGTACAGACTTCGAAATGACTGACAGAGTCAGATGTTCCAGCCTCTCACTGTTTTTCAGTGGAAATCCTTTCACCCACCCCACCCTGCCATTCACCTAGGACAAGTTGAAAGAAAGAATTGAAAGTATCCAGGGCCCCACTGTAAAGCAGTGTGGTTACACTGAGTTGGGCAACCCTGGCTAAAGAAAACAGAATTTGAAAAAAAAATTAAAATAAAAGTTACCAGAGGAAACATTTCCTTTATCTTTGTTACAAAACATAAGTTTTACTTACGGAGTATAACATCCATTGGCATAATACCGGTCGGTTTACTGCAATTTCTCAAGCAATGCTAATTTGGCAAATGATCAACGCATCATTTTCTCCAGTTACATGTTGCTGTTACAGCTTACCTTTGCCGGGCTGGCACTTCTTCTGTGTAAATTATTTTGTCTCTCTGGTCCTGCTAAAAACATAATATCGTAATTGGAACACACCGCGGAATTGCACGGAGAACGGGCGCGTGGTTGGAAGGGGGTGCACTATACCGGGCGAACGAAACACGGCACAATTAACTGCCGCTATGTACCTTTATACATCCTCTGTTGTTCCTTTCTTTCCTGTTAGTAGTTGCACAGAACAAAAATCTGCATGAGCATACAAAAAGTCATGAGAAAATGGGCGTATACTGACAAGAATTTTCATTTAATTTTGATCCGTCACAACCGCTATGACGTAAAACTTTACTGCTATGGCCGTAGCATTAAAAATGGCGGGAAAATGGCAGCGTACGTTCAATTTGACCCATTCAGCCGTAGATCCGGGCGATAATGCAACGGTTCCTCACACTTTTACACGAGTTGTAGGTCACCAAAAGAAATTCAAGATTGCTGTTGAATCATGCTTGTCTTGTGCCGTGAGCACATGTGATTATTATCTACAAATCTGGCGATGAACGTGACAGTGTGTTTGTCCCACGACGAGCTCGCCTGCCCCAAAAATGACCTGAAAACTTTTGGCCTTGTTGTCTTCGAATGCATTGTTATCGATGCTTTGTAAATTATGTATTGGACACCTAGATGTCTGAAGTGTGCATACCTCAGAAATAACTATTGTTGCATGTGTAGATCTCTTTAAGTTCCACTATTTTTAATCGACCGGTATAAGGCTTATGACCGGTATTATGCCAATGCATGTTACTCCCCAAGTAGATTTTATACCGGTAAGATTTTCTTGTTATTCAGGTAATATGGCATTATTTTACCAGTACATGATAATGACTGGTTTGAAATATGTAAGCTAAGCAATTACTTGTGTTATAAGTATTCTGTTTGTTCATATATGCCCCTGTGGGACAATCATGCCTTGCTTATACAGAGTAAGCTACCAGGTACTGACAAATTTTGTCTGGACTCCTACATTGCTTTATCAAAGTTTATGAGTATATTGACCTAGAAAATAGAGGTCCTGGGTTCAAATCCCTTGACAATTTGAGCTGTTTACAGGGCTTAATTCCCTTAATACTCCATCCAATTGTACAAATGGGGGTTGGGGAGGTAATAGGTGGTGGGAGGATAATCTCCAAGCAGATCCTACGGTAGCATAAGATAGTATCAAAAGCTGGCAGAGAGTGAAGCCGGCCTAGGAGTGTGTTCGGCTACCGGGGATCTGCCTCCACTGAAACAGGGAGGAGCATTTCTATTCAACAATGGTGTTGCTGCCCCTCCCTGTTGCCATGTGCTAATTTATTTTACGAGCGACTTGCACTGGGACAAAGTCAGTGACTAACACATGTCCCAGTTTGAAATTAGCACCAAACAGGAAGGAGGACAATTAGCACCTACACTGCAAGTACAGTTTGATTGGGAAACAATTGGATGTTAATAGCCTCTACATGGCAAATGGACACCTCTTGGCTTACTATACTCCTTGGCCAGTTTGGTACCATTTTATGCCATTGTAGGATCTGCTTGGAGATTAGTGGGAGGAGAGGATTGGGCTCTGTCCCGGACACAGTGGATAACAACCCACGGTGTCAGAAAGGCTATGTGATTATCAAGATGGTATAATTATGTCAGTATGACATACTAGTATGAAAGAACGAGGATGCAATTATAACCTCCTTGGTCAGTTTGGCTTTGCAATGATTTATGCTCGACCTTCTTGTTGTACAGATTCTGTTATAGAAGATAGATATTCAATAAAGAAACAAATTTCTTTTCCTGGCAAGCCCATTCTTACACACACACACACACACACACACACACACACACAGTGGTACTTGTCTTACTGGCAGGATGCTATCAAGGCCCTAGACAGAGTTATATTTCCACTTTCCCAAAGGGGAAGCCAGAGGGGACTCACTGGCCAACCTCAGGTCTGTGGGTCTGGCAGGGTTGAGGAGATTAGCAATTACTATGCCTGTCAATCAGCAGTTTTGTCTCAGGCTGAGCGCCATATATACACATATATATATATATAAGACCATTGATAAAGTTTGTTCTTAGCCCAAGTCTAGAAATGAAATTGCAGTGGTAAAAAAGAGATTTACGTTTTAGCTGGTTTGCAAGTTAAGAGTTCTATGCACATCCATGACCAAGGATGTGGTTACTGATCATCTTAGCAGAGGTCCAGATAGGCATTCGATAATTTCTTTCTCTCCCAGAAGGGTGCACACTGATAGCCTGGTATCCAGCCGTAATATAGCCTGGGAGCTTTATTACAGCTGGATACCAGGCTAGCACACAGTGTGTTCACTGGTGACATTACACAATGCAATGTATACAGTCATGTACATGGCTGCAAGTGGCCCCAGGCATCAGAAACTATAGGGGAGCTCCTAGGGGAAACAAGAAGGATCATGAAAGGGACCTTCAACCAACAGATGTTATACTCATCTAATCTCGAAGCAGACACCACAATGGCAAAAGATAGTACCAAACTGGCCAAGGAGTGTAGTCATCCAAAAGGTGTCCATTTGCGCCGGTAGCAAAACTCCTCACACAGCCAGCTTTAGATCATACTATCTTATGCTACTATAGGATCTGCTTGGAGCCCAAGGTATGTGTGCTTTCCCAGACAGCTAGCCTATTAGGGTTGTTTCATTGCTTTGTGAGGTACAAAAGTGCACACAATCTTCTAAACAAGGAGAGACTAAGCAGACAGGGCATCCCAGGCCTGTGATTACACACTTGAATTGCAATTTCATGCCAAGGTCTGGGAACATACTACTACTAGTAGACATTCTGTCACATTGGCTGACATGATGCATGTGTACTGTAGCAAGTGGCTTTAGTGATGTCACATGGGAAACTCCCTAACAATCAATCTGTCACACCTACTTACTTAGATAAACTAGAGGCTACTGGTATTAAGTACAGTATAGAGGTGCCTTGAAACAGCAATGGCAATGCAGTGTTTCATCACTATTGATCAAGTAGTACAAGTTTGTAAGAAATTGTACATAACTAGGCAACTAAACACTGTGTGAAGGACTGTAATGATGACTCAATTATCCAAAGGAGATCAACTGCGTCGTCCTAAAAACATTTCCTGCCAACAGAATTGTCATTAAGCTTTAAGCTTAATGACAGCTTAACACTAGTCATTAAGCTTTAAGCAGCAAAATTTGTCCATAAAAATGTGGGAAATACCATTTTAGAGGATTAGAATTAAAAATTCTCCGATTTCCCTTGCAATGCTTTGGGTCTTCGAATTCAGCGCTCAATATGTTGAACTTGAAGGCATTGCCCTAAAAAAATTGACCGTGTATACATGTACGTTGCCCCACCTCACGGCAAATGGGTCCTTGCAAATCCTTTTCCGTATTTTCTATGGATTCGTTGCCCCACTTGATACCTAATGAAGAGTGTGAATGTCTAATGAAAGTTAAATATCACATGAAAGTTAATGATTTAAGTTAACGATTTCTCATCCTACGCTTGATATAAGCCACCAAATCTAAACTTGTAGTAAAATGTGCAGTGAACAAATTCTGAGAGTGTTATACTGGCTATGGTTTACTTCGCCATTTCTATACAGGATACACACGAACGGGAACAGTACCAATCTCAAAAAAACAACGTTAGACATGCATCTTGCGGAACAGTTCCTCAACCTCAAGCATACACATTGTTGAAAAATGGTAATTTGCTCTCCTGTCAGAGCCAAAAAGAGCATTTTTCACAAAGAATACAGGTGTCATGAAAAGACGTTTGATTTCCTCGGAATCAACTTCATTGCATGCGGAACAGTTCCTCAACATCTGACATACGCATTGTTTGTTCAAAAATGTTAATTTGCTCTCCTGAGCCAAAAAGAGCCTTTTTCGCAAAAAATACAGGTTTCCCAAAACAATGTCCGATTTCCTCGGAATCAACTTCATTGCATGCGGAACGGTTCCTCGACATAAGACATACACATTGTTTGTCGAAAAATGGTCATTTGATATCCTGAGCCAAAAGGAGCATTTTTCACAAAAAAATACAGGTTTCCCAAAACAATGTCCGATTTTCTCGGAACCTACTTCATTGCATGCGGAACGGTTCCTCGACATCAGACATACACATTTTTTGTCGAAAAATGGTCATTTGATCTCCTGAGCCAAAAACAGCATTTTTCACAAAAAATATACGTTTCGTAAAACAATGTCCGATTTTCTCGGAACCAACTTTATTGTATGCGGAACGGTTCCTCGACATCAGACATACACATTGTTTGTTGAAAAATGGTCATTTGATATCCTGAGCCAAAAAGAGCATTTTTCACAAAAAAATACAGGTTTCGTAAAACAATGTCCGATTTTCTCGGAACCAACTTTATTGCATGCGGAACGGTTCCTCGACATCAGACATACACATTGTTTGTCGAAAAATGGTCATTTGATCTCCTGAGCCAAAAAGAGCATTTTTCATTAAAAAAATACACGTTTCGCAAGAGAATGTCTGATTTTCTCGGAACCAACTTTATTGCATGCGGAACGGTTCCTCGACATCAGACATACACATTGTTTGTCGAAAAATGGTCATTTGATATCCTGAGCCAAAAGGAGCATTTTTCACACAAAAAATACAGGTTTCCCAAAACAATGTCCGATTTTCTCGGAACCTACTTCATTGCATGCGGAACGGTTCCTCGACATCAGACATACACATTTTTTGTCGAAAAATGGTCATTTGATCTCCTGAGCCAAAAACAGCATTTTTCACAAAAAATATACGTTTCGTAAAACAATGTCCGATTTTCTCGGAACCAACTTTATTGCATGCGGAACGGTTCCTCGACATCAGACATACACATTGTTTGTTGAAAAATGGTAATTTGCTCTCCTGAGCCAAAAAGAGCATTTTTCACAAAAAAATACAGGTTTCGCGAAACAATGTCCGATCTTCTCGGAACCAACTTTATTGCATGCGGAACGGTTCCTCGACATCAGACATACACATTGTTTGTCGAAAAATGGTCATTTGATCTCCTGAGCCAAAAACAGCATTTTTCACAAAAAATACACGTTTCGTAAAACAATGGCCGATTTTCTCAGAACCAACTCTATTGCATGATGAACGGTTCCTCGACATCAGACATACACATTGTTTGTCGAAAACTATTAATTTGCTCTCCTGACCCAAAAAGAGCATTTTCATGTTCGTTGACAGCCAGGGATCTATGTACATTTTTTGTATATACGACGTCGTATTCTTTGCGTGTTTTTTATTGATACAGTGTCGCATCTGTTCGGTATTTTGGCTTATCCTTTAAGAATCTGGGATTGGTTCATATTTTGCGGAATCCTCTGCATCTGCATTTGACGGATACCACGGTATCTGCCAGGATCCGTACCTCATCCGTACCCATCCGTACCCATTTTGCCCAAAGAGTAGTCGCATGCTGTTTTCTAAACATAAAAAAATTACGCTGTACATAGAAAGGTGAAATGGCTAAATGAAAGATAGTAAACTAGAGTTCGGGGACCTCATACCTCCATGAAATATTTATTGCTTTTTGTGGATGTTATGTATGTTGATGGTCGGTTGTATTTGAGAGTAATGGATATTACTGTTATGGGAGATAACTGTTTTTTTTTATTCAAAGACAAGAACAATGTCCATCTGATTAGGAAATATAAATATGTAACACTTGAAGTATAATGTGAGTTTAATAGATCAACGCCATATGGTAGCGTGGTGTTCTTGAAATATCCTTCAACCAATACCTACATGTAGGATACGGGGACAAGTTGATGCCAGATATATATTATAGCCACACATAGAGTCATAACGCCACGCGGAGCACAAAATCTAACAGCGCAAACGAAGTATAACACACCAGGTCCCCAAAGGCACAAGTGGCCTCACCATCTACTTGGAGCTAAGCCCATTAACAAAGGCTTAAAGCATAATGCCTGTTCCAATATATCGCAGATATAGGGGTGATTTCTGATATCATTACATCGATTATAACGACAGATACGGCGCCCAAAATCTCATCGATTTGAGCTATCATCACATTCCACCAACACAACAAGTATGAAATCAATCCATCCAGCCATTCTTGAGTAATTTTGTACACAGATCCAAACAGCTGTCATACAAATCACCTCACTGTCTGAGTTGAGCTAAGCCCATTAACAAAGGCTTAAAGCACGATGCCTGTTCCAATATTTTGCAGATATAGGGGTGATTTCTGATATTATTACATCGATTATAACGACAGATACGGCGCCCAAAATCTCATCGATTCGAGCTTTCATCACACCCCACCAACACAACAAGTATGAAACAAATCCATCCAGCCATTGTTGAGTAATCTTGTAAACAGATCCAAACAGCTGTCATACAAATCACCTCACTATCTGAGTTGAGCTAAGCCCATTAATAAAGGCTTCAAGCACGATGCCTGTTCCAATATATCGCAGATATAGGGGTGATTTCTGATATTATTACATCGATTATAACGACAGATACGGCGCCCAAAATCTCATGGATTCGAGCTTTCATCACACCCCACCAACACAACAAGTATGAAACCAATCCATCCAGCCGTTCTTGAGTAATCATCTACACAGACAGAGACACATAACAGAAAATATAACCTCCATTCCATGACATTTCATGGAGGCAAACACATAATACACATGTAGGATTCTGGTATTTAATTTTAAGCTACAAGTGACATGTAGAAGCTTTAAAACGCCTGTTTGAGGTATGGTTAAATCTACTTGCACATTGAATTGCTTCACCATTCAAGTGACACTCTAAATTGTATTTGAAAATTGTAAGGACAATGACTCTGAAATTTCAGATACATAACAGATCCCACTCGCATCTGCCCGCATACGATCCTAAAGCGTAAAGCGTAATCGGACCCTCCATGCAGATCCTCTTCTTAGCACTGATAGTTTCCTGATAGCTACTGACATTTTACTGTGAGCAATTTCCTCGTCTATCTGGCCAATAATCAGAAAAGAGTTCCCTATGGACTATGTATAAAGATTCCACCATCACCCAAGATACACTACGTCAACAATAAACCTCACTTCAGCGAACTGTGAGAATACCTGAACCAGGTTTCAGTTCTCGTAATTCTGCAGAATTCTGGCTTAGCTTCCTAGAATTCTGCAGAATTCTGGCTCAGGCTTCCCAGAATTCTGCAGAATTCTGGCTCAGGCTTCCCAGAATTCTGCAGAATTCTGGCTCAGGCTCCCAGAATTCTGCAGAATTCTGGCTCCAGCTCCCAGAATTCTGCAGAATTCTGGCTCCAGTTCCCAGAATTCTGCAGAATTCTGCAGAATTGGGCTAATCCCCAGGGGGTCATCAATGGCTGCTACGTATTCTTAACCTCATTGTTACCTAACATATGCGATATTAAGCCTTTGGGGTTAAAGGTTGCTGAAATACGGGAGGTTGTCCCAAATTAAACCGGGATTCCCAAATTAAACCGGAGGGTGTTGGCCTAGCTCTTTTTGACATTGCACAATGAATAGTGGACCACCGCTTAACATCTTGTCCTAAGGAGTCAGAGTCTGCAATCCTTTAAAGTAGAGTGCATGTCAGGTGAGCGACACAGCTCGAATCAAACTTATGCTTTCTAGTTCAAGGCGTGGGGTGCTAAAAACTGGACTCTGCATGAGTAAGTATATTGTATAATATCATTAATGGAGCCATTATCTTGTATCTAATTCACCAGGATCACAAAGGTATAGTATGTCTTTGTTTGTTTGTTTGTAGATGTCACACTACATCTTTGTAGTATGAAATCGCTGTGATAAGTGTGATAATTTCAAGATTACCTGGTACCCCTTAGTGAGACAGTGCCTCAGGTCCCGTAGTATCTGTGGGAAGAAGCTCGGCCCGAGTGACTCCAGGATTTTCACCAGCGTGTTCCGGCTCGTCTCACGAATGTCCTCGGAACGGCTCTTCAGCAGACTGCACACCTTCAGCAACACTCTGTAAACAAACAAACAAACAAACAAACAAACAAATAAAAAACCCTTTAGTAGGAATATTTTAAAATATTAATGCCATTCATTAGGACTCAATCCTTTTCCCGGAAGTTACTAGCAGTTTGAACCCTTTACATACATTATGTCCCAACCATGAACATAGCAAAAACTGCACCCCCTTATGTATAAACAATGGCTCACCCCTGCAGGTTGTTCCTGAGAACCTTTCCTGGAATTTTCTGCAGAAGTGTGGATCCCCCTTACATACATGATGACACATCCCTAAAAGTTGCACCCCATTATGTATAAACAATGGCTCACCCCTGTAGGTTGTTCCTGAGAACCTTTCCTGGAAATTTCTGCAGAAGTGTGGTTCCCCCCTTACATACATGATGACACATCCCTAAAAGTTGCACCCCCTTATGTATAAACAATGGCTCACCCCTGTAGGTTGTTCCTGAGAACCTTTCCTGGAAATTTCTGCAGAAGTGTGGATCCCCCTTACATACATGATACACATCCCTAAAAGTTGCACCCTCTTAAGTATAAACAATGGCTCACCCCTGCAGATAGTTCCTGAGAACCTTTCAGGGACGTTTCTGCAGCAGTTTGATAATCCCCTTACCTACATTCTGATTCATCCCTAAGAAGTGCGCCCCCTTATGTATAAACAATGCCTCACCCCTGCAGGTTGTTCCTCAAGACCTTTCCCGGAAGTTTCTGCAGCAGTTTGACAGTTGCCAGGGCGATGGGGACCCTCAGCAGCTCCTCCTCACTGTCGGCATGGAGACGGGCCTTCTTATGGGCCTCCTCACTCTTCACCTGCAGGAGTTGCCATGGCAACAGGGTCAGAGGTCAATGTTGAGAAGGAGATCATAGTATAACTTTAGATCTTAATGACATTTTTGGGGTGATAATTTAAAGATGAGTCGTCTGAATTTTCCTCTGCAGATACTCAGTCATTAAAACCTTGAGGCTCAACATACATCTTTCTTAAAGAAGTTATAATTTCAATCTTCACCTTCTGTGTGAGACCCTTGTGCAGTTTTGGGAGGACCACATTGGTCAGGGTTTGGAAAATCATTTCAGCCTCTGCCTTCCTTTTTTCCTCCCCGGTTTCCATGACGACCACATCATCCTCCTCTTCTTCATCCTCCTCCTCCTCCTCCACAGTCTCCTCTGCTTCTTCCTCTTCTTCCTCTTCTTCAGGTTTTTCCTCCTCCTGCTGTAAGATGTCTTCATCTTCTTGAGAAGCATCTTCAGCATCTTCAGATTTTGCGCTCAGGACCGACAGGTCAAAGTGGAACGCATCCATAACAGCTACTATCAACCTGGGAAGAAAGGAAGGAAAGATTGGTGGATAAATGAGTGGAGGTGAGGTGAAAATTTTTTTCTGTAACAATTTGTTGAACTGATGTTTTGATATGGATGGGCTTATTCTATTTTATGTTTGATATCCCTACATGTAATCTTTAGTAACTTCTTTAATCTCCGATGAACACAACTTATTACTGAATTACTCACAGATTTGCAACTAAAAAATACTCCATGATATACACCAAATAACAATTACTCAGGCAACTGGATATGATATTTCAGCCAGATGTTTCATGCTGGTAGCATCCATTATCTTTTGTCAGTGATTCTTAGCAAGTCTGTAGAAGAGCAGGTCTATACCCTACCTTTGATAGAAATCTTGATTGACATGACAAAAGTAAAGCGACTTTTGTAAGGTCTACATGTATAACAACTACTAAAAAGTACAACTAAACAGACATATATGGATACCTATAGGTATGAATAAGTCAACATATTGGATCTAGCATGTCATTTACATGTACACTATTGGTTCTACGGTATAAGCATTCGTGGATATATTGCCTACTTGTACATTGATATGCAATGGAAGTGAAGACAAATTGTAGAGAGTCAAACAGGAAACAAAAGAAATAAAACAGAACTGATTCTGCTTGTGAATTAAATAATTGATATTTACTTGATGTTGGTCTTCTGCCCCTCCAGTTTTAGTGTCAGCTTGTTTAAGTAGTATAGGAGGAGGCTATGGAACCCTTTCCAGGGGAGGCAGCCAGCCATGGCACCAACAGCTTGTACAGCTTCGTGTTGCAGGAAGTCAACCTAAAACAGGAAAAAGGATAACTTTTTAAAATGTTTACTAATATAACTGTTAAAGGTAATTTAACCAATCATTCTGTCGATTCTCAATGTTAAGGAAAATTAGGAAAATGTGGAGAAAATGCTAGTAAAAATCTACTTCTTAGAATTAAATATTCCATAGCACATAGTCTTACTTTGTTAAAAGTGCTACGAAAAAAATTCCCAAAATTGTAGCACATCTAGACATATGACATACACTGTATGACTTAATGACTAACTAACTGAGACATATTTGAATGTCAAATGGCTGCTTTAGCCTTTGGCTTAGGCTAAACCCTAAATTTCCCTTACATCAAAACCAGTTTTCTAAAAAAATTACTTTCCCACTGACCTTGACCAGTTTGGGGTCGTTGAGGATGAAGCTGGTGACAGGCAGGATGAAGGACTGGAGGATGCTGGGATTGATGGCGCCGGTGTTGCAGACGGTGATCAGCCGGCGCAGGGCTCGCGACCGCCTGTGGTGCTGCAGGAACGTTCATCAATATTGGATCAATAAATAAATCAATCAATGCCCAAACAATTCATCGATAGCCTTTACTGTAAATGCAGAAACTTTCGCGGTGGTTTAATGTTCACGGTTTTTGCGGTGGCCACTTCACCGCGAACTTAAAACCACTGCGAACGTTTTTCCATGGCAGTAGGAGACTACAATGCATGGTGCTGCGAACTTAAAAACACCGTGAAAAGTCCTTTCTCCCGCTACCGTGAAATTAAATCCCCGCGAACTTAAATGCATTTACAGTAATCAATTTGCATCAATCAATCAATTTATAAATCAATTCATCAATGGCCTTTACTTGGCTGGATAGTTCTACCCATGGAAGCTATTTTTCCTGGAGGTCCAGTGACAGTACAAGTGGGCAGACAATGATCTTTTTACTCAATCGACATGTAATAGACACATAATGCACAACAATACACAATATGCCTAGTAGCTATTCTCCCAAGACATCCACTGTGGATTCACTGTGGATTCAAATGAGGGTCAAGACATTAATTTATCTTTTGTTACCTATGCAATAGACACATAATGTGCAATAATTACACAAAAATCCTTCTAGCCATCCAGATAAGAAGTCCAAGGTGGATAAGGCACATAATAAGGAGAACCATCTCATGTTTTGGTTCATAAACTTACAACTGTGGGTTTGAAAACCCAACACCACTGGGAAGACCTCCCAAGCATTGAAAAGACCAAATTGTAAAAGATACTGGACTAATTTGTAAATTATAAAAGATACTGCTGAAGCTATGTAATCTCTGCTGGATCCTACATACAGTACATGTGTGTATGTCCGAAAATGGTTTATTCATTATTAATTTATATTGCACATACTACCAAACAGACTAATGAGCAAACCTGTATGTGTGTGATGTTCTGGTAGAAATCCTTCTCCACATCCTCATCAGTCAGCTGAGCCAGGCCATGGAAGTACTGTCTGTTGGAGAAGGTCCTCACTACAGCAGCTAGCAGGGAGACTGACTCCTGGTGGACAGACTGCAAAAGGGAACAGGTTAGATATGCCACCTAGCAGAATTATACAGTACTGCAGGTCCAGACTCTGGCAGTACTGTCTGCTGGAGAAGGTCTTCACTACAGCAGCAAGCAGGGACACAGACTCCTGGTGGACGGACTGCAAAAGGGAACAGGTTAGCTACACCACCTAGCAAAATTATACAGTACTGCAGCTCCAGACCCTGGAAGTACTGTCTGCTGGAGAAGGTTCTCACTACAGCAGCTAGCAGGGACACTGACTCCTGGTGGACAGACTGTAGGAGGGAACATGTTAGATACACCATCTAGCAGAATTATACAGTACTGCAGGTCCAGAACCTGGAAGTACTGTCTGGTGGAGAAGGTCTTCACTACAGCAGCAAGCAGGGACACTGATTCCTGGTGGACGGACTGTAAAGGGGAACAGTTAAATTGTTAGATTATAATCATGCCACCTAGCAGAATTACACAGCACTGCAGTTTTTCACTACAGCAGCTAGTTGGGAGACAGACTCCTGGTGCATGGACTACAGAACAGAACAGTTAAGGTATAATCAATTGTCACCAAGCATAATGAATAAAAGGGACCAAATTCACTACACAAAACACATCTACAATGGACTGCACACTTAAAATGGGTTTTAAAAGGTAGATGTTTCTACGATCACTCGTCAAACTATATATATAGTCTTACCCCTTTGAAACATTTAAATATTTTGTTTCTTAAGCCAACTTTTTTTTTTGGCTTTCTAACAAATACATGCACAACAGTTGTAGAATCTACAGCATTTCATGTACAAAATTATATTCAAATGGCCAAGAAGGATAAAACAATGTTGCTTGCTTCCAGACAAATCCTACAACAAAAAGACATCCCCACCTCATTCCTTGACCAGAGTCCTTTCCTGACCAGCGGCAGAATCGTCCCCTGAACGACCTTCTTATATTCCTCCTGAGTGGAGCTGGTGCCCTCCATCTTCTGCAGTACCTGCATCACACAGTAGGAGGCATTGCTGCGCAGTGAGAAGTCCTCGATCCTCAGCACAATGTGGAAGCAGTTGTGGATGACGGGCAGGGCAAAGGTCGTATCTATGGCAACCCAGTCCTGCATGGCTTGATTGACAGATTTGAAGGCAGACAGTCGTGTGTCGTAGTCGGGTTCTTCGACCCGTTTCCTGTCCCAGGTGTTGAGATCGTGGATGATGGTCGAGATTTCTCTCACTGATGGGTCTCTTTCAGCAACAGCTGCAAAAACCTAGATGGAGAGAGAGCAAAAACCTGTGTAAGTTATTGTAAATAGTTTCATCAGGTTGGTATATCACTGAATAAAGAGACCCTTTTTTTTTCCACAACCCTTGCTTTTATTTCCACTGACGGTTCAGTGACCATCTCTCACCTTCCTCATACATATATTTTTCTAGTTTTTGGATCAAGAAAGATTTTCAAATGATTTCCCCATTTGTGTTCATTTCAGACATTCAAACTTGTTAAGTAAAGTAAAATGAACAAGACAATATACCCTAAAGAAATACAGCTAATCACACTTTGTTATCATAAGTACAGTTGAAAACACTCATTAACAACAGCTAGGACAAAACATGTGCAGAATACAAGTGAAAAATGATAGCAAAGTTCCTTGTGCACAACCAATGGCTTAACATACAGTCTTTGCTATCATCAGTACAACGGAAACCTTTGTCAACCACAGTTACAGTTTCAGCACTAAGGAGAAGAGCCATCCCACATCATATAGGACTGTGTACCGTGTATCAGGCATGTACCATGAAATCGATTCCGTACAGATCCAAAATACTGGATTATGACATACCAGTACCATACGGAATCCAATATAAATTGTCATCAATTAAATGCCTATTTTGTGACTGACGATGCATAAATCCTACCACAATGATGAAAATTCAGCACTGAAAAAGAGGTGAAATACAATGGAAAACCTTTGTCAACCACTGTTACAGTTTCAGAACCAAGGAGAAAGCCAAGTCAAAATCTCAACCAGATGATGCAAACGACTGTGCCCATCTCCGTTTCTGTAGCCCTGGGCCACACAATTTTGTGCAATCACTACAGCAGGGGGCTAGACCACTGGTAGTGGTGTGTGTTCAACTTCCATAGTCTATCTCGAATGCTAAGTGCTAAGCAGAGAAAGCAGCATGTACCATTTGGTACGTCTTTGGTATGAATCAGCCGGGGATCGACCTCACGACCTACCAAATGCAGAGCTAACACTGTACCCACTCAGCCATTGCACTGGTTCAAAGAGAAAGAAACATCCAATATTATAACTGCAGATTAGAAGCAACAAAGTTTTACCTTGCAGAGTTCCCCTCTGGGTTCTCTCCCCTCCAGACTGGACAACATGGCTGCCAGTTGTTCCCAGCATGCCTTGGGGTCGGGGACCTGTCGGACCAGATTGCCAACGGTTACCAGAATGTCGACTTGAGCGCTGTGGTCTGTGATAGCCGGTCTCCTGTAGTGAAAGACAGAATAACAATATACATGTATGTTATAGACATACAAAGGAGTTATAGAAGGTGTCTGAAGTAATGACTTTAAAAAAACAATAGACTAGTTACTGCTGATGGAGGTTACCAAGGAAACAAGATACACAGCACAAAAGTTACTCCTGACAAGCAACTGATTTATAAGTTCTGTAAACAGTCAGACATTTCATACTGATCTTTTAGCCACTAGTCAAATATAGTGGATGCTACCTAAAATGCCTCACCATGTAACGAATTGTATCCAGTTGCTTAAGTACATCCTACATATAAGTTCTAAAATGTTGATGCAAGATTCAGCCAATCAGAGTCGCTAACTCTGGACAAGATAGTAAGGTCAAAGTTGACCTGAAGTTGACCTCTGACCTTAGATACGGCAGGAGCAGCCCCACCAGCACAGCACTCTGCTGGGGGTCCTTAACATAAGCACTGATCCTGGACAGGATGTTCAGCTCCGACAGGGGCAGCTTGGGCCGGTTCTGTCTCCCCCCCGCTGCACCAATGGACTGCACCGCTGACCTCAGGTGACCCAAGATGGCCGACACGTGGGGTAGGAGAAGCCGGGTTCCGATTGGTGCTTCAGCATCTGTGAAATTCAATACAGTTTTATGAGATTTGACATTTTTCTTCCATTGCATGCTTCTGCTGTTAAGATTGCGACTAACGATGGCTTTAATCTCTTCAATGAACAAATCAACTAATAAAGGATGCCTTTTTATTCTGCATATTACTGCTGTATACAATAGACACAGTGGTGGTAAGTATGGAAGAAAATATGAGTTTACTTTGAAGTTTCTCAATGGTTGAATGTATGCAGAATGTTAAATGTAGGTTACATGTACATTTATATCCAATATAATCCACATAAGCTGCATGATTTTTCCAAGGAATTCACTATAATTCTAGACCCTGGGTTAACATCAATGTTAACAAAGAAAATCACCCTCAACACTTGCAAAGTGAGTTGTAAACTCTCATATCAAAGAATTCATTAAAAGTGTTCAAAGTTTTTTTTTTTTTCACACAGAGCTTGTAACAAGCCCCTGTACCTTTTCCTGATGTCTCTCCGAGCAGTATCGTACATCCTGATACTTCCAACGGCTCTACATCCACCGCGTCTTCCGACTCTGACTCCAGCAGCAGGTGACCTACGACCTCCATCACCATGGCGACCACGGGCGGGGCAGAGGTCGGAGTGAAGAATGTGGCGATGATGTCATCGATGAGGTTCCTGTCTGGCTGGTCGGGGTGGGACTTGGCCAGGAGGGGGTGGTACCTGGGAGGGAACGGAAAGGAGATGTCATGTTTATTGCACAATTTTTTTATGACTTGCAGCAAGGCTTTAAAGAGTAACCAGCAACTGACTGAAGCTGACCATCTTCCGAGACATAGCAGCGCTTGTAGTCCAGTGGTAGTACGTAGCGGCCCTGCCTCTGAAACTAGAAGCTGTAAGTTTGATTCCGGCTGTGTCGCATATCTGACACGTACACTACCGGAAAGCATTGCAGTCCTTAGAAAAATGATGTCAGGCTGTGGCCCAATGTTCACTGTGCTTGTCAAAAAGTGGAATTTCCCCGGTACAATGAACCTGTAAATACTGTACATAGCATGTCTGTCTTCTCTCTCACAACCAGTGGAAAAACACACAGTGAGCTAAACTGGATTGAGATCACTTTTTTTCCTTTGAAGTTAAGTGCTAAAGATACATTTTATATCACAGAATTCAGTTTTGACATGACGTCACAGGCAGGGCTGTCTCCAGAGCAATGTACTGTCTCACAAGGGCAAGTTTTCTCACCAGAGGTTCCTAAAGAAGTTTTATAACCTGAAATTCTTACAGGAGCAAGTATTCTCACCTGAGGTTCTTGCTCCACAGGTGCACCAGGCGGAGAAGGGGCGTCGGCTGGTGGATGACCTCTGACCTCTGCTGGTCCAGCTGTGGCCAGACCACGCCCGTAAACAGAGCCTCAATCTCGTCCCGGCTGAAGCTGTATTGGTCATGCTGCTGGAACAACTCCAACAGTCTGCAAGGAGCAAATTAAACAAACTTTTACTTAAGTTGCTCCTTCCAACTCTGCCCTTCTTTCAACCCTGAAATGTTTAAGGGAAAAATAATCTCCGGGCAGATTTACTGGTACCATAAGATAGCTTGCCACTGGGACCTGTCATCACTAAAACAGGGAGGAGAATTTCTATTCAGGACTGGTGTTGCTGCCCCTCCCCAGGGCCATATCAACATCCATGGTGCTAATTTGGGACAAGTTCAGTGACCCGCACAAATCCCTATAGCTTCTAGCCAATTGACGACAGATTCCTGATAGCTGGTGACACTCCTTGGCCAGTTTTATTCACTGGACAGCTTTGATACTGTCCTAATTTGCCATCTGAAAATCCAATTGTTGGTCACAGAACAAGAAGTACAGAAAACAAAGTTATTTGTTAACAAGATAAACAAACAAAAACAAACAACACCCACCTCCTCATGGCCAGTGTCCTGACCTTCTTGACCAGCTGAAGAAGGTTCTTCCTGACAAG
Source organism: Branchiostoma floridae x Branchiostoma belcheri (assembly GCA_019207045.1). Taxonomy (NCBI): domain Eukaryota; kingdom Metazoa; phylum Chordata; class Leptocardii; order Amphioxiformes; family Branchiostomatidae; genus Branchiostoma; species Branchiostoma floridae x Branchiostoma belcheri. Next base: position 1,311,219 of record CM033039.1, read on the forward strand.
ATGGCGGCTGTCTAGGATGTGGGTGTGGCTGGTAACCATGGTGACCAACAGGCGGAACACCCTGGGGATGTAACCTTGGAGCAGATTCCCCATTTTGTTCAGCAGGACTGGAGGGGGAGGGGGGCAGAAAGGTTAAGGGTAAGAAATGTTGAGACAATATACACCCACCCACTCACTCACTCACTCACTCACTCACTCACTCACTCACTCACTCACTCACTCACTCACTCACTATCCTGTTCAACATTTCTTGTTTCTTGCATTTTAAGGGTTAGATGCATTTGCAGTCAATATAAACAGAAAAACATTCAATTTGATAGTTGTACCCTTGTAGAGGTTGGTGGCACATAGGGAAGCAAAGTTTCCTTACTGTTTCAGTACCAGGGTATATTTGTACAGGGAGGGGAAGCTAGCCCTTCCTTGTTGACAGGATTGAAGTGGCTACTCGAAAATAGGACCCCCATTTCACGTCCATTAATAAAAAAAAAATGGAATGGAAAACATCCGGCCGTCAATTTCTTTGGTTCTTGGGCATCTTATAGAAAAAACTCAACCAAGAGGTTAAGAAGACGACAAATGACTGAGAGGAAAACTTGTATCTAACTACATTCACTTTCTAAAACAGATCAAACCAAGGTAGACTTTTCCTTCAGACCCCATTTTCATGTCAACATCTTGAAGACACTACCCACCCTGTACTGTAGCCAGAGAACCCTGCTGTTTGCTGAGTGGAATAACAGCTGACAGGTCCAGACTGGATGTCTCCTGTTTCACCAGTTCCATGCAAGACATGTCTGGAAGGAACAAAGAAGAGATGTAAGACAAAAAACGCAGCGCAACATTTACCGAAACTGCAAGGTATAAATTCCAAAGGTTGCATCCATTGGCTGTGAGTCTCATATCTAAGGTATCAGCACCACGGACAGCGAAAATAGCGAGGATGCCACTTGCAAACAGAACTTTATAAACAATGCCATAATACAACTGAGAGACTGAAGGAAAGTTCATCTCTAATAACATCTCTAGTTTCTAAACATGTGTAGTGTCAAAGAAACCTTCACAAAAAACTCATTTGTGTGTCGTAAGCAGTTTTACTGTGCTCTATAAGGTGGTTTGGTTAACTTTAATGATAAGGAATACTAGTACCTCATCTGTAGCTATCAGATGAGCAAAAGTAGATATGATCAGAATGTCTCTAGTTTCAGAGATGTGTATTCCTCCCAAAAAAACTTGTCACATCGTAAAAATACCTAAGCTGTATTCATGAGGTGAAAGAAAGGAGATAGGATCATCTTTATGATTACCTCAAGCTGCTAAAGTGTATATTCAGCAAAATACATTCATAAATATGCATCTTACAAAGTAGCTCACCTGAGTTCATGAGGTGAGCAAACGGAGCTAAGATCATCTCTAAGAAGTTCTCCAGCTCCTCAGGTGTGCACCCTCCCAGGAACCTGAGTACCAGCGCTGTCCTGACCTTCGCCCCCTGCCGACCCTGCGTGCCCTCTCCCGTCTTCTGCTGCATCCGGCCGTACAGAAGCCTGGGGTGGAAGGAGTGTGTTAAGTTTAAGGCTTTTGTATTTTCAAGCTATCAAAATCATTGATTTTGGGTATGCCCCTTAATTATCTTAAACTTCCTTCAAATTTTCAACAGAAAAATTGGACTTGCCCTAAGCATCAACTGTCACAGAATCAGTGGATTACTCCTCATGGACAAACAATGGAGTTGGACACTCTAAACTTTTTGGGTTGCAATTTACAGTTCAACTTTGCTTCAGGTTAGTGCACAGTATAATTGTCATTGTGACTGTCAACAAGAGAACGACCTGTTATTACGCCTAATGATGGCTTATCTGTAATAAAAAACTAACAAACCTGAAGAGCACTGGCAGCAGCCCCTCCCTGTGCTCCTGTTGTACCACGCTGCTGTCCTGGTCGATGCTGAACAACGTCAGCTCTTCGCGGAACTCCTTGTCTTGGAGAAGTCTGAGGAGGGTAAGAAAACATTCAAGGCATTTCACTTCATTATCTTAGACACCTTTAGAAAATACACACAGACAAAATGATAAACATCTGTCAACATCATAAAAACAGTATAAGGTTTACAAAACAAAATCTCCTAACCACAATAAAGAAACCTGAAGTGGTATTATGGTATTATTTGTCACAGTCATTTGGACTAGCCCAAACTATCATGCAAGTAACTGTCCAGAGAAGAAGAAAGAGAGGAAGACAAGGGAATAGCTGGGAGAATGTTATCAGGAAATGGACAGGCATGACACCTGAGGAAACACTGAGAAGAACAGAAAACTGAGAAAGGAGAAAACTAGTTGCCAGATATTCTGTGGTGCCGAAAGGTAAAATAACAGATGATGATATGGTTTAAAAATAATGTTATTGTATTACATGTACAACCAAACCAAGAAATACTTACCTGTCTAAGTTTTCACAGTAAGGTGTGAGGTAGGGGGCCTTGTATGTCATCAGGCATGCCAGGGCTGCTCTTTGGACGTCTTGCTCCCTGTGTTTTAGCATCTCGAAGTACAGTTCCTTCAGCCTGGGCTCCAGGTACAGGCTTCTGGGGCTCTTAAACTTGGAGAACAAGCTCAAGTGCACCACCAGTGACCTTGATGCTGCTTTTCTCCTTGTCCTTGAGACTTTGTCAGCTGTTGAGACGTCTTCAGGTGTGATGTCATCATCTTCTTCCTCATCTTTACCCTGGTCATCATCATCGTCATCTTTATCTTCTGATTGGTCACTTTTGATATTCAAATCGGAGTCCTCAACTCCTGATTGGTCAACTTCTATGACGTCACCAGACTTGTCCTCCTGGGGTTTCCTGATGTCCTGTGCAGGGGCGGCTGCAAGGTCTGCTGGGTAATACTCGTTATCGAAGAACTGGAAGAGCAGCGGGGACAAGTCCCGCGATTTCGGCTCGCACTTGTCGGGAAATTCCGCCATGGCGGTCCATAGGAGATGGCGGAAGTTGGTGTGGTCAGGAGTGGAACGGTTAGCGATGACGTCTTGAAACGTTTCCTCAAAGAAGTCCTCGGGGAAGTCTTCAGTCTCTGGTTGGTCAGACGGACTGTCGCCCTTCCTCGGCTTGTAAAGGTCTTGCTCTGGCACAAAAAAAGAACAACATTACATACACATGACTGTATACACCTCAGTGAAGTTTGTAAATTTTTCCTCACCTTCAATGCAAATAACCTTTCTATGGTGCAAAGCTGCATTCTAATTTTTTCTCTTCCTTTTACGGAAATGTCAATATTTAGCCAATGTAAAAAAGAGCGATGCTAGATTTTACTTTTCAGACTTTCTTGCCTATTTGTATGACTACAATGCAATGCAATAGAATACACCTAATTTACAGGTCCTTACACTTGTCCTACCTGTGTTACCATCACACCTGTCTCACCTGCTTGTTCGGCTGCTTGCTTCAGGTGTTCTCTCCAGACAGGCCAGAACTCCTTCAAGTCCATCCCACAGGCGTGAGACCTGTTGGAAGGAAAAACAGTTGTAAGCTATAGATCAGACATGGAAGGAGTTATCAATTTTTGTTCAACCTTCATGTTGGGTGAAGAGGTTGCAATGTAAGCTTCCTTAGACCTATACAATTCTATTCCTTCTTCAAAATACAAAATACCCAAAGGCATGAAATTTGTGGACAAAATTTTGAGATCATTGCAAAATTGTAAACATTTTAAAAATTTGTCCAGCTAAGAGAATATTCAGCATTCTGCATGACACATTCAAGTTATTCCAAAATTTGATAACTGTATTTTGTCATGTATGATAATCCAAGTATCACATGTACAAGAAGACTGATCTTATTATATCTGCTTCTTGCATTGATAACAAGAAGAGTTTGTTATTCTTAAGAATTAAGAACCTACTTGATGAGGTCGGTAACAGGTTTCCATAGCAACTTCATGTTGACATACAGCTGACCAATCAGACATCTCAGAGCAACCTGGAAGTGCAAATGACGTGATGTGTTATGGATAATAATTAAAATTCCAAATTTGTTTTTTTTTAAATAACGCCTCATCTTATTACCTGTTAAAGTCCTTAAACAGTTCTTCAATCCCTCTATCTTTTGTCAAGTAATCAGTTTCATATCATGGTTAAAAATTGTCAAATCATTCATACAATTTAAACTATGTGGAAGTACGGATAGAGCTGAAAAGATGCACACTATAATTTCGTTTTGTTCTAATCTTTTTTTAGAAAAACACATGTATGGAAGGAACTGATTTGTACTGTCAGTAGTAATACACATGTACATACAAGAAGGCCCCCTAGGACAATGCCATTCCCACCTGTTGATAAGGCCCCTTAGGTACACATCTCCTGACGGTGTCGATGTCCAGCCTGTTCAGGTACATGAGCTTCTCCCGGTACTGCTGAACGCTGGCCGGGGTTTCTTCCGCCTGGAGACACGTCTTGAAGACGGACTCCCTCGCATCTTGGAACTCCTCCTCACCTAGGTCAAGGTCAGGAAGCTCCACCTTGAAGTTGCTGAGGACCCTTAAAGTCAGCAGTCTCACCTGAAGGTTGGGATAAAAGATTATCATAAAAACCAAAAAAGACAAACTTCTATCAATTTGAAACAATCTTAACAAATTTGCCTAGAAGCTTTTTATTTTGAAAAAATTGGCTAAAAAATTTTCACATTGTCTTCAGAAAATGTAGGCTGTAAATAAATCAAACTTCTCGGTGATGTTGTGAAGAAAGAACAATTTTAATTCTGTCTCCAGGAAAGTTGTTAAAAGCTGGACCTCGATGAAGGCTTAAGATGTATCTCTTTTCCACACTGAGTGAATAGATTTATTCCCATTTTCCAAAGTTCATTCCTAAAAAAAACTTGCCAGTCAGAAACACATGCTGCTTAACTCTTTAACTACCTAATAGTAGTAATAGAGAACTGGTAACCAAATGGATACTTCACTGTGCTATTATAGTTTAAAGAAAAGTATATTTTCCTTCTCACCTTCCCTGCAGGGTTGGACAGGTTGGGCTGCAGGTGTGGGAAGACTTCTTGTAAGACGTTCCCCTTCAGGAGCTCTTCTCCCGACGTCTCCTGTTGTCTCGCTGTCGTGAAGAAAATATCCGCCGCCCACAGAACAGACGGGCTGCTGGGATACGTCCTGGAGAAAGATGGATAGAATAGAAAACAAATAAATAAATACATAAATATTCATTTTCGTTACTACATGTATCTGTGGACCTGGTGGTTTCTGGCATTGCCAAGCATTTCTATCCCAGGCAAGACAGGGACACCAAACACTAAACCAGAAAGTGAGAGTGTGTTTGCGTGTGTGAACTATCTACTGACCTAAGTAACTCCAGTAGGAGACCAGACAATTCCGGTGTGAGACCCTGCTCAGGTGGACAGTGGCGCAGAAGGGCAAACACAGCAAGGGACAGCAGGTACAGCCACTTCTCTTCTGGGGGAAGAAAAGAGAGCAGGTTATTTTACAACTGTCTTGCCGATGTAGTTGGCACTTTTGTGGGGAGACACAATGCATCTCAAATGTTGCCTAGTTTGTGTACCACTCGTCCCAGTTCATCACTGGGGTTGTCTTTCTTATCCAGATCGCCTCCTTCGTATCCAAGCAAAGTGCCACCTACAATGTACATGTACATTTGCTACATTTTTGTACATATAGCAGCAAGAAGCAGCACTCCAGTCAGAAGCTCTGAGGAAGATGTCTGATAGGCCTCAAGAGTAAGGAGGTGATCATGAGAGACTTTGTGAAAATGAAAAGAAACTCCATTACTAATACTAGTAATAGCAATGTTCTACCTACCAGACTGTGGACTGGACTTGGCCTCTCCATGGAGCTGGTGGGTTAGACTCTGTAGCAGCTCAAACAAGTTGTCTTTATCAGAGATCCTGGGGGGACAAACATACAGAACAACAACGTAAAGTTAACTCGGTATCATACTTTCACATAGCCTGCCCCCTCACAGGCCGCAGCGCCCTCTTGCAATTTACATCACCACTGCAGTTGGTAACTAGCAATTTGCTATATGGCAGACATGTACCTGCGAGAAACCCACAAGTTGTTCTGATCCGGTATAGTTTCCAGTTGGGATAGGATCATGGTTAGGTCATTGGGTTATATACTGGCTTAAGGTTAATATGTGACATTTCAATAGGGTCTGTGTGTGTGTGTGTGTGTGTGTGTGTGTGTGTTATACAGTTTCTATAACACCCTACCTGATATGAGGCAGACATATGAGAGCCCCCCACAGCACCCACATGTTTCCCTGGTC